>CM031233.1:59417692-60167228 GCA_018340775.1 Taxus wallichiana var. yunnanensis
GGAGGAGTCTCTATAGCAGTCATAAGCTATACAAAAAACATGTACAAATCAATTTATTAAAATCTACTTAAGAGCTATACAAAAAACATGTACAAATCAATATTTAGTTACTCAAGAAAGAATAAAAATACATTATTAAATTTTATCTTCTATTTAGGCTAAATACATAGGATCTATAAATGTTAGCACGGAGGCCATCTATCTTCATATGTATTTGTGTCCAAAGGTTGGGATGGAGAATACTCGTTATCTAGTAGAAGCGAAGTGGATATAGAGTGAGACATTGGTCACATTGGGAGCTTTTTGTACAGGAATAACAACTTCAAAATCTGTGATCGACTGATATGTGTTGCTTGAACAAGGAGAATGAGGAGGAACATTCTCCTTTGCCGCTACATGTGGTTTTGATTTAGTGTTTCCGGTCCTCTATGTTTCACCCACGGATAACCCCTTGTTTACATGATCTGTGATCTCTCTCAAAGGGGTTGCTAGGAAAGATTTGACCATGTCTTCCTCCTTAGTTTTTGAATTAGGGATATACTTAGATTTAAATACGATATGTTTAGGGAGGGCATTTATCCACCAATTATTATTCTCTTTTCTTTGTTTTACCATCTCACAATCGGGAGCAGAATGCCCAAAAAAAAATACATCTCCTACATCCAAACACCAGTAGGCCCTTATAGTCCAGAGGATGAGTGCAAGTTTGATTTTGCACTTTAAGATTAAGGTGGGTTGGAAGATTCTTTGAAGTATCAATCTCAACTAGGATTCTTGCATATACATTGTATGTGTGAAATCATAGGTTTGGGATTCGACGTTAACGATGTTTCCCAAGGTATTTCCTATGGATATCGTGACAACTATGGTCCTAAAATTATAGGGGTAAGTGGGGTAATTTGATCTAGATTGGTTTGTGATAAAGATTCGGTGAGAGGGTTGAATGATGGGAACCATGGTTTTAAGATAAGGTACCTTTGTTGGAAAACCCAAAGTTGTTTAGAAATTTTGTCCTTGTCAGCTATAGAGGGGAAAAAATAATAAAAATTCCCTTAGCATAGGGGTAGAGGTCTAACTTACCCGCTAGAAGCGGGAACCAATTCTTGGAGATCTAATCATGGAGGATAGGGAGGCTAGGCTAAAGATGAGTGAATCTACAGATCAAGGCATGATCTTGGTAAAATGAATATATTTCGAGGACTTCATCGCCAAAGGTTACACTTGGGTTTCTCTTAGTAGGCCTCATGGTTTTGATCTATGTCTTCTTTTACAAAACCTCATTAAATGAGTGATTGACTAAAGCTTTAGTTGTAGCAGGAGTTTCCAAGCTATCAACAAGGGAGAAAACCCTAGTGTTTGCACCCCTAACAAAGATGTTAGGATTCACTCAACCTCCCAATGGGTTATTAGTGTCCCCAACAAAGATAACAGGATTTTCCATTCCTCCTTGCAAGTTCTTGGCAACATTGGTGCCAGTAGTGTCAGATCCAACCCCAACAATGGCTCCATTGCCACCTGCAGTTTGAGCAACTGAAGCCCCACACCCAGTGCCCAAGAATATTTCTAGAAACAAACCCTTAGGGGTCTACATGTTCTGCAGAGGGGGATGTAGTTTCTAAAATGAAAGGACACCTCCATCACGTAATTTCACACAACCCTACGTGTGCACATATATATGTCCGCCGCCTCCAAATCTATTAGGGTTCATATGAGTGGTGGAGTTAGGGTTCGCAGGAGTTGTCATAAATTGGAGGAGCTGTCTATTAAGGGTACAATGATGTTGTAAATTCTTAAATCTCAGTACACCAATCCATATAAAACTTATAATCATATGGAAAGGACGCATAGATTTTTTTAGATAAAGGGTACGAGAGGATTTAACCTTTTTTACATTTCTTCATCACTCTTATCATTCATTAAAGAGATTTGTAACTAACCTGCGTAAAACTCATGGGAGGCATGCCAGTAGCTTCAGTTCCCTGAGCAGATGATGACCCGCCAGGCTCCTGTGTATAAAAGAGAAAAATATTAATACATGTGCAACATACACGTGAAACAAATTATAATAATAATCTAGTGCAATTAAATGATTTATTAAAAATGTAAGTTTGTACAACTTGAAACTTACGTTTGAAACACGCCCAACCGCAGTAGCTAGCATGTCAACACCGGATGTTTCCTTCACCGGCTCTTGCTATTTAAAATAAAATAAAAAATTAGTTTTTTACATGTATGTACATGAAGTACAATCATATATATATTAATATCTCAAACATGTGAATTAAACTATTGTACATATATATATTATTTAAATTTATTTAAAATTTACCTGTGAAAGACCAATATCAGTGGCTCCAGTTCCAAAAACATTCCCCAGCATCTCATCTATAGAAAAAAATCCCGTGAACCAAAGAATGATGTCTCACTGCGGTGCATACGGCACCACATGATCCACAGTGGTGTGGTGCACTAGAACTGGCGCCTCCACCAACATCACCGGATGCAATCTGGGTGCTATGTTGGGTGAGAGTGTCAATGAGCTCCCTCAATGCATGCAATGTATCAATCTCCACAACCTCCTTCTTTGTAGGAGGGATAATCAAGGCAATGGGGTTTTGGGGCATGGGGATCCTAGGGCGACCTACGCGTGCACTGTGTCCGCCTCGTGCGTGAGCCACCTCCTCGACCAAAAAAAGTCCGAAAAGTCAAAATAATTTGGGACCTCATTGAGCACAAACTCACAATATAATTTCTTCAAAAATAAAGAGGAACCTCATTGTTGTTGCATGGTGGATAATCAAAACCATCCACCATCGGTCCCAAAAATTGTTTTTGATTCTATCATCATGGCACCAATGGATTGGGAACCGTTTGCATAAGCTACGCAGCGGGGGCATTGGTTCTAGGTCGGTAAATAATGCACAAATTAGGTCTTTTCCAATTTTTTTGTCTTTGACGGCCGCATGAGATAGTTTATCCGCATACCACCGCCTACTGGTCACTTCTAAAGGTGTTCCATCTATGTATTTGGTTGGTTTGCAAACTCGACTTCGCCAATCAATGTTTTGCAATGTATTGGCTAAAGTCATGCGGGATGGATTTGTAGCATGGTTTTGTCTTATAGTTTGAATTAGGTTCTCAATGACAATTTTATTTTCTTGGATTCTTCCAATGATATTATCTTGCGTTCCTGTTGGCTCAGTGGGGACGGAAGGAGCCACAGGGGGCGGATCTATGTTTGGAGGAGGGTTTTGAGGAATGTTCGGAGGGTTTTGAGGAATGTTCGGTGGGTTTTGAGGAATGTTTTGACGGTTTGCACGAGCCCGAGCTTGTAATTAACCGATAAAACAATAAAATTGTATACATAAACAAACAATTCACAAAACCCATGAAAATGCCAAAAAAAAACCTAAAATGCAAAAAAACAACCTAAAATGCAAAAAAATGATTACACCGGGACTTACCTCCTCGTCTTGGCGGCATGGTTGAATCTATCGCTATCCAGAAGTCCGATGAGCAATTTTGAGATAGTATTGAAAGTGCGAGTGAAAAACGTTTAGGAAAAGTCGCGGTTTGAATTGAAAATTAGGAAAATAACGAGTCGCGGGACTGTTAAATTTTGTCTCAGAGTTCCGCGATCGCGGAACTAGGTTCGGTAATTACCGAACCTAGAATTCAATAACCGCGATCGCGGTACCTTTATTTCGGGTTTTTATGTCCACGGAATTGTCCACCAACTTCGTGCACTTACCCCACATTGACTAAAATATTTTTCATTTAACTCTTCATAGGATTCTAGAGATATAACCTATGATCTCTACAAGGGCTGAACTAAAGTATTGACTATTGAAGGAAAGGGTCACAAATATTTTCTGAACTAATTCTTAAAATTTGAATCCCTGAAGATTCTTCATGTGGAATTATTCTCCCGAGAGGAGTACCAAGCTCATGCATTATTGTGCCAAGATCTTCCAAAAAAATTTATACATTCTCCTTATGGGATTCAAAATCGAAATGGCTTCTTTTAGAGCATCAAACCTCTAGGTAATGGTATGGGACAAAATGTCATACAAGTTCTCTGAGTTAGATGAAAACAAACCTGAGCTCACCAAGGAATGAGAATCAAAATTATTCATCTCACTCGCAAATGGGAGATTATTTTCCCAATGGAATTTCTCTTTCTTGATCTCAACTCTATTCCTACCGATTTTCAAAAATATGACCAAGAACAATCTAAACAAAGAGATAATCTCTCAGAAATAGATCATGTTCCCTTTTTCAAGGATCATGCTCACCCAATGGTCACATGTACTTCTTTACTGGTATGAATGATTGATCTTACTTGTTGGAATGGGGGTTGAAGTTTCGGATGGGAGACATTGCTTCAATTTGAGGTAGAGATGATTAATCTCATGCAATAAATGATGGAACTTATGAATAAAAGGTCCTCACACACGTGTTCCCTTAATTGTTTGATGATTTACTTATACTCCTAATTCTATGTCTAGTGATCTGTGATGAAGAATCCTATTACAATGTAAAAATAATGAGCATGTAAGCACACAAATCTGGGGTAGCGAGAGGATGGAGAGAGATCACCACAACAACATAGCTCAAGAGAGCAAAGCAAGGACAGTGATGAAGCAGGTCTAAGAGGATAGAGGAAAGTCCAAAGAGAACAAGAGAGATGGAAGGTAAACAAGTGACATTGAATGTTTTGAGTCCTAGGAAATGAACGAAGGCGAGGAGTGAGAAGTCATGCCTCGGGATGTTGGCACCAAACCAACTACACTTGGCATGTCCGGGTGACCAGGTGAACAATAGAGGAGGTGGTGTTTCGGTGCGCGACAAGGTCGTTGCTTCCAAGCTACTTTGTTCAGAGTAGTCCTTAAGAGCCCGAGACCAAAATATCATTCAACTTCGACGGGTGACTACTCGGACTTTGTGGCACCTATAGATGGCTCGCGATCGACACCTCGGTGTAGGGACCCTCTACAAAATCCTCTCTCAGTTTTTTCCTTCTCATTTTAGTGCTCTCATTGCCCTATTGTTTGTAAACGCACGAAATAGTGTAGTTAGAGCCAGTGATTGGTTGTCAAACGCTATATTTTACAAACGGTGGGTCGTGGCACTGAATCGACTATACTCGGAACATTTGGGTGGCTAGGTGAACACTAGAGGAGGTGGTGTTTTGGTGTGTGACAAGGTTGTTGCTTCCGGGCTACTTCGTTCAGGCATAGTCCCTTAAGATCCCTGAGACCAAAATATCGTTCAACTTCGACGGGTGACGACTCGGACTCCATGACACCTAGAGATGGCCTGCCTGTCTCCGACACCTCGGAATAAGGACCCTCTACAAAATCCTCTCTCGATTTTTTCCTTTTCATTTCAGTGCTCTCGCTGCCCTAATGTTTGCAAACGCGCGAAATGGTGCAGTTGGAGCCAGTGATTGGTTGTCAAATGCTATATTTTGCAAATAGTGGGTTGTGGCACCGAACTGCTTGATCACACGACATGTTTGGGTGGCTAGGTGAACACTAGAGGAGGTGGTGTTTCGGTGTGTGAAAAATTCGTTGCTTCTAGGCTACTTCATTCGGGTGTAGTCCCTTAAGAGCCCTAAGACCAAAATATCATTCAACTTCGATGGGTGACTACTCGGACTCTGTGGCACCTAGAGACGTCTCGTCTGATCCAACACCTCGGTGTAGGGACCCTCTACAATATCCTCTCTTAGATTTTTCCTTCCCATATCGGTGCACACACATAGGTATGGTCTTGTAAACACTTGGGGAGGAGTCGTTTTCAAAATTTACAACTGTTTCAAAATTTACAAATTTTTCAAACAATTAAAGCTTCTTAGCTTCGAGAATTTAAAATTCTCTACTAATAAAGGTCAACCACGTGAAGGTGGAAGCTTTTCTGACACCACTAACCTAAACATAAAAGTGTTAGTCAAAGAAATTTAAGTTTCAAATCAAAACCATATACTATCTATATATACAAAATACACAAATTTAAAATAAAATATATTCAAACTTAAATCTAGATCTTTAAACTAACAAATTTATATATATTGAAAATAAATTATATATACCAAACATGAGCATTGTAAATTCATTCCAATGAACCATCAGGATCGGATCTACTCTGAATAGCAGACAAGATTGCTTCATGATCTGACTCTCAAACCTTCCAAAGAATCTTGTTATTAGGCCTTCCTCGATATCTATACAAGCTGAATATTTGTCGCTAGAACTAGATGTAAATATAAGAGTATTTTCCTGTGTGTCTCAAAGTCTTCAAACACCCAAACAGAGTAGTTTTTTAATGGATACCGTAGAAGCCAAGTTTCAGTAACTACCACTGACCCTATAGGATACTCAATATCTTCGTCATCTATAATAGGAGAAGTCAACTTCTTTCTTTCCTCAATGCAACGACATAAGAAATAGTTTGTTCCTTCTTCATTGTCTTCTGTCGCAATTACTGCAAACACATGTCCTACAAAAAAATAAATGTTGAACAACTCAAATTTAAATTACATATTAAAATTTCAATGGACATAACTCAATACAAAAATTAAATAAATAACCATAAATACCTTGTCGCACCAAAATCAAAAAAATTTCAAATTCCTTGGATGTTGCAACTTCATTTGTAGAAATAAGTCGTAATGCTTATGGAGGTTGATAACTAGGAAGTGGAGTTAGAGGCCTACAAATTCATCCATCCACCCATTCTTGTGAATCACACTTAACAGTGACAAATTCGATACAAGATGCACAAAAACATGTCAGCTTTCTTGTCCATATGGCCCACGAAGTAGCGTCTGAGCTACAAAATGAGTGCATATCACTGGACCCAGTGAGTGTCATACAATCCTCGTAGTTAGCAATTTGTTTTTCCTCTATCAACCAAAAATATCTCGAGAACCGTCAGAATTTTCCCGAGAACCTCGGGCCATGTTGTCAAGACACCATTCCACTATGCTCTTTGCATCTTTTAATTTAGCACCATCTTTGTACTTCAACTTTTCTCTTGAAGAGCTCTTTTCACACATGCCCTGCATTGTCATACTCTCCTTTTCCATGTCCAGCCTCAGTGAAACTCCAAATATGTTGCACACCCATCTTTACGTGCATTCTACTCATCCAATAAAACATTCGTGCATTCTTAAACTGAGACGTGTAATTATCTAACCATATATAATGTTGTTTGAAGTGGATGTCCCTATTAGACAAGTTTCCATAAAATAACTAGAAACACCCTTGCACAAATTCAGTAGAATGAGTACGATCATCACTAATATAAAAGTGGTACTCTCTTAAAAAATTGATCATTCACTCGTGTCTTATCGGAAGAATGTAGAAATGCTATATGCACAAAAATGGCAACTTATACCGAGTTGTAATATTGCGATTGAACCTCCATTTGTGGTTCGCTGATGTGTAATCTCTCAAAAATCGACCATTGAAACAATAGTACCAATAGGAAATGTGTCTTTGCATAGCTTGAACTATTCATCTAACCATCGAGCTCTATGTGTATGCCTCGCATACTCATAAACAATTTCATCCTTAAATTTTCTCAAAAATTGGAAAACAAGCATTTGTTCTGTAACTAGCTCACACCGTTTAGACTCTTTTCCATCTTTCAACTAGTATGCAACTGATTTATATTTATCAAACTCAACTAAATTATGTCTTATTATACCTTCAATTTTCTCATGGATGCAACTTTCCAATTTAGGTAATCCACCGCATGTACTACAACTTCCATCTAAACAATCCTGACTATAAAAAAATTGTCCAACTTTTTTCACAAAATATAGTAGGAATGAAATCCATGGAAGATATTGGTGGAACTTGAACACCACATTCGATAACATAGTTTCAGAATGAAAATTAGAATGAATACGTAAAAATTTAGCATAATGCATCACAAATTCAACATGTTTCCTACAACAACAAGTGGTGTGAGCATGGTTTATTTTCACATAGAATGGTTTCAACATTTCAAAAAAACATTGAATAATTTTAATTTCCAAATTCTCTTGTTCAAACTTACGAAAAAATTGAGTTTGAGTCATATCTAAGAAATGCTTTGGATGTGGTTCACAATTAGTAGAACCAACTCTCTATTTTATAACATATCTTATATTAGGTGAAACTCTAGTGTTATCATACCAAAATTTAATAACAACTTCTCTTATAGCATCAAAATTATTTTTGTCCTTATGCGGTGCTCTAGCAAAAATGCCCAAAATTGGCATTATTGAGTGATTGAAGGATATTATGTCTTTCAATTGCTTTCATAAGAGTTTTTCGATTAACTTGCAACATTTGACTTATTTTCGTAATCAAACATTATTTTTTTATTGATTTACTTACAACACTAGTAGCAAGTACACGACACACAATATTACTATCCCTAGTGCGTCTCTTGACACCAACAGTGTGATATGCATCATGAAGGTTTTCAACAATTGTAGAGGTTTGACCACGTATATTAGATGTTTTCAATCCTAAGGTGTTTAATTTAGGTCTCATTTTAATCAATTTCATTAAACTAACCAACAATTGACATCTTTGGGAATTATTTAAAATTTCAAAATGATTATCCCAAATTTCAATGGCTTTTCTTCTTATTTGTCATTTAGAAAGTTTGTCAGACATTGGTTTCAAAATGTTTTCATCAATTTCAATAAAAAATTAGGTTTCTTACATAAAATCCTAGGAGGTGTTTTTTTCAAATTTTTCTTGTCTACAGTTTCAACATGAATTTCCTTATTCACATTTTCATTGTCTCCTTCAATTTCAACATTTGCTACATCATGAGTATTTAATTCTTCTTCAACATTGATAGTAAAAACATCTTCATCATGAGTATTTAATTCAACTTCAACATTAACAGTAGAAACATTACCTGGTTCTTCATTGCTTACAATAGTTGGGGTTGAAGATGAACCTCTTCTTGATTCACGAAGTTTCCGCATTCGCTCAACATTTTGAATTTTGTTGGCCTCTAATTCGTTTGGTGTTTTTTTACTTAATGACTTCCTTTTTTGACTTCATTTTTGTCTCCCATGATGTTTTGCTTCCGGTGATAAGAAAAATATGTAGAAAAAGATAGAATTTCACAGTAATTCGTATGGTAAGGTCAGAGAGTAAAAATCACATGGTAATTCAAACATTGGGATGTGTGTAAATATGATTTATGAACCACGAGCGTGCTTTATAAACCGTGATCGCGGTTTATAAAGCGCGCTCGTGGTTTGTGTTAAAAACCGCGATCGCGCTTTATAAACCACGATTGCAGATCTATCTACCGAACCTAAGCCTCGGAAAATATTTGTTTTCCCCAACCAAAGCTATGGAAGGTCATTATGAAGTGTAAAAGGTCAAAAAACCTCAAATCTTCTCTTCCAAAGACTTGAACCATGCTAAAAAACTGAAAACATTTCATAAAAATGGTGCCATCGCATAGGGGAGATTGTTAGCTTCGTAGAAATATTGATTTTAAAGTGAATAGAATAAGATAAATATCATTTTATAATTTTTACTAACAATAGGTCTTTAAGACATTTTTTTCCGTGAGTGTTCATGTCTACGTTTAAGATCAGTAACTTTTGTTTCACTTATCAAAATATGATAAAACTTATACCATCCCAAGCATGGACAAATTCTATACACGTTAAAAAATATATATTTGATTTTGATATTTTTTGATATAGTTATGGTGGGCAAACGGAAAGCGCTCCGTTTTTTAAATATTTTCAGACCACTTTCACAGAAAAAATCATTAAAAAAAAAAATATTGCTCAAAAAAATACAAAATAAAATCCATCCCAAGATAGACAACTACATCTAACGTTTCACCAAAGGAAAAAAAAAACAAGATTTGGTCATCCAAAATGCGGGCAAATGGACTACAATCTTATAAGTTTTTAAAAAAAAAAACCAAGTCATATAATTTTAAGTGTTTAATATAGCTAAACTTGTCTGTTTTTTTAAAAAATTAGTATTTTAGAAACTAGATTCTGAATTCTACAATTCATATTTATATAAATTTTTCTAATTTAGAGTGCGCGTATAGCTAATAATCCCTACAAGTTGAGATTTTGTTGTTTTTTGCAATATGACGCCCATGGACAACCCTATATTTGTCCATCCATCAACTTCCGCACTTACCCATCTACTGCTCAATTTTTTATCCTTGCACATTGACATGTTGAAAACATATGAGACAAAAATGCATTATATATATATATATATATATATATATATATATATATATATATACATCAACTTACCAAATAAAAACCTCATTCATCATGTTCCCTGCTCTGTTCAAGACCATATAGTTTGGTCATGATCGTATTATCGGCCCTAACCCATTTGTACAACCTTGGATTCGACATGTTTTCCAATGGTACTTTCAAAATTAAATCTTTATTTGGGTCTTATGCTTCCTCCGAGTCATCATTTCTTAAATAAATCATCTATGGAACCCTATATAAGCAAGTGAACACTACTTCATTTGATAAGTTGGAACTCCAAAGGCACCGCACTAAAGAGCTCACTTCATATACTTGTAAAAGACATCCAAAGCTCCCTAAATCTTGACATGCATACCTACAACCATTAGGGAAGCACCACATCGGGTATGAAGATAAAAATAAATTCAAGGTAGTCACTCTCTCGCACAAGATTCCAAACATCCTCTCTCAAAAATTTATGGCAAGATCCAAGTCAAAGGAAGCATGGTCAAAGAAATTTCCAAATCTAATTGATCTATGTAGATATCACATGCTAAATAGAGAACGATGTGCATTTTGAGGTCTCTTCAAGTAGTTCCAATGTCAGGGTAAGCTAAAACCTTATAATGTTTGTTTTATAGGAATCTTCATCCATGACTAGGGTTTGAGATGATGATCAGTCCATTTGGAGAGCTTTGTTGCATGACCAATAACTAGGGTTTGACAACAAAAAAATCCAAGAAAGAAAACAACCTGGACATTTGTAGGAGCAATCTCGAGTATGTCTAAGACTAGATAGAAGGTTATAAACTGTATAATATGGTCATGAGTGTATTTTAGGTCTGAACTAGGTAAATTTCTAGTTCTAGTCAAGTTTGCAAGGGTTTCTAGGTTTAGCTATCCCAATTTCTATGTTGTCTAATCTCATATCTTTTTAGAAATTAGCCGTGGCAACTTAAGTACCTCTATAAATTTATTTGTTTCTTTCATTGAATGTTAGGTTAAGTGGTGTGTTATAATATTTCTTATCTAATCTAAGTTGTAAATATAATTAGTTCTTATATTTTTATATCTTTCTTAAATCAATAATCAACTCTTATATATCATACACCTAGTTAAGTCAACTGAGATATTTAATTTAGGGTTAAACAATTATCAATTTTGGAATACCTTTTGTGAATTGGTACATGATAATAGTTGTGCTTTTACTTCCATGTAATTCCTAGGATGGAAAATTCAAACAAAGTCTATAGTGAAGAAAATATTTCTTTGTAAGAATTTTTAATCACCTATGATGAATGATTTTGAATCTACGGTAGATCATTTGAAGATATTTAATACTATGGTAAGTGAGTTACTCTAGTGAAAATAAAAATTAATGAAGAAGAGAAATGCATTAATATTTAATGTTCTTTATCAAATTCTCGGGGTAATCTAGTAATAAAAATCAGTAGTAATACATTGAAGTTAAAATTTGAGGATGTACTTGCAGCCTTTTTATCAAAAGATATGAGGGAGAAATCCATAGATTATTATAAAACAAAGTATGTCTTGTTTGTAATAGGTCATTCCAAAGAAAGAAATAAAATTAAGTCGGGGATAGAGAATCCAAATAAAGAGGTAAATATAAATATCTTTAAATAAATATGAAAAAATATTGGAATTATTATGCCCTTAACCTATAGTGTGTATTGGCATATGTGTAATGACGATGATAGATAGAAGCATAAACTTTTAGTTAGTTATATGATAATTTCTACATTTTCATATTGGTAGCAAGGTAGGCCTATGTAGTATCCATAGCCTATATAGGGTATACATAGGAGTTGGTGCTTATTATTATATCATCATATTATAAATTTAGATCTCATTGTAAGGTTTTGGTGGTTTCCATTGATTTACCCCTTGATTTGGCTTGGTCATATACTTCAATTTTATTCTCTAATTGAACAATAATATCCCATTATATTGTTATGATTCTAATTTAATGATATAGAAATGTCATTATAAGTGGTATCGGATATTTGATTTGTTTTTTTATATAGTTTTGAGCCTTACGTACGAAGAATCACATACATCTCTCGAACTGCTACAAAATTTTCTGCAATATTTCTATACAAGTTTTGGTTTTATTCAAAGAAGATACAATCCAATTCTTTACTTTTTGTGATCATGTTCAAGTGAATATTCTAATGATTTTATGTATAATGGTCTACAAGAATAAAATTTGACTTCTAATTCAAATTATTAAATAAATACAATAATCTAAACATGCGTCAGGATTAATTTAGATACTTTAGAGAGATAAAATACAAAAATAGCTATAAAATGCACAATGAAAACATCCATCCCGATTTTACTTGAGGATGAAATTTACACTGAGTAGAGGGACTTGGAATAAACCCATCCAAGTATTGTCAAGGTATTTAAGAGAGGAGATAGTTTGAACATGTTTTTGTACACTACCTGGAAGGAAGATTTTACCATCGGATGTTAGTGTCTAAGTCTACAAATAATGTATGAGAGTGTGTAATAGGTATGTTTGTTTATAATATATTTTTCTTTCTTTTTAAATCTAAATGTAGGGTCTTTGGGTACTATGATTTAATGTGTCAAATATTATGTAATTTGTCCTTTTTCTCAATCTTAATAATTTACTTAAATATGTTCAATGAAAAATCATATGTTTTTAGAGCTATTGGGATAGATTTACCTCATCCCCACTCTAATGAAAGTGAGGTATTTTCTATGCACCAACATTCTAAAGGTATAGCATACACTCTCACTAGATGTATCTATTTTATCCTCTCATCCTATTATCACTCATATTTCTCACATACTTTCTCTTGATAATGACTTGTTTTCAACTCGTCATCTACTTGGAATTTCCTTACACACATGTCATCCTTTCAACATGCATCTATTACAAAAATTCATCCTCTTAGCCCAATTCTTACTCACATCTCCCACATGCTTTGTCTCATGCTTCAGGATCGACCATTGACATGTTCGCAACCCTCATCAATATGAATTATTCACTTTCACCATGCTTCATCACATAACCTCTCATGATAATGAATTTTCCCAAGTATTTACAAGACATACATGATCTTGTATATGGTTTTTAGCAATTCCTATTTCACATCCTCACAATCATAAACTTACCCTCATTTTCCAAAGCATTTATATCCACAATCACAACCATAGTATGCTTCATGACATATTTGATTCACTTTATGCTAACATAATCATGAACCATCCCATTTCACACCTCATCTTTCAACTTATTCTTCATCTTTTTCCAACATATTTCTAGTCAACATTAGTACTAGGGGACTTGCATTGGTCTTCACTTTTGTAATTTTATCAAAAATTACCTTCCTCTCCTCTTCCTCCATCTTATATTTGAAACACATCTTAATTCCCCACACATCCTATCTTGTCACCATTGACACACTCATAACATACTTCACAAAAAAAAAACATATTGTCTCATGAAAACACTATATATGGATTTTCAATAATTACAATAAACCTCTCTTCTCTTACATATGGATTTTGTTCCCTTACTTTGCTCCAGTCCATCACTATCGCAAAATCCCTAAAATTCATTCACATTCCATATCATGGTTTGATTCAAAGATCTAGGTGCACTCTTGATTAGCTTGTTAACATGGTTTTATGTTAGGGTACCAACGACAACATTTTGAACTCCTTCTATCATCCCTTGAAAAATTAAGAATGGCTTTTATCCTATAGATCCAAACACTATTGCACAACTTCAACCTTATCATGAAGACCCTTGGGCATATTTTACATATACTAGTCAATGTCATCTCGACATATCCCTTCCACTCCTTTCCATTCAAAAATGGTGGTTCATAATGCCCTCGTAACAAACAAGAGATAAACATACTTCCCATATTTTCAAAAAAAAAAAAAAAAGTAAATCAAGGTTGAACCTTATCAACATGATAAAATGTGGGGTTTTAGACTCTTAGATGAATCTTACTATTTTGTAAATGCACTACATAGGTATGAAATACATGTCGAAGTCTTGTATTTGACATGGATACCAATAAGATGATTGTGGTTTATTTGTTAACTATATTTGATTATATTATTGAGGTCGAAATAGTGGTTGTAGATTATGGTTCATGGAATTAATAAGCAAGCATTTCCTATTAAACAATGATGGCTATATACTATAGAAATCGCAACATCGTTATCTTACCCTTGACCGTAACCATTTTCATTAGGAATAATAAGTAATCCATACTCTATAATATCTTCAAAGATCAATTTTTTCAGGTGTCACTAAGACTATGAAGTATGCAATGTGAATAATGGTCACAAGACTACGATATGGCTGAATCAATGAACCCATTGTGTTATACTAATGGCATTAAAATATCCCATTTTGGTTTGCGCTAATAATAATACAATTAGATATAAACTTTGTTCCATGAGGCTCCATGTAATTGACCTATGTGGTTGCACTTTCAGCAATTTGTGTGTCTTTTATTTGGATGGTAGCATAGCTAACAACAAAGTGTAAACTAAATCTCAAGTATGATTGAGATAACCTTCAATGTTAATCACTCAAGAAGGTGCTATGTATGGCTAACTATGAGATAGTGTGAGATGTTATTGATCTTACTAAAAATGTGCATGATGGGTATTGTTGGTATATAAAAACCACATTCATGTTCCATGAAAGCATAGACTTGAGTGAATATAACTTATAGCTTGATGGATTGAGGTAAGGTTAGTTGTAGGGTATTGCATAAAAATTGGATTACATGTTTGGAAAAATTAAGGTCTTCTATAATATAATAAGACAATAGGAAACCACATTGAGTTATAAGATCACTATGAAACTCCCTGTATGATAAAGGACATCTTTACAAGACTCGGTGGTCAAGATACTAACCTCACTTGTTCAAATGAACATTGTTGAAAATTTCAAAGGAAAATAGTTATAGAGATTCGAACTAAACCCTAAAATTGATAACTATTGGAGAAGCACAATGTTTCCTAGTGACGAATCTTTGTTAGAACTAAATTTAAGCTAGGGTAAGAGGTTGGACTAGTTAGTGAACTAACCCATACAATTCGAGGAGTCCTACGTAGTGCCTAATATGATAGGACACATGAACTAAACATCAAATAAGTTTGATCTCATAGTTAGCAAGTGAAACACTACATAACCTAAGTGTGTGGGATAAAGCCCATGTTGTTAGCCAATGATTATTACAACTGTTACTATCAAGATTATTTGTACTTTTGTTAAGAGCATTTGGATAACTTTGGAGACAATCAAACCCTTATTGGTTTAGAAAAGGGATTCATTTAGAGTATGGATGTGTATCAAAACTCATTCCCTCCAGTGGTCCCATTTGGTCATGCGAAAGAGTCTTCTTCGATACACAAAAGCAAATCCCTTTTGGCACGCACTTCTCTTTCCGCATTGAAGTTTTTATTAGTGGCTTGAAGCATTTGGTGATTACTTTTCCTCATGTAAATTTCTTCGTCAAGCACAAGAAAATGTATTTTGAAATATACTTACAAAAATTTAAAATAAGAATTTAGAAAACCGAAAGACATCGAGGATGTCCAGTGAGTGAATGTAAAATACTTGCTAGATTAATATCCTCTTTTTAAAGCGGTTTTCCTTTGAAGATTTCATGAAAGTAGACGAAAAAAGAATTAAATGTTTTTGTAAAGGTTTTCCTTACTGTAGAATTAGTGTAATATTTAAACCTTAAATGATGTGGATTTTGTTTGTAAATTTTATAAATGTTTAAATTTTCTGGAAAACTTCAAGCCAAATATCCACATCCAAAAACCATCGTGAGGTTTAACATTAGATAAACTAAAGAAAGCCAATGTGTTGGCTTACATTAGATGGAACAGGGCACAGGTCTCAAAAAGAGAAGAAAATGCATCCTAGTAAAATGTGGTGCATATTATTCATGTATCTTTGTGCAAACTATTACAGTAATAAACTTCAATTTTTTTCTAAAAACAAAACATGTTTATCTTGAATTAGTTACCTTATGCGTTGCATTACAACACAATTGACATGGATAAACAAAAATAACTCGGAAAAATAAGATGACAATCAGCAACTTTGTTCAGCATACATTTTCCTACAACTTTTTTAATAATATCTTTTAATTCAGCTTCTATATGTTAGGTATGGCACACTCCATGGTAGTCATTTTCAAACCGTATATTAAAAGGTGGATCTTACATATAGAAAAGAGAGTCCCTTAAATAAATACAAGAAAAATACCATAAATTGTATATGTAAAAATGTATGACAATTTAAAACAATAAATTGAATATTCCTCATTTAATAGATTTTCTTCATCACTACTTACCTTTGCATGGTATTCTGCAATATTATGTTGAACAGTTTGTAGAATTATTACAGAAATCTTTTCATAGAGCATTGGAATAAAACATTCTAGAGCTACATAAAATGAAAACCCCTTTTACTATTGAATATAAAATCATGAACTTTTAAGATTTTAATATGTTATAATGTCAATAAATAATAAATAATTTTCATTTTTGATATTCATTATTTTTTAGATTTTTAAAAATAAAAAAATTAATAAATAATAAATCTACATAATTAAAACTAATAAATCATAATTTTAAAAATATCAAACAATAAAAATAGAATAATGAAAGAGGCACTCCTAACATTCAAGGTGATATATGCCATACATGTCGATCATGAAGGTTAGAGGGATTCTTTCATCCTTCATCACATCCACCCTCTTCTATATTGGGCTAAGTAAACTTGTCTAAACCTCAGCCACAACATAACAGTAATGTTTTTTTAGAAAGTTGAAAGTGGAGTTTATATGTGCGGCTTACCAAATTTATTATTGGTCCGGGTCTCCTATAGATGTAGGATTTAACAATTAGTTTTATTTCCTAATATCACAACTTTCATTGTCTATAAATAGAACATGATGATAGTGTAGACGTTAAACAATTATATCCATGCCCTTTTTACAATTTAAAGAAAAATGACACCCATAAAAACAAGATTAGGGGTTCCAAGTTTATTTGTAGATAATCTCACATATAAACAAAAATTATATCAATATCACTTACTAATTTCTTTTTCATTTTCCTTTTATTAAAATCTATCATTATATTTATTAATAAATAAATAATGATTAAATTATAGATGATGGAGAGTAATAAAAAGTGGCCCATATGTATTTACTACCTATATTAAAACAAAAGCATCACAATCTTTAAACATAAAACAAAAATTATCATAACAATGTAAGTGGATGGACGTATAGTACAATAGTAAGATGGGGAGGATGTTTATCTTTGGAGGGTAAGTATTCTTAAGTAGAGGGCTTCACTTTTAGGTTTGAGGACTTCTTAAACATTCATCGTATCAAAAACCAAGAAAACCAAAACTCCTTATCTAAATGAGGTGGATCCAAGACATCAATGCTTACTACCTTCTATGTGAGAGAGGTCCATAAAAATATTGAAAGCTTTAACATGATAAATGAGAAAAATCCATTCATCTCGTCGAGAGATAAAAAGCAAGAAGCCAACAAAAGATTAGTAATGATAAAGAATGTCAGTTCACCAATTCTTGCACAAACACTCATATAGAGAATAAATGTAAAAGAAAAAAAAATTGAATATTTTGGTATATTTAAAGTTTATGTATATTTGATTACGTGTTCAATTCATAGAGAAACCAATTCGTAAAAACATGTTGTCCATTTTTGTTGAGTGGATTAGAATTGTAGGGTATGAAAATGGAAAGTATGTTATAAAAATGACTTTATGTAAAGTTAGATCTGGTTTTACAAATACATTCTCCATACAAGTTAATTCAGAAATCCAATCTCAATATTTCTCAATATCTACAATACATAAGAAAAACAAATATTTTTCATGCCCAAGTTTTAAACCACATAAAATGTGAACTCCCTAATATTTATTAGGACCCTCAACTTATCGAAAACAACAACAAAAATAATGCATTCAATAAAAAAATTGTGTAGTACATCGATGAACTCTTATATTTTTAAGTAGGTGAAAGAACATCACCTACTTCAAATTAATCTTTTGATATGTAGGTGCTTCAAATCAATCTTTTGATGCTTCAAAAATAACAAGCCCACTCATTAAACTTCAATATAAATCTATTACTCTTAAATACATTGTGTCTAACTTATTAGTGTTTACACCTTAGTTTAAATTATAACATGTGATACAAGCAATATAGGATGTAAGGGTTTGTTGTAAAGGATTATTATTAATTAATTAATTAACATTCATCATGCATATTTAGAATAATTTGCATTAATAATTACAACTATGATAAAATGATAAGATGATTTTGTTGAAATACATAAGGGATAAAAGCTTAGTTGTGTAGATTAGTACAAGGAGAATTTGGGTATGTAGACTAGATAGATGAGCTACTCTTAACCTAAAAGTGCTTCGCCTCTAAAACTAGCACTAGAAATTGTCTCTGTCCATGACCATACAACTCTACGTGGACCATAATACAATTCTAGCCCCTTTCGTACAATTTTGGACATGTGAACATTGGGGTTCTACAACTTCTCTTACCCTTCACTTTCTTGGAAATCTATGTCATCAGTATGTCATTCAATATTTCACAACATCAGCACAACCTATAAGAACCGACAAAAAAAGTAGAAACCCTAGATACCTCTAATACCCTTCATCAAAACATTAGATAAAAAAGTAGGAATCAATTTGTGAGTGACGATGGAATAACCATGGAAGTCAACCGATGTTAAACAAATGCAAGTGTTGCTATGCATCCCCTTGAGTAGGATCAATCCTTGTGTAGTTCTCAAAGTGTAGGTGCAAGTAGTGTATGAAATTAAGCTAACCCCTTATTTTTGCTCGCACATCTCTTGACACAAAAATAGTGGGCTGAATTATAGAATAGAGAATGTACCTAAAAAAAATAGTAGTGTGATGTAGTGTGATTCAACCGCTAGACTAAACCCATTTTCCCTTGTAAACATTTGGAAATTCTTGGAGTGAATTTTCCTTACTAAGACACGGCTCTAGGATATTTGAGTTCTTGGAAATAGAGGAAGTTATAATCATTGACCTAAATGAGTGCTTCATACTTAATGTCGTGACTACTCTAAATGATGTGCAATTGCTTTAGGGATTTTTTTAGATCCTTGATTTTTGTAGTGTTGATATTCACAATTGAATATCATGAGAATGTCCTATGATTTATGAAGTTCAATTAAATTTCTTATATAGGATTTCATAGGTTAAATATTGTTATTAAATCCGACCTAAGAAAGCGAAATGACACGCATAAAATATTTAAAATGGAAAATGATTCATTTGATGGAAGGGTGCACTATCACACAATTTAATCAAGATCATAGTCCATTATGTACTAGAACTATACATTTTTTACCGATAGATAATGATGCAAAATCCAAGGTTCCGAATGATGTAAGGGGTGAATTACTTGTTCAACTAATGAATAATTTCTACATGAATGAAAAAGGCGAGTGCGAGGATGAACAAGTGAATAGAGAGAGAAGTATTGATTGGGAAAACTATATTTTGAATATTTATAGTCTTAGCATAGAAAAAATCCAAACTTGTTATTACCAAAGGATAAGTTACAAAATTTAATCTGTCTACATTTTACCCCATTTTAAGTGTGTGATTGAAAATTTTATTATTAAAAACAAACATACCTAAGTGTGCATACACACTTTGTCTTAACTTAAAAGTTCATATCTAATGTGTTTGTGTTAGTGTGCTTCATGATGAAACCTACAACACAAAGAGTGTCAATGTCCATAATAGAAATTGAATTGTAACTCAAATGTAAATAATGCTTGTAACTTTGTAAAATTGAAATTGTGCATACTATATTAAAATAGATGCAAAACATGGAAGGAATACACCTACTCATTTTTTAGAGGTAGAAGTTCTTGTTCTTATTGTACTTTGGAGATTTGGATTTTTGTTGAATTGCCAAAATATTGGGGGTGAAAAAGTCCCAAATTATTCCAAAGGAGTAGCCAAAGTAGGATAGAGAGGTACTAAAGCATCATGTTAAGAGAAAAGAACAATATATTAGAATATTTAGTAACTCTTATAACTTACCACCAAAATTTAAAAGAGGAAAGGATGTACAACCTATGAATAACTTAGTTGTGTTGATACCTTTAAAAACAACACGGACCACACCACTACTATCTCTAGGCCCAATTTTGTAGCTAAATCATAAGGTCAAAAAGGAATTTATAACACATGCCCCCATCGTGTGTTGTACACCTAAGTATGATTATGAAAATGTTGAGTAATGTAAAGGAGAATAATGCCCATGCCACCAAAACATTATATATTTTTCATTACATCTAAGTTGTGTGATAGAGAATGAATGAGGTACCCATGATACATGTATTCTTCTTTGAATTGTGTCCAAATATGTACCAAAAGTCTATAAAAGTCTATAAGAATATATAATCTGTCGGAATTTAATAATAATTTTCTCTTAGGTTCATAATACCTAGTAGAGTCTATACCATAATGCGATCTTGACTTGAAGTGTATAGTTTTTCATCAATATAAACTTTTCCACTTTTTGTGTTTGTAACTATTTTGAGGATTTTTAACCTATGAAAATATGTGTCTCTGTCTTATAATATGTTTTGGTACCCAAATTTGTTCTCCTTTTCGGTCTAAAAGCATCGAGATATGGCATGAAGCTTGAAGTCGATAGATCTTGATGTGTGTTGTTTTGTAAGCCAAGGATGTGATCTAACCGACACTCGATTTGTGGAGAGATGGATAGCACCTTGAAAGGATATGATCTGACCCTCACTATTTTAGGTTGTGCCTTTCAACCAAGCTAAGAGAACCTATATTGTAACCCCCAAATGGTGAAGGAGATAAAGATATCCATCAATTTATGCAAGTAGTATGAAAAGGCCTTGGGAAAATATGATCAACACTCCAAATCTGACTTTCACAAGTTGTCACTCCTAGATTATGGAGATATTTTCAATACAAGGCAAGGGTTACTGAAGACATTGTATAATCTTGATTTGCCTTGTGCATTTTTGTAGATGGGTTAGATCCTTTTGTTGACACACAATGCAATGCAAGGGTAGTATGGGTAGGATTAGTTTGTTTGAATGAATTTTTGGTGGGGTGTTGACAAGACAAATTGGGATATATCAGATCTTTGACAACCTCTACAATACTTGAACAACTATTAGATAAAATGCTTCAAATAATCAAGATATTCTTTCAACCAGAAGAGGCATAAATGGAAGCCCAGGTTGCACTCTTCACACAATATTTTTAACTCACCAAAAAGCTTGAAGTAAAGAACTCAATTAAACACAAAAATCCTTGATCAAACCATGCCTAAGGTACCCCCAAAGGCTTACAATCAATCTCTGTAGTCAAGGAAGGTAAAGTGATTTTAAATTTGTTTATCTCTTTATCAGATGAAGGCTCTTCTAAACATGAGATTGCAAATGCCACTAAACTATCAACAAGAAATGGAGATTCTGTGTGATTCCTAAAGACTTTCAATGCAAGATTGCAACAAGAACAATGAAAAATATTTGCAGGCATTTAAAAATGATAACAAACATCATATTGCCCAGAAAAACATAGATTAACTCAAAATCTTGTTAGATTCATCAATAGGGGAGAGTTTCATGAACAATCTTAGAGCTGTGTGATGGCTATACACTTGTAACCAACTCACATACATGAAGATCCAACATAGAAGAAATTATTCTGGTCCTTTGGTGGGTTTCTTAGAAAATGAGCTTTCTCTCAAAATTTTCTCGTGATTTTCAACTTCCCCCTATTTACATTTCTCAAAAATGCATTATATATCTCTTGCCACATTGGATCCTTCTTTTCCAAGCAAAGAATATGCCAAGGGATCAATTATGTTACAACAATTTCTCATGATTCACTGAATGCAATTTAACAAATTTGCAACGAGAGTTGCCAGGTGTTTCTAAAATGGTGAATCATTGCAAATATTCATATCATTATCCATCCTAGAGGTACTTTTTTCATCATCAAGGTATGCAGATGCCTTTCCACTCATCATTTTACCTTTTCACCCTTTAAAAGTGAAAGAGGGATTCACGAGAACCGATGTCGAAAAGCGATGCACCACAATGAAGTTACACTCCGATGGTAACGTCAAGCCAACGCAATACACAAGATTCGAAACAATGGAAAGAAGATTACAAGTAAGAAGAATGGGTCTACTCATGCTCATAGATTGAAAAATAGGAAGTACAAATAGGGGTGTTGTGTAACCCCCATGCCTAAACATGGAAAGAACTCAATGATGCCACTGACGCATATGACGCCACTAGAAGAGGAGTTACAATTCCAAATAAGGAATGTAACTCCTATGACGCATTGACGCAAATGACAATGTCAAATTCTATGATGAATCTGACACTTGTCATTTGACTTCCTAAGACCTATGACTCTTGCAAGGTGAGATGACTCACCTAGGTGATGTGGACGATGACTGGACAAGTCACACACACCAACACCCCCTTCATCAAAGCTAAGGAAGAGGTCAAGGTAAGCCAGAAACAAAAAAGAAGACTCCCCTAGACAACTAAGAAAGATGTGTCAATGGGCCCCGGCAACTAAAGGCCTGATAAGGTGCCCATATACAAACAACATCTTTCTAGAAAGAAGAAGAGGAGAAGGAGGACTATATAGCCCGAAGAAGATGGGTGGCTGCAGCAGACCTCACCCCAAGAAGAGACCGCAAGTGAAGAAACTTCACCTCAGTGAAGGGCTTGGTGAAAATTTTTTTGCAACCTGATCACATTATCGAACATACTGTATGTCGATGATGTTTTCATGTATCATCTCCCGTATGAAGTGCATATGAATCTCAATGTGCTTCATCCGCTGATGCTAAACTGGATTTCTACAAATCGAGATAGTGCTCATGTTGTCACAGTAGATAATGGTAGGCCACCGAAAGTGGATGCCAAACTCTGTCATAATACCCTGTAACCAAACAGCTTCTGTGGCAGCATTAACTACTCCTTTGTATTCTACTTCTGTCGATGATATGGCAATGGCATTTTGTTTCTTGCTGGACCAACTGACAGGACCTGAACCAAGAGTGAAATTGTAGCCTAAGGTAGACTTCCGATGATCTAGATCACCGGCCCAATCTGAGTATGTAAATCCAACCAAGTCAATCTCAGTCCCTCCTAAGTAATGAATACCATCTGTGTGAGTGCCATGAACATAGTGAAGGATCCACTTTTCTGCTTTTAAGTACAGCTCATGAGGCTCCTACATAAATCTGGACACGATCCCGATGGCATATGATAGATCTAGCCAAGTGTGAGTAAGGTAGATCAAGCTTCCCACCAACTATCGATAAAGGGTACCGTTAACCAAGGGGGAAGAGCAATTAGGAACCAACTTAATCCAGAAAGAAAAGGAGTAGGTGAGGACTTACAGTCGGACATGTGAAACCGAGCAAGCAAATCAAGAGAGTACTTAGGCTACGAGATCATAATTCTTGAGTTAGATTGTGAAATCTGGATCCCAAGAAAGTAATGAAGTAATCCTAAGTCAGACATGGAGAACTTGTTGGCCAAGGAGATATTCACAGAATCAATGATAGAGGAAGAGCTACCGCGATCAACAAGTCATCAACATAGAGAACAAGAATAAGCATGGAGTCATCTGTCGTAGAATATACACATTTGGGTCAGAGTGACACCAAGTGAACCCTGATGCAAGTAAAAAGGAGTCCATCTTGGCATACCAAGCCCAAGGGGCTTGTTTAAGGCCGTAGAGAGACTTCTTTAATTTGCAAACGAGGGATGGATCATGGACATAACCCGGAGGTTGTTCCATATAGATCTCCTCCTCTAGGTCCCCATGAAGGAAGGCACTCTTAACATCCATCTGGTGGACTTCCCATCATAGCGGCAAGATAGCGATGGCAAGGGTCAGTCGAATGGAAGTCATCTTCACAATCGAGCAAAGGTTTCTGAGTAATCAACCCCAGCCACCTGGGAGAAACCCTTAGCTACAAGTCACGCTTTATACTTCTCAACTTCTCCATCAGCTCCATACTTTGTTCGATATACCCACCTACACCGAACAATTTTTCTTCCTTTTGGAAGAAGGGTAAGATCCCAAGTGTCATTCTTTATGAGTGAGGAATACTCCTCATCCATGGCAGAATCCCACTCAGGAATCCCAGAAGCTTCATGGAAAGATGGTGGATCAAAAGCAAAGGTGAAGAAGGAGTGAGGTCCAGTGAAGTCTGAGCGAGTACGTCTCTCATCCAATTGATCTACAACTAAATCTCCAAAGACTCAGTAAATTTTTCTTGGCCCAAAGAGGTCCCGAAGGCTCAGGATCCGAGTCGAAGATTCTTCACTTGAGTGAGAAGGGACATAGTCCTCATCATCACTACTATCAGAATCAGAAGACTCAAAAGTTTGAGGATCGGGAGGAGCAGGGAGAGGTGGAACTCGCTCAACAACATCATCATCTGAAGAGTCAAAATCTGAATCAGTGGGCAAAAGGACCTCAGTGGAAGTTGAAGTCAAGGATGACTCATCAAACTTCACACTCCTCTCAATATAAAGCTCATGGGTGGTAGGGTTCAACAATCGATATCCCTTCACGCCATCAGGATACCCGACAAAGATACAAGGTTTGGATTGTGGATCCAATGCCTTGCGTTTCTTTTTGGGAATCCAAGCCATAGCCTTGGATCCGAAGACTCAAAAGTGCTCAACATCAGGCTTGTGTCCAAACCAGGCTTCAAAGGGTGTCATCCCTCTTACTACCTTGTGTGGGACACGGTTTTGAATATAACAAGCACAATTCACTGCTTCAGCCCAATACTGTGGAGGAAGAGATTTCGAGTGAACCATACAAGTAGCCATCTCCTTTAAAGTTTGGTTCTTTCTTTCTGTAACTCCATTTTGGGAAGGGTTATAAGCAACTATACGCTGCAAAGCAATCCCCTCAGAAGTGCAGAAATCCTCAAACCTGTTGCTCACATACTCACCTCCATTGTCGGTTCGAAGAACCTTGATAGACCATTCCGCTTGTTTCTCAGCAAGAGCCTTAAAGTTTTGAAAATTCTCAAAAACTTCAGACTTAAGCTTAAGAAAATATACCCAAGTATAACACGAAAAGTCATCAATGAAGGTTAGTATATATAGAGCTCTAGTAAAAGAAGGAGACGGAAAAGGGCCAGAAACATCACTATGAACAAGATCCAAGGGACGAGTAGCTCTCCAGGATTTTCCCTTGTCAAAGCTTTTTTCAGGGTGCTTTCCAAGGGTACAACCCTCACAAAGACCCTTAGAAAACTTAACTCGGGGTAGCCCATTGACCATTTCATTTTGGCTCAATTGTTCAAGGTAACGATAATTTAGATGCCCAAAACGCTCATGCCATAACTTGCTAACCTCATTTACATGAGTGAGCAAGGCATTGGGCGTCGAATCAGAAGAGAAGTGGGAAAAGGTATACAACCGTGAACGGTGATCTGCCTTTCCCTCAGCCACAGTGCAGTCAGAGTTAAGCTCACGAATAATCACCGAGTTAGGACCAAATTCCACTCGCATTCCTTCACCAAGGTGGGTGATTTGGTAAACTGATAGGAGATTGGTAGAGAGATTGGGAACACTCAACACTTGGTTAAATGTTCCACCTTCAATCTCTACCGATCCACTACCGGAAACCGACACATGAGTGTCATCACCCAACGTGATTTGGGACATGCCACATGGTTCAATGCTAGAGAATTCAACCTCTGAAGAATCCATGTGGTGCGAGGCACCAGAATCGATAATCCAAGTTGATGATGGAGCTGATCTAGCTACGAGGGCCTTACCTTTCTTCTTTTCATTTTTTGTCTCCTTTGCATTAGAGGACTCGCCTTTCTGAGCATTTTGTTTAACGGATTCAGGAACACTTATTTTATTCTTCTCAAGTAAATGAGTTAAGTGATCAATTTGTTTCAAAACAATGTTGCTCATCATGGCCAGTATTCTTACAATAGGAGCATTTATACTTTTCCTTCTTTGCTTTAGGCTCAGAAGTCGAAGTATGAGTGATGGGCTTAATTGGGGGTTGGTTGGTCTTGGTTTCTTTCTTAGGTTGGTCCTTAGTTTCTTTCTTCTTTTCATTTTTCTTGCCCTTATTCGCCACAAGGGCATGTGACTTGGATTTTAGAGTCCCCATTTGAATGAGTTTGTCTTTTTCGAATGAGTTGGGACGAAAAACTGTCAAAGGAGGGCATAGTCCAAGTACTACCCAAGGCGGCTTTCGTGGCATGAAAAGTTGAAACGAAAAACAAGAGTATTCAGGACCTAACTTAGAAAGAATCGACAAGATCAATTGAGAGTCTTTCTTATCCACTTTACATTCCTTTAGAAGCATTCTAGTGCGGACAAATTTTGAGAAGAAGGCCTGTAGGTTTTCAAAGTCACTAGGGTTTAACCCTAGTAGTTCGTTCTCCAACTCATGCACTCTCATGTCATCTTGCTTCCCAAACATATCATCGAGCATTTTCCACGCTTGATCGGGTGTTGAGGAAGTTTCAATGTGGAAGAGCAAGTCGGGAGAGACGGACATACAGATAAGACCTAAGGCTTCATCACAACGGTTGAACCATTTAGATTTTTTGGGTTCATCAGTAGGTTCGGTCTCTAACCCCATGGTAACTTGGTATAACCCTTTACTTCGCAAAACCAATATAATTTTAGATTTCCATTCGAAGAAATTAAAAGGTGTGAGCACTAGTACTTTAGAGATATCCATAATGAAGAGATAGAACCAAGGAATGCAGAAGGAAGGAGAGAGAAAGGAAACAACCACCCCAGAACAAAATTACACCCCCCGAGTTTGGCACTTTATAATTCAGTGCGTTGATTACAACCAGATGTGACTGTGTTCCGAGAACTAGTTTTTCACTCACCTTACAATTAGCGTAATAACGCGCAATGGTGGAGACAACAATCAAGGTTCGTAGGGCGCAACAGATCGACACTGCAAGCAAGCACAGAAAGAGAGAAGCAAGAGGGGGAAGAAAGAGCTTTGTGAGAAATAGTGTCTCATGTCACACGAAAGAATCCCTTTGTCGTAAGACTATGGTGGACGCGCTCACAAGTCCACAAAAAGGAATAGAACAAAGCTCAAGAAAAAATGAGCTGAATTAAGCAATACAAAGACACCCCCTAGAATGCGGCACTTTATAAAATTAGTGTGTTTACAAAACTAATGATCCCATCATCTAGAGTGTGAAAAAACATGCAACTTTGACTAAAGAAGTGCTCAAAACCGAGCAACGAGTCAAAAGTTATAGCAAAAACTAATTCCCGCAATTGATGAGAAAAAAGTCAATAAGCCTGCAAACGGATTAAAAAAGTTCCCTAAACGCATGCAAAATGTGTCGTATGTATGCCCATTGGAAATGGCATGGAATTTGAGATAGGGTTTGTTTGTATTGCGAGGGGGGATTAGCCACCTACCAATCCGGACCTCACCCTTCGTCTTCGGCACTCGATGGAAGGTTAATAAAACAAGCCAAAAAACTTACAATGCCAATAAAATGTAATGTGTTTTTACCTTATACCTTTTAAAAGTAATGAAACAACACGTTTTTTAGAAGAGTGATAAGATAAAAAGAATGCAAACACGTTTTTTAAGAAAAGTGAATAAAAAACATATATTTTTAGAGAGATATTACCTGGCAAAGCGGACGAGAAGGCCACGTGGGGATGAAAGGCAGGTAAAAATAGATAATGCAAGTGATGTCCAAAGTGTAAATAAATGCAGAATATCAAAAATGCCAAAGAAAAGGAGAAAATGCCTTACTGGACCAAAAAAATGCCTCAACCCAAAACGCTAGAACAACGTGCAAAAAACGCAGAAAGAGAGAAAAATGCCTTAGGATAGTTCAAAACGCCTGGAACAGTTGAAAATGCAGCCAGGGATAGAAAAATGCCTGGAACAGGTTTAAACGCCTGGAACAAAGGAGAAAACGCAGCCAGGGGAGAAAAACACCTGAGGACAGGCAAAAAAATGCCTGGAAGGGAGAAAACACTCAGAAAGGCCCAAAAAACGTCTGGAACAGTTGAAAATGCTCAGAACAGAGGAAAAACGTGAGTAGTTTTGCAAAAACGTGAGAGACCAGGAAAAAACATGAGTATTTTGTAAAAAACGTGAGGGGTTTTTAAAGCAGGCTTGCAAAAACGTTTTAAGACCACGCAGAGGTAACTTTGAGACAACAAGGAACCACAACGATGAGGAAAAAGATCGGAATAGTCTGAGTATACACCGGTGAAGAAAAAACAAAGATCCCAACTAGTAATCACAGGTCCACGCCAAAAATGAGCTCTTCTTTTACCGTGTAGCTGAATCTGAACATAACCAGCAAGAAACACACAAACAATCCGTAAAACGACAAATACCACAAAGATCTAGAAATATCCAAATACAAACTTAGATGATAAGCAAACCAACCAAATACCTTAACTTCAACCGCTGAAACCTCAATACGAGGTGAGCAATAATTCCAAAATGATAATCGAAAAAAAACTTGCACATGAGGAAATGAGAAGAAACCAGAAGTAATAAACAACTAAGAAATGAAGAGTGCACGTTTACCGAAACCACTCGATACCATGAAAGAGGTAAATTTGGCATTTCACATTTTTCTCGAGCTAAGTAAAAATTTATTACAAAACACCTCAAATCTCAAATTGAGTCATGAAACCAATTCCAATGTTCCTAGAAGGCCAAAACGACATGGAATCACCAAAAATTGATGAAATTTGATGCAAAATTCATGATTCCAAGCCTCCTGGAGAGAAAAATGGCGGCCAAAAATGAAAGTGCACAGTTGCCCTTGATCTACTCTTTGTCCTTCAATCTGGGCCCTCCACGTGTCAAAGTATGATTGGAAATCAATTCGGGCTTACTTTTTGTCTTTTTGACATTTTTGAAAAAATGGAAAAATTTGACTTTTTCTCCCCCCTCCGCCTTTGAATTTTGGAGCTGACACGTGGCATATGGTGGGTCCCATTGAAATCACACTTCAATTCTATGCATTTTGACCCCTTTTGAAATTGGGAAAATTTTCACTTTTTTCCCCGCGGGCCCGCACACCCGATTTCTCCCTCACCACGTGTCGCTTCCTCTATCGCTAAAATCCATGGGCCCAATTCTCATTTTAACTCCCTTTTTTGCTAAGGGAAAATTTTCAATTTTCCTTCCACTGGGCCACCGACCCGCTTTGCCTTTCACCACGTGTCTCATGCTGATTTGCCACGGGGCCATGCTCCAAAATTTTACCCTAGGTCTTTTTGACCAAAAGGGAAAATTTTCCCTTTTCCTTCCATGGCCGCACTTCCCTCTGACTCTGTTGGACACGTGTCCACCTATGATTGGCCACGGGCCGCGCTCCAAACTTTCACTTTAACTTATTTTGCCTCTAAAGGAAATTTTTTTTGAAAACCTCCACCATTGCATTCCCTTTACCCAAAATTGATGCCATGTGTCCTCCTCTGATTGGAGCGGGGAAAAACTGATTTTGAAACTTTAGAAAAATAGAGCTAAAAAACTCTAAGTCCCCCATCGGCCCGCTCCTCCCTTTTTATCTTTAGGACACGTGTCCACTCCGGATTGGTGATGGGCTTCAGACCATTTTTGACTTTAAAATTTTTACAAAATAAAGTCTAAAAATTCTAAGGGAATCCGATCACCTACCATCCCCCGCCAATCAGAACATGCCACGTAGGAAAATTTGGAAAAAATGGGTCCCTGGGCCCGAAAATGCCCCATTTGTCAAAAAGGTGAAAAATGAAAAGTTACAACACTTCCCCACTTTTCCTCAGCCAATTAGAAGCCTGCCATGTACCCTCTGACATCTCAACAATAATTTGATGGCTAAAATACGCCCGTCTGACCGTCAAAAACATAGAATTTTTCCAGTTGTGCCCAGAATCGATTTTTTCTTCATGGGTGATGAATTTTTCACACAAAGGATAAATGGAACAAGCTGTTAAACATTTTACGACCATGGGGAGGGGTTTTTGAGGGTAGACATGTATGAATCGATCATTTTTAAGCTTTCATGATTGGAGAAATGGAAAAACATGACATAGCCCGTAGATTTGGAAAAATTAGGGCATAAAACATGGAAAACTTGGGGATTTCTTTCAAATGGGGCATGTCAAATGATTTTCAAATGGACTAAGGCATGGAAATGGAAAAAAAAACTTCATCTCATCCATTCAAACTATAGAAAATGTTGCAGAGCATGCAAACAGAAGGAACATTTAGACCAAAACAATAGAGGATCAAAATGGACACCAACATCGGCTCCTGCTCAGGGATGGGCACTCCCAGTGAGTGCCACAAGAACAATAAGTAGACCAAGTGCCAAACAATCCATTGGGAAAAGGATTCATGAGCCAAAATCACCAAAAACTAGTTGAGAACCCGAAAAAAAGCTGCCACACTCAAATTTGGGGATTAATCCAAGAAATGCTTCAGATGCCTACCATTAACAAGTAGTTCAAGAAATTCCCCATCTAAATCTTTGAGAAAAAAGGTATTCTCACCAATTTTGATATCAATGGAGTAAGGGCCCATCCACAATGCATCAAATTTTCCATGTTTTCCCTTATCTTCATTTCTACTATCCCACAACAAAACCAGATCTCCAATATTGAAGGCCCTAGGAATGACCTTCTTGTCAAACAATATTTTCAACTTCTCTCTAAATCTGATATGCCTCTGGTGGGATGCTCTTCTCTCTTCATCTAGCTCCACAATCTGATTAATCTGGCTTCATATGGACTGACCTCTTGATCTTCAAGTTGTTGAACAAACTGAAATGAAGATAATTGTAGATGTAAGGGTAGAAAATCCTGAGTTCCATACACTAACTCAAATGGGCTCTTACCATTAGCTCTCTTGGTGGTGATCCTATCAGCCCAAACTACAAATTTCAATTGTTCACCCCATTTTCTCTTGTTCAATTCCAAGGTCCTCCTAATGATCTTTAATAAGTTCTTATTGTTGGACTCACTTGTCCATTCCCTTGGGGGTTATAGTTTGAGGCATAAGTCAGATTGGTTCCATATTCCTTGCACATTGCCATCAAAGGTTTAGCTCTAAAACACATGGCATTATCAGCCACAATTTTGACTGGCACACCAAATCTACATATGATATTATTCAACAAGAAGTCCATAACAACTTGGTGTGTTGCTTTCTTGGTGGGGATTGCCTCTACCCACTTGGTGAAGTAATCTGTGGCTACAAGGATCCATTTGTGTCCTAGCACTAGAAGGGTCTGAAATTTCTCCAATGAAGTCCATCCCCCATTGTTTGAAAGGAGCTTCAATGGATACAGGATGCAAAGGAAGGGAGCCTGAAGCTTTCATTCTTTCTAGAGAAAAATGCGACAACTTTCACATTTTCTAATCAAGCATGGTTGCATCTTTGAAGAGAGTAGGCCACCAATAACCAGCTCTCAAAACTTTGTGTGTTGTAACCCTTCCAAAAAAGTTTCCTCCACAAACTCCCCATGGAAATCAACAATTACTTTGGGAGCCTCATCTTCAATTACACACTTCAAGAGGACACCTTCAGGGTTCTTCCAAGCCAGCCCAAAGTCAGTGATGATGTATTTTGAGAAGCAAACTTGAGGGCTCTTTTCTGATTTTTATTTAAATGATCAAGACAGCATAGGTGTCTGAGGTAAAATATTATATCCTTGTACCACTCAGAACTTACCAATTTCCCAAGAACATCTACCCTTTCTTCTTCTACTTCATTCACTTCCACAGTCTGCAAGTTGCTCTCAGCCATGAGCTTAGCAAGACCCAAACCTCTTACTAACTTTGTGGTTTGGATGTCCATATCATACTCCTGCATAGTTTGTTCACCCATCTACATATTTTACTTGAGATCTCCATCTCTGATAAGATGTCTTTTACCATGGTGTGGGGAACATAAGCAACAACTTTTGAACTTAAAATATAAGGCCTGAAAACCTTTGTTGCTTTCACCAAGGCAAATGCTTGTTTTTCCATGATTGTATACTTTAACTCAACAGCTTGTAAAGCCTTGCTAAAGAAGGAAATAGGCCTCTCAGCCCCATCTTCATCCTTTTGGAGCAAAACAGATGCAATAGTATTTTCAAGAAGCAAAGGAGAAGATTTGGAAAGGCTTCTTGTAATTCGGAGCTGCCAAGACAAGTGCATGTTTGAGTGCCTCTTTGATTCCTTCAAAATCCTGAATAACAACCTCCTCCCATTTGATAACTTGATCTTTCTTTAACATGCATGTGATAGGAAGAGTCAACTCAGAAAAATTGGACACAAACCTTCTAATGAAATTGATTTTCCCAAAGAAAGATTGGATGCCCTTCTTTGTTCTTGGAATTGGCACCTTGTTGATTGCTTCTATTCTCTCAGGGTCAATCATGACACTAGCCTTTGAAACAATATGACCAAGAAGCTTGGCCTTTTACACCCCAAAGTGACACTTCTTTGGATTGAGAGAGATTCCAAACTCTCTACATCTGATCAACATCCTTTCCAAATGCTGCAAGTGATCTCTTCTGTTCCTTGAAAATACAGTCACATCATCCTGATAAACTACAATGAAGTCATTTATATAACCAGAAAAAGAAACATCCATTGCTCTTTGGAAAGTAGCTCCAACATTCATGAGACCAAAAGGCATTCTCACATAAACATATGTTCCCCAAGGAGTGGTAAAGGTAGTTTTAAATCTTTTTGACTCCTTGACAACAACCTGATTGTAGCCAGAGAAACCATCCAAGGTGGACAACAATTCAGATCCAGTCACTAACTGCAACATGTTCTCCATGTTTGGAAAAGGATAATTGTCTTTCAATGAAGCTCTATTCAGATTTCTAAAGTCTACACAAAGTCTGATATCTCCATTCTTCTTTCTGACTAGCACAAGGTTTACAACCCAAGATGAATACCTTGTGGGCTGAATGATCCCTCCCTCCTTCAATTTCTTCAATTCACCTTGCATTTTCATGGAGAGGAGTGGATTGATTGGCCTTTTCTTCTATCTGAATGGTTTGGCATTTGTTTCAAGAGGAATCTCATGTTGAAACAAGTCTTCTCTATATGCTTTCAGCTCTGAATATGACCAGGCAAGGTAGTCTTGATATTGTTTCAACAATTGGAGGTAGGACTATTTTTCTTCCTTGTTTAAACTGCTGCCCAACCAAAATTTTCTTGGTTTTTCCTTTGTTCCCAAGTCATGCTCTTCCACATCCCTTGAGGTAGACATATTTCTATTGATGATGCAATCAACATTGCTAAAATTTGACTCAAGAGCAACCAACCCTCTAGGAATGGTGTTAGTTTTCAATTGGATAATATATTTTCCAAAAAAGTCTCTCTTCCTTCAGTCACACACACCATTGGTTCCCAATCAATATGTTGATCTACAAACTCACCTTGATTTCACAAGAACCTTTGCACTTGAGAATCATCATCAAACACTTGCCAATGCTTGATGTTGTCAGGGATAGCTGGCCTAGTTAACACTTCAACATTGTACTCACAATAAGGTGAAATGGTGAAAACTCCAAATCTTGACCCCAACACTACCAACTTGTCAGAATCAACATTCAAAACTTTTGTCATGGTGCATAATATTGAAGGAATCAAACATCTCAATCAGATCCCAAACTACATGCTTATATTGCTTCATCCGCTGATTTTTTGTAGCATACAATTTTCTTATTTGTTTGACAACTAGCTCTGAATCTCCCTTTGTAATGATGTCCTTGACACCATACTTCCATGAAATTCTCAGACCCAACAACAAGGCTTCATACTCAAGCAATGTTGTTAGTACATTCAAAATTAAGCTTGAAGGAAAAAACAAATTCTTCCAAGCTAGGAGAAATCAGAATTACACCAGCACCATTTCCAAATTTGGAGCAAGCTCCATCAAATAGCAAGGTCCAAGGAGAACATACTATTCAAGGCACTTTGACTGATCCATTTTGTGTTCTTTTCCATCAGCAAAACCAATGAAATTATCCACATCAACATCAGCAAATAATACTTCATAAGTAGCATTGTTTGGGTCCTCAATTAGATGCAACATTTTCTTTTCTCCATAGAGCTTGACTAGGCTGCCCTCAATGGGAATGGTGGAAAAAGACATATCCATTTGGACACTCCCTCCAACACTTGCAGCCCACTTTCTTGACAAAAGCATACCCCATTTGGTAGGGCAATCAACAATCACAACATCAATTTTAAATTCCTCCCTGGATAAGATGCAAGTTGCACTACCAAACCTTTCACACAACCAACAACTGGCACTTCTCTTGAGTCCATGGTAGTACACTTTCCATAGGCTGCTTGTCACTTTGATGTCCAACTCATTCATGACTTCTAGAGGCATGACATTACATGATGCACCGGAATCAAACATACAATTGTGAAGTAGCTTATCCTTTATGATCAAAGTTGTGAAGAATGGATCAACATTCAATTGGGAATCAACCAAAGATGTCCCCAAATATACCTCAGGTGTCTCTCCAAGATCTTCTACTTGCTGGTGGTGTTTCAAGGTCAACAATGATCTGAGGTGGAGTTTCAACAACATTTACATTTCTTGCCTAGAGTAACCTTCTCTTCTTTCAATCCCAAGTACTCAAATGCTCTCTTCTTATGCTCAGAATTCTAAGCAACTCAATGATTGGAACACTCACTTTAATTTGGCTCAATACTTGGGCTATGTCATAGGGGACACTCTTTGGAAAAACAACATTGGAAGGGAGACAAGAAGATTCATTAGATGGCAATGGATTCTTGGCAGCTTGGGCATGAGGAGGACTGTAATTTTTGTTTGGGACAACAAAACTTTTGACAGGTGCTTCTCTCCTAGGAGCTTCTTTTGGAATGCTTGTGAGCAAGGGTGTTTTAGGTTTGGCTTGAGGCCCAACTCCCTTAACAACTTTGCTTCTAGTGTTATAGTCTTTCTCTTGAGCTACAACAACATTCATCAACAATTGTCTATCTTCCTCCGAAGGGATACCACCATCATATTTCTTAATCATCAAAGCTCTTAAGTATTCAAAGTCATTGTTAGGAATTTCAAAAGCTTGCACTACATCAACTTCAAGAGCATGAGGGGGAAGAAATACTTGTACCCATTTGATGCAATCCCAAAAAGTTGTAGTTGTCCTAGCACTTATTACTTCAGTAGATGTTGCTCCTCCTTGTGAGCTTGAAGAACAACCCATCATGCAAATATCATCATCAGTACCATCATCATTATTAGCTTCACCTTCTTGCTGGTCCACTTCACATGGAGGATGGGGTAGAAAACACCTATCACACCAATCAATATCAACAACCTCTTCAACAACAAACAACCCTAATAGTTAAGGGATCAGGACAACACTCTTCCTTCACGTGCTTGAGGATGTCTATTTGCAAATCCAACAGGCCCTTTACCTTTGTCATCAAACCTCTACTCATTCCTATGGTGATTTCCAAATCTATCTTGTGCTTGCTACCTAGGCTGACCTTGTGAAGTCTTCCCAATTCCCTTCTCAACTCTTGCCAACTTGTATGAGATTTCTTTGACAACCCCTACCAAAGTTTTCACAACCTCTTCTAAATCAGCACCTTTGCTAGCTTGAGGTTTTTCAAGGTTTATCAATTTTACACCATCTCTCTTGAGAGGTTTCCCAATTGCTTTGATATTGTTTTCTCAATTTGAAGTGCCATGGTGAAAGCTTGTCTTAGATTGGTAGGGTTCTTGTCTCTTAGGTAATAGGTTGCCTTCTTATCAAATGCATCTGCATATTTGATTAGACAAGATTCATCACAAGGCCTCAAATTAATAGGCAGCCTTCTCAAAGTTTTGTTAAATCTTGTGTTGAAGTCATGGACTGATTCATTGGGGTTCTTCTTAATGTTCTCAAACTCAGACAAGAGAAATCTAGGATCAGTCTTGTCACCATACTGCAACCTAAATGCATTTTTCATTTCAGTCCATGAATCAATAGAATTATCAGGTAGGGCCTTGTACCAATCCCTAGCATCCTCTTCTAGTGTATGAATGAACAACTTAATATACACATCTTCAAACTCTATCTCAAAATCCTCCATCATGTTAACAAAAAGCTTGAGATGTTGATCACCAGTTATTGCATTGTTGCCTTGAAATTTTGGCAATCTATTTCTGACATCTTGTGGAACAACATTTGGGTAACCATCCATTCCTCTAAAATCTATGGGACCAAAGGTGTTAATAAAAATGGAGGTCTAGGCTGAGCCATATTGTTTTGGTGGAGGTGATCTTGGAGGTGAAACAAGCTGATGAGGAGTGCAAGATCTTTGGGGCTCAAGAATGTGATTCACAAGATTGGTATTCTCTAAATGCTGATTTTCTTGGAAAGTTTTACTTGAATTAAAACACAGAGGTGTAGATTGGAGAAGGAACTTACCGTGTACAAGAAGGACCTTCACTAGTTGAGGAAAACAAGTTTATGAGAGGATTGCTTGAATTAGAATCACTTGAAGAAGAATGATAATCCTCTACCAAAGGTTGATCTCTCTCATCAATGGCTATATCTTTGCCTGATGTCTGACCTTTAACAACTTTCCACACTCTTCTCCCTTCCAACTCTAAGCTTCTTAAATCTATAAATAACTTCTTAGCAGAGTCTTTAAGGAAGAGAGATCTTCTTCCTTCCAGTTTTGCAGAGATTAGCAACACAGAATAAATGACAGAAAGCTTAAGACACTGGTATTTATCAATATCAAATCAGCATGGAGTCGCCACTAAGGACTTTCACCCTAGTTGTGAAAATGCACTAAAATACTCTATCAAATATTTACCAGCACTGAAAATATTGCCAAAATTTACAAATCAGACCTTCCCTCTTCTTGAATCTATCAATCACAAATGCAAATGAAGTGCAACAACTATTGAAACTGGTAAAATTATAGGCAGAACTTATATCTTCACTTAATCCTTACAAATCTGATTATAAAATGATGCTTCAACAACGTATTTGCATGCATAATTTGCAAAGGACTTTACCAGGGTTTGATATGCATTCAAATATCTCAAATATGCATGCACATGGATCAGATTGAACTAAGAGAATATCAAACTTAGAACTCTACTCTTCATTCCAGCCTTATAATTCTGATCAGAAAATGATACTCAAGATTTGTTATTGCACATAAATCACACAAGAAGTATTACAGGGATCTGAAATACTACAATAATAAATAATCTCCCCCAATGGCAATGCGAAAAGTTTGGTGTAGTTGACGGGCTAAACAGATATGGACTAGCAATGAATTAGCAAATCACTCTCAGCAGTGCAAATTAGTTCCCAGGAATTCAAAACAAGTCCCCGGAAATGGCGCCAGAAAGTGTTGGTACCCAAATTTGTTCTCCTTTTCAATCTGAGAAGCATCAGAGATATGGCATGAAGCTTGAAGTTAGATAGATCTTGATGTGTGTCATTTTGTAGCTGGGGATGTGATCTAACTGACACTCAGATTTGTGGAGAGATGGATAACACCTTGAAAGGATCTGATCTGACCCTCACTATTTTAGGTTGTGCCTTTCAACCAAGGTAAGAGAACCTATATTGTAACCCCAAATGGTGAAGGAGATGAAGATATCCCTCAATTTATGCAAGTAGTATGAAAAGGCCTTGGGAAAATATGATCAACACTCCAAATATGACTTTCACAAGTTGTCACTCCCAGATTATGGAGATATTTTCAATGCAAGGCAAGGGTTACTGAAGACATTATATAATCCTGATTTGCCTTGTGCATTTTTGTAGATGGGTTAGATCCTTTTGTTGACACACAATGCAATGTAGGGGTAGTATGGGTAGGATTAGTTTGTTTGAATGAATTTTTTTGGTGGGGTGTTGACAAGACAAACTGGGATATATCAGATCTTTGACAACCTCTACAATACTTGAACAACTATTAGATAAAATGCTTCAAATAATCAGGATATTATTTCAACTAGAAGAGGCATAAATGGAAGCCTAGGTTGCACTCTTCACACAATATTTGAGAACTCACCACAAAATCTTGAAGTAAAGAACTCAATTAAACACAAAAATCCTTGATCAAACCATGCCTAAGGTACCCCCAAAGGCTTACAAGCAATCTCTACAGTCAAGGAAGGTAAAGTGATTTTAAATTTGTTTATCTCTTTATCAGATGAAGGCTCTTCTGAACATGAGATTGCAAATGCCACTAAACTATCAACAAGAAATGGAGATTTTGTGTGATTCCTAAAGACTTTCAATGCAAGATTGCAACAAGAACAATGAAAAATATTTGCAGGCATTTAAAAATGATAACAGACATCATATTGCCCAGAAAAACATAGATTAACTCAAAATCTTGTTAGATTCATCAACAGGGGAGAGTTTCATGAACAATCTCAGAGTTGTGTGATGGCTATACACTTGTAACCAACTCACATACATGAAGATCCAAACACGAAGAAATTATTTTGGTCCTTTGGTGGGTTTCTTAAAAATGAGCTTTCTCTCAGAATTTGCTCGTGATTTTCAACTTCCCCCCCTTTGCATTTCTCAAAAATGCATTATATATCTCTTGCCACATTGGATCCTTCTTTTCCAAGAAAAGAATATGCCAAGGGATCAATTATGTTACAACAATTTCTCATGATTCACTGAAAATGACATTTAACAAATTTGCAATGAGAGTTGCCAGGTGTTTCTAAAATGGTGAATCATTGCAAATATTAGATCATTATCCATCCTAGAGGCACATGTTTTTCATCATCAAGGTATGCAGATGCCTTTCCACTCATCATTTCACCTTTTCACCCTTTAAAACTACCTCTGCAACTTTAAATTTGGCATTTCACGTTTTTCTCGGGCTGAGTAAAAATTTATTACAAAAACACCTCAAATCTACAAATTGAGTCATGAAACCGATTCCAATGTTCCTAGAAGGCCAAAACGACATGGAATCACCAAAAATTTGATGAAATTTGATGCAAAATTCATGATTCCAAGCCTCCTGGAGAAAAAATGGTGGCCAAAAATGAAAGTGCATAGTTTCCCTTGATCTCTCTTTGTCCTTCAATCTGGGCCCTCCACGTGTCAAAGTATGATTGGAAATCAATTCGGGCTTACTTTTTGTCTTTTTGACATTTTTGAAAAAATGGAAAATTTGAATTTTTTCTCCACCCTCCGCCTTTGAATTTTGGAGCTGACACGTGGCATATGGTGGGTCCCATTGAAATCGCGCTTCAATTCTGTGCATTTTGACCCCTTTTGGAAATTGGGAAAATTTTCACTTTTTGCCCCCCATGGGCCCGCACACCCGATTTCTCCTCACCACGTGTCACTTCCTCTATGCTAAAATCTTGGGCCCAATTCTCATTTTAACTCCCTTTTTTGCTAAGGGAAAATTTTCAATTTTCCTTCCTTCCGGGCCGTTGCCGACCCTTTGCCTTTCCTTTGCCACGTGTCATCGTTGTTGATTCACCATGGGGCCATGCTCCAAAATTTTACCCTAGGTATTTTTGACCAAAAGGGAAAATTTTCCCTTTTCCTTCCATGGCCCGCACTTCCCTCTGACTTTGTTGGACACGTGTCCACCTGTGATTGGCCATGGGGCCATGCGCTCCAAACTTTCACTTTAACTTATTTTGCCTCCAAAGGCAAAAAACTTCAAAAACCTCTACCATCCGCATTCCCTTTGCCCAAAATTGATGCCACATGTGTCCTCCTCTGATTGGAGCGGGGCTAAAACTGATTTTGAAACTTTAGAAAATAGAGCTAAAAAACTCTAAGTCCCCCATCGGCCCGCTCCTCCCTTTTTGATCTTTAGGACATGTGTCCACTCTGGATTGGCTCATGGGGCTTTGGACCATTTTTGACTTTAAAATTTTTACAAAATAAAGTCTAAAAATTCTAAGGGAATCTGATCACCCGCCATCCCCCTGCCAATCAGAACATGCCACGTAGGAAAATTTGGAAAAAATGGGTCCCTGGGCCCGAAAATGCCCCATTTGTCAAAAAGGTGAAAAATGAAAAGTTACAACACTTCCCACTTTTCCTCAACCAATTAGAACCCGCCACGTACCCTCTGACATCTCAACAATAATTTGATGGCTAAAATACGCCCGTCTCGAGCGTCAAAAAAAACATAGAATTTTTCCAGTTGTGCCCAAAATTGATTTTTTCTTCATGGGTGATGAATTTTTCACACAAAGGATAAATGGAACAAGTTAAACATTTTACGACCATGGGGGGGGGGTTTTTTGAGGGAAGACATGTATGAATCGATCATTTTTAAGCTTTCACGATTGGAGAAATGGAAAAACATGGCATAGCCTATAGATTTGGAAAAATTAGGGCATAGAACATGGAAAACTTGGGGATTTCTTTCAAATGGGGCATGAAAATGATTTTCAAATGGACTAAGGCATGGAAGTGTGTTAGAGAGTAAAACAAGTGCAAAGAAAAAGTAATAGTCACTCAAGATAACATAAGAAATTAAATGTAGAAGATTCACATCAAGAAATAGAGACACAACCATGGGACACCTATGGTGTTATGACTCAATCATATTAAAGACACACATGCCACCTAAAAATAAGTAATCGAGCACAAACAACATAGGAAAAGAGTAAAAATGGGACACTCATGATGTTGTAAGACAATCAAGACACACAAGCTACATAAAATGAGGAAGTAATTTGTTAACCAACCAAGTACGAAAGAAATGTAACATAACACATAAAACTAGATAAATTAGCACTTCAAAAGATACATGTGTTAGTCCTATTAGTCCAAAATATAGCATGTACATGAAATGAATGATAACCAGATCATACCAAGCCAAGAACATAGTTGCTAATCAAACACCATGGTCAATAAGATGAAAGAAATTTGCCAGAATAGCTTTACATAAAACCTTTGCAAAAAAATGAGCAGAAATATCATATATTATTATGGAACTCAATGCAATACATTGAGAATGGGCCTTGCTTGAATAGGCAAGGAATAACAATCTAAGAACCAGTCAAGGTCGTAGATCAAGCCATGAATCAAGGAAATAACTAGTCATCAAAGAACTAGTCAAGACCATAGATTTAGGAGAGAACTAGACATCAAGGATCTAGTCAATACCATAGATCAAGGAAAGAACTATACCTAACAACTAGATACTATCTCCTAATATCTAAATAAGATAAAAGAAATATCCACACACATAAGTCGGTGAGGATAATACAATAAAGGTAAATAAAGTACCTAGGTGAACATGAGCTAAGGTAAATACCTACTCTAATAGTACATAAGAAATATAATCAAGTGTTATAAGGAAAGTAATAATAACTGTAATGAAACAAAAGAACCTATATATTGTATGACATGCCTCCAAATGATCAACTTCACTAGGAAGGGACCAAGTTTTCACCTATCATCACATACTAGTCTCGTGTATGTCCTACATCAATCTCAATATAATTCATAAATGCATGTGTGTAAATAATATATAAATAAGTATACTATCAACTAAACCAATAAAACAAATGACATGTATAAAGTAACAAGCTAGCCAATCAAGTGATGTGTAAGTCTTGATTTTTGTATCTTTGTGATTATTTGAGTGTTTTTGTATTATGCAATTATTCAAATATTTTTTCATTTTGAAAATAGTTGTGTAGGGAAGGAGGTATCAAAAGAACTATCTCGATAAGGGCCTTATCAGAGGTAGGATGAGCCCATATGGTGAAGGAGGCTCATACCTTTAATATGTCATAAAGAATAAGGATAATATTGTATACCCTATGTAGAAACCATAATATGGGGTCTAGGAGACCTAGGGAAGTGTTAGTAGAGATGCTTAAAATCACTCATGGACATGCCATAGGTTGTTAAAAAAATGATTCGATTTACTACCACTAACACAATGTGCTATAATTTAGAACAAATTGTAACATATGTGTTGTGTACTAAATACATATAAGAGACAAATGAAATAAATATGTTAAACAAGAGAGAGATGACATAATAAACTAGATTTATATTATTGAATCGAAATCGTATCTACCTAAATTCATATGGGAATCAAGAATTATTTGTGTTAGGAGAATCAAAATCATATACTTAAGACGTTTTTCCTCACGTTTTTATTAAAAGATATAATTAGATGTGTTAGGAGAATTAGAAACATATTTGTGCTTTTTTGTGTTAATTAGTTTAGTTTCATGCTCTTCCAACATATGGAATAGATGATCAAATGAATAAAACTTGTCGTAATGGATTCTTGTAAAGGGGAAAGAAAAATTTGGGTAAAGAAATCTTGAAGCTTGTTGTTAGCTAAAATAATGTTAATTTTGGTGAGAATAATTTTCTATTAGAGAACATAATAACATATTGCTCATTAAAACCTCGTCATTATTTAGGCATTTTAGAATAGGAAATTTTGTACCAATATAGATATATAATTGTGCAGAAAAAAATTAGCTAGAGGAGTGAAATCCCACATAGAATACATGCTGAAATCATAGAACCATTGGAAAGGACTTCTAGGAAAGAGGTTAGTAAGTAGCATATCATTGTAAGAACAATCCAAGTAAAAACATGGAAATTAATAAGGTTATATTTATGATCACCCTTTCCATCAAAGATAGGAATCTTAGGATCAAGACAATTCAGGTGTAAGTGGGTTATGAATAAATTGAGTAGACTCATGACATGAGAAGTAGATGAAACTTGTCATAATTGTAATATTTGAGCTTGTAAGTAATGTACAAGGGTTTCAATATCTTGTGTGCTAGAAGAAGAATAATTTGAACCACCTTGGGTAGATATAGTAGATACATGAATAGAAGTATTCATAGGAAGACTTATGGTGACATTGTGAAGTGCAAAATTAGGTTCCACCAAATATATAATCACCATAGATGTAGTCATAATGGAATATTTGGGAATATAGTCATTCATTAAATATACTAAAGTATAATTTAGTTTATCTTGATTAATATATAGATTAAAATCAAGGTTATGAGGATTTTCTTGCAAATATCATGTAAAGTGTTATTTCTCATCTTCCGTAAGGGCCTGGTATGACTATAAAATTCATTATGATATCCCTTTCCTAATCATTTCCAATGATGATAATAAAAATGGAATGAGTGAAGATATCAAAAATAGAATATGTGCAGTCACAAAAATTAAGACCATAATATCTTTATGTTCTTTGAGGTCCTTAAAACTAATTGAAGTTAAAGCTCGGAAGTTTGATCTAGAAGGCCATCAACACGGTGGTCCCCTTCCTCATACATATTATAAGCATGGACCTGATTCAAGGGATGGTATGACATACTAAAATGAGAGTGAGAAACATTGGAATTAAAGAAAAAATAATAAATTATATGAGGATTCATGTCAATATACAAAAAGAAAAATCTTAGAGCTAAGAGAAATATCGTGTTTCAATCTGAAAAGGAAACCCTATGACAAGTAGGGTTTGAAAATTTAGATATATTCAATCAAGAGTTAGGTTCATAAAATGTTTACATCCTAAAAATTATGAGATGTCATATAATAAATATAGTATGTAAGTGTTCATTACATGGAACTGTTGTGAACTAATTAATTAACATTAACCATGCACATCTAGAATAACATATTAATACTTGCAACTATGATACAAATATAAGATTATTTTATTAAAATACACAAAGGGGTGAGAAATTAGATGTGTAAAGTGGCACATGGATGATTTGGGTGTGAAAATTGGATAAATGATCTATTTTGAAACCGAAAGTTCTTCATCTTTTAAAATTAGAACTAGAAACTACCTTTTTATAGGACCATACAACTCTTCCTAGACCATGGTATTATTATGCCCCCTTTTGTACAGTTTTAGACCTATGTGTAGAGGGATTTTGTAATTTATCCTACCCTTTACTTTCCTATAAATTTGTCTCATCAGACGTCACTCAAGTTCCCATAACCTCGACACAACTTGTAATGAACTACACCAAGTAAAAACCCTATATACCTATGATACCCTTCATCAAAGCATTAGATTAAAAAGTAAAAAATTAATGTGTGAGGAAGGAATACCATGGGTGATGAGCCCCTATTGAACTAATCTAAGCATTGCACTACATTCCCTCGAGTGATATCAAGGCTCATATAGTTCTCCTTTTGTTGGTGTTAGTAGTGTATACAACCTAAGCCAATCGCCATGTGTGACCTCATGCCTCTTAACATAAAGATAGTGAGATAACTATATATTAAATAATGTAACCAACATGGTAGTAGTGTTATGTGTTCTTAAAATTCTATATTAAACCCTTTTGTCCCCTAAAGACCCTTGAAAATGCTTGGAGTGACATTCTCTTACTAAGACACGGATCTAAGACCTTATAGTGGTTAGAAATGGATAAGTTAGATGGTTTGACCTTTTCAAGTGCTTTAAAATTTATGTAGTGGCTGATCTAAATGATGCGAAAATTATTTAGGGATATTGTGGAGAGTCTTCAAGTGCTTTGATATTTATATGTGCAATAAAAGTACATGAGAATGCCAAGTAGGTTATGAAGTGCATTTAAATTTCTTATATACGCTATGTAAATTAAATATTCACATTAAGACCAACCTAACAAGATGAAATGACATACATAACATATTTAAATTAGAAAAATAAAATTATATGAACAGTCTAGGACCGTACAAGTCTGTCATAACCATAGTCCACTATGGACTAGATCCCTACTATTTTGACCAAGAAGAAAATGATGCAAAACTAAGGTAAAAAATGTGTATGTGGTTGAATTACTACTTTATTTAATTATTATTATGTGGATGAATGACACAACAAAGTGTGAGGATAAGCAATTGAGAGAGAGAGAGAGAGCGAGAGAGAGAGAGAGAGAGAGAGAGAGAGAGAGAGAGAGAGAGAGAGAGAGAGAGAGAGAGAGAGAGAGAGAGAGATGTACTGATTGGGCTTAGATTGTGAGAATTTTTCTTAGTATAGGAACAAATCTAAAAATTTCAATTTCCAAATGATAAGTTACCAAATTTGAATGTCTATAATTATGGCACATTTTAACAAGTTATTACTATTATATGCATATAGTACAAGGTGTTGAGAATGAATTATTAAAATCTTTCAATGATTCATTCAAATTTTTCTCCCTCTCTTTCAAAGGTTAGAGATTAGGAATGTACTACTATCTAGAAAAGGATTCATTATTATTAAAAAAATCTCTATATATGTCCTTCATAGCTAAAATTTCAAATCAATTTAAAAACTTGTTCTAAAAAAAAGGAGGGGTCAATTTTGAAGAGTACTAAGTTTTTATCACTTCTATACCCCCGTGTGGGATTGATGAATAAAGAAATTATGTTGGAACAAAACAATTAAAATATTAAATATATAATTATCGAGTTTTAATAATGAAAAGTCTAAATATTAGTTGTTCTAGAATTCCTTCTAACTAATCCAATAATCATTTACTTTTTCCCTTTGATTGTGAATATTTAAAATTATGAAATTAGTAATAAATGCAAACCCAAAATAAAAGTAGTGTCCTTACATGTACGATAATTTTTGCAAAAATATGTAGTTTAGATGGGAATATACATGATCAAGATTAAATGTGATTAATATTTTCCTAAGATTATTTGATGCCCATCCGAGAGTGTTAAGAGATTATTTAACATATTTTAGTTAACTGCTTTGATTTTCAGAAATAGTCCTTTACATACGTTACAGTTCTATATAAATAAATTAGTAAACATTAGAATAGAATAAATGAGTGAGTAAAATTGAAATGTATGTCGCTGAAAATTTTATGATTTTCTATTAAAACTATTAACAGACATGTCCAATTGTCCAAGTTTCATTTTTGATTACAACTATATGTGAATAGAATAATAGTGATACTAACAAAAAAATCGATTAAAAAAAAGAACACGGTATTTTAACAAATGTCCATTCCCTATTTTTGTTTACATATGAATGAAAAATTAATAGAGATGCAACATTTTAATTTGAAATGACATCAATATTTATATAGGGTTGAATCTCTCCAATATCACATTGGTCATAATATCTTAGAAAGATGAGTTAGGTGGAAACTGGCTCTTAAAGATGTTTGTTGATTAAATAATAAGATTTTTAACATAATCCATGCAAAAATGCCTACATTTTGTAGCGATAGAGAGGTTGAGGAGGATCAATCAATTATAAATATCTACTTAATGTTTTGAATATATATATACATGATATAAGGATCTTTCGATAATGATCTCAATTTGAATGTTCTAATGCAGAAATGGTGAAACAATCGTATTATGAATTCTAACGGATCTCGCACACAATAGTTAGCTCAAGTAACATGGCTTCATCAACATAAATGGGAAACCATACATCATTTCAACTACCAAAATTAGCATAATATATGTTTTATGTATAGAAGTACCTGATTGTAATGTGGTATTGAAGATTAGTGTGTACTTGATTAGAATATTTGATGTAGCTTCCAAGAATTGAGATATATCATCCATTGTTGTCTCACTTTAAATATATTTCCTCATCATTTGATGGTTGTTCCTTTGATGTGTCCCCTCCATTTCATGGGCCTTGCACCACATGATGTGTTAATATAGGGATGTTTCTATTTTTAGAATCATGAATTTAAGCATTTTTCTGTTTGGGGAGACCTTAATTATATACATGTCTCTTCCTAGTATAATTTTTTTGTTATAAAATATAAATGGGATATTATAACTTAATAGCATAACTATCATTATTAATTACATCTAACTTATTTTTAAAAATTAAATATAATAATTATCTATATTATATGTATATAATAAAATTTTGATCGAAAGTAGATTTCGCTAATTAAATTACATCTTGAAAAAATGGTCATATTGCATATGTGGTAAATAAAAATTTCCAAAAATAAACATGGGAAAAATTAAAATTAAAAACTCCTATAAGAGTAACTACGTTATAAATTTGTTATATATTTTGCATAAACCACCGCTTTATAGACTATGTAGTCAATGACAACATATAGTCCGACATGTATTGTATGGGTGGCTTCATGGATCAAGGTTTAATGGGAGATGTTATGGGTGGCCTTCTTGAACCATGATTTTAGTACCCATTGTATTATAATATGACTTAGGAAGTGTGTACATACTAAACATGCTATGCTAATTGAAATAATCTAACACATAGTAGTCTCAAAGCAAAGTTAAATCTACCATTAACATCATGATAAGAGATTAAAGGAAATAACTATCTTAATTACATAAACATGAATGAAATCACCTAATGCTAACCATTCTTACTCTTTTAATGTATGATTACTTCTAAGCATGAGCCTCTTTAGATCATGAGTAGTAAATTTTTTGTTGATCTCCAAAGAGAGGCAGGTGGGTCTCACCAAGATATGGCCACAAGGCTATATTTAGATCTTCCTTTCTACTCAACAATGAGAGAATGGATGCAAAGATGAAGTAGCTATTCCAAAGAATGGAGAAGGATCTTATCATAAGCTTGTATAAATCACTAATCAAAGTGTGGTGTTTTTGTGAAATAAGGTAGGAGGGTCCTTTATATAGCTTTCCAATTTGGGAGAAGCTTGCAAACTAGTGCATGTGGGATAGATGATAATGTTGGAGCTCAAACTTCCACCGTCTTATATCTAGTTGAATTGGGTCGTTGAGGTAACAATGGGATTGTCTCCAAGTTCAGGACCTTACACGATTGAAACAAACCTTAGAAGAAGGTTGGTTCCTCTACCTACTTCTACCGCTACAACTACTCCTAATACCGAAAGGGAAAACATAAGATAAACATGCTAAGGGACTAGGGATAGGACATGTAGAAAAGGAAAACTAAAACTAAAGAAGGAGATAGCACCGAGTAAAGAAGGGGGTAAATATGATCATATTTGAGTGAAAGAGAAGGAAAATGCGCCGAGGAAGGATAAACACACGTAACACAAACAAGAACATGGTCATATAATTGGTTCCATGAGAAAAAATCAGAAAAGGTGATGCAAGGGATGTGAGAAGGCACAACAAACACACAACGTAAGGGAAATGAAAGGAAGAATAATGAAAATAGGTTAATGCAAAAGGTAGTCACAAAACAATGCTTTTATTGGGTAAGTGCATGAAGTTAGGGGGCTAAAAAGCGGACAAGAATCTGAAAAAAGAAAAACGTGCTCGCGTTTTAATTTGTTTGGCTCGAGAATCACCAAAGCATAACACGTACGCATTACATAATGCATACGCATTACATAACGCGTACGCGTTATGCCTACTATAAACCAAAAAAAGAGGCCCAAGCCTCTATCATTTTACCTCCCTCAAACGCGAGTTTCAGAGCTTGTTCGTGCCCTTGCATTTTTTCATTCAGTTGGATCTCAAGCTCAAAGGATTGTTTTTGGATTTCAGGAAGATCTGAATCGATGATGGTGCCACGGAGAAGAGGTAAGCACAATTCTTTTCTCAAAATTGCATTGAAATATGATAATTATAGATTAAAATTTGAATTGAATACATATTTTTATTGTTACAGTTAGAGGTCGAGGGAATCAACCACAACCAAACCCTATTATTCCTAACATCCCTCTTGACACTCCCACAATTGCTCAACATCCCTTGGGTAGTCAAGAAGATTTAGCAGCCCAAATAGTTGAAAACAAAATTGAAATTGAGGATTTAATCAAAACAATGAGGGATGCACAATCTACAAACCCCCACCGTGCCTCTCTTACAAACACATTGGAGTCATTACTTATTCAAATTGACGGTAATGGGGAAAATTGATCATTGAACAAATTACAAAGAGGGTTGTAGGGTTTATTATTCCAAAAAATTGTCATATGTGGATGTAAAGAAAAAATAAATTTCAAAAGAACTCATATGCGCCTTATTCATGCACTCCTGCACTAATTTTCCTGTTTTGTTGACATGCAAATGATTTCCCATACATTGGTGCAATAATAATTTGATTAAAAATAATTTTTGGGACCGATGGTGTTTGATTTTCCACCGTGTAATAACAACGAGGAGACACAATACTTTCTAAGGAAACTCTATTGTGAGTTTATCCTCAACAAGATCCCAAATTATTTTGATTTACAAGATTTCCGGGGCTAAGAAAAAGGATCTCGAACAGATTGACCAGGTGCACAATGTACACCTATTCAGCAGGGTAGAGTCCCCACACGTAAGCCCCCTCACCTTGAGATTGTCCCTCAACCAGTGAAGGAGACAGAGAGATTGATACAATCCACACACTTCGGGGCTATCTGCGACCCTTGTTTGACATACCTGGGGACATTTCTAAGCCGGATGCTCGCAGAGGTACATAGAGTATTCCCTCTGGAGAGTACTAGCATGAGGCCACATTTTTCTTGTCATGTGGTAGCATATGTTTGGGGCCCGAGGATGACAATACTTTCATGCATATTGATTTGGTGCACTGGTGCTAGGGGTGAACACGATAATGCCATTATGTCAAATGTCCTTTAGAGTGAGATGTTTCGATTACATTCATCGGCGTCACCTTTGTAGGTAAATTTGTTATGTTTTGTTATGTGTGTTACAAATTTTTTTGAGTACCTAATTTACTTATATATGTTAAATTTTTGAAATATATATTTGTACATGTACATGCATTGATATTATAGCACGCGAGAGGCGCATCTTCATCCCAACCACATGCGGTGAGCACCATGCATACACATACATTCACAGAGGTAATTTAGAATGTTAATTATGTAAAATTTTCACATACATATGTATATGTGAGTGTGTGTAATATATATATATATATGTATATATATATATATATATATATATATATATATATATATATATATATATATATATATATATATATATATATATATATTAGTTTTGAAGTCAAATATATGTATGTTTTGTATGTCCATCTAACTCACGTGATATACATGTTTGATAAAGGTGTTGCGCATTGTGATTTCATCTATGCAAAGAACTCACCGAGGTATTCAAACAACAAATAAATTTTGTTAAATTTCTCGTGTAATTCATATTATGTTAAATTACATGTTAGTAATGTCTTTCATTATAGAATTATTAAATTAGGTTAATAATGTCCTTCATTGTGTGTGTATGCAGGAGTTACCCGTGACAGGTAGCATCCCCTGTTCATTTGATTCACAAAGCGTGGCGGGGTAAAAACAATACTTCTATATTGATAAAACTAGTTAAAATATTGTAATTATGTAGATACATGTACTTATCTCTATTTTCACTAATTTTGATGTTATATTTTCTGATCTTATGTGTATGTAGGGAACTTTAAACCCTCCATTTTGACTTCGAGGGCACATACTCCTCCATCTCGCTGTCTTCGTACCCCCGTTCAGATCTGCAGAGCTCCCCGATGACTCATCCGAGCGTGAGATGCAAATTCGCATGATCGAAAACTTTCTGTAAGTTTGTGTATTTATGTAAATACTCTAATTCTAGCATGGTATTAAATACATGTTGAAAACATCTATAAATTAAGTTTTGAAAAAAAAACATTGTTTGCATTTATAGGCTCATCTACAGGCAAGTATTTAGCGGAAGAGGAGTCGAAGAATGGGCTTGGATGATCCAAAGTAATCTCATGGATCTCTATCTTTGTCTAAGGGAGGGCCTTCTTCGAGCAAGGCCAAGAGAGGGATAAATTATGATGAGTAGGAAATATATATGTCTTACATGACATTGTTTTTGTATGCCTATGTGCATGATATTGTATGTACGCCTATATGGCATTTGAACTTGATAGTATATGAACTATTTGGGCATTTTTGTATTTATTATGCACATTAAAATATTATTTGGAACTTGATAATTTTGTATGAGACCTTACATTTTTGAGATTATTTTCACATGAATCTAATATGATGTGCACTTAATAATATTTAAGACATTATTGATTATTTTTTTATTTATTGGTGATGTACATGTACTAGCATTTTCAATGTATAATATGCATCAAACTTTGAAAATCAATATTTATATAATGTATGTATATAAAGAGTTACCTAATCTGAGTAATTATTCATTCAATTTATCAATGTGTATATGTGTATTTACCTTACTTGCGCTTCTTCTTGCTCTTGGTCTCTTTCAGACGGGTTCCTATCTTATCATGCACTTACTACATTCTTCTATGCTTCGTAGTCTTCTCCCCTATTAAAACACCCGATATTCGTCACAATTTGATGCCTTTCATCTATTGATAGTTTGATAATGTCTCTCCATATACATTACTCTAATGCTTGAGAATGTCTCCAGATACAATGACATTCGATTCGGACACTCAATGATTCTTTGATTGTCTAATCCTCGTCCAATTCATGTTACTACCTTTAAATCTATAGGAATTTCAAGTTATTTGGAAATCACATCACACCCTTCACTAGGCTTGATGACTACCCCTATCCTTTTAAGGAACTTTTGAAAGCATCCATGGGTTTATCATAACATAAATTATCAATGAATGGAAGTTCACTAAGTCAGAAAGGCAGTGACTCCTATCAAGAACTAAACAAGAAAGATTTACTAGGTGATTGATAACTCCCATGTGTTCTTAGACATACCCCTATCAAATTTATTCTTAAGACAATCTAGTCATTCAAGACTCTTAAGCGACTACGCCTGCACTGTAGCCCTACACCGACTCGGATGCATTATTTCGTGTGTTTGCAAACAATAACACAACGAGAGAACTAGATGGAGAAAAGGAAAACCATAAGAGGCATTCATAGAGGGCCCCAATGTGGAGGTCTCGGATCTCATGAGATGTCTCTAGGTGCCACAAAGTCCGAGAAATCACCTGTCGAAGATATGGCATGTTTGGGCCTCAGGGATCTTAAGCGACTACGACCGGACGAGGTGGCCCAAAATCACACGGGAGCATAAGGAACCAAAATGAAGCCTCCACTAGAATTCACTAGGACACCCCGACTTGTTGGCGTAGTTGGTTTGGTCCCACGAGCTTCCGTTTGTAAACTATAGTGTCTGGCAACCCTACATTGACTTAGACTGCACTATTTCACATGTTTGCAAATAATAGACAACAAGAGAACCGGATGGAGATGGATAAAATCATGAGAGGATTTATTAGAGGGCCCCAACATGGAGGTTTTGGATATAATGAGACATCTCTAGGTGTCATGGAGTCCGAGAAATTACCCTTCAAAGATATGGCGTGTTTGGGCCTCGTGGCTCTTAAGGAACTACGCCGGATGAGGTAGCCCAAAAGCACGGGGAGGGTAGGGAACCAAAAAATATTCTAATAGCATTCACCAGGATATCCCGACATGTTGGCATAGTTGGTTTGGTCCCACGAGATTTCTTTTGCAAACTACGGCCTCTAACAACCCTACACCGACTCGAGACTACATTATTTCGAGCATTTGAAAACAATAGACAATGATAGAACCAAATGGAGATGTAGAAAACTCGTGATATTATTTTTAGAGGGCCCTAATGTGGAGGTTTTGGATCTAACGAGACATCTCTAGGATCCACGGAGTCCAAGAAATCACCCGTCGAAGATAAGGCGTGTTTTGGCCTCACGACTCTTAAGGGACTACGTCCGGACGAGGTAGCCCGAAAGCACCGTTAGTGTAAGGAACCAAAAAAAGCCTCCAATAGTTTCCACCAAGGAATATGGATGTGTTGACCCAGATGGTTCAATCCCACAAGCTACCGTTTACAAAATACATCATCTATGACCTTCTTTACACCGACTCGAGACTACACTATTTCGTACATTTACAAACAATAGGACAGCGAGAGAACCGGATGGAGACGGAGAAAACTGTGAAAGGATTTCATAGAGGGATTTAACATGGAGGTTTTGGATCCAACGAGACATCTCTAGGTGCCACAAAGTCTGAGAAATCACATGTCGAAGATATAAGGTGTTTTGGTCTCAAGGCTCTTAAGAGACTACGCCCGAATGAGGTAGCCTGAAAGCACGGGGAGTGTAGGGAACAAAAATGAAGCCTCCATTAGTGTTCATCAGTCCATTTGGATGTTTTGGCCTGCAGACGGTTCGGTCCCATGAGCTTCCGCTTGCAAACTACAAAGATCGGCAGCCCTACACTGACTCAAACTACACTATTTCGAGTGTTTGCAAACAATAGAACAACGAGAGAACTCGAATGGAGATGGATAAAACCACGAGATAATTTCGTAGAGTGCCCCGACATAGAGGTTTTGGATATGAGGAGATGTCTCTAGGTGCCACGGAGTTTGAGAAATCACCCGTCGAAGATATGGCATGTTTTGGCCTCAGGGCTCTTAAGGGACTACGCCGGATGAGGTATCCCGAAAGCACGGGCAGCGTAGGGAACCAAAACAAAGCCTCCACTAGTGTTCACTAGGCCATACAGATGTGTTGGCCTAGATGGTTTGGTCCCATAAGCTACCATTTGCAAAATACAACATCTAGCAGCCTTACACTGACTCAGACTACACTATTTCGCGCGTTTACAAATAATAGGATGAGAGAACCGGATGGAGAAGGAGAAAACCAAAAGAGGATTTCATAGAGGGATTCAACATAAAGGTTTTGGATCTAACAAGATGTCTCTAAGTGCCACAAAATCCGAGAAATCACATGTCGAAGATATAAGGTGTTTTGGTCTTAGGGCTCTTAAGAGACTACGCCCGAACGAGGTAGCCCGAAAGCATGAGGAGCGTAGGGAAAAAAATGAAGCCTCCACTAGCATTCATCAGGCCATTTCGACATTTTGGCCTGCATGTTTAGTCCCATGAGCTTCCGTTTGCAAACTACAATGTTTGGCAACCCTACACTGACTCAAACTACACTATTTCGAGCGTTTGCAAACAATAGGACAACAAGAGAACCGAATGGATATGGAGAAAACTACGAGAGGATTTTGTAGAGGGCCTTAATGTGGAGGTTTCAGATTTGACGAGACATCTCTAGGTGCCATGGAGTTTAAGAAATCACCCGTTGAAGATATGGCATGTTTCGCCTCTGTGGCTCTTAAGGCACTACGCCTGGATGGTGTAGCCCAAAAGCAAGAGCAAAGTGTAGGGAAACAAAACAAAGCCTCCAATAGTGTTCACTAGGCCATACTGATGTGTTGGCCTAGATGGTTCGGTCCCACAAGCTACCATTTATAAAATACAACATCTAACAACCTTACATTGACTTAGACTACACGATTTCACGCGTTTACAAACAATAGGACAACGAGAGAACCGGATGGAGACGGAGAAAACCATGAGAGGATTTTGTAGAGGGCTTTAACATGGAGGTTTTGGATCTAATGAGACATCTCTAGGTGCCACGGAGTCTGAGAAATCACATGTCGAAGATATAAGGTGTTTTGGTCTCAGGGCTCTTAAGAGACTACGCCTGAACGAGGTAGCCCGAAAGCACAAGGAGCGTAGGGAACCAAAAAAAATCCTCCACTAGCATTCACCAAGCCATTTAGACATGTTGGCCTAGACATTCAGTCCCACAAGCTACCGTTTGCAAAATACAACATCTAGTAGCCTTACACTGACTTAGACTACACTATTTTGTGCGTTTGTAAACAATAGGACAACGAGAGAACCAAATGGAGATGGAAAAAATCATGAGAGAATTTTGTAGAGGGCCCCGACATGGAGGTATTAGATATGACGAGACATCTCTAGGTGCCATGGAGTTCGAGAAATCACCCGTTGAAGATATGGTGTGTTTTGGCCTCGGTGGCTCTTAAGCGACTATGCCCGGACGGGGGTAGTCCGAAAGGACAAGGAGCATAGGGAACCAAAAAAAGGCCTCCAATAGCATTCACCTAGCCACCCAGATGTGTTGTCTTAGTTGGTTCTATCCCACAAGATTTTGTTTGCAAACTACAACGCCTCGATAGCCCTACACTAACTTAGATCGCACTATTTCACGTGTTTTGCAAACAATAAAGACAACGAGAGAACCGGATGGAGATGGAGAAAACCGTGAGACACTTTCGTAGAGGGCCCCAACATGGAGCTCTTAGATCTAACGAGACATCTCTAGGTGCCACAGAGTCTAAGAAATAGCTCGTCAAGGATATAGCTTGTTTTGGCCTCGTGGCTCTTAAAGGACTACACCTGAGACGAGGTAGCCCAAAGCACGGGTGGAGGGCTGCTAGAGGCTGTAGTTTGCAAATGATATCTTGTGGGACCAAACCGTCTGGGCCAAAATGTCCAAATGGCCTAGAGAATGCTAGTGGAGGCTTTTTTTTGGTTCCCTACGCTCCACGTGCTTTCGGCCTACCTTGTTCGGGCGTAGTCTCTTAAGAGCTCGAGGCCCAATCACGCCCTTCGATGGGTGATTTCTCATATTCCATGGCACCTAGATATGTCTCGTCAAATATGACACCTCCAAGTTGGGGCCCTATACAAAATCCTCTTACAGTTTTCTTGATCTCCATCTGGTTCTCTCGTTGTGCTATTGTTTGTAAATGTGCGAAATAGTGCAATTTGAGTCAGTGTAGGACTGCCAGAGGTTGTAGTTTGCAACGGAAGCTCATGGGAATGAACCAACTATGCCAACACATCAGGTTGGCTAGGTGAAATTTAGTGGAGCATTCGCTTTGGTTCCTTACGATCCCCGTGCTTTCGGGCTACCTCGCCTGGGTGTAGTCCCTTAAGAGCCTTGAGGCCCAAACATGCCATATCTTTGATGGGTGATTTCTTTAACTCCATGGAACCTAGAGATGTCTCGTCAGATTTGAGACCTCTAATTTAGGGCCCTATATGAAAGAATCTTGTGGTTTTCTCCTTCTCAATCTAGTTCTCTCGTTGTGCTATTATTTGTAAACACGCAAAATAGTGCAGTTTGAGTCAGTGTATGGCTGCTAGATGTTGTAGTTTACAAATGAAAGCTCATGGGACTGAACCAACTACGCCAACACATTGGGGTGGCCAGGTGAACACTAGTGGAGGCTTCGTTTTTGTTCCCTATGCTCCCCGTGCTTTCGGGCTACCTCGTCCGGCATAGTTGCTTAAGAGCCCTGAGGCCAAAACACGCCATATCTTCGACGGGTGATTTCTTGGACTCCATGGAACCTAGAGATGTCTCATTAGATCCGAGACCTCCATGTTGGGGCCCTCTACAAAATCCTCTCACGGTTTTCTCCATCTCCATCTAGTTCTCTCGTTGTGCTATTATTTGCAAACGCGTGAAATAGTGCAAGTCTAAGTCGGTGCCAGAGGGTCATCAGGACATATGTAGTTTACAAACGGAAGCTCGTGGGACCAAACCAACTATGCCAACATGTTGGGGTGGTTGGGTGAATGCTAGTGGAGGCTTTTTTTGGTTCCCTATGCTCCATGTTTTTCGTGCTACCCCGTCCGAGTGTAATCACTTAAGAGCCCCGAGGCCAAAATACGCCATATCTTCGATGAATGATTTATCGGACTCGAGACACCTAGAGATGTCTCATCGAGATGTGAGACCTCCGTGAAAGGTCCCTGTGACAAAATCCTCTTGCGATTTTCTCCATCTCCATCTGGTTCTCTCGATGTGCTATTGTTTGCAAACACGCGAAATAGTGCAGTTTGAGTTAGTGTAGGGCTGTCAGACATTGTAGTTTGCAAACGAAATCTCGTGGGACAAAAACAACTATGCCAACACATTGAGGTGGCCAAGTGAACACTATTAGAGCATTCATTTTGGTTCCCTACACTCCCGTGCTTTGTGCCACCTCGTCTCGGGCATAGTCGCTTAAGAGCCTTGAGGCCCAAACATGACATATCTTTGACGGGTGATTTCTCAAACTCCGTGTCACCTAGAGACATCTCGCCGATATGAAACCTTCACATCAGGCCCTCTATGAAATTATTTCATGGTTTTATTCATCTCCATCTAGTTCTCTCGATGTGCTATTGTTTGCAAATGCCCGAAATAGTGTAGTCTCGAGTCGGTGTAGGGTCGAGGCTATAGTTTGCAAACAAGCAGAAGCTCATGGGACTAAACCAACTCGCCAACATGTTGGGGTGGTGAGTTGAACACTTGTGGAGCATTTGTTTTGGTTCTCTACGCTCCCTGTTCTTTCGGGCTACCCGTCCGGGCGTAGTCACTTAAGATCCCTGAGGCCCAAACATGCCATATCTTCGACGGGTGATTTCTCAGACTCTGTGGCACCTAGAGACATCTCGCCGATATGAGACCTCCATGTCGGGCCCTCGACAAAATCCTCTTGTGGTTTTCTCCATCTCCATTCAGACTAAGTCGGTGTAAGGTTGTTCATTGCCAATCACCTGAATAATATAGGTGGTGAAATGAGAATTTCTATTTGTTGTACCTTTCTAATATTTAATTTCTCTTAACTTCACTTGGCTTCGAGAATAATAATTCTCTGACGATGCTGCAACCATGTGAAGGTGGAAGCTTTTTTTGCACCACTAACCTACATATTTACATGTTAATAAGCAATTAAATAGAATTTTAAATCATACAAAATTAAAAAAAAAAAAAAATCATTTAAGAAAATATTCAAATTAAATTCATGAAGAACATACCTTTGCAAATTCAATCCAATGAACCGTAAGGATCAACTCTATTCTTGACAGTAGCAAGAATTGTTTCATGATATGATTCATGAACCTTCCACATATTTTTGTTTGATGGCCGACCTCGATATTTGATCAATTTAATATTTGTTGCAAGGACCAAATGTGAATAGTGAAGTATCTTCTAATGTACTTCATAGTCTTCAAACAACCAAATGTTTGATTTTTTGATAGGATATCGTCGAAGCCAAGTTCTAGTGACTACCACTGATCCAATGGGATACTCAAGGTCTTCACCATCAATGAATGTGGAAGTCAATTTTTTTCCCCTCTACACAACGAGATAAGAAGTAGTCTATTCGCTCTTTGTTAAATTCTATCGCAATAACTACAAAAACATGCTCTAAGTATCACAAAGTAAAACTGTTTAGTCAATTTATAAATACATTAAGAGTTTACCATTTAATAATTTATAAATATAAAACATGGCATGTACATATATGTATGTACCTTGTTGCACTAAATCGAGACTTGGTCAAAGTCAGTGATGTTGTCATTTGATCTCGAAGACCCTACAAGTTGTAATGCTCATGGAACTTGATGTGTGCTTGAGTGGAATTAGAGGTCTACAAGTCCATTCATCTACCCACCGCTTTGTGACTCATAATCATTCCATGCAAAATCAATGCATGATATACAAAAACATGTCATGCACCTAGTATAAATAGTCCAAGCATTTTTATCTCGAGCTACGGAATGAGTGCATATAACTTGATCCGCAATTGTCATACAATATTCAAAGTTTGCCAGATGTTATTGCTCTATCAACCAAAAATATCTACGAACCGTTGATCTCTTGAGATTCATGGCCCATATTCTTAATACACCAATCAACAATGTTTTTATATCTATAAATTTAGCTCCATCCTTGAACTTTAACTCTTCTCTTGCAAGTTCTCTTTTCACACATGCTCCTGTACCATCATGCTCTCCTTTTCTATACCCCGACTTAGTAAAACTCTAGATATGTTGTACATTTGTTTCTTTGTGCATCCTTCTTAGCCTATAAAACATCCATGCATTCTTAAATTGTGATGTGGAATTGTCTGACCAAATGTAATGTTGATCGAAACTAATGTTCCTCTCATTCAAGTTCACATAAAACACTTGGAAACACCCTTGTACATATTCTGTAGAATTTTTCTGATTATCACTGATGTAGAAATGATACTCTCTTAATATTTTTTGATCTTTCTCAGTGCTTTTAGGAGAGTGCATGAATGCTATATGCACGAAAATAGAAACTTGCACCGAGTTATAATATTGAGACCGAACCTCCATTTGTGATCGCAATGTGTAATTCTCTATGAAGTCAACTACTGAAACAATAGTATCAAGTGGGAATGTATCCTTGCTTAAATTTAATTTCTCATCTAACCATCGAGCTCTATGTGTGTGCCTTGCATACTCATAAAAATTCTCTCCGAATTTGACCATATATTCCGATACTGAGTAATTGTTTTCTAACAAGCTCAAACCTCTTAGATTCTTTTCCATCTTTTAATTGATATGCCACCAATTTATATTTGGTGAAATCAACTAATTCTTTTCCTATTGAATATGTACTCTCCTCATGGATACAACTTTTAGATTTGGCAAGCCATCGCGCATACAGACGCACGTTCCATCCAAACATGCTTTGTTATAAAAAATTGTCTTGCTGATTTTTCACAAAATATTGTCGGAATAAATTCCCTTGAATAATTTTGTGGGAAATTTATTACACACTCCGCAACATGATGTCAAGTATGAAAAACACTACGTATTTGACAAAAAACATCATAATGCATTGAAAATTCAACATAATGCCTACAACAAAAAGTGGTACGTGAGTGATTGATTTTCACATAAAAAGGTTTTCTCATTTCAAAGAATCTTTGGCTAATGTTAATTTGTGGATTTTCATTTTTAAACTTAGAGAACAATTCTATTTGATTCATATCTAAGAAATGTTTTGCACACGATTCATGATTACAAGAACCTATTCTTCTTTTACTATATCTCTTCTATTCGATGACACACTTGTGTTCTCATTCAAAAAATTTACAATTAATTCTTGTAGAATATTAGATGTATTCTTTTCTTTTCGTGTTCAAAGTCCTGCTAGAGAAAGCCCAATATTCGGTGTTATTGACTAACTCAAGATGTTTATGTCTCTCTATTTATTTCATTAGTGTTTTTATGTTTAGCTTCAAAGCACCGCTTGTTTTTCTAATCAATCATTTATTAACTATTTTATCACTTACTATACAATTCGTTAGTGCACGTTGTGTAGAATTACTATCTTTGGTGCGTCTTTTTCCACCTACAGTTTGGTATGCTTTATGTATGTTTTCAACAATTGATGCATTTTGATCAACAACATTAGATTTTCTTAACCCGTGGTCTTCATTATAGGTCTCATCTTAATTAATTTCATCAATGAAACAAATAATTGACATCTTTCCGTGTCATTTAAATTCTCAAAGTAATTATCCCAAATTCAACTATCTTTTCTTCTCGCATTTCTTTAGACATTTTGTTAGGCATTGGTTTTATAATGTTTTCATCAATTTCAATTAAGTGAATTGGTTTTCTTCGCGAAATGGAAGGGGGTGTTCTTAGAGGTGAAGATTCATTTACAAGGTTACTTTCCTCATTCAAAGTGTTTTCATACAAATTTGGGGTTAACATTTGGATTCTTAAGTAAGGGTTCAACAATTGGATTCATATCAATTTCTTCATCCATACCAACATTATCATTCAATTCAATATCATTATTCATTACAAAATCGTTATTCTCTACATTTTCATTATGTATTTTATCCCAATTTTCTAATACATTAGCTACATTTGATATAGCGGATGTACTTCCTTGCCCCGCTTCAAGTTTTTACATTCTCTTCAATTTATTTATTGTCTTTTCTTCCAATTACTCTCGGTTTCTTATTGTTGACTTTCCTATTGTCCTTAGCTTGAAATTTATCACCCATGATTAGAAAAAATCAGCTAGTGGGGTAGGGGACAAAATGAAATACAAAAAAAATGTGCAAGAATGTAGAGAATATTGCAGAGACAAAACGAGAATGTTTGTAGAATTCCCGTGAAAGAGATGAAAGGGACGTTGGGGGGCCACAATGTATAAAACAAATAAAAATGTGTATGTGTTACATAACACATACACATTTTTTTGTTTTATCTTTTCCTAAGCCATGCCTTAAGGCTTAGGATCCGGTTTGGATCCCAAAGCTTGAGGCATGGACCTGCACAAACACAATAAACAACGAGTTTTTACAAGAAAATGTAAAAATGAAACTTCCTCTATGATAAATCGAAATAAAACAATTGATCCATTTTAAAAAATTATACCACGACGTAGAGTAGAGTCTCTTCTTTCTAAAAATATAATTTTTCAAATTTTTTGACTAATATAAGGTTTCCATATTATTTATTTTCTAACTATGCCTTTTATAGCTATTTTTGAAGTGTACATATGTCTATCTTTCATGGTGTATCTTTTTTTGGGTATCAAATTTTAAAAAAATTATACCGGCCAAAACTAGGCATAATTCTATACATATTCAAAAAAATATTCTAATTTTCGATATTTTTGAGGTAGTTAGGAGGGGCATGGTTGGAGCTCCATTATTTTTCAAAACATAAAATTTCTGTACTAGAAAAATCATAAATAAAAAAATATTCTCTAAAAAACCTAAAAAAATGGAGCCCAAACTAGATGCTCGTAGTCATCTTTCTAGCAAAGGGTTTTCAAAAGTACTAAATGGTGCTCAAAAATGGTGGGGGCACGAAATTCACTCTATTATGTTTTTTTAACAAAAACAGGAGAATCTGTTGGTATTTTAGTTGTTTAAACCACTTAAATTTATCTGTTTTCAATAAAATTTAGTAGATTAGAAACTAGACTCAAAATTCTATGATTCATATTTCTACAACATCTTCCAATTTTGAGTGTAACTATTTAGAAAAACTCGTACAAGTTGAAGTTTTTTTTTTTCAGAAAAATGCGTCCACTTAAGACCCCTTGTGGCCCCCCAACTTGGTGCACTTACCCTATTACTTCTAGAAATGCATAGTCTATTACAATGGTGTATCAGGCTGATATCCATATGCAAAGACTAGATATAAAGGTCTGTAACTCAAAATTCAAGGCAATACCTATACAAACTGAAAGAGTCCAACCCTTTATAATGAGAAATGCTCTTACATTTATAGAAGAATGAGGGGAATAAGATGAGGAGAAAGGAGAGAAATCAGATTTGAAACTTCAGCCACCAACAACCAAAGTAATAAATGCCCGGCAATCTACTTATACATCTATCAATTACACTTCCCCATTCTGTTTTGCATGTAGGAGAAGGAAGGAGGTGAGATTTGAATCAAATTAGGTGGTTGGAGTGATCAGATCCTGCATTAATGGCATGAGGAAATTTTCCTACTTCTCACCTACCTAATCCCACCGAAATTTGAACTCAAGTGATATGGAGTGTAGCCCATGTTAGCATCTTTCAAACAAGCCTATCCATATAGGTGCGAGAGCCCTATAACAAAAGTTAGGGCAATTTTGAGGCTACAACGAAATATCAACATGCACTAACATGTGGCACATGCTAATTGGTTGGAAGATCAACCAATCTGTACATTTTTTTGTCATTTTTACCACGTATCATGTAATGGTTCATTATAGGGATTTGATGCTCTATTGGTATGCTTTGATAGGTTACATGTGATGAAATCATTTTGACAAGTTGCAATGTAACATAGTAAGAATGGCACAAAAGAAGGTACAAATGTGCGCGCAAAAAGGAGATGAACAAAAGAAGAAAGTAAAGAGAATGTGTGCAAAGTAACTCACGTGGGAGGAAGAAACATACTTATAGGAGATAAGTATGTAGATAGGGAATGAGAATCTAGATGACAATGCACAAAAGAAAGGAAAGGGCCTCACAAGAATGTTAGGAATCTACTAATTTTTGGAAGAAATTATCGGTGCAAGTATGAAGGGTTTAAGAACTATTGGGAAGAAAGTGAATGTGCAAGGAGTTCATACAAGAGTGAAAGGAGATAGAGGAGGGGAAAAAAGAAAGTGAAATGTGTGAAATAAATTGAGAGTGTGGGAGGGCACACGAGGAACTATAACCAAAGAAATTATGCCAAGGAAGCAACCAAAGGGTGTGTAATCTTCAATGTTATACCTTAGAGATAGAATGTAGATGTTAGTTGTCCAAATAACCATGGGAGTTATTTTGGACAACATTTTGGTGAATTTTAGGGCTATCTACCTACTAGATGAATGAGACCAAAGATCCCGAAGCATCCATTGGGCATGGAGTCAGCCTAAAAATATGAAATTCTGATTTATAACTTGAATAACCACCTCTGAAGTCACTTGAAATGATTTTCTAAACTCGATTCTGAATCCTAAAAATTGTTGAAATGCTAGAAGATGACTAGAATTTCAGAAACAAAAGAAGAGTGTGCACAAGAAGCACACAAGAATAAACTATATATAAAAAAACAATGTGTGCACATTGCACTTGAAGGAATTGAAACTACTCTAATATTTACAATGATGCAACAACAAACTTAATGGAAGGGTTTGAGATAAATCCCATTAATTGGGATTAATAGAGAACCTCCATCAAGGTGAGATAAATGAAAAGAGTTAGCCTCCTTACACATACTGATGATGTATGGTCCACTCCAAAGTGCATAAATTTTTTTAATGGTGCTTGACTTGGCTCTATCAACATCCCACTTTAAGACTAAGTCACCAACTTTGAAAGCTTGAGGCCTAAGCTTTCTGTCAAACCATTTATTTGTTGACTGTTTATATAGTTCTAGTTTGATTATGATAGAGTTTCTTAATTCTTCAAGTTCAACCAGATCTTCCATTATAATTTCTCTCTGATCCATGCCCTCAAACTCTAGCTGTTGGGAAATCTCTAATGAAGGAAATTCAAGAGATAAAGGAAGTCTGGCCTCCTTTCCATAAACAAGTTTATATGGTGAAGTACATATTTCCTTCTTCACCATGATTCTATCTACCCAAAGTGCACACAAGACCTTTGTATGCCACTACCTTTGGTTGATTTTAATTCTCTACTTTACGATCCTAATTACATTCTTATTTGTAGATTCTCCAAAGCCATTACCTACGCGGGTAGTAGTTAGAAGAGGTCTTCAAGTAGATACCAAGACTAAAATCCCAACCAGAAATTTTGGTACCAAGGAAGGATTTTGCATTATTAGAGATAATGGCTTAAGGAATGCCAAACCTTGTTATAATTCCTCAAGAAAGTCTAGGATGACTAACTCAATTGATTCCTTGAGTGTGACGACTTCTTTCCATTTGGTGAAGTAATTTGTAGATGTCAGCACCCATTTTTGCCCATGCTTGAAGGAATATTGATCATGCCTATGGAGTCAAGACCCCATTTCACAAAAAGGTTAATCCAATTGGATTAGTAAAAGGGGAATCACTGCCAATTTTTATTTCCTATAAATAAAGCGCAATATTTGCATTTCATGACCCAATTTTGTGCATTTGCGAACAAGGTAGAACAAAAGTATCCTACCTTGATGATATTCATCATTGTTTTCTTAGTAGAGAAGTGTCCACTAGATAATGAATCCTGAAATTATTCTAACACTTTGTCAACTTATGCACTTTCGCTTGTACACCTTAGAAGTATGCCATCAAGATTTCTTCAAGAGAGCTCTATTAATCAAGACGCATGGAAGAGACTCGCAACATCGATGTCTCATTTTTACTTTGTTTAAACCAAGAGGGTATACATCAATGGAAAGGAATGTGGCCATGTCCTTCATCCAACTATGCACACCAAGATCTCGTATTCTCCATTCAACTTCAAGAAGCATAATTTATTCATTAATAAATAATGAAGTCTCAGACTCGGACTATACATCCCCAACAATTTGTTTACAGATCCCACCGCCTCTAACCAACTTTGTGGCTTTGATATTCACATCATACTCCATGATTTTGGTCACCCATATTGCTCTCTTCTCGCTAATTTATGCTCTCATGATGAATTCTCTCACACTTGAGTGTGAAACTAACACCTTGATATGATTTATGGCGAGCATACTTTTGAACTTCTTAATCATACACATGATGGCATATCCCTATTTCTTCATGTGACTGTATTTAAATTTGTAATCCTTCAAAGTTGTCTAACTTAAGAAAGCCATTGGTTGTTCCATTATTTGTTGATTTTCTTGTTTTAAGACAAAAACAACACTTGCATCAACTCCATAAGCATAGAGGATGAAATCCTTGGAATAATTTGGATTGATGAGTGTTGGTGCACAAGTAATTTCTTTCTTGATCTTGTTGAAGATCTCTTTTCCTTTTGTTGTCCATCTAAAGAATGTGTCATTTTTGAGAATGAGGGTGATGGGCCTTATTAGTCCTACAAAGTTAGGGATAAACCTCCTAACGAAATTGATTTTTCCTAGGAATGACTGCAAGGCTTTCCTTTAAGTCGTAAAGAGAGAGAAAGGATGATAGAAACATGCTCAAGATCAATAGAAATATTATCCTTAGAGATTATATGGCCTAAAATCTTGCCCCACACCACTGTAAAGTTACATTTCTTGGGGTTAAGAGACACCCCAAATTCTTTACATCTCTCAAAGAATTTCTCTAGGTGCGTCATGTGATCTCGCACTCTGCTTTGAGAAGACATTTATGTCATCCAAGTAGACTAGGATGAACTCATTGATGTATCCTTTGAAGGAAAATTCCATAGCCCATGGAATGTTGTACATGTATTTGATAAACCAAAGGGAATCTTATTATATGTGTATATTCCCTATTTAGTTGTAAATGTTGTTTTTAATTAATCCTCTTCCTTGACGAATATGATTGAAGCTAGAATACCCATCCAAAGATGGAAAATATTTACGTACGACCATAAATCTGCAGAATCTACTCAATAGAAGGAAAAGGATAATGATCCTTCATGGATGCCTTGTTTAAATATATGAAGTCAAAGAAGAGACTAATTTCACCATTCTTCTTGTGCATTGGAACACAATTCATGACCTAATTAATGTATTTGATGGAAAATATTATGTTTTCCTCGATGTACTTAGACAATGCTTTCCTCGTGATGGTCTCTATCCTTGGATTGACTATTATTTGATTTTATATGATGGGATTTATGCTAGGATCAAGGTCAATGGAGTGTTGAGAAGCACTTGGATAAAATCCTTTGAGGTCTTCATACTCCCATGAGAATATATCACTACATATCCGACATGGAGAGATGAAGGTCCGCTTCTCATCATGCATGTAAGCTTTACTCAAAGCAATAACTCCTTGTTGGGCACAATAGTAATTGGGGAGAAGTATTCTTAAGTTGTGCCCATATACTCTTCTTCACCCTTGAACTCATCATCAGGGATAAAAATTTTCTCTAAGGTGACCAAACCTTTAGGCAACTTATTTGTCTTGAGTTGAATCACTTGGTCACCATAGCTATCATAAAAGTAATCTTGCATTCTTGAAGAGAAATCAAATTCATTCGAATCAACTAGAAAATTTGTGCGTCAGTCTCAAAACTTCCTAGTTGGTATTGTTTTTGGAATATATGGCTTGATTCAAATAATGAGACAAGGAAAAACTCGTAAAACTTAGGGGAAGTAGACCAGTGCCTTATCCATTGGGCCACGGAGTCAAAAGCAACCAATACAGAAAACAATACCCCAAACAAAGAAGGAAAACACACCAAAAAGCAAGGGAAGGAAAACACACAAGCAAGAAAGGAGACACCTATACATAATATACAGAGGACTTCCTATTCACCTAGGACTTAAACAATTTCAGTTACGCCCACTATAAGGAAGTGGGAGAGAAGAACCATCCATGTAATCAAGGTAGAAAGAATTCTCACCAGCAAAGTGCCTGATCTTGAAAGGTCCGAGCCAAAGAGAATCGAACTTGCCATGGATGCCATGAGGTTCATGTCTTTTATCCCACAAGAAACAATATCTTAAACTTTGAAATCCTTGGACCTGGCCTTCTTGTTAAACAAGGCTTTTACCTTTTGTTGGTGAGTGGATATTCTATTAGCAACCTTCAATCTGTCTTCATTCAATTTGTAAAGGTACATGATCCTCTTATCCAAAGAATCATTAAAGCTTGTGTCTTCAATGGCCTTCATTAAATGCAATGCTGGTAACTCCACTGTTACTGGAAATTGAACTTCTACTCCATATACCACCTGAAAAGGGGACATCCCAATAGCTCTTTTAGGTGTAATCCTATCTACCCAAAGAGCATCATAGAGCTTCTTGTGCCAATTCCTCTGAGATTCATTAACCAATTTCCTTATTATGGCCACTAGATTTTTGTTTGTTGATTCAACTTGCCCATTCCCCTGAGGATAATAGTCTGAAGAGTGAGCTAGGGAGATGCCATATCCATAACAAAAATCCATCATCTCAGTTGAAGAAAAAATTGAAGCATTATCCGTCACAATCTTGTTTGGCACACCAAACCTTACCAAGATGTTTTCTTTGATAAAATTACATACTACTTCAGAAGTAGTACTCTTTACTGGAATGGATTCTACCCACTTAGTAAAATAATCTGTGGCAGTCAATACATGGGTATGTCCAAGCACTTGAAGAGGGATTAAGTGTTCCAATGAAATCTAAACCCCATTGTTGAAAAGGCTCTTCAATCATGACTGGCTTAAGAGGCAAGGCAGCCAACTTGGGTCTACCCACAAAGGTCTGACAAGCTTCACATTTATCAATCCACTTTGATGCATCTTTGAACAAGGTAGGCCAATAGTATCTGCATGAAGAATCTTGTGAGCCAGTAATAGTAGATGAGTAATGGCCTCCACATGCTTGATCATGGAAAGTTGAAAGAAGCTTCCTCTATTGCTCTTTATCCACGCATTTTAGAAATCTTCCATCCATCCCATGTTTGAACAAAGAATTCTCCCACAATACATATTGGGATGATATTAACTTAATAGCTCTTCTCTCCTTGGTAGTCAAATGGGAGGGACACTCCCCATAGGTGAGAAAATGTGTGATATCAGCATACCATTCATCAATTGAGCTGAGAAACAGAATAGTAGGAATATCAACTTCATCCTTAGGTAACTCATGTCCAGCTCCCTCAGCGATGAGTTCACACAAGCCTTTTCTGAGACTAGTTTGGTTGGTCTGATGTCAATGTCATATTCTTGAACTTTTTCCACCTAGTTCCCTCTCTTGGATCCAAACTCTTGTTGCGTGAGAATAGACTTAATGGTTGTGTCGACACAAGTACTTGTGGAATGCGAGTTAAGAATATAAAAACAAAACTCGCTTGATAGCTTTTAACCACCGTGAAAGCATGTTTCTCCATCATTGTGTATTTAAAATCATGATTTTAAGAATGTAGCTCATAAATGCAATTGGGATTTCATGATCATTAGAATCTTTCTGAGTCAAAAGAGCAGCCATGGTGTTATCTTTGGCATAGCAATAGATAATAATATATTTGCTAAAATCTAGACATGTTGGGATAGGATTTCTAGCAATAGCCTTTTTAATACCTTCAAAGGCTTCTTTACCTTTAGAAGACAAGCCAAACATTTTCTTTCCCTTCATCATTTGAGATATGTTCAAAGTTAGTTCTGCAAAATCAGGGATAAATCTTCTTAGAAAGTTGATCTTACCAAAGAAAGAATGCACTCCCTTCTTTTTGGTTGGAAGAGGAATTTGCTGAATGGCCTAAACTCATTCGGGGTCAATCTTTATACCATCTTTAGAGAAAACATGCCCTAACAATTTTCCCTCTATGACACAAAAGATAGATTTCTTATAATTCAAAGAGACCCCATGTTCTCTACACTTCAAGAGAACTATTTCCAGATGTTGAAAATGGTCTGCTCTATTTTTGGAAAACATAGTTAAGTCATCTAGATATACAACAATACATTTCCCTTTCAAAATTCCAAAGGCCAAGTCCATAGCTCTTTGGAAAGTGGCACCAGCATTAATGAGCCCAAAATGCATCCTCTTGTAGGCAAAAGTACCCCAAGGAGTAGTGAAAGTCATCTTTGTAGGCAAAAGTACCCCAAGGAGTAGTGAAGGATTTTAGATCTCTGCAGATTGACTTCTACTGATTATACCCTAAGAAGCCATCAAACATGGACAACATTTCAGATCCCGTAACTGCTTGCAAGACTTGATCCATCATGGGAAAAGGATAGTTGTCCTCCAAAGAAGCTTGATTCAGATTTTTGAAGTCAACACAGATATGAATCTCACCATTTTTCTTCTTGAAATGCACAATGTTGGAAATCCATGTTGAATGGTGGATGGGAAAAATGATTTTAGCTTTCAACAACTTTTGAATTTCCTGAAAAATAGTGTCAGCTATCTTAGGATTGTATTTCCTTTGTTTCTACTTGAAAGGTTTAATCCTACATCTCCTTTGGTTGGAAGGCTTTTAGATCCTCATAGGAATACACAAGAACATCTTTATACTTCCTTAAAAGGTTGATTAATTTCTTCTTTTCTTCTGGTGTACAACATTTTCCAATGTTCACAAGCTTGGGGTCAACAAAACTTCCAATATTAGTTTTTTCATACTCAGTAGATTGTTTTGATCCAGTAGAAGCTTTAGACCTAACATACCTGTCATGTTTATCAAACAATTCTTCTAAACTCACCAGTCCTTTTGGAATCTTGTTACCTTTGAGCCTGATATACCCATCTTGATCTATCTCCTCTTCTTTAAAATCCTCTTCATTGGAAGATACACTCTCACGAGGTAAATTGTCACTTCCTTCAAAGTACAATTGTTCAAATTTGTCCCTAAGCTCTAAGAAAGAAAGCAAATGTTGATTATCATTGAAAATTTCCCAATTACTTATGTTATCGTGTACACTAGGCATATGGATCATCTCAATGGTAAACTTATCTTGGAAAATGTTAGTATGAGGTATCAAAGAATGATCCAGAGACAACTAGTGAATCGACCCTGGTGTTCTTTTCCCTAGGTACTACTTCAATGGAGAAGGCGTCAAGGAATTGAATAGAATCCCAAACCTGATTCCTGTAATGCTTCAACCTTCTATTCTTTACTTGAAAAAGGTTTCTGACTTGTTTAACAAAAAGTTCCGCATCTCCACGAGCTAGAAGATTCTTCACAACTTTTTCTTTTTCCACATTAAGCCCAAGAATGAGAGCTTCATACTTTGTTGTATTATTAGTATTTTCAAACTGTAGTTTGAATGAGAAAGGATGAACCAATACTACGCCAGCTCCAAAACCAGCCGAGGAACAACTTCCATCAAATTCTAAAATCCAAACATCATTAGGATCATGAATTACTCCTTTAAGAAGCTGAGTTTCCTCTAGAGACATAATCATATAGTTACCATGACCCATATCTCCATAAAGTATTTGTGTTTTGGAATCATCTGTTTTTTGTACAATATATTCAAATTACTTCTCGGGCAACAACTTCTTCATTTTTCCATTAACCGGTATGAGGGCATGTGACCAATCCATTTGAATTTCTCCTCCCACATATCTGCAGAAATTCCTACTTAACAGCATACCATATGAAGGTGGAATATCCACTACGAGGATAGTAGCCAAGACCTTTTTCTCAGGTAAAGTGGCAAAAGCTACTTGTGCATCTTTGATTCTTCTAACTAGGGGAACTTCTTTACTCTCCATGGAATAACAAGACCCATAAGTGCATGTGAGAGTTAGGCCCAAAGCATGTGCTACTTTGGCAGGCATTACATTATCTAATGCTCTTGAATCTATGACACAGATTTGTTGAGTTTATGGCCTGCTATAAGGAGGGTCACATAAAATGGTTTGATCTTATCATTAGGTGAGGTGACGGTAGCTACCAGATTGGGTTGAGGTGCGGAGGATGGAGTAGGTAAAAGGCCTTTGGTGGAAGCTTTGGATTGAGAATTAACAAAGTGAACCATTTTGGCAAAAGCTTTGGGATGGGTTTGATAATACTCAGCCTCTAAAATTTGAACCTTTGTCTTTTTTAGGTGATCAATGATATCGAAAGACCCAGAGGTGGATGGGCTATCATCACTTGGAACCTTAGGTTTGTCAAATTTAGGAGTTGTAGAAGAAGAAGAAATTTTAGTAGAAGAATTAGGAAAAGTAGAATTGGTAGAACTCACCTTCTGTGTGGACGTAGTGGGGATAGGAGATCCTCTTTTTGCAATCACAGGGATAGTCGTGGGATGCTCCTTGGATATTTTAGTGGGCTGCATCACTTTCTCCCTTTTATTTGTCTACTCTCGAGTCATAACAACATATGATTCACTATTCATATCTGCTACCACTTCATCATAATCATCTTCCTCATCAACACCTTCAGTAGTGAAGAAATTAACTCAAGATCCCTCAAGTTCCTCCATTTCTCCATCAATCTCTTCTTCAAGTTCTTCACAATATTCATTAACCTCCTCATCTTTAGGCTCTTCAACCTCATAGGTTGCATTAACAGGAACCTTGATAGGTGGCCCCTCAAGTGCTAGCCTTGTCTGAGAAGCAGGAAAATGATTCCTAGGTTGAAAATTCCTCCTTGGAACATCTGCATGGGGGTGTTTGAGCCAGTTGTTTCTTGATGGCAATGAGATCATTGGCAAGATTTTGCACTAATGGATCAGTATTAGGCCCGAGAGTGGAAGAGGAGGAAGAAGAAGGCCTAGATTTAGAAGGGTCTCTTTTCAACTTTCTAGACATAATCAAATCATCTTCAACACTAACAACAAGAGTTTGATCCTCGGCCAATGTAGCAAGATTGGCTCTTCTTAATGCATAGCTAACTTCAGGCAATTGAGCATTCAGGAAGAAACACTTTTGTATTTGATCTACAGGTTGAGTGTCTAGTGGGATTTTGTTAATCAGCTTGTTAAACCTAGCCACAAATTCTCTCATGGGTTCTTGTGAGTCCTTTATTTGAGAAATCTGGGCCAGCAAAGCATGTACATCCTCTCGTAGGTTTGAAATGGTTCTCAAACCTTGTTCTCATCGTGTTCCAACTGGTAATGGCCCCAGTTGGAAGGTGATAGAACCAATCTGTTGCATTATCTTGTAAAGTCTCTACAAAAAGCCTCACTGAGACATCTTCATGCTCAACTCTGAGAACTCCACATGCAACTATGAAGGCTACGATATGTTCATCAGGATGTACCTTGCCATCACCTCTGAACTTGGGGAAGTTATTTCTGTTACCTCTGGGTAACTCATGTAAAGGCTAAGGAAGGGTGAGAGGCCCAACACGATGGCCCCAGGGAAATGGTGCTACCATCCTTGGAAAGACGGCTTGAAGGGGAACTGAAACACCAGCGAGAATCAGAGCACGGAGATTAGGGCTGAGTTTCTCTGAAGGAATAACACCTATAGGGGTTCTATCTTCAACAGGAGGAGTGCTTGTTGAACGAGCTCTTCTATTCCTTCTTATTGAAGGAAAAGGAAAACCTTGTTGTTCCAAAAGTTGAAACTAAGAATCTTCAATACCAAGGGCCCTCCTTCCACGAGTAAAACGTGGAGTCACCAGATCAAAGGATGATCAAGAAATTGTTCATAGAACTAGAATGCATTTTAAGAAAACAAATCCCCAGTGGAGTCGCAAAAACTAGTTGGTCGTCAAAAAGGACTTTGTTGAGAGCAATAGTCAGGGGACAAGAAGTCCCTCCTCTTTAATGGGAGAGGTTCCCTTATTTAAAGACCAAGCTTATTTACATATGTACAACGCATAGTTTTAATGTGGAACTTGGATATCATGAAAGTGTTTTAAAATAAAATAGATCATCAATACAAAAGTACAGAGGAATGAAGAAGTGGAAATGAGCAGAAAGGCATTTTCCAGAACTATAGATAACAAAGTAATTCCTTATGCATGCCAGAATAAAATTGTTTGGAATAAAACCATTTGCATTTGAATCAATAAGATGCTATTGCAAAGACACAAAGTTCCAGAAATAACATCCACAAGAATACAAAGCTTCTTGACATAATACAGACAAATGATTCAATAGTATTCAATGGATAGCAATGAATAACAGGATCAGATGGACAAAGAAAGAAAGTTCTTTTGTATTGATTTCTTTGCTACTCTTTACACTTTCAAAAATAAGCCAAGTTCCAAGCCCTGAAAATGGTGGAGAGAGACCATTATATAATTTTACAAATCAGTTACACTTGGTAACTACTTCTTTTAACTAAAATGTTTAGTTAAAGGGATGCTTAACGCAAAACCCCAACTACTTACAATAATTCCAAAATGAGAAAAAGAAGGAGAGAGAAGCCAGGAGGGGAAGACAAGTGCTCATGATTGGGAAGGGCCCACTGACTTGAGGATCCACTATCTAAACCTTTTCAATGCCTCTGCTATGTCTCTGCCATGTGGAACCGATGTGTTGGCAGTAGCCTGGGTCCAAGATCCCAGACATTTCTCCATCTCCTTGTCGAACTCAATGTGTATATGATACTCCTTATTTGCTTCCTCAATGGCAGATTGGAGAGAGAAGATTTCCTTTATCTTCTCCTTGGTAATGGAATCCTCTTTGAACAAATTTTCTTTGACAAAAGCTCTGAATTGAGCTTTAATTTCCTGTAGGGAGAAAGGTACACCTGAGGTCTCATCATGGAGGTGGCAGTGAATATCCTTAAAAGTAGATATCACCAAAGTTTTGAAAGCCTCTCCCTTCTACCAACTATTCCTTAATTCTCCCAAAGCCTCCTCCAAAGCACTTTGATTTTCCACTCCACGCTGAATACCCATGATTTTGACAAATTATCTTTCACATCATCAAAGACCTTACTTGCCATCAAAATATTTTCATCAGTCTTCCCATCGGTGAAGGTCTACTATGTAGTTGCTCCAAAGTTTGAGCTCTTTATCCATATTTCCAATTGTGGAGGAGAGCTTTTGTTGCAGATTATTTACCTTCTCATTGAGCTTGAAGGCTTCACCAATGAAATTCAACCCTGCAACAAGCATGTCATCCACCATGGCCTCCATAGCCCTCCCATAGATGGAGTACCTATGTATATCCTTGATGCTCTGGACTTCATCTTGACTGAGGATCACAGGTGGTGGAAGGGCAGTCAGTGGGGTAGGGTCTAGAACTTTATCTTTAGATAGCAGTGACTTGATGAAACTAGAAAGCACTTGAGCCTGCTCCTCTAGCTACTCTATAGTCTCTGTTACCCTTTTTCTACCCTCCCAATGACCTGGTGATTGTTTCTTGAAGGTTGTGTATTTCACCTTCAGGAGTAGACTCTCCCATTGAGATCCTTGAGAGTTCTAAATCGGAGGCTTGCAAATCCTACTCTTGGCTTATCAACTTTGGGCTTGGCTATCTCAAGGAATTGTTGACCTTGGGCATCAGTCACTATCCTTGAAGTGGTTCTAGCTTTCTTGGTAGGAGTAGAAGGAGTAGTACCCAACAAGGCTGCCACAACATCAAAGTTGGGCCCTGAGATCGAGAAGAAGACTTCCTCTTCCTACTATCAACAAGAGGTTGCACCCATGCAAATGTGGAGGAAGAAGAAGAAGGAGGAGCAAGGGACCAAGAGTGAGAGAACTCATGGCACATAGAGTGTTTACCGCATTGTTGCCTCCAATTGAGATGTGAGTGGAGTAGATGAGCCTTCTTGAATAGAAGAATCCACGGTGCTTGGAGGCTCGGTGCTATGAATTTCCTACTCCTTATCCATTGTGGTTTCAGAAGCACCTGCAGGAATTGGTATTTCACTATCTTCACTCTCACTGAGAACAATGATGTTCTCTGGCCCAGAAGGTAGTTCTGAATGCTTTGGCAGAGGATCTTCTTCAATGGGCTCCTTCTTGACTTCCTTCACCTTCTTTTGATAGACCTGAGTGGAGGAGGAAGGAGTGGAGGATTCAGGGCCTTTACTTGATGAGGCAGGAGGAGTCTATATAGGTACCTCTGAACTGGGTGTTTGTGCCTCCTTCCTTGGTGTCGAGGTGTCTTTGGAAGAGGATTCTCCTGCGTTCTTCCTCAGCTCACGAACCTTTCTATCAACCCAGACTTTGGTCCTTACTAGGACATGGGTGAGGATCTCAGCCAAATCATCTTTCTCCCTCTTAAACCAGTCCAGATCCTCTAAAGGAGTGTGTTTGATCATAGTTTCATATTCATATGATAAAGGTCTATGTTGTCATCCTAAAGTCCTTCAGGAATTTGATATAGGTTAAGCTCTTTAATTGAAGAGGAAACCTACCATAATGCCTCCTTCTGGCCTCAAAATCATCTGTGTAGTCAGCCCAATAATCTTAGTGTCTACCCTATGATGGTAGTTGATTCGAGATGTTTAGCTCAATGAATTTCTTCAAGTCAAAATAGGTTCTAGGCTGAAGAAGTGGACAGTGATGGGAGCTAGGGCTCTCTCTATGTTCTGAGCATCCAGAGTGGTTTTACATGTATAGTTCCCCAAAGATATGGGGAAGTGTAACCCAGTGATCTTCTTATCCCTGTAGGTTCTGTGTAATTTTCTAATTGCTTGCATACTTCAATCAGGGCCATCTTATCATTACAAAATATGGGGAGCTTAAGAGGAGTGCTCTCATAACCTGCTAGCTTGATGTAAGAGAACCTTCTGAATTGAATGAAGTAGGCTCTATACTTTGCTATCAGGCTCATGGCTTCATCTGAAAACCTCCTTGCAGTGTCACTCTCTAGAAGCCTTACAATGTACATGGTGAAGGCATCATTCACCCTCCTGAAATTGTGATTGCTAGTGTCTAGGGTGAACTGAGGGCAAGTAAGCATATATAGGATCACCCTTTTGAGCATCAATGTATGTAAAGCCAAACCACTATCTGGATGCTGCTAGGGTATACATCAGGTAGGAAGTCATGTAGAAATTTTTAGTTTTTTGTACATGGGACAACTACTCTGTCAAATTCATGTAGATGATCTCTACCCAGTTGATGTTCTGGGTACCTTCACACACTATGTTGATAAGTGGGCACATCCAGAAGTGGAACTCGTTAGTAGAAGGCAAGCCCATAACCGAGCTAACATGATTATGAAGTTTGATAGCTCCTCATTGAAATCAGACCTAAATAGAGCTTTGGATAGTCGGGATGCCCCTTTCTTAGGGTTCTTAACCATGACTTTGCTACTCTGGCTTTGTATTTCTCACTGTCTTGATCAAAAAGGGCTGTGCTTGATTTTGGGAGATTACCACAAAATTTTCCATCTCCGGTATTCTTAGGGTAGTGGCAATGGTGGCGGCATCAAGCTTGGCAATGAGCTCCCCATGCACGTTGGTTAATTCACTCGTATCGGGATTGAAATGAGCTCCACAAGCAAGTATGGTGTCGGCACATTACACCGAGATTGGGAAACCAGCAGCAAATGCTAGGCCGCTATCATTTATCATTTGTGCCATGGGAGAGGGGTTCGGGTCTGTCAACTTGGTCCAAAAATCACCGAAGTCCAGGTGACAAACTTCACTATCCCCGATATTAGGAATGGAGGAATTGAGTGGAGAAACCTACTCCTGGCCTTGAAATTTAATCTTCATGTTGATAGTACTTAGAAAAACAAATTCACAACTTGAATCATGATGAAATTGCAAGTGGAATGGGGATGCATGTAGAGATTTCAATTATAAGGGTATGATTATACAAATGGTAATGAGAAAGAAATGTGCAAAAATGCTTACATGGGTAGTCTATTAAATTTTATTTTTAGGGAGAGAAAAGGTTATAAATTCACATTAAATTCATATCTACCAACTCAAAAAGCAATTATTAGGAAGAGCGGGAAAAATTATCCGGATGGCCTTTGGTACATTTGGGACACGCGGGACATGAAAGCGCGATTTGGATGATGTGGGTGAAGAAAGGAAAGAATGCACAAATGCTTTCGGGACATGAGGGACCAAAGTATGCAAAGTGCGTGATGCGGTGATCTTTTACGATTATGAGGAGCCCAAGTGAACTTGGGACAGTTGGAACAAAAAGTTCTGACGGGCCCGCAAGTTAATATATTTTAGAGAAAGTCGATTGATGAACAGAGAGCCCTAGTGAACTTGGGACACATGGGACAAAAATGTCCGATAGACCCGCAAATCACACAAATGACTCAAAAAATGTAGAATTTTTCTAACTTCTCGACTTTCCTCTTTACCAGAACATCAAAAAAGGTGTCAAACTCAAAATTTTCAATTCTTGACTCTTGAAGGAGGGAAAATTTTGAGAGGACAACAAGCAGACCAAATTATAGCCATGCAATCATTTCAATGAGACACAATTAGAAAAGGTGATGCAATGATCGTGAGAAGCCACAACAAACATAGAATGTAAGGGAAAGGAAAGGAAACAAATAAAAATTGGTTAAGACATAATGTAGCCACAAAACAATTCTTCTATTCCTTCCAAAAATGTACAATCTATTACAATGGTATATGAGGTTGATATCCACATGCAAAGACTAGATATAAAGGTCTATAACTCAAAATGCAAGGTAGTACCTATACAAACTAAAAGATTTCAACCCTTTATAATGAGCAATGATCTTACATTTATAGAAAGATGAGGGGAGAAAATGAGGAGAAAGGAGGAAAAATCAGATTTGAATCTTCATCCACTAATAACTAGCAATGAATGGCTATAAATCCACCTACAAATATGTCAAATGTGATTCCCCATGACTGTTTGGCATTTATGAGAAGGAGGTGAGATTTAAATCAAATCTGAGTGGTTGGAGTAATCAAATCATGCATTAATGGCATGAAGGATGTTTTCCTTCTTCTCACCCACCTAATCCCACCATTTTTTGAACTCAAGTGATCTAGAGTATAGCCCACATCAGTAACTTTCAAACAAATATAGGTGTACGAGTGTCATATCCCTATAGAAAAGTTATGGCAATCTAAAGGCTACCACGGAATATGAACAAACAATAGCATGTGGTGGATGTTGATTGGTTGTAAGATTGCCAACTATACATTTGTTTTGTTGTTCTGCCATGTTTCATGAATTGGTTTTTACAAGAATTTGGTGCCCTATTGGTGTGCTTTGATAGGTTACGTGTGACAAAATCATTCGACAAGTTTCCATTTAACATAGTAAGCTTCGGCGCAAAAAAGGAACAAATGTAAGCGAAAAGGATAGGCATGGAAGAAGAAAAGAAAGAGAAGGCATGTAAAGTGCTACACATGGGAGGAACATAAACATAATTATAGGAGATAAGTATGTAGACAAAGCGCAAACATCTAGAAGGTGATATGTTGCGAGGAAAGGGCATCCAACAATAGGGGACTCTACTAATTTTGGGAAACAAGTATAAGGTGCACGTAAAGGATGCAAGAAATGTTGGGAAGAAAGTGAATGTGTTAGGAATGTGAGCAAGAGAAGTGAAAGGCACAAAGAAAATGGAGGCGTGGGAGGGTGTGAGGAACTATAGCTAAATAAATTATGCCAACGAAGAACCCAAAGGGCATGCAATCTTCAATGTTGAACCTCAAGTCGAATGTAGATGATAGTTGTCAAAATAACTAGGGGATTTATTTTGGACAACAAATAAAGTGGATTTAGAATTATTAAGCTTGATTAGAGGAATTACTAAGTGATTAACAACTCTTTGAATCGGAGATGATTTAATTAATCAACTAGAATTAATTAATTGGTTAGAGTAATCTTTTTAGGCTATTTCAAGGTGAATTAGGAAGAATTTGATATTATTTGAAGAGTTTGAAAGATGGATTTAGCCAACAAAATGGTTTATTGATTAAATATAATGATAAATTAGCTTAATTAACTAATAATAGTTAATTATTCAAATAGAAGAGTTTTATAACTAACGAAGTGTTGTTAATTAACCAAAATAGAGGGAAACATTAGTTAATTAGTGGAAAATCACCAATTATAATGGAAATGATGGGAAAGAGGGTAATTAGTGCAATATTAGTATTAAAACTATGTAAATGGATTTTAGGTGTCTACATTTTCCCCTCTTTGGGGTGGCGTAAGCGATGACACTTCAAAGATAATAGATAATTACAGACAAGTAAATATTGAAGGGATAAAATAAAAATCAAAGTATAATGAAGGATTCCCCTCAAGTGTCGATGGGGTGATGAAAGAGGTCGATTGATGATCAAAAAATATGAATGAAAGAAGGGTCAACACGAACTTGGTAAGTGAGTGTGAAAATATGAATAAGTAGAAAAGGAAAGGTGGTGTTTTGATGGATAGAAGAAACAAGGGGGAAGGGGGATAAAAATAATAATGATTGCCCCATGTGATATTGAAAAAAATTGATAGAAGGAAATGACAATGAATAAAAATGGAGATGAAGAGAATGGAAATATCTTTCACCTAGCTTAATTAAAGAACAAATTTGTTTCATCACTTTGTTCATGATCTATGTCATTGGCCCTTTAGTACATATAAGCATACAAAAAAAGTGTAAAATAATATGAAAATCCATAACACTAACATTTGTTCATTCTTTAAAACATTAACTCAATGCAAGATATATAACGTAATGCAATAAGAGAAAGTAAACAAGCTAACGAGAATGGAAACAAGTATGAACACATATACTCAAACAAGCAATGTTTAAGATAGTTACACCAATGTTTTTGTTATCAAGCTTCAATTCCCAAATGTTTGAGTTAATGAAAAGGGTTAAAAATGACACCCCAAGAAAGAGTACATGTGGAGGTGAATACATGGAGGAAACATGGGTCCTAAAAAACGGTTTTGCACTATGAAATAGTACAAATGAATTTTTAACAATTAACAAAGTACATACATAGTAAGAAAACCAACTTTGTTGATGGAGGTAGATCCAAATGCTTGTGTTATTTTTAATTTTCGCGAGTCGTTTGCTAGAACAAATGAGGTCCAAAGAAAGATGTTATGTAGGAAAAAAATTCAATGTTTTAGGATGATATGTCGATAAATTTACTTTGCATGTATGCTTTTTATGAATTTTTATGGGAGTTTTTATTTTACCAATATTTTTGAATTTTTTCAAATTTATCAATTTTTGGATTTTGGATTATTTTACCAATGTTTTGGATTTTCAACATTTTTGCAATCTTTTTGAAAATTTTACCAATGTTTTAGATTTTTATGGATTTTAGGTTTTTTTGAAAAAAATCGAAGCTATGTACAAGAAAATGAAGATGAAAAGATGACCCCAGATGATAGATGGGAATATACAAGAGAAGATCTTGTGTATATTTATAAGAAGAAGATAATGTTAGAGTAGGTATTTACCTTAGCTCATGTTCACCTAGGTACATTATTGTATTTATCCTCACCCACTTATGTGTGTGGATATTTCTTTTTATTTATTTAGATATTAGGAGATATTATCTAGTTGTTAGGTATAGTTCTTTCCTTGATCTATGGTATTGACTAGTTCTTTCCTAGATCTATGGTATTGACTAGATCCTTGATGTCTAGTTCTCTCATAAATCTATGGACTTGACTAGTTCTTTGATGACTAGTTCTTTCCATGATTTATGGCTTGATCTACGACCTTGATTGGTTCTTAGATTGTTATTCCTTGCCTATATAAGTAAGGTCCATTCTCATTGTATTTTATTGAGTTCCATAATAATATATGACATTGCTGCTCATTTTTGCAAAGGTTTATGTAAAGTTATTCTGGTGAATTTCTTTCATCTTATTGATTGTGATGTTTGATTAACATCTGTGTTCTTGGCTTGGCATGATCTAGTTATCATTCCTTTTATGGTATCAGAGTTACATGACTTTCCATCACACCAAAAGCTCGAACTGATGGTGGAGAGGGATCTCATTGTGTTAATCAGTTGCTACGCCAATACCCTCCCGCACGATGGAGCCGGGTATACACCCAATCAGGCCCAACAACATTAGGAGGAAGTGACACGAGAATTTCCTGGGAGGTCACCCATCCCAGAACTACTCTAGGGGTGGTGCGCTTAAGCTGCATGCAGTCGTGAAGATTACCTTCTTACATGGAGATCTACAAGAGGAAATATACATGGAGCAGCCGGCTGGATTTGTTCAGGATTCTTCTTTTGTTTGTAGGCTCCGAAGGTCTCTCTACGGTCTCAAACAAGCCCCTTGGGATTGGTATGAGAAGATGGATTCTTTTCTTCTTTCTCTCTGGTTTTGTCGTTGCCACTCCAATCATATATTGTATCTCAAGAGCATGTTGGTGAGGATATTGTGATACTTTTCTTGTATGTTGATGATCTGTTACTTATTGGAAACTCTTCTTCCCACATTCAGAGTATTCAGAGGGCTATTTCTACACAGTTTGACATGAAAGATCTTGGGTTATTGCATTATTTTCTTGGTTTGTAGATTTCTCAGACAGATTCAGGGATTCATTTGAGTCAACAAAAATACACCCATGATCTTCTTCGGTGCTTTGATATGGTTGATTGCAAGCCAAGTCCATCTCCTTTTCATTCTAGGGTTACTCTTACATCCACATGTATCACACCACTTTGTGATACTACATTGTATAGGTAGTTGGTTGGGAGTCTCATGTACTTGACCCATACTCACCCCGATATTTCATTTGCAGTAGGGCTTGTATCTCGATTTGAACATTCTCCTCATAGTAGTCATTAGCGAAATTTGCTTTAAAAGGATTTTGCGCTATTTACATGGCACTTCCCACTTTGGCTTACACTACACTAGGGGCTCTACTCGGTTGGTTGGGTATACTGATTGATTGGCGAGTTCTATTGATGATAGGCGTGCCCACTTACGGATATCTTTTCTGTCTTGGTTCTTCTCCGATTGCTTGGGCATGCAAAAATCAATAGGCTATTGCACTTTCATCTTCGGAGGAAAAGTACGGGGCAGTAATTACGGTGAGTCGGTAGATTCTTTAGTTTCGTAAGTCGATTATTGTGAGTTTGGATTCCCACAGATTCATCGACTATACTTTGGTGTGACAACCAAAGTGCAATTCACATTTCTCACAACCTAGTTGAGTACCAGCAGACCAAGCATATTAAGATACACATCCACTTCATTTGGTAGCACATTCAAGATGGAGTTCTTTTCTTAGAGTACCTTCCGACTCAGTAGCAAGTTGCAGACATCTTTACGAAGCCTTTTGCATCACCTCGCTACCTTGAGTTGCGTGGAATGCTTGGGGTTTCGGAAGTTGTTCTTGGGGGTGTTTGTGAGAACATCTTCCTTCTTATTCTTTCTCTTTCCTTATAGTAGGATTCTTTCCTTCTTTTGGTTCGAGATTTCTTCATGGATATATTGTACATGAGTACCTCATCAGGCCTAGTTGTCGGGACTCATAATGTGGACATGCCACTTCTATTTTGGCCCCTAGCTTCACTTAAGGGGGTGTTAGAATAGGTATTTACCATATCTCATGTTCACCTAGGTACATTATTTACCTTTTTTGTATTTATCCTCACCCACTTATTTGTGTGGATATTTCTTTTTATTTATTTAGATATTAGGAGATATTATCTAGTTGTTAGGTATAGTTCTTTCCTTGATCTATGGTATTGACTAGTTCTTTCCTAGATCTATGGTATTGACTAGATCCTTGATGTCTAGTTCTCTCATAAATCTATGGACTTGACTAGTTCTTTGATGACTAGTTCTTTCCATGATTTATGGCTTGATCTACAACCTTGATTGGTTCTTAGATTGTTATTCCTTGCCTATATAAGCAAGGCCCATTCTCATTGTATTTTATTGAGTTCCATAATAATATATGACATTTCTGCTCATTTTTTTGCAAAGGTTTATGTAAAGTTATTACGGTCAATTGCTTTCATCTTATTGATCGTGATGTTTGATTAAAATCTTTGTTCTTGGCTTGGCACCATCTGGTTATCATTCCTTTTAGATAAGCGGATTAAGGACAAGACACATAGGTTCAATGTCATGATGAAATCAAGCCAATGAAGAGCTAATAAGGATCAAGCATGCCCCCAATGCAAGATGGCCAAGAAATACATGATATAAAAGAAATAGAAGATTGTTTTATTGAAATAAGGGGAAAAGTTTTTCTCAAACATGGTAAAAAGGAGATCTTATACACATGGATGTTCTGAATAAAGTAGAAGAACAATGAATGTTATGAAAGGATATGGAAAATGTAGCTAGAATATTCGCGATGAAAAGGTGATTAGCCCAAGGCATAAATTGTGAGACAAGATACTGACTAAAGCAAGAGTCTGAACAAGGTCCAAACAATACTTGGTAACATACAAATAATAATGTGTGCATACATAAGGTAAAGTAGAATATTGAAGTATGTTATTATGTTGTAAAAATATCAGCTAATGCAAATGGTAAAAATGTTATTGTGTTATATGTTTTTTTCCTAAAAGGGGGTGTTTCCATGTGAAAATATTATGTATATGTTTATATTATCTTTATTTTTTGTTTTAGATTAATGATTATTTTGGTACTTCTTTTCTTATTTATCGATATGTATATCTTCATTTAATATCTAAGATATAATTTATGTAACACCTCTTTATTATGCTTCTCAACTAGGGAATTTTTTTTTACATTAACTTCATGCTTCACTAATTTAAATACACAACATTTAAATCCAACATAAATCTTAAATTCAATCCATCTGATAATATTCAAAACCATGTGTAATTGTATGGGTCAGTTAAATACCGATCCCCCATAGATTACTCTTACGAGTGTGTATACAAAGTATAATATTGGTTTCCTTTTATAGGAATTGATAATCAAGTGATGCTTTCTAAGTGTATACCTGGAACTCAGTCAATTAAATCCCATTTGGTATCCTACACATTAGATATTGGTGAAATTAGGACAATGTAATCAACAAATTACAAGTTTTCCATGTATGCAGTTCTGTGACGAAACATTTGTCATTAGGAACTCATCTTTCACCATATCACTTTATTAAGTTTTCTAGATTTTTTCCATATCTTAAAAGTTATTAAGTTCATAGTTAACAACTTAAGCATTCATTAATGTCCATTCCTATTTACTAGGTTGATTTAGTTTATTAAGATAAATAAATACATCTGTACCCTATCCCATTGATCTACACATACCATTATACCTCATTTGTTACCATCGTGTTTTATTCATATGAAAAATACAAGGGAAAAACTACACCAACAAATTCGACAGAGGAAAAGGATCAAAATATTGAAATGAATTTGTAGTCATCATTGCAAGCCAAGGATAATGTCAGTGAACAATTATGGGAATGGGAAAAAATGTGATAAGGAATACTTTCATACATGTTCAAGCACAATGAATGAGAGATCGACCGAGACACTCATTCAAGATAGTCGGACCTCTATCTTGATTCATGAAAAATATTCCCAAAGGGTGAGGATGATCAAGTGCATGAATTTATATAGTTACTAGCATAATTGCAGATGTACTATGGAAGAATAAATAAATACTTTGTAGAGTGCAATACATACAACGTAGACCTATAGGTCATTCTTCTAAATACGTGTTGGTGAGAAATTTTTTCAGGGGAAAATTGATGGAATTCTTACCAATGCTCTAGGATTCTAAATCCCTCTACTTAACTAGTGTAGATGTCATTTATGCATTCATGAGTGAAAGTGAGTTTTCTCTAGGTGGCCTTACGATCGAGGATCCAATAGGGGAACTCTACTGACCCTACAAAAACTAGAAATATCTTGCTTAGGGAAGAATTTGTCTAAAGAGTGGGAAATGGGAGTGAGAAACAAGGTAGAACTAATGTTACGAGATAGAAAATCATATTCTTGCACACACTATTTATACGTTTCATCACATGTACTAAAATTAAGAGGAAACAACTCTAAAAGTAGCAATAATACCAAATAGAATTTAATGAGCATAAAGTATCAAGAAATCCCTTAGTAAAAGAAAGCTAGAAACTCCATCTTCTTATATTGTTTGCTCAAAAAAGTTGTACATAGTGGAGAAATGGAGGAAATTTGAGAATGAGGGAATAGAAGAATTTGGCTATCTCCTTTATTCTCTCAATGCACTCTTGAGGTTACAAAATCAATCACCAACCCTTTGAAATGGGAATGAATTTAAAATTTATGGGAAGAGAAATGAGTATTCACATGCTCCCTAATGAGTCTTTGTATGTCTCGACATGACTTAAGACTCTTCGCCTTCCTAGGAAAACATTAAGTCCCTTTTTATAACATAAAGGTGAATTATTACATTAGAAACATTAAGACACATGAAAAATTGCAACCCCAACACAAGATTGGAATATTGAGAGAAAAAATATGGGGGAGAGAGAGAGAGAGGGAGAAAGAGCATAAAGAAGAAGGAATAATGATGTCGTTGATGACATATTTCGCCTCGATAAAGCTCATTGATCCTTCCCAATGACTCGATGAAACACTCCAATGTGATGAACTCGAAGCTCACGAACTCTTGTGCATGCTGAAAAAATTCCTTTGGATGATGTGTGAACACCATGAACTAAGTGTTTAAAGACACTTTCTAATGACTCATTTAGTGAGTGTGATCATCGCTCATGGAGATCCACTTTGAACTAATCTTTCCCTTATTCCCTACAATGTTTCCACACTTTGCTCAACTGATTTAGACATGATATTGATGAAGTGCCTTATGAATGGTTTGACGGTGTCAACTGCAAACTCCACCACCTATATACCAATTGAAGCATGAAATGAGTGTCAAAAGACACTGTTGAGATCCTCACTCTCACCTACTCCCACATAGTCCGATGATACGAGAATGTAGTGTTTTCTATCTCCTACTCGGTAGTGAAAGGATACGGCCTTCTCGCCCTATCCATTTGTATTTCATGGTTCTTGAGCACGAAAAAAAAACTTACTATTTTTAGTAAGTATGATAAATTAGCTGCCTTCAACCTCAACTAGATGTTATAACTCGATTTCCCTTTGTCCCCTGTATTCCTCTCACCTTCGGATCAATTTTATATTTGTGGCGGTGCTCGTGGGAAAAATTGCTATTTTTAGTAAGTGTAAAATTTGTACCAAGATGCCTTACGATGAAATTTCAAGCTCTGCAGTGCATCCTTTGTGTTCAACATCTCCTTCGCATGTTCTTTTGTTGATGACTTTCCCAAAATAGCAGTCCTTTGTGTAAAAACATGATATTTTAGAAAGTAGGCTTCTGGAGGTCAAATTGACGTGGAACAAAGTTTTCCATTCTAGGTTTTTTCCCAATACTTCCCCTTTGAAATTTTTTGCTTACCCAATCAATAGTTTAGGAGATTTTAAAATTTTAAATTTTTGACCTAGTAGTGCTTCTAGAAACAAAGAGCCATTGATGGACCTCGAAAATTATAGGTTTTGTTTTATCCTCCATTTGTGATGAAAATTACGTTTTTGATATGGGTTTTCTCTTCTTATCTCATTGGTGAAATTTCTCCTTGATCGATTTCCGGTTTGACAAGAAATTGAGATTTTTCTCCTGTTGTGCAAAGAAATGGATTTATTTGCTGCAAACATTATGTTCCCTGGAAGGAGGGTTGAAGGTTTTTTTAATGGTTTTTGATATAGGAATGAACAATAAAAATTGGTTTGTCAATCCATGCATCCGTTTGCAAGATCTTTTCAAATTTTTATTTCGCTGCCATAAAGGATTTCTCTGTTTCTTCTTCTTTGTTCTTCATTTTTCTCCTTTCTTCATTCAATTTTTATTTTGGGACCTACACATTATAATTGAATATGATATTTCATTGTATTAAGGGAGCTGGTTTGAGATTCGAGTAATGGTGGGAGGTGATAGGAAGTTTCGAGAGGAAGTTCTGAGAGCACGTTGTGCACATTAAGGTTAGATGTTAAAGGGAGAAGCGGTAGGGGATTTTAAATATTCAAAAAAATTAAAATCATGGAGTGAGGAAAAATTTCATGTCCCTTAAACATTAAGGGACATGAGGGACATTAAATTACATGTAACACCTAGTGCATGCGATACGTGGCGGAGATACGACGATATGGGATTTGAGAAAAAGTAGCTTTAAAACACTGAGGGGATGGAAGGTGGTCACATGAGGAACCATGAGGATTCTTAGAGGGGATAGGAAAATTTTTCAGACCTTGATGTCCCTCAGCACAAAGGGACAAGAGGGACATCAAATTGCACATCGTGCTAGGTGATGACATGTGGCACTTGATCGGCGGTTAAGAATGAAGGCTTAGAAAGAACCAGGGGCTAGAAAAATACTCTTGAAGGGGTCACACAGATGAACATGAGTCTCCTTAGGGGATGGGCACCTCTTTTAGACCTTTATATGATGGAAGGGGATGAAGGCTTCACTAGCTCCCGGGAGCTAAACTAGCGGTGTGAGAGGTTGCATAAGGATCCAGAGGGCTTATAGGGGTCGGGTACATTATTTTGACCTTAATGTCCCTTTTCTTGAGGGATGTAAGGGACATTAAATTGTTCTAGGATCCTGGAGATGACACACATCCTATTCAAAATTTGACTAACTCTCAATCTCACTCCTAGAGGGCAACATGAAACACGATAACTTGAGCTCCTAATTGATTTTTTTGATGAAATTTTATATGATCTTGACTAAAAATTTTCCTTAGAAAGCCAATGGTGGTGGTATTATGTCTTGATTCCTCCATTTTATCCCTTAAAAAGAGTATTTGTGATCTGGTGCACTAATTCTACATGGAAAAAACTAGTTATAAACCTATTACGCAAAGGTGTTGTGAAAAATATAATTTCACCATCTTGTAGGGCTCGGAATTCACTTTCTAATGATGTATTGTTTTCTCCTAGCTCAATCTGGAGCTCTTGAAATCACCTTCTAAAGCTCAACATCCTTTTTACCTATGCATTGCCTAGGCATATGAACCCTAATTTTGGTGAAACTACCCCAACTTCTCCAAATCCTTCCTAATTTCCATTTTGTCTTATCTATTCGCTCCATGGGGTTTCTCTAGTCCTAGGAAGGGTAGTGATAGACCTTCCCATATCTATCCGAATTTTTCATTTTTCAATGAACTCCTAAAATACCTTAAGGGTTTTGAATTAACTCTTCAAAATCACCAATGGGAATGAGTTAACATCAATTGAGAGGTCATTGGATTGACTGGGTAGACCCGGGGTGTCTCGGAAGGGTAAAAATTGTAAATTTTGACACAAGGGTATAGTTTTCATGCTTGGAAATTGTCAATTTCCTTGTTGCACATTTGCATGAAAACAATTAGCTCTAGCTTGGGGACATGACATGGACTGAGCACAACGAATACATGACATGGAGAATCCATAATCTCAACTTTAGACCATATAATCCATTGACTAGTTCCTTATCTATTGGGCCTTAGGAGTCATGTACAATTTACAACGAGAGAGAGAGAGAGAGAGAGAGAGAGAGAGAGAGAGAGAGAGAGAGAGAGAGAGTGAAGAAGGAAACACACACACACACCAAAAAAAAAAATGAAAGGAAACACACACACACACACAGAAAGGAAATGACGCACACAATAGAAAGGGAAAAACCTTTCAATCACTGATGGTACAAGGCATGGGATAACCCACTTTCTCTGAAGCAATTTTCATTCCTTAAAAGTTACCCTTAGTGGGAAACACTGAGTGATGTTGTTATGTGAAGCCATTGTTGGTTCAGAGAAAGTAGCCTCCTTTCCTTAACTATTTATAAAATCTTGGTACTTCCATGATTTTATGTGTACTTGGTAGGAGTGAATCTACATGAGATATTTTATGCTCGAGGCCTTCGCTTAGAAATACCATTTCCTTCACACTCTTTGAAATCAATTTCATAGTACCGGTTTCCTTTCATGTTTATCCACATAGCTAATTCTTCATTGAGCATCTCATCTCTGTCTCAAGCTGATTTTCATTCAAAATTCTCGAATAGGATGAGTTACTTTCTTTCTCGGATCTATGCTCATTGACATCTTCTCCATGAGAAACCTTAGATTCATCTTTTATCTCTACTCCATTATGAAGTGTTTGAAGATTTAATGGAGGATTAGAAGTAACCTCATACTTGTCATGTATAGCCATGACAGGAGTTAAGAGATCAGTAATTATCTCAAAGTGTATTTCATTCTTTCTACCACATCTAGGATTTCTTTTGCATGCATTTATACTTTGTTGCTTCTTGTGGTTCGTCTTTGTACTTCTTTGAAGAATCTTCATTTTGAAGCTCTAGGAAACTATCTGGATGGATTAATTCATTTCCCTTAAGCTTATTACATTCTGCTACTTCTTTCTCAAGGGGATCTTCACCTTCAATGACCTCAACACCATCTATTTCAGATTTTTCATCATGGAAAGAGTTTTCTTCTTCAAATGGGAAAGAAAATACCTCCATTTCATCATTGTATCCATCAACTATTGGCTTGGGAGAGATGTCATATTTCTTTACTTCAACATGGCCAACCTTCACACTAATTGAGGATTTCAAATCAGATTTGTGCTTTTCTTATAGATTCATGACTTACATCAGGAGTTTGAGACTGAGCTTAGGGTCTTCTATTTATTCCATGGCTCTTAGCAATTCTTATATAGATGATTATTTCCCTCTATTCAAGGGATCATTGTAGAATGTATTAGTCCTTTCCCAGCTTACATGATCAAGGGAGTCCTCATATTTGAATGGGAATGAGAATATCTCCTCATCACGGATAAACACATAAGCTGATTTTATTACCGAAAATCATCAAGAACAATTTCCTCTTCCTCATGGTTTGCATCTTCAGCGCAATTCAAGGATGCCCTTTGTAACTCAAATCTACTTAATGTTTCTTCAAGGTCCATATCTCTCTGGAAAGGCATGTCTGGACCTATCAAGATGGGAATATCATCTTCCTCCTCGGTTGTCATAAAGTGATTCATCCTACCTGGTATCTTGGTACAAGATGTCGGTTCTTGGACTTCTGGACTTTCACACTATGTACCTCATCTTCTTATATGGAAACAATTTCTCTATGTCTCTGTTCACTTTGGTATGGTTGTAGAAGGCAAATTGATTTTAATTTTCCCTCCCAAGTCTCGGTATAAACCCCTACTTATCAACATTCCAAATGAAGCGAGAATGTCTCGCTACAAAAATCATCATTGAAACCTTCTTGTCTGGAAATTTGGAGAGAGCCACTTGTGCATCTATGGCCTTCCATGAAAGTGGGACCTCTTTTGAATCCAGGAGTAACATGAGCCAAAAGGTGGTGCCAAGCTGATTTTTATGGCCTTGGGGACCTTTACATGCATTACATTATTAAAGGCACAAAAATCTCTCATGTAATTGTTCAATACATAATCTCCAACAAGAAGAGAGACATCATTCTTGGATGAACTCAATGAAAGCATGTTCTGTGATGGAGGTGTAGGTGGATTTTGTAGTATTCCTTTAGAGCTAGGAGCTACAACATTGGGTGTTAAACTACCACTCTTGATGTATTGAATGAAACTCTCAAATTGTTCAGGGTGAGTTCACAAATATTCATTTTTTTAATTTACACTTTGGTTCTGTTTGCATATTCTATGAAGTCAAAGGGAGCATATGTGGATAAGGGAATGAAGTGAATGATTTTAGAGTTGGGGTAGGTTTGGAAGTAAGGTTTGATTCTTGGTGAATGGAGGGAATTTTGAATGGTAAATGAGGAGCTTTCAAAGTACTAGATTTTATAGGAGTAGATTTAGATTTATAATTGGAAGAGGCATTAGAAGAATTACTTGGAATTTTAGGAGCCTTCTTACTTTTTATAAGATAAGGTTTCAACATTGCAGACTCCATGGAGGGTGGGAGCAGAGATCCTCAACTGATTATTTTGTTTTGAGGATTTGTTGCTTTGGAGGATCTTTGGTCTTCTTTTCCTTAGTAGCAATGGAGGAAGAGGTTCCTTTCTTAGGACCGAGAATGAGTAAATACCACACATGAGAAACTGGGTGCATCTTCTTCATCTTCTTCATCACCTCCAAAATAGTCACAAAAAATGATTTGTGTATCATTATAAAGCTCATCAACTTCTAGGATATCATCACCTTTAAATTTTTGTTTAAGATCTACTTCACTTTCTGAATCCTACAATTTGCGTTCACGATTGGGGCCTCAAGGAAAGCCTTCGAGGTGTTCCTACAATTTGATTTGTTTTGTTTCTTTGAGAAGATACTCATTTAAATAATTCCCTCTTCAAATATGTCATATCATTTGCTAATTTTTCCAATGAAGGATTGGTTCTCTCATCTCCATGATGTTTGCTCTTTCCCTTTGATGGATTCTTGATCTTTCCAAAGAGGATGAGATCATCATCAAGTTCAATGACCATCCTTTGTGATTCTACAATGTTCTTTTGTTGAACTCTTTATAGGAAAAATCCTACCTTTGGTGATTGAGCATTGATGAAGAATCTCTTGACATTATTTTCAGATGGTGAATCCTCTTCCGCTATCCTACGAAGCAACCGTTTGAAATGAGCCATAAAGTCTCTCATAGTTTCACCTTCTCCTTTCTTCATTTGATCCAACTACACTGTGGGGTCTGACAATATTACGTTGATTTAAATCTTTCCTCAAAGAAAGTATTGATGTCCTTCCAACTAGTTATGGATCGGGAAGGTATGAGATAGAAAAATTCTTTTGATTTTTCTTAGAGAGATTCCATTAAAAATCTCATGGAAACATCTTCATATTCAGCTCCAACAATCCCACATGATGTGGTGAAATAAAAAATGTGTTCTTTAGGAATTTTTGTGCCATCGCCTTTGAACTTTGGAAAGTTCTTGTGGGAACTTGTTGGTAGGTCATGAAGAGTTGGTTCAAGAGCGATAAATCCTGTATTTCTTCCCCATGGAACAATGGTTTGAGGTATTTATACTTCATCAACCATTATTGTTTCTATTTCTACTCTTACTTCTACAAATTCTTCTTCAAATTATTCTTCCTTCGGGAACTCAAAGCTGAATGGTTGTTGACAAATGGAAGAATTTGAAGGGGAGTATCAACATGAGTTTGGATGGGATTTCTAGGTGAACTACTTGAAGACCTAGATGGGGATGGGGCTTGAGAAAAATAGTAGGGATTGTCTCTAACTCTTCCTTGCATATTTTTCAAAGACTCAAAAGTGGGGTCAAAAATTTCTCTCGATCTATTAAACTGGTGTATCTCCTTTCAAATAGCTTTTGGAAATTCTTGAAGTGGAAATACAAAAGGACATGGTGGAATATGAAAGGTCACGTGTAGGATTTGACAATGAATATTTTAGAAATGGATTTCTATGAATTTTTTTTGTTTTTTCAAGTATTTTTTTATTTTGGACCTTGCGGTCGTATTTTGGGTGTAGATGTTGTTAAATATACCCCACGGTGGGTGCCAAAAAATTGTTGGTGAGAAAAGTTTTTAGGGACAAACTAATGGACTTGTTATCCAAAATTCACCCCCAAGGGTAATTTTGATAACATGCATTAAATTCTTCAGTCCCGAGCAAGTAGATTGATTCAAGGCCCAAAATCATGTTTCTGGGGTCCCCTCGGCTTCCTTCTAACTCTCCTATCCAAGAAGAAAACCCAGCAAGTTTTAAAAATGTGAAAAATTTGCAAAAGCCAAGCTTGGTGTCGAAAAAATGAAGAAAATCGGCTAAGTCTTTTGTTTCATAGCAGTTGGGACAGTTGGGACGTCGGGGGACGCGAACCGCCGAAAAAAGCCACCAGGCGATCCAGACAGCAGTTGGAGCATCTGGGACAAAAGTATGCGTGGGACGTGAAAGGGCGAACCGGCTGAGGGTGAAAAAATTGAATAACTGTTGTGCAGGTAGTCTGGGACATCTGGGCCGTGAGTACGCGAAGGACGCGAAGGACGCGAAAAGGCGAAGCGACCGAGAGAAAAAAGCGATCGGCCCATTAGGGTGGTTCGGAGAAATTTGTCCCAGGCGACCGGGGCGATTGGGATAAAGGTACGCGGAGGACGTGAACCGCCGGATCAGCTGAAACAGGAACTTTATGCAGGACAGTGGGACAAAGGGACGCATGGGACGTGAAAAGCCGAAAGATCCGAGAGTGAATGGAATCTCACCATGTGTCTTCACCGCAAAGAGGGACAAGGAAGCCCGAATCGGGCGGTTCGGAGATATTTGTCCCAGACAGTTTGGGACATCTAGGCCAAAAGTACGCGTGGGACGCGAAAAGGTGAAGTGGCTGAAAAGAGACAAGGAGGCCCGTGTAGACGAATCGCAGCGTGACACGTGTCACAAGGGGAAGCACAATGGAAATTGGCTAAGTGTTTTTGGCCAAAAATTTCAAAGGGCAAGGTTTGAAGGGTCGGCCCGAGCCAATAGACACAAGACACGTGTCCTAAGGTGGGGAGTTTGGAGCAGGGAAAGACTTAGGAAAATTTGCAAAAGTCTTGGGCCAAAAAATTAAAAGACAAGGATGACCCCGCGCCCCATCCTCCAACCAGATCACGCCACGTGTCCCAAGTGGCGGGGGCGCGGGGAAAAAATGGAAAATTTTCCAAAGTTATAAAAGTCAAAATTTTCAAAGGAAAACCCATGGAAAGGGAAGGAGAGAGAATTTCTCATCCAATCAGCGCCGACACGTGTCATCCAAGTGGCAGAGCACGGAAAAAATTCAAGTGTTTTCCCGCCGATCCGTTTTGGGCCGTTTTTTGCCCTAAATCTTCAAACGATCATATCTTTTGATCCAGAGCTTGGATTTACACGTTCTTTATATCATTGGAAAGCTGATGAAATTATCTACACGATTATGGGGTCAATATTACATTTTGGTTCAGTTTGGAGAGACAAAATCAAGAAACATATCTGGCGTAATAATAGATAGAAGTGACGTTTTCAACAACCAACTTTAATACAATGTACGGTTCGCGCGTTTTTGCTAAGACAACCGCCATTTTTCCAGGATTTACCACTTCTACCATAATGAGATGAGTTAAGTGCAACCTAGAAGTGGTTGGGGTAGATCTGACTTTTCTCTCTCTTCCCTCTCTCATTCTTCCTATATGTTGTAAAGAGGAGCTTCTTTCTAAGGGTCGAACATTCTGTTTTGCCCCTCCCTTCTTCTCTTTGGCAGTGAATTTGTGGAGTTCGAACCTCCCATTTAAAACTATAATGCAACTTTTCCTCTTGGCATTTTACAGGTGTATTGTATCAATCTTTAGATCAAGTAATGCATGTTTGTGGATGATTCTCAACCCTCTCTCGTGTTCATTTGTATCCTCCCGATCTTTCACCGCAAATTTTGTTATCTGTGCATGATCTTGCATCACATTTTAATGGTTCGTGTTTATTGGCAAGATAGGCGTTCTTCATTCCTCGGTGCATCACCTATGTTAGCTTAGGTTTATTTTTGTGCATCTTCTTACCCCGTCTCCTGGCAAGTTAGATTAGGTTTTGAGTAAACCCTGCATTTTAGTGTGCATCCGAACGGAGGAATAGGAACCAAACCTTCTCACGGAGATTCCTTTCTCATTTTACAAGTCCCACACTTGGAGAAAGGATTCAATGTTATGCAATCACACTTTGGATGCTAGTATGATCAGCCTAGAAATCTAGTCAATATCCGGGGTCTTTGTGATTTGGTGATAACAGCTTTTGGCACGCCGGTGGGACACTAGAGGTCTCATTTTTATTGCAGCGAAATTGATGTGCATCTCTGCTATAATTTTCTTACTTTAAAAGAGCTATTATTTGCATATCTAGCGACTCCAAGGGGAAGAATCAACTGGTTTGAAGAGTGCAGCCGAAACCTCATGAGAAGAGTCACCACAAGGTCAAGAGTTGGAGAAGAAGAGTCTTTGTTTGAATACCTGCAATTATCTCCAAGAATAAGGCAAAGAGGAAGAAGGATTCAAAGGTCTCCATCTCCACCAAACAGAACTCTCTCAACTCCTCCACCTGGTAGGCCTTTCATTTAGTCAACAAGGGTTTTAAGACCAATTAGAATGGCACAAAACAACCCCTATGTCAACTTCACAGGAAGCAGCCCACTTGCCCTCAATGCACAACATCCAATTCCTATTGCAGCCTTGAAGAACATTCCCTACTTCACTAGAGAAAATCAGACTACTCCAGGTGATCATGTTAAAGATATTGCTAACCTTTGTGCAATTCATGAGATCAATGAGATGCAAGTGGTCAGTTGTTACCGCATCTTCATTCAAGGGTAAAGCATTGCAATGGTTTAGAAGCCTTGGAGCTGGTTCTATCACAAATTGGAATCAGCTGTGTATAGCACTTCATGAGCAATTTGGAGAAAAGGGAGACAACTTGTCTCTTTTGGAGCAGCTGACAACCATCAAGAGAGCTCCCAATGAGCAGCTGACCGATTTCAACTTCAGATTTCAAAAGACTTGGGAGAGAATTCCAGTGGTAGTCAGGCCAACAGCAGAAGGTGCTTTTCTCTACTATCTCAAAGCTCTAAATTCTGATATTTCTATGTTGATTCAGTCCATGGGAGGCATAACTATCCCTATGGCTTATAGCATTGCCATTAGGGCTGAAAATTGTTTGATCCAAGCTGACAAACTTGCCCCTAGACCTCCCATGCCATCTGTTTCCAAGTTTAGAGAGTCCAAACACCAATCAAGCACCTAATTTGGCTCCTTCTCCCACTCCTAGAAATCAGATTTCAAATGAAGCTTCCACTTCATCTCCAAGTGCCCCAAATGAGCTTCAAGAAGTCATGAAGCAATTGCAAAACCTAGGCAATGAGCTGGTTACTCTCAAAGGCAACAAGCCCAAGGTTTTAGACCTTCTTATCAACCCCAAACTCAGCCTAACAGGCAGCCATACCAACCACAAAGGCCTCCTAATCCAGCTACAAATATAAATCAAACAAGGCCTCCTGCCAATAGACCATTTCAGCCCTATAATCCAAATGCCATATCTGCCTCTAAGGCATTGGTGCCAACACAAAACAACATTGCCCAGGAGTATGATTGGTGTTTTCCATGCAATGAGCCTCATAACCAATCCATGTGCTTCAATGGTGCTTTGAATCAAGCATTAATGGTGACAACTACTAGTGTGGAGGGTGAGGGTAGTCAAGGAAACAACCAACAACAAGAAACATTCCAATAGCAATCAGCCCCAAATGACACCACATTGGTAAATTGGCAAGCAGAGGATTTTTGTGGCATGAACCAGGTAGTTTCTCAAGGTGTTGCAGCCAACACAAGGTCAAAAAGGAGGAATTTGGGTGAAGAACAACCATTAGCCCCAACCAATCCACGACCTTCTATGGTTCCACAAGTGGTTGGCAAACAAAATCCGGTTGTAAATGCACAAGGGCAGCCAAGAACAGCCCCTAGGCCAACTCAAATACTAGTTGTTGCTGCCCACGTGCAAGGAGTGAATGTGTAAACCAAGGGACAGCAAAGAGATCCTTCATCACCATTCAGTATCATTGATCAGATGAAGAAGACAAATGTCAATATATCAATGTGGGAATCCCTATCCATCCCAGGCCAAAGAGATCTGCTGCAAGCTGCCATGAAGGACTGGCCAACTTCGAATCAGCAAGTTCAGATGCAAGACAAAGTGCTTACAAATGCTGCCCAGCCTGAGGGAAATCATGGAGGATAGCAAGGTAAAATGTTGAAACCCCCTCCCTTCTATGTTTCATTGATCATTGGAAATCAGCTAGTGCACAATTGCATGATAGACTCCGGGGCAAGTAGCTCGGTAATGCCTAAACAAATAGCTGATCAGCTAGGGCTCCAATATGAAACCATATCCAAAGGGGTAGTGCAGCTGGATGGGACAGCAGTAACAACAGTTGGGGTGATTAGAAACTTGAGTCTTACCTTGCATGCATGTCCAAATGTTGTTGTTTTACAAGATGTATCAGTCATAGACCTTCCACCACTCTTTTCCCTTTGCTTGTCAAGGGACTTCACAACTAAGATTGGAGGATATTTGTCTACTGATTGGTCACACATGCTATTCAGAATAAGGTATGGAACTAAGGCTACAATCAGGTCTGAACCTATTGCAAACTTCCACATTGAGCCTTACACTCCAAGTCAGATCAACGCCAATTGTTCAGCATTTGATCAAGAAGATCACCCAAGCTTTGATGAAGCTGACACTAAGGTTGGAAGCATCCCGGATCTAACTCTTGATGAATGTGCAAACAAGATACATGCTTTTGATCCTTATCAAGAAGTAGAAGAATCGAGCTAGGGGTCTATTCTATACATGAAGAAAATCAACCTATTCCTAAGCATCACCAAGCCGGACCACAAGGATGACAATGAGGTATGGCAGCTGTTTTTGACGGATCAAGGAGTAGACAAGGTGCGGGAGGTGGAGCTATGCTTGTTTCACCTCAAGAAATAAAGTACTATTCCACTTTTAGATTTCAGTTTGCATGCTCCAATAACACTGCTAAATATGAAGCCTTGGTGCAAGGGATGCATTAGGCAATCAAGAAGAAAATAAAGAACTTGTAAGTATTTGGAGATAGTGAATTGATTGTAAATCAGGTCGGGGGACAACATGCTACCAAGAATGATCTACTCAAGTGCTATAAGAATAGGGTGTGGGACCTCATGGAAGATTTTGAGGGTTTTGGCATCAAATCCATTCCTAGGAAAGAGAATCAAGCTGGCAGCGATGATTGCAGCAAAGAGGGGTAGCCTTTGAGATTGTGGAAAGCATTCAATAAGACAAGGTATAGCCAAACATCCACGTGATTGTGAGGCCTTCAAAGGGTGCCGGATAACAATGTCGGTTGGCAAGTGTTTGAGAATGACCAACAAATCATCCATTTCTTGCAAGAAGAAGTGAGTTCTCACTAAGAATCAAGAAAAGTTGGAACAACAAGATGGTGACCAGTGTGGTACATTTGAGAACTAACAAGCTGCCCAAGGGACTTATCACTTTGGAGTCCATTTTTAATCCCAATGATCAGTTTAGGAAGGAGAAAGCAAACATTCAAAGTCAAGAGAGAGGATTCAAGTATCCATCTTGGTGAAGAGAACAAACCATTGCAAATTGGAAGGATGACAATCGAACAAGAAAGGTATGAGTTCATACGGTTTGTGTCAAGAGTTCCCTAATGTGTTTGCTTGGAGCTATGAAGACTTGAAAGGTTTCAATCCCAACTTAGCTCAAAGATACCATCGAATTGGATCCAAATACTAAGCCTCGCAAGCAGAAACAAAGACCAGTCAATCCACACATGGAGCCTCTCATGAGGAATAATTGGACAAGCTGATTGAGTCAAGGATCATATTCCCAATCAAGCATTCTAGTTGGGTTGCCAACTTAGTTCCAAATGTAAAGAAGAGTGGAGAGATCAGATTATGTGTTGACTTCAGAGACTTGAATAAAGCCTCTCTCAAGGACCATTACCCACTCCCTTCCATGGAGCAAATATTACAGGTTGTAGCTGGTTCAGAAAGGTTTTCATTGCTAGATGGATATTCAGGCTATAATCAGATAATGGTGAAGGAAGAAGATCAATTCAAGACGGCCTTCACTACAAAATGGGGCACGTATGCTTACAAGAAGATGCCATTTGGACTATCAAATGCCGGAGCAACATTTCAACGAGCTATGGATATGGCATTCAAAGGCTTAATCAATAATATAGTGCTGGTATACCTAGATGATATCACTGTCTTCTCAAAGAATGCAGCAGACCATCTCTTTCACCTCAGACAAGTGTTTCAGAGGTGTAGAAGGTTTGAGTATCATTGAATCTAAAGAAGTGTATATTCTTGGCACATGAAGGCAAATTATTGGGTCACATTGTCTCTAGGGAAGGGCTAACAATTGATCCTGAAAGGGTTGAAGCCATCCAAACACTTCCATTACCACACCACAAGAAATATCTTCAAAGATTCTTGGGAAGGATAAACTTTGTCCGCAGATTTGTGCCTAATTTTGCCACTCTTGTGAAGCCTTTAACAATGATGTTGAAGAAGAATCTGGCATTCAAATGGACAGCAGAAGGAAAAGAGAGTTTTGAAAACATCAAGCATGCAATATCACAAGCTCCAACTCTTATCAACCCAGAATTTTCAAAGGACTTCATGTTGTATGCGTTTGGAGGATCAGATACAATCTCAGCTATCTTGACATAGCTGAATAGAGAAGGTTCAGAACAGCCCATAGCATTCTTCAGTCAAACCTTGGAAGATTATGAAATAAAGTATTCTTTCATCGAAAAGCATGTCCTTTTCATGATCAGGAGCTTGAAGAAGTTCAGACATTTGGTCTCAAACAATAAGATTCAACTGCTGGTGTCTCATGCTGGTGTCAAGGACTTCCTCCTAAACAAGGATTTAAATGAAAAGAGAGTAGGTTGGATCACTTGGGTGATGGAATATGATATTGAAATCAAAGTGACCAAGCTAGTTCGTGGCAAAGGCTTGTGTGAGCAGCTCGCTTCCAAACAACCAGACGGGTCAAAAAGTGAAGAGGATGTTGTCCTACTACTACTAGAATGATCAAGAACAACCCGGTCGATCGACGCACCCATTCCATGTTGGACTCAAGACCTTGTGCATTACCTCCAAAGAGGCTTGTGCCCTCCAGAAATGAGCAAAGCAAAGAGGAGATACTTTAGATTACAAGCTATCCCGTATGTACTCATTAATGATTTCTTGTTCAAGAAGGACATCAATGGTGTTCTATTAAGATGCATTAGAACAGGTCAAGTTGAGAAGATATTACACGAGTTCCATGACGAGGAAGTAGGAGGCCACTTTGCTCCACGAGTGACAACTCTCAAAATCATGAAGGCTGGTTATTATTGGCCTAAAATTTTCAATGATTGCTATGCATGGATTAAGAGGTGTGAGAATTGTGCATTCTTCACGGGGAAAGAGAGACTTGCTGCCCTCGATTGCATCCAATCTCGGTGACCAGCCATTCATGCAATGGGGTTTGGACTTCATTGAGTCATTTTTAATCCCAATTCAAGTCAAGGGCACAAATGGATTTTGATGACCCACGGACTACTTCACCAAATGGATCAAGCAAAGAGCACTCAAAGAAGCAAATGAGTCCAGCATCTTAGACTTTTATGAAGGGATAGTCACAAGGTTTTGTGCCCCTGCCACTATCATATCAGACAATGCATTGGCATTCCTTGGCACAAAGATCACTGAATGGGCTGTCAAGAATTGTGTGTATCTTAGCACTTCGTCGAACTATTACCCTCAAGGTAATGACCAAGCCGAGTCTATGAACAAGAATCTACTAAGAATCATCAGAAGGACTCTTGATGAGAATCAAAGGACTTGGCACTCAAAGCTCAAATCAGCCCTATGGGCTGATAGGATCACACCCAAGAGGTCTACAGGAAGCTCTCCATACAAGCTTGTGTATGGGAAAGAAGCAGTTCTACCCATATCACTTGAGTTGCCAGCATTAGAACTCGATGAAATAGTTGGAACTAGCTGAGTTTGAACCTATGGAAATCAGGTATGTAGAGCTGATGGAATTAGAAGAGACAAGAGAGCATGCAGCTCAGGCAATAGAGAAAGATCAAGCCCTGATCAAGAAGACTTTTGATAGGAAAGCCAAGGCCGAAGCCTTCCAAATTGGAGATTTAGTGTTGAAATGGGATGCAGATCGTGCAAAGCCGAGAAAGCATTCCAAGTTTGATGCCATCTAGAGTGGCCCATACATGATCATTGAATGCAAAGGTAGCAATGCCTTCCGACTGGCTAAGTTGGATGGTGAAGAATTACAGATTCCAGTCAATGGGATCTATCTCAAACGTTGCTACTAGAAAGAAAGCTTCTCACCCTTGTAAATATTAATTTAGAATTTCCATTCCTCTAAGTGCTTATGCACATTGTACTGCTGTTAGAGTAGTTTTTATTTTCCCTAAGTGCTTGTGCACATGTCCTATTGCTTCTAGTATGTGCATGTTTGCAGTTCATCAAGCTCCTGGAAAAGATTTGCAGCCACGGGAGAACCAGCTCAACAAATGTTTCAATAGCTCAAGGACACAGGTTGTCAAATTTCAGATTAGCTGAGAGGTTATCAAACTAGACTCCATGCCCAATGGATTGCTATGAGCAGCTAGCCATTCTTCATCTAACAGGTAGATAACCCCGCTGAGTCGCCAAAATTGTTATCCAAAATTCACCCCAGGGTAATTTTGATAACATGCATCAAATTCTTCAGTCCCGAGCAAGTAGATTGATTCAAGGCCCAAAATCATGTTTCTGGGGTCCCCTCGGCTTCCTTCTAACTCTCCTATCCAAGAAGAAAACCCAGCAAGTTTTAAAAATGTGAAAAAATTGCAAAAGCCAAGATTGGTGTCAAAAAAATGAAGAAAATCAGCTAAGTCTTTTGTTTTGTGATTGGGACAGTTGGGACGCGGGACGCTTGAACGCGAACCGACCGAAAAGCATGAGCGAGGGCCTCAGGTGCAGCATTGGAGCATCTGGGACAAAATTACGCGTGGGACGCGAAAGGGTGAACTGGCCGAGGGTGAAAAAATTGACTAACTATTGTGTAGGCAGTCTGGGACATCTGGGCCGTGAGTATGTGAAGTACGCGAAGGACGTGAAAAGGTGAAGTGGCCGAGAGCAAGCAGTCGGCCCATTCTACAGGCGGTTCGGAGAAATTTGTACCGAGATAGTCTCGGGATAGTTGGGACAAAGGTACATAGAGGACGCGAACCACCCGAATCGGACGAAATAGGGAACTTAAATGCTGGGACAGCCGGAGACAAAGGGATGTGTGGGATGCGAAAAGCCGAAAGAGCCGAGAGCGAATGGAATCTCGCCACGTGTCTTCACCGCAAAGAGGGACAAGGAAGCCCGAATCAAAGCGGTTGGAGATATTTGTCCTGCATAGCAGGTTTGGGACATCCGGGCCAAAGGTACCCATGGGACGTGAAAAGGTGAAGTGGCTGAAAAGAGACAATGAGGCCCATGGACGGATCACAGCATGACATGTGTCACAAGGGGAAGCGCAATGGAAATTGGCTAAGTGTTTTTTGGCCAAAAAATTTCAAAGGGCAAGGTTTGAAGGGTCGGCCCGAGCCAATAGACATAGGACACGTGTCCTAAGGCAGGGGAGTTTAGAGCCAGGGAAAGACTTAGGAAAATTTGCAAAAGTCTTGGGCCAAAAAATTAAAAGACAAGGATGACCTCGCGCCCGTCCTCCGGCCGAGATCACGCCACGTGTCCCAAGTGGCGGGGCGCGGAGAAAAATGGAAAATTTTCCAAAGTTATAAAAAGTCAAAATTTTCAAAGGAAAACCTACGGAAAGGGAAGGAGAGAGAATTTCTCATCCAATCAGCGCCCGACACGTGTCATCCAAGTGGCAAAGCGTGGAAAAAATTCAAGTGTTTTCCCGTCGATCCGTTTTTGGGCCGTTTTTGCCCTAAATCTTCAAACAATCATATCTTTTGATCCAGAGCTCGGATTTGCACGTTCTTTATATCATTGGAAAGATGATGAAATTATCTACACAATTCTAAGGTCAATCTTGCATTTTGGTTCAGGTTGGAGAGATAAAATCAAGAAACATCTCTAGCGCGTAATAATAGACGAAGTGACGTTTTCAACAACCGACTTTAATACAATGCAGAATAGTTCACCGTTTCGCTGATACCCACCATTTTTCCAGGATTCACCGCTTCTACTATAATGAGATGAGTTAAATGAAACCTAGAAGTGGTTGGGGTAGATCGACTTTCCTCTCTCTTCCCTCTCTCATTCTTCCTATATGTTGTAAAGAGGAGCTTCTTTCTAAGGGTCGAACATTCCTGTTTTTCCCCTCCCTTCTTCTCTTTGGCAGTGAATTTGTGGAGTTCAAACCTCCCATTTAAAACTCTAATGCAACTTTGCCTCTTGGAATTTTACACAGTGTATTGTATCAATCTTTGGATCAAGTAATGCATGTCTCGTGGATGATTCTCAACCCTCTCTGTGTTCATTTGTATCCTCCCGATCTTGCATCACATTTTAATGGTTCGTGTTTATTGGCAAGATAGGCGTTCTTCATTCCTCGGTGCATCACCTATGTTAGCTTAGGTTTATTTTTGTGCATCTTCTTACCCCGTCTCCTTGGCAAGTTAGATTAGGTTTTGAGTAAACCCTCTGCATTTTAGTGTGCATCTCGAAAAGAGGAATAGGAACCAGCCTTCTCTCGGAGATTCCTTTCTCATTTTACAAGTCCCACACTTGGAGAAAGGATTCAATGTTATGCAATCACACTTTGGATGCTAGTATGATCAGCCTAGAAATCTGGTCAATATCCGGGGTCTTTGTGATTTGGTGATAACAGGACTTCTTGTCAATGCTTTAGGAGTCTTAAGTCCCCTCTGACTTAACCTTTGTACCTTTTGTATAGGCATGATTGAGTGAAAGTGAATTTTCTCCAGGTAGCCTTATGGCCGGGGATCTAACAGGGTACTCCACTAACCCTAAAACAAAGCTAGAAATCTCTTACTATGGAAGAATTTTTCGAAGAGTTTGAAATGGGAGTGAGAAAAGAGGTAGGAGAACTAATGTTATAGGCAGAAAATGAAATTCCTACACACATTAGTTGTAAGTTTCATCACATGCACTAAAATTAAGAGGAAACAACTATGAAAGTAGAAATAAGACCAAATAGAATTTTATGAGCAAAAAGTATCAAGCAATCCCTTAGTCAAAGAAATCTAGAAACTCCTTCTTGTATTGATTTCTCAAAAAAAAATTGTATATAGTGGAGAAATGGAAGAAATTTGAGAATGAGGGAATGGAAGAATTTGGCTATCTCCTTTGTTCTCTCAATGAACTCTTGAGTTTACAAAATCAATCACAAACCATTTGAAATGGGAATGGATTTAAAATTTATAGGAAGAGAAATGACTCTTCACATACTCCTTGATGACTCTTTTTATGTCTCGACAAGAATTAAGACTCTTTGCCTTCCTAGGAAAACATTAAGTCCCTTTTTATAACATCAAGGTGACTTATTACATTAAAAACATTAAGACATATGAAAAAGTGCAACCCCAACAAAAGATTAGAATATTGAGGAGAGAAAAGTTGGGGGAAAGAAGAGAGAGAGAGAAGAAAGAAGAAGAAGTAAGAATGATTTCAATGATTATAGATTTTTCCTCTAATAAAGCCCATTGATCCTTCAGGATGATTTGATGAAAGACTCCAATGTGCTAAAATCTAAATCTCGAACTCTTGCACATGCGACAAATTCCTTTAGATGATGTGTGAACATCGTGAACTATGTGTTTAAATACATTGTCGAATGAATTATTTGGTGACCATGAGCATCACTCATGGAGATCCACTTTGAATAAATCGCCCCGATTCCCTACAATGTTACCACACTTCTAAGCTAATTCGCACATGATCCTAATGAAGCACCTTATATATGGTCGATGGTTTCAACTACGAACTCCACCACATGTATACCAAGTGAATCATGAAATGAGTGTTGAAAGACACTTTGTTGAGATTGTCACTATCACCTACTCCCACATAGTCTAATGATAGAGAATGCATTGTTTTCTATCTCCTACTCAAGAGTGAAATGTTGTCATGTGCATTTGTATTTCATGGTTCCTTAGCATGAAAAATCAACTTACTATTTTTAGTAAGTATGAAAAATCAGCTAGCTCAAACCTTGAGTGGATGTTGCAACTCGATTTCTTTTTCTCCCCTGTGTTCCTCTCACCTTATGGATGAATTTTCTATTTTTGGGATGTTTTTTTTTTGGGACCACTTACTATTTTTAGTAAGTGTCAAATTTGGACCAAGATGCCCGTTCTGATGAACTTTCAATTGTAGTGCATCCTATGTGTTTAACGTATCCTTCACATGTTATTTCTTGATGACTTTCCCAAAATAATGAGTCCTTAATGCAGAAAATATACTATTTTTATAAAGTTGGCTTCGTAGGTTGGATTGAAATGGAATGATTTTTTCCACTGCAGGTCTTCCCCAATATCACCCCTTTAAAATTTTGCGCTTACTCGATCAATAGGTTATGAAATTATTGACCTTTAAATTTTTGATCTGGGATGTGCTTACGGACACGGAAACCATTAATGGACATAAAAATTACAGGTCTTATTTTTATCCTCCATTCGCAATGAAAATTATGTTTTTGATATATGGGTTTTATCTTCTTATCTCACTGGTGAAATTTCTCCTCGATCCAGGTTGCCAATTTTATGAGCGAGTTTTTCTTCGGTTGTGCAAAGAAATATGTTTCTTTGCTACAAACATTCTGTGCCTTAGAAGGATGGTTTGAAGGTGTTTTTATAATGATTTTCAATAGATGACTAAATAGAAAAAATTGGTTTGTCAATCCGTGCATCCATTTGTAAGATCTCTTCAAATTTCTATTTCGCTGCCATGAAGGATTTCTTTGTTTCTTCTTCTTCGTTCTTCATTTTTCTCCTTTCTTTGGTCAAGTTTTCTTCTAGAACTTATGAATTCTCATGGAATAGGAATTTTCATTTCTTCAAGTGAGCTAATTTGAGCTTCGTAATGGTAGGAGGTGATAGGAAGTTGCAGAGGAAGTTACGGTGCGAGGTTGTGAACGAAAAGGTTAGATGTTAGAAGAGAGAAGCGGGAGGGGTTTTTTTATATTAAAATATTTTCAAAGCATGGAGTTATTTGAAATTTAATGTACCATATGTCCCTTAAGCATTAATGGATGTGATAGACATAAAATTGCACACCGTGTTTGGTTACGACACGTGGCGAGGATCCGATGGCGGGGTATCTTAGAAAAAGTATCTTTAAAGCACCGAGGGTGAAAGCTAGTCACATGAGGCTTCGTGGAGGGGATAGGCACATTTTTCAAACCTTTATGTCCCTCGGAACAATGGGATGATAGGGACATCAAATTTCATAGTGCAGCAGTGATGACACATGGCACTTGATCTGACGATTGAGAATGAAGACTCGACAAGCACGGGGTTGGAAAGCTGCTCATGAAGGGATCACATGGGTGACTAAGATTCTCCTTAGGGACTGGGAAATTTTTATACCTTTATGTCTCTCAAAAAAGGGATGAGAGGGACATAAAATTTCATAGCACACCTAGTCGTGATATGTGACACTTGATCCGATGAAAGGGGATGAAGGCTTCACTAGCTCCCAGGAGCTGAATTGGTAGTTCAAGAGGTCGCATGAGGATCTAGAGGGATTAGAGGGGATAGGAACATTTTTTTGACCTTAATTTCCCTTTTCTTGAGGGAATTAAGGGACATGAAATGTGCCAGGCTCCTGGAGCTAACACGTGTCTTGTTCAAAATTTGACTAACTCCCGAACTCACTCCTAGAGGGCAACTTGAAAATCAATAAATTAAGCTCCCAATGGACGCTTTTTATGAAATTTTATATGATCTTGAATAAAACTATCCTTATGAATCCCATGGTAGGGGTATTATGTCTTGATTCCTCCATTTGATCCCTGAAAAATAGGGATTTTGATCTGGCTTGCTAGTTGTGCATGGAAACAACTAGTTATACACCTATTGCTCTAAGGAGTTATGAAAAATATTATTTCACCATATCGTATGTATTAGAATTACCTTTCTAATTATGTATTGTTTTTCTCCTAACTCAATCTTGAGCTCCCTGCAGTCACCTTCCAAAACTCAACAACCTTTTTTGTCTTGTGTACTTCCTAGGCCTGTCAACCCTGACTTTGGTGAAACTACCCCAACTTCTCTAAATCCTTCCTAAATCTTCCTAAATCACTTCCATGATGTTCTAAGGCCTTTTATTCACTTCTATGTTCTATTTGGATTCTCTTTTCTACTCCATGGGGTTGCTCCAGTCCTAGGAAGGCTAGTGATAGCCCTTCCCATATCCGCTGAAGTTTGTATTTTTCAATAAACTTCTAAAATCACATAAGGGTTTTGAATTGACTCTACTAAATTACCTAGGGAATGATTTAAAATCAATTAAGAGGTCACTAGACCGATTTGGGTAGAACTGGGGTGTCTCGAAAGGGTAAAACTTATAATTTTTGACACAGGGGTATAGTTGTCATGCTTAGAAATTATCAATTTCCTTGTTGTACATTTGCATGACAACACTACGTAAATAATGAAGAACACACCAAGGTTCATTCTACCACATATACTTCTTTCAAGATCTAAGATGAACTCATAATTTCACTACCACCATTAATACCACGTATTCAAACCAAGTAGATGGAGCAACAAAATCAGATTGAGTAATAGTAATAAAAAGAGAATCACAATTTTGCGGAAGGTAATTAGGTAAAAATATTAAAACCGCAATTTTTTTGTATCTTTAAGAATTCATGCATAGTTTAAAAACAAATAAGAGCGATCTATGAGGGAGTTCCCTTCGATTGTAAAAATGAAATTTAATTTTAAAGGGAATTCTACTTAATTAAAAACATGTAAGGGTAGTTAAGTAGTACATAGAGGATGAAAATTGGTAAACAACATCCTTTGTATCACTGCGAAAAAATTAATTTATAACGCAACACAATCACCACTCAACACTGGATAAAAGAAAACATAGAGTCAAGTCCTCAATATTTTGAATCAATATTTGTCTCGGGACGAGACAATGATTAAGTTCGGGAAAGTGTTGGATAATGAAATATAATAACAAGATGACATGGATATAATCCATAATTCCACAATCCTTTTGTATGTATATAGTTAACAAAAAATCTAAAATGTATATCTTCTCTACGCATAGGTAGGGAATGTGAAAATCCGATGAATATATGAGAAGGAGATGAAAGGTCTAGTGATCCAAAACTCATCATATTTTGAATAAATCTATGTATTCCTATCTCGAAATAAGATTGATCTTGGATCCTAATAGAAATCACTTCACTATAGTTCCTTTTGTCCATCTATGTTATTATGTAGTTGTGTTTATTATAATTGCCTTATGAAACTCCTATAATTTGGATATTTTATTCTTAAATATTTGTATAGTATGTATGGCATAATTGAACACTTATTTCTATCCTAAGTCTTAATATAGACTACAACTTGTTGCAAGTTATGATGTCATAATCCAAGAACATCTCGCTAACAAGGTCAAATGGTTCACCCACTAAAATGACAAATTTGGATTTTTTTTTAAGAAAAGTGACCCCTCTTAATTTGTTAATAGGAAATTTATCGAGAAATTGATTTTAAAAATAATCACATGTTCTCTAACAAATCATTCTTATAAAAAAATCCCATAAAACCATTTTCAAAATAAAAAATTATAACATAATTTTTTTTTGTTGATGATGTAGGATGAAATTCACTTTCCTTTCTTTTATCAGACAAGATCAAAACCATATATGCACTAATAATGTGAGGTTGTACATACTTCATAATCTAATAACAATGAAATTATCCAAATTAGAAGAAATAACAACTCATAAATGTGGTGGTTGCACTTAAGACACCTTAAAGAAGAATAATATAATATACTAGAATAAAATGATTTATTTAGTTGAATGGATGGAAGGTATTTTATTTGCATATTTATATATCTAAAAATTAACATATGACAAAAGAGTAGCTTGAAATTTATTAATACAACTTTAACATATTATCATCATGAGAAACATGTTATACTATGCAAATTACACATAAAACAATTGATCTAATCAAAAAAATTAAATGCCAAAAAAATTTACTGAGACTTTAAGATGCCCATTAAAACATGGTTGACATTTAATGTTTTGATTTCATTTTTCAACAAGATAATTATGCCTCTATTCATCTAGTTTCATAATACATATATAATCAAACCAAATTTAGATGAGGAATTAGATTTGAAATTTAGATACAAAATTGGCTCTGCTAGGATTTTTGTTTTGTGCATTTTGTGCCTTCCTTCTAGTCACCACTCCTATCAAACCACCCTATGACGGAATATCCATCATATCCCTACATTTAGACGTAATTTTCTCTTTCCTTTGGGAACATTTTTCCTATTTAACTAGATCTCACCTAAGATGACATTACTATTGTTGTTTCCTTTGGCGATACTAGTGCTTAAAAAAGTTTGTGACAAAGGTATATAGTGAGGTGAGTCGATACTCTCCTTAAACCTGATATCTACACTCAAATCTATGTTGTGGAAAATGTATGTCACTTGTATGAAAATAAATATTTGATTTCTTATTTTTTTAGTTGCACTCCCATTGAATATTTTATTAGAGACTAGATTAAGCATTCTTTGGGTTCCTTCTAGGAGTTCAAGTAGTTGGTGTTCAAAACATGACCTAGGGTTTATTTTAATTTTATTCTAAATAACCTTAATAGGTTATATCTTATAGGATAAATCCCAAACCATGTTTTTTCGTGACACACTTCTCATAATTTCTCCATGGTTAATAACCTTTCAAGTTTCTAACCAAACACACATATGATTCCCAATCTAGATTGAGTTATATGGTCTTCCCATTCCACTTAAGGATTTTCTCGATGATATTTTCAATCCCATTGGTTGTGGCATAGGTCATGAGAAACATAAGATTTTTTCTACATGCCTAAACAAGTAGGACTGTGTTGAAGTTAACCTTTCCCAAGAATTAAAACCACATCTATATTCTGGTTGGTGATAAGATTTTTGCAAAATGTAGTTTACATCAAACTTTTGAACACTTGTTTGTATTTACCTTCACCTAATCAATAAATCCATGACTCCCCCTCATGAGAAGATAGAAATTATCTAGAAAACATCCCTCTCATATTTCTCTAATGGGATATAATGTTGAAGAATGGACCACTATCACCTCCCAGTAAGCCTCGTGGGTGGAAAACCCCTTCTACCTCTATCTCCCCACCACATTCTAAACTAACATAATTTAATTATCTCTTAGCCCTTGCATCTGCATCCTCTCACTTCCCTATGTAAACCCAAGCTTCTCATGATACCCATGTTCATAAATGTACATATAGTGTCGAGAATTTATCTATCGCTCTTTCTCTTTATAAGTTGCATAGCTCACCATGTGGTGGAAAAGATACTCTAGCAAAGTATGACATGGATAAATGTCTCGGCATCACATGGGATTATATTTTTATCTTAGACAAGTTATTCATTTGTAGGAATAACTTTGTAATTCTAGAATCTAGGATTGTTTTTAGTGATGGGAAAATATAATTTATAATGGAGAATTTATCCACATGAATATTATCTCTTGGAATGTTCGAGGACTCATAAATACCTCATGAAAATCCATTGTGTGCTCTAAAAATTATCAATTTGATAATTTATAGATTATTTGATTGCAATAAGTTAAAATTATTGATTTTATATCATAAACTACTTTGAATTTATTTTCTCCTACATTTGGTTCTATCCATCTCTCAAGATGATATATGTGGTGGAGCTTCCATTATGACTTCTACTTTAAAAATTGCATTAATTTTGGCCTTCGGATAAGATCCTTTTCATAGGGATGTTTGGTCGATTTGGTATTCTGGTCATTCATTTAGCATTTACAATTATTATTTTCAAAACGGTGGTGAAAAACATACTACTTAGATGTGTTTGGAATATTATCTATTACTTACTAATTATCTCATTTGTAGTGAATTTCATATGGTTGAGGATTTCAAGGAAATACAAGGATGATTACACTTTTTGGTCTATTAGTGAACAATAGGCCAAGTTTTATTTCAAAAACTAGTGGGGCTTGTTAGACCTCTATCTCAAAGTGGTGGTGCCTTCCCACTTTCCAAAATACACCTTGGTTTACTTGGTCAAACTTTCAAGGTAATGGATATATGTCCTTAAATTTATTGATCATATCACACTTTCCAAGAAATTTATTTTTAGTTTTTGTACATTTAACAACCAACACATCATCTTCCACCCATAGTTTTTCCTTTCCACCACATAGTACAAGGTGTCATGCCATAAATTCTATATGAACCTATATCTTATTATATATGTTAGAACCATAAATATTATTATAAGGGTTTGGAACCTTATTCTATGTTTTTAGTGGTGCATAGTTAGATCAAGTGGTATAATGATGTGATTCTTCACACTTCCTCTTTTCTCCACCACTATGGAAAATAAGTGGATTGGATATAGAAATAAGCTCATTGCACCTTGGCAGAGAATGAATTCTTGTCACTTAACAAATTGATCTAGGTGCCTTTAATGTTCAACTATAGGTTTTAATTTCTGATCTAAAATACAAGTTGACGTTTGTAGACATGCATGAAGCTTGGGGGATCAAATATGTGCAAACCTATGTTGGATCAAAGTGGGAGAGTTTTCTTCTAGTAATGTATGTCAATATCTTAGATTTAAACAATCCAAGGAGAAGATTATGTCCATTCAAATTGTTCATGTTAATCTCACTATTATCCATGAAATATTTTTTTCCTTTGTCGATCATTTTTAAATTGGTATTCCAAGAATAATATTACATATTTGAGAGATCCCAAACCCTATAGGAATTCTTTGATTTTGTGTTGGATTTAAGATCATATCTTGAGATAAAAATTAGTTTGAATCCCTCTTACTTAGAAAAAAAAATTAGTTGTTTTTAATAGCATGACGAATGAAAAGTCTCCATGTCTTGATGAATTACCTATGAATTTTACATAGCCATTTCAGAATTCACAAGATCTCTTACAAATTTTCAATGAGTCTCGTATAAAGTAAATATCTTGGGGATATGATTAATAAAGGAAACATAAAGATATTTTTAAAATTTAAAGCCATATCACTTTGTTGAATGTTTTATACAAAATCCTTGACAAAGATTCTTCTTTGTGTCTTTGGCATATTCTTTTCATCATCATTTCTCCCAAAAACAAGGTTAGTCAAAAGTAGGTTCATCTTTAACAACATTGTTGTAGTATGGGAAGGCAAAGAATGGGCACACACTTCTAATCATAACGTATTTTCCCTAAAACTTGACTTTGAAAAATCCTATGATGTCATCGAATGGACCTTCATCTTAACAATCTCAAAGCTATTCGGTTTGGGTATTTTTTCTCTCGATAGTACAAATATTGTTCACAAATGCCATTTCATGTTTAACCATTAATGAGAACCAATTTGAAGTTATTTTCCTTTTTCACTCCATTTACTATATATGCCCTTTTTCCTAACTCTTTATATACTATAAATTTACTAATTTGGCTATCTACTTTCCAATATAGCTACAAAGGTTTTGTAGTCATAAAATCATGCACTTTAGGTAATTATGTATCCTAGTCTCATACTACTATTTAGAAGGTTCTCAAAGAAAGAAAGTACAAATTAAGCACCATCCTTTTGGTGATTTTTATTATTTTATTTTGTATTTTGTGACCAACTGCATCTACCTATCCAGCCATTTCCAAAGATCCCGCATCATATCATCCTTAATTGGGGCTCCCATGGGTGTCCCTGGTCTCTTTGCACTTTTTCACCTTTTCTTGGGTCTTTTCTAGCCATTTTTCATCCTTATCTCTTATGAGGTTAGGGACCAAGAGAAACCTATAAATATAAAGTTATGAGACCATAATGAGGAACCTAGCATCACTATTTAATATCACGCCATCTAGAGTTGCATCCATCTATCATTGCATTGGCATCCATGTATCTCCATCATCATCAAGGCACAAGTTAGGAGATCTTCATCAACACAAAATTCATAGGAGGAGGGGTTCTATTCTATTTCATACACACATTTTATTACATTTTTACACATATTTATTGCTTTCTAATTCACAAATTATGTGACCGACATGAGATAAACCTAGGGAATGTTCACACACACTTGCACATGGAACTACATTCGATCCGAGATGTAGTGCAACACTCGGTTTGTTAGTACACCCTTGTGGCCAAGTGAGGATAGTACAACCCTTTCATATGCATTTTTATTTTTTAGGGTTTGATGTTTGTTTTGGGTTTTTGTAGGTCATTTATCCATTTTGGCATATTCGAGTATTGGCGCGACACACGAGAATTTAGTGCAACAAAAGCAGACAGAGTTCGAATATCTTCTCGCCCTATAAAAACTAGATTTTGATATTTTACATAGACCAGAGCACCCATATAGAAAACAAGAGTGCATGTGGGTGCCTCGGCCGAGTTCCGAGAACCCAGGTCCAATCACATCATCTAGATATATCATTTTCAACACTGCGGCATAGTCGTTCTTGGTTCTTGATTTTTCTCGTGTAGACCCACGACACTCTGCGTCGGTCTCAGGATATTAGCTAAGTAATTTATTATTTTTTATTAGACACTAGTGTATTAATTTCATCTATTTTAATTTTCTATTCTATTTTACATGCTTATTTAGTACATTTGTTTCTTTGTGTTATATGTCTTCCTAGATTTGATTAACTATCCTATTTTAGTCCATTTTTAGTTAATCATTTTGGTGAATTTGACTCTTACCATGGAAACAAATCATCCCTCTTCATACCCAATCATTCTGTAATTTGATAGATTTGGTCATGCTTTTATTGATATTCCTACTGATCCATATGCATATAAATTTTGCCCTTCGTTTATTCAGCTTCTATCTTCTGATATAGATCATAAAGCCTTAAGTGACACTTTTGATGCTTATATGTGTACCATCAATCCTCATGTTCTAGCATGAATTATAGAAGAAGTAAAATCCCCTCCATCTAGCCACATATCCCAAACTCCTATCATTGCTTAATCACAAGAAATTTCGACTCTCCTAATATCATGCCTACTCTTACCTCTCCACCTATTGTTCTTGAACCACAACCTCTTCAATTTTCACATGACTCTGACACCACTAGCCATATAGTTGACTTAGTTTCTACTATTTCATCAACACCTTCTACAATATCTATCATAGAATATTCCCTTGTTCTACCTACCCCTCCATCACCTCTAGTTGTGGACCAACCACCTCACTTGTCACCATTTGAGAATGCCATTTGTATGGTAGATGTGCTTCCTTCTATGTCACCTGTTACTACTGCTATTATTCCATATCAAGGGGTTTTCCATTCCGTGGATGTTGCTACATCACCCGCATCTCCACCTTCATAATAATCAGGGCACTCACCATTTAATTGTACTCTCTTCATAACAAAATCTTATTGGGACCACATACAACTTGATAATTCTTTAAAATCCATAGTATGTTCACATGATGGTCTCCTTTGGCTTGGTTTTATCTTTTAAGATCTCCATTCTCCTTTATTTGATCCACATTTGTATCATATATTTGTTATCCTCAATGCTACATATGGACTTCATGTTTTCCATATTTTTGTTCACCTTGCACGTCATCATAATTCCTCCCCACTTACACTCAGCCAATATTGGTTAGATTATATTGGAGGCACATTTGACCCCGATCATATTGAAATAGCTTTCCCCATGTCATTTGGTATTGTGCGCATTTGCAATAGCTCCTTTATTTTTATTCACCTAATTTTACTATTTGGTATGCTCATAGATTTCCATTCCCTCCCTTTATTAATGAACAATACACCATGGAAATGTATAACTTGCATCTTCATGGTTATTTGGATGACCAACCACATACTATCACTTATTAGGTCTCTCATGCCATTCCATATGGTTTTGACAAGGATGTTGATGATCCTTTAGATGACTCTACTAGTCCATTACATCTTGTTATTTAACAAAATGTAGTACCGTATATAACAAAATCCTTCACCAATAACTCTCAATCTTCAGATCATCTAGTTAATACACCTCTCGTGGGACGTATTCTATGCTTTGTATACCTCCCTTGAGTATAATATTCACACTATGGAATATATTATTGAAGACCAACATCTTAAACATGATTCTCAATCATATATAGGTACTCTCTCTACATCTCATCAAAAATCCACATCTGCCACCTCCCATCCAATTGAAACTCAAAGCATATCATTTCCTGAACATCTCATATTTGCATATAATGCTATGCCACAAGATGTTCTTATGAAACTCCTTAGTCGTTGGTTGATCATCCTACTACCTACCCATCATTACCCCTCTCATCAACTTGCAAAATAAAAAGGTCACCCATAATGTCATTATTCTTTGAATTAATGGACATCATGATACTACTTTCACGCCTTGTCAAAGGAAATAAAACATCTCAATCTCCTTTCATTTTCTACATGATCTTATCCTACTAATAATAACACCCAAAGCATCCCTCTATCTCATAAGCATCACGATAGTATTACTTAAGCGTCATCTATTCGATCATATCATTCCACCATACCTATGCATAATTATAGGCATATTCCTCATCCAATTATGACATCTCGACATAGATCACCACCTCGATTATTCCACATTGACCTTCTTCACTTCCGCATGTCACTCAATCAATGACACATTTTTGACACCTTGATCATCCTTGTATTCTTATTTTACCCACCAAAATCCCAAGATGTTTTGGCACATCACCCATAAAGAACCTAAGCACTCACTCGAAGCGGGAAAGGGTACTAGGTCTGTCTTTTATGTGAGCTTTACTAAATATTTAGCATGATGAACACATACATATTCCATATTTATAACAAGCATTCAATTATATTGCAGAATATAATCTAGATCTAGATCTTAAGCCTAAGATTATCTCATACAAGGATCAATATTAATTCCACCATGAAAAAACCAATAAAAAAGATTTCTATGACCAATATCCAGCTATAAGGCTCCATTATATTAAGTATTGGAAAACACATAAGTTGTTTGCATACATAATATTGTCACCATAAGTAATGCACACCCATATACTAACAACATTACTTTACAAAACATGGATCCCTAAAGCTGTGCAAATCAATACATATATATAGGTGTGGTTAATTTCCCTTCACTACCCATGCATCCTCAAAATAGGCTGCATGATAAGAATAGTCATGTGCCACTCCAAGATAGCTATAAAATCATGTAAGGTTTCCTAATAATAGATCTACTATAGTTAACTCCTAGTTCAGGTCCTATTATTATCTCAGACCTATACATGTCACTTTCTCTTCATTCTATCCCAAAATAGACCTTTCTTGAACCGTAAGTCTTTGTGTTCCAACCTTATCTTAAAACCTTGATTGGTCATTAGTCCAAGTCTATATTTAGATCCACATCTAAAGATAGATATGTTTTGACTCCTCTTGCACACAATCCTTTCCTATCCGACTTAAGTGCGCAAACCCTATTCTCCTCATGAACACTTCCTCATGCACTTTTCTCCCGTGCTCTTACTTATTATTACTTAGTCATTTTATACACTAAAAATTAGTCCACACTAAAAGTGTTGTCCATCCTTAGAAGCAATATTCTCCTCCAAGAAATAATAAAGAATAAAATAATAATGAATCATGACCTGGCTTGCACCAAAGAATGAAATAATCCTGCTACTATTGAACAAGGATTGGGAAATCCTTATTTAATGAGGCCTCAATTTCATTCCATGCTTCTACCTCACTCTGCACTTGTTTGAACAAATCCCCCATCATTGCATTAACTTCCTCAAATGTCAACTCTTCACCCTTAGCTTTAAATGTGTCAAAAAAATTTCTAGTTGTTTATTAAGGTATTTTAGTGTATCGATCTATGCGTTACTTGGGGATACAATTCCTTTATCTTATTATTTATAGAGGATGGAAAAATTTGATTTCCTTAGTCTTCTTCTCTACCTCTACTAGGAGTTTTTCATGTTCCACCCAATTTCCTTTGTTTTTGGTTTAGAACTCCTTTAAATCCACCTCATGAGTGGCAACCAACACACTTTCCACTACATCTATATCTTCACAGTTTTTGTAGACAAGTTCAGCCATGTGAGTTATAGTTTTTTCAATGACGCAGGATATCAATGTACCAACTTATAGTTGCATCAAGTTTTGCCTTCTCCTACTCTTTATATCACGCCATAACCTCTTCTACTGGACTCAAGTACTAGGGTTTCCTTCTACATTGTAATCATGTGTGTTAAGTCCTCTAAAAAGTGGAGACCTAATTCATACTTTTTCAAGGGTGGGGCCAGATCCGGGCACGCTAGTATGATAAAATATACAATTAATTCATCCTTTGTATAAACCTCATGTAATATTTACTTCTCCTCCCACAACTCAAACTTTAACTATGTAATGGTTTGCTCCTTCCCCTTTATTTCCTTATCCCTCATAATAATTTCTTTATTCTTATCTTCCACTCCATTTCCATTTATTTTTATTATTCCTTCTAAACATCTTGGCCTCTACTTCCACCCAGATCTTATTTAGTGCATTACATGGATGTTCATCATTCAAATGTTTCAAATCCATAATTGGATTTACCTCTTGGATCTCGAGAAGTGCGTCTATATAGAAATGCACCTACATTGACTTCAAATTCAGGCTCATTGATATGGAACTCAAATTTCCAAGATAAAATTTTCCTTATGCATGGGTACGCACTTTCCATATCAAATGAAGACCAATAGAAGATATTTTCCATTGGAATTGTACTTTGGTAGTAAGCGTGCAATACCTTGTTTGGATCAACATCATATGACATTATAGGTCCTTGTTGTTTAGTCGTACACTTGTCACCCATGCGCGCACCCTTCAAATATCCTATCACCACACTTATCTCTGCTCCTACACTTATAACTTTTTCCTCTCCTTCATCTTCCATTTGCTCTATGTTATGCTTTACATCATTTTTGACCAAGTTATTTATAATATCTATGACTTCGCTCCGCCAAGGTCTCTAGTTCTAGTCCCGGGACTGCTCATAGTATCTTGTACATTCATTCCCACTTCTTCTTCATCCCATCTCGCTTCTTGAGAATCCTTCAAATGCACACTCTGCTCCTCATTAGATTTATGAAAATTATAAATGGTAGGGTTATTTTCAAGATCTCGTTCCTCTTCCTCTCCTTCTATTTCCTTGTGTTATAAGCTCTCTATATTTTCAGATTGAACTCTGCATTACCCTTTGCTTCTTCCTAACTAGAGACTACTTCTTTACTAGGGACTTCTTCCTATGAGTATAAGTACTTGTACCTGCACTGTCTCTTGTGTCCCTATGGTCTGGCCCAAATGCATGCTCAAAAACCTTCTCATTGTAAGAGTTTCTTATCTATCTCTCTTATTTACCTCCACCTTCATTCTTCCTGCAGGGTCCTCAAGGATAGAAACATCATCCTCCGCATATGCACCCTTCTCAATTTTTTGCCACAAATGAATATACACCCTTGTTCAGTTGTCACTTTGTAATTGGTATTGTAATGGGTTTGAGAAAATGTATGTTATGAGAGACATATTCCTCCACATACTCACATTTATTTGGGTAGAAAATTGTTTGCACAAAGACACGATTCTCTGGTCTACTTCACTTAAATCAAATCTTAATTTCTTGGCCTCCTTAAACATGTTAAGCGTGCTTTGGAAATACTACGCTATGAAGGAAAAAGGAAATTTACACCACGGTCTCTTGGTGCCATCGAGTTAATGTAAACCTACTAATAAAGAACTCTTTGGTAGACCGCAAACTCAACCTCATCCCCCACCAAGGTTGGCGGTGGCTCTAGAATCATCCATTATGTGTCAAAGGCATAGCACATCCTCTTGTATTATTTATCCAAGCACACCTTGTACACATGTGTGATTGTATCATAAGTATGTGCTATAAACCTCTTAGTTGGGGAGGGATTATCATCAAGGTACTCCCAAATGTTACTATTCAGCCCATTGGGCACTCCAATCTAAGAGAAAAAAATGGTAAGAAAAATATTACCATACATTATCTTGTTTCCATATTGCTTGACATCAATGACACCTACATACATTAATGTTGTAGATAGTCCCTTATACAATCTTCTTGCATACATTCAACCACCTTTTGTTAACTTGTGTCCATCATTCTTATCTATTTAATTTTATAAGAAGATGCGTGACCATATTTTTACTAGGCTATTAATCTTTAGATATATACAAGGCACACACACCTTTCTTGTACTCATACTCCTTAGTTGTTTGTTTGATAACCTCATTATCACCCAAGTCATCATCAATTAACTCTCGAGTGCGAGATAAGTCTAGGAACTGAGATTAACTATGGATTCGTGCACATCCTCCTTCCCATGAAGTAAAAATAGTGTTTGTGTACGCACAATATAAGCCACTAGTATAATATCTCAAGAATTATAAAAAATAGTAGTTCATAAATTTGTAAACTTCCATCCTTCTTTAGTGTCTTCTCAGACTGATTCATCATACACTAGTTTTTCATCTTCTGTTCTTTCACCTATGAGGCAAACCAAATCCAATGTTATTTCCTTCTCAATAATATCGGTTTGATGGTTATAATAACTTATAACCATTTTTTGCACATGGGACACCCACTCCATTCCCATCAATACCCCATCTAGGTATTACATCTCTGAATACCATTCCTCATTGAAAATTTCTGCTATAACTTGTTTGACCTTTCCCTTCTTCTTGGGTGAAACAATTGTTCCTTTCTTTGGTTTTATTCTCTTTTGGTCAAGTACTTGATAATTTATACCTTGTGCTTTGTTCTTTTAATGCCTCAAACTTATAACCCTACTCCTTCACGCAATCCTATATTCGTTCCCTAGTTCTTCAAACCCTAACAAGATAACGTGATTCTTTTCACGTCACACCATCCAAACCTACATAATTATTTCAAAAAATTACTTTGTATATGACCATGTTCATCTTTGAAATGTGGTTCATGATTTTCTACCTTTGCAATCGATCATTCACACAAATTCACAAAGATTCCCTAGCTCATGCAAGAATTCTTCCACAAATTCTCGCAATGTAAAAATAACTTACCCTGACCCCTATTTATAGTTTTTCACTTTTTACTGCATTAATTACCAAGCCACCTGCCATTGCAATACCACAATAAATACTTCTTTACGCGTGTTTTCTCTATGTGTTGAATGCACATACCATCGATAACCTTACGGTGTAAAAACTATATTAATCGCAAACCTCCTTACGTGCATTCTAAGCATTGAAGTAAATCAACCGTTGTGCCTATTTCCAAGTAGTTTTTCATCTTGTAGCCTACCTCACATTACCCTACGATTTTATTCATGTATGTGTATTTTTACTTGGCATCATCCTTATTATCACCATCTTCTAGCAACCATTATCCCCCCCACCGTTATGCATGCCCCTCGATACTTAGGACTTCCATTACACGCTCTTATTTTTCCTAGGCCATTATCAACATCAACCTTTATGCGCATGCCTCTATTTTCACTCCACCCCACACTAAATGTATTTTCAGTCCTCTTCACATAAACTAAAAATAAAGTAATCAACTTCTAGCGTGCAAGTGCGCTTATTACCCATAACACTAAACTAAATTGATAAAGCATAGTAACATTGAAAGGAAACACATATAAAGGAAAATCATTAAACAAACCTATTCTAACTGGAAATAATACCTTATTACAAAAACCTATAAGACTTATTTATAGTATTGCTTCAACCTACGCTCATTGAAGTGACCAAGAAACCTTGTTCCATTCAAAGACTGAATCAAGTATGTAAGTCACAACATATGGTCCCAACCAATGCACTTGGAACTTCCCAGGATGGTGCAAAAACTTAGAATCATATAGAAGAACCATCTTCCCAACCTCAATCTTCTTGTTCTTAATATGTCAATCATGTCATGCTTTTTTCTTGGCCATTTTTATCTTTTTGGCTCCAACAAGCTATAACATGCCTTTCATCCAGTTGCATCAGTTTGTCTATATGCTCTTCAAGGGCTTGTTCATATACCAATCCTCCCCCACATGCAATAATAGGAGGATAACATGAATTCTATGGGAAAAATAGTTTCTGTGCTAAACACCAATTGAAAAGGTGTGGCCTTGTTCAATATTTTATAATTTTTGTGTATGCCCATAGCTTATGACAGATACTTTATCATCATAGTTTTTCTTCCAACATCACAAATCTTTGTCAAATTATGGTTCAATATTTTTTCAAAGGATTCGGTAGTTCCATTGGCTCGTGAATGATAGGGAGTTATCTCGGTGATGAGCCACCATGAAATCAACTAACAAGATTCTAATAGTCTCATTTAAAAAGTGTGTGCCACTATCACTTGTCAAACTCAATGAGACACCCATATCTAATAATAATGTTTTCCTAAAATAACCTTGTTATAGTAGTTGTCATGTAATACTTTGTAGGTTTTGCTTCTTCCCACCTTGTAAGAAATTTTTTACAAGTTATAATGTAGCATGATCCATTCCTATGTGCGGGTGGGGTAATAGGACCCAAAAAGTCAATTTCCCATTTTTCAAAAGGTTCTGCACTAACAATAAGTCATAAAGGCATCTCATCTCTATACCTAGGCTTGCCAAGGCATTGATAGTGGTCATATGCCTTCCAATACCCTATACAATCCTTATAAATTGTTTCCCACCAAAGGCCTACCAATAGAATCTTATGCGCAGTAGCATTTTTGCATAGTGACCACCTAAAATTCATCCATGAGCCTTTTCCATAATGAAAAGGAGCTTATGATCAAGTACACACTAGCACAAAAATCATCATGACTAACTTGTAAAGATACCAACCTATCAACATATAGGTCACGACACGTATAGTAAGTTGTTTCTTCTCTAATGCCTTCATGCCTTCAGCACCACACCAAGATGCGTAAAGAATGTAATATACTCCAAATCGGAGGGCTCATGGTTTAATATGAATAATTGTGCATCTGAAATTGTATCCTCAATGCCTGTGTGTCCTCACCCAAATTAATCCTAGATAAATAAATTGTTCTTGAGTTTCTCTTTCTTGGCTTCACCACAATTGCAAAGTCAAATTCTTGGAATAAGAGAATGCATCTACATATGCCCCCTACAAAATGGGATTATTGACTAGATAATTTAATGTCATGTGATCTCGTATATAATATAAACAAATTTTCTAATAAATAATTCCTAAACTTATGTAGGGTATAAATCGTAGACAACGCCTCACGCTCGTGGTTGTGTAGTTCTATTTAGCTGTGGTCAATTTCCTACTTGTAAAACAAATAGGGTGATCTATGATACCATCTCCAAACTATGCTAATATCTTGCTCCAATGGCCATGCCAAAGGCATCCACATGCTCATGAAAGGGGTTGGTCCATGAGGGAAAACATAGAATAGGCACAAAAGTAAGCATTTCCTTTAATGTCTCAAACACGTGTTGTTGCGCCTCACCCCAATGGAACTTACCCTTGCTCTTGATAAAAATTCCAAGGGTACAAAAATCTTGGCATAACCCTTAATGAACTTTATATAATACCCCGTATGTCCAAGGTACCCATATAATTCTCTTTGGTTAGTATGCTCCTCTAAGCCCAAAATAAAAGCAACCTTAATAGGATCCACCAACAAGTCTTCCTTACGGATGATATGTTCCAACAAAGTCCCAAAAGGTGTAACAAAAATGCGCTTATTGATGTTTATAGATATCCTCAGCTATCGGTACCTCTCAAACATAAGCCTTAGATTATCACGGTGATCTTTAACCATCCCATAAACAATCCAATAATCTAAGTAAACCTACAAAAATTAGGTATGAAATCATGAAATCCTTGTACAAGAATGCGCAAAATATCACGGGTGCATTATTTAACCCAAAAGGCATAATTTTGTATGCAAAAAATCCCCATCTAGTGGTGAAATTTATTTTCTCTTGATCCTCTTTAGGAATCGCACTGGTGATATCTAGAGAACCCGTCAAGAAAGGAGTAGATCTTATGCCTGGCACACCCTCCAAGATCTACTCTATAAAAGGTGTGAAAAAGGAATCTATAACATAAGAAGCATTTAACTCTTTGTAATCCCTACAAATCCTTATCCTTCCATATTTCTTGATACTTATCACCATTTAGCTAACCCATTCTGATTCCTCTATGGGCTCAATGATTCCATATTTCAAAGCATCTCTGTTCAATTTCTTCTTTAGCTTTGATACGCGGGTTAGGATGACCTTGTGAATTGGGAAAGCTCTCCGGATGAAGGCCAATTCCTATTCCTCTGTTCAGATGCACACATAAAAATGTAGGGTTTACTCAAAAACCTAATCTAACTTGCCAAGGAGACAAGGTAAGAAGATGCATAAAAATAAACCTAAACTAACAAAGGTGATGCACCGAGGAATGAAGAAACATCTGTCTTGCCAATAAACACAAACCATTAAAATGCAATGCAAGATCATGCACAAATAACCATATTTGCAATGAAAGATAGGAGGATGAAAATGAACACAAGAGAGGGTTGAGAATCATCCACAGACATGCATTATTTTCTCCAAAGATTGATACAATACACTACAAAATGCCAAGAGGCAAAGTTGCATTACATTTTAGATGGGAGGTTTGAACTCCACAAATTCACCTGCCAAAGAGAAGAAGGGAGGGGCAAAACAAGAATGTCCAACCTTTAGAAAGAAGCCCCTCCTTACAATTTATAGGAAGAATGAGAGAGAAAAGAGAGAGGAATTCCAAATCTACCCCAACCACCTCCAAGTTGCATTTAATTCATCTCATTATGGTGGTAGGTGAGAACCCTAAGCAAACCCAAAAATGGCGAATTGTATTTTGCATTTTTAAGAATTTTTCTCACCCAATTAAAGATATCTAGTCGTAGTTGGATAGAGGACCTCGTAAGCTTTCCAAAAAGTCCAACCTTGCGTGAATCCGAGCTCCCTGTGAAAAGTTATGGCCATTTGAATATCTGCGTCAGGGTTTGCTTTCTGTCGTCGGGTGTCAATGCTCAAAATGTTGCGCCTCCCGAAGATGTGCCTCGGCGCATCCATCCTTATGTCGACATACTCTTACATGCACCATAGGCACTGAAAATTCCATGTCGACACTTTGTGCTTTGCACCTCCAACCTGCGCCATGGGCGCGAACTTTTTGCATGTCGACATCTTCTTACATGTCGCATCTTTATGGGCGTGATCTTTTTCATGTCGACATCTTTACCTTTTAACCGCGCTGTCCATTTTCATGTGCACATCCATTTTCATGTCGACATCCATTTTACATTTGTGCCTTAACCTCGCGCCTGGGTGCATCCATTTTCATGTCGACATCCTTTTACCTATGCCCTTAACTGCCTGTGTGGCGCATCCATTTTTGTTCACATCTTTTACATGTGCTCCTTTTACTTGTGCATCCTTAACTCATGCACATCTTTCTTACTGCCCTAACTCGGGTGCATCCATTTTCATGTCGACATCCTTTTACCTATGCCCTTAACCTGCACTAGGGCGCATCCATTTTCATGTCGACATCCTTTTACCTGTGCCCTTAACTCCCTTAACTCTCGTAGACTGTGCATGTAAATCAAAATGTTGTTTTTGAGTTTCTTTGATTTCCATATTCTTTCATTTTTGTCTATATTTACTATATTTACCTGGGGAGAGATATATACAACAATTTGGTGACTCAACGGGATCACCTGCCTGCTAGGTAGAAGATCAATGGCCTTTTAGCAATCCATTGGGCATGGAGTCATAAGCAATAACCTAAAACCAACTTGATATCTGATCCCGAGCCTGATACCGCAACTCCTTCTCTGAGAGCATGCTTGAATCTATAGAAATTCAACCTGAGAGCAACAAAACCTGTGCCAAAGCACTTAGGGAAACTGAAACCTAACTACAACAAGACAATGTGCATACGCACTTAGAGGAATTGAAATCTAGGCTAATATTTACAAGGGTAAACCTTTTCCTTTTAGTAAAGAATGTTTAAGATAGATTCCGTTAACGGAATCGAGTTCTTCTCCATCCAATGTAGACAATTGGAAGGCATTACTACTTTTACATCCCGTGACCATGTAGGGGCCACTCCAAATGGCATCAAACTTGGAATGCCTTCCGGTTTTGCCCGATCTCGCATCCCATTTCGTAACTAGGTCCCCTTCCCGGAAGGTCCTTGCTCTTGCTTTCTTATCAAACCATCTTTTTACTAAGGCTTGATCCTTTCTCAATCATCCGAACCGCATGTTCTCTCGATTTCTTCCAATTCCATCAACTCGCATACCCGGCCTCCATTGGTTCGAACTCGCACAACTCCAACCGCTTCATGAGCTCCAATGTCGGGAATTCTAATGATATAGGCAATACTGCCTCTTTCCCATAGACCAACTTGTAAGGAGAACTACCTGTAGACCTCTTTGGTGTTATCCTGTCAGCCCATAATGCTGATTTTAGCTTGGTATGCCATGTCTTTGGTTTTCATCTAGAGTCCTTCTGATGATCCTTAGCAAATTCTTGTTCGTGGACTCTGCCTATCCATTACCCTGCGGGTAATAATTTGAAGAGGTGCTCAAATAGATTCCATTCTTGATAGCCCATTCTGTAATCTTGGAACCTATGAATGCCAATGCATTGTCTGATATGATAGTGGCCGCACACCGAACCTGGTCACTATTCCTTCATAAAAGTCTAGTATGTTAGACTCATTTGCTTCTTTGAGCGCTACTGCTTCGGTCCACTTGGTGAAATAGTCCGTTGCCGTGAGAATCCACTTGTGGCCTTGGCTTGAGTTTGGGTTGATGACCCCGATGAAGTCCAATCCCCATTGCATAAATGGTTGGTCAACCAAAATTGGGTGCAATGGAAGTGCTGCTAGTCTTTCTTTTCCCGTGAAGAGTGCACATTTCTTGCACTTTCTTATCCATGTATATAACATTCATGGAACACTGTGGGCCAATAATACCCTACCTTCATTATCTTGAGAGCTGTTACTTGTGGGGTGAAATGTCCTCCAGAATCTCCATCATGAAAATCTCGTAACACCCTCTCAATTTGACTTGTCCCAATGCACCTCAATAGAACTCCATTGATGTCTTTTTTAAACAAAACACCATCAACAAGCACATATGGAATGGCTTGTAATCTAAAGTATCTCCTTTTGCTTTGCTCATTTCTGGAGGGCATAGGCCTACCTGTAGGAAGTGTATCATATTCTGAGTCCAACAAGGAGTGGGCACATCATCATTTTCTTGTTCTTGACCATCCTGTAGTACCAAGACAGTCTCTTTTTCATCACCTGCTTCAACTTGCCGACTCAAAGCTAGCTATTCACATAGTCCTTTTCCACGTACTAGTTTTGTGACCTTGATCTCGATGTCATATTCCATGACACGAGTTATCCATCCTGCACGTTTCTCATTCAAGATCCTTGTTTAGAAGGAAGTCCTTGACTCCCGCATGAGAGACCAACAATTGGATCTTGTTGTTTGAGACTAGGTGCTTGAATTTCTTTAAGCTCCTGATCACTGCAAGGACATGCTTTTCAATGAAAGAGTACCTATTTTTGTATTCCTCCAAGCCTTGACTGAAGAAAGCAACTGGTTGTTCTAATCCTTCTTTGTTTTGTTGTACCAAGATTGTAGAAATTGTGTCTCCACCACCGAAGGCATATAACATGAAGTCCTTGGAGAAGTCTGGATTGACGAGAGTCAGAGCTTGAGATATAGCCTCTTTTATTGCCTCAAAACTTGCCTTGCCTTCAGATGTCCACTTAAATGCCATGCTCTTCTTTAACATCAACGTTATTGGCTTTACGAGAGCTGCAAAGTTTGGAACAAACCTATGGACAAAATTGATCCTTCCTAAGAAGCTTTGAAGAGCCTTCTTGTGACTTGGCAATGGCAATGCTCGAATTGCTTCAACTCTTTCTGGGTCAATCATCAACCCCTCCTTTAAAACAATATGGCCTAGAAGTTTTCCTCGTGAGCCAAGAATATGCATTTTTTGGGATTCAATGATACCCCAAATCTTCTACACCTCTGAAATACCTGCCTCAAATGAAAGAGGTGATCCACTGCATTTTTGGAGAATACAAGTGATGATGTCATCAAGATATATCGTAACTATTTTATTGATCAACCCTTGAATGCCATATCCATTGCCCTCGAAAGTGGCTCCAGCATTTGATAGCCCAAATGGCATCTTCAGAGGCATAGGTGCCCCATTTGGTGGTGAAAGCCATCTTGAACCGGTCATCTTCTTTCACCATTATCTCGATTATACCCCGAGTAGCCATCTAGAGAGAGAATCTCCGAACCGGATACCACTTGCAATATTTGTTCCATCAAGGAAGTGGGTAATGGTCTTTGAGAGATGCCCTGTTGAGGTCTCGAAGTCCACACACAACCTGATTTCTCCACTCTTCTTCCTGACCGGAACCAAGTTTGCAACCCAGCTTGAGTGCTTGATCAGGAATATAATGCTTGCCTCTATTAGCTTGTTTAGCTCTTTCTTCATTAGAGGCTCAATGTGAGGGTTGACTGGTCTCTTCTTACCCGATGGGCTTAGCATCCTGGATCCAATTCTATGGTATGTTGTGCCAACTTCGGATTGAATCCTCTCAAGTCTTCATAGCTCCAAGCGAAGACATCTGGAAATTCTTGGCAAAGTTGTATGAAATCTGATTTCTCCTGCTCAATGGCCACTTTACCAATTTGAAGTGTTTTGCCTTCCCCAACTAGAATTGGCTCTGAATCTTCTCTCTTGACTCGTATGTTAGCCTTTTCCTTACGGAATCTGGTCGTTAGGGTCAAGATAGACTCCAATGTTACTAAACCCTTAGGAAGCTTGTTTGTCCGCATACTGCACTACTTGATCCCCGTACTGCTGCTCTAGTCTGTCCTGATTCCTAGCTGAGAATTCAGCCTCTTCTTGTAAAAAATTGATGATCTGTTGATCATTCTCAAACACCTGCCAGCTTGTGTTATTATCTGGAACTGCTGGCCTCACAATCACATGCATATGTGGTTGTGTTTTTTCCCTTCTGATGTTGTCAACCACATCAAACGTTGCTCCAACTGCTGCGAGCCTATCTGGCTTTATTTTTTCTTCCGGGTATGGACACGATGTTGAAAGCTTCAAAATCCTCAATGAGGTCCCATACCCTATTCTTGTAGTTCCTCAGCAGGTCATTCTTTGTAGCATGTTGTCCCCTGACTTGGTTGATGATTAGCTCGCTATCTCCAAACACCTGCAAGTTCTTTATGCCCTTTTTCCTGGCCCAATGAAGTCCATGAATCAAGGCCTCATATTCAGCTGTGTTGTTTGAACAGGAAAACTGGAAATGGAAAGCTGAATAATATTTGATGCCTTGAGGTGAAACAAGCATAACTCCTCCTCCTGCACCTTGCCTACTCCTTGATCCATCAAAAAATAACTGCCATACCTCATTGTCATCCTTATGGTCTGGTTTGGTGATGCTAGGAATAGGCTGGTTTTCTTCATGTATGCAATAGAATCCTAGCTCAGATTCTTCTACTTCTTGGTAGGGATCAAAAGCATGTACCTTGCTTGCCCATTCATCAAGAGTCAAATCTGGGATGCTTCCAACTTTGGTGTCAGCTTCATCTGTGCTTGGATAATCTTCTTGATCAAATGTTGAACAATTGGCATTGATTTGGCTTGGAGTATGAGGCTCAATATGAAAGTTTGCAATTGGTTGGATCTGATTGTGACCTTAGTACCATATCTTGTTCTAAACAACATGTGTGACCAGTCAGCAGATAAGTAGCCTCCAATTTTAGCTGTGAAATCCCTTGATAAGCATAGGGAAAAGAGTGGTGGCAAATCTATCACTGACACATCTTGCAAAATGGTAACATTGGGGCATGCATGCAAGGTAAGATTCAAACCTTTAATCACTCCCACCATTGCTACTATTGTCCCATCCAATTGCACTACCCCTTTGATATGACTTCATATTGAGACCCAAATGATCAGCTATTTGCTGGGGGCATGACAGTAACTACTTGCCCTTAATCAATCATGCAATTGTGTACTAGTTTATCCCCAATGATTAATGAAACATAGAATGGAGGGGGTTTCAAAACTTTTCCTTTTGTTTCCTCCATGATTCCCTTCAGCCGAGCAACATTTGTGAGGACATTCTCTTCGCATATGGACCTCGCTGGTTGAAGTTGACCAATTCTTCATGGCAGCTTGTAGAAGATCTCTTTGGCCTGGGATGGATAAAGATTCCCACATTGATATATTCACATTTGTCTTCTTCATTTGATCAATGATGCTAAATGGGGATGAAATATCTCTTTGTTGTCCTTTAGCCTGCACATTCCTTTCTTTTTGCATGGGCAGCAAACAACTGGCATTTGAGTTGGCTTAGAAGGTGGTTTGGGCTGTCCTTGCATGTTTGGAACTATATTTTGCTTACCAACACCTTGTGGAGTGATGGAAGGTGTAGATCACTTGGAGCCAATGATGACGCCCTTCACCAATATTCCTCTTCTTTGATCTTGTGTTAGCTGCTACACTCTGAGAAATTGTTTGATTCATGCCACAAAAATCCTCAGCTTGCCAATTCACAAGTGCGGTATCATTTGGAGTTGTGTTTTGCTGAGATGTCCCTTGTTGCTGATTTGTTTCTTGACTCACTTCACCCTCTACGCCAAGTAGTTGTCACCATCAAGGCTTGGTTCAAAGCACCATTGAAGCACATAGATTGGTTGTGAGGTTCATCGCATGGGAAACACCAATCATACTCTTGAGCTATGTTGTTTTGCACTCGGCACTAATGCTTTAGAAGCAGATGCAACATTGGGGTTATAGGGCTGAAATGGTCTATTGGTGGGAGGCCTTACTTGGCTTTGATTTGCAGCTAGATTGGGTGGCCTATTGGGCTGGTATGGTTGCCTATTAGGTTGAGCTTGAGGCTGATAAGAAGGTCTAAAGCTTTGGGCTTGCTGCCTCTTGAGTGTAACCAGCTCATTTCCCAAATTTTGCAATTGTTTCATGACCTCTTGGAGTTCATTTGAAGCACTAGAGGATGAAGTAGAAGTTTCATTTGAACTTTGATTTCTAGGAGTGGGAATAGGAGCCAAAGTGGGTGCTTGACTAGTGCTTGGATTTTCTAAGTTTGGATACAAGGGCATGGGAGGCCTAGGAGCCAGCTTACCAACTTGAATAAGACAGTTTTCAGCCCTAATGGCAATGCTATAAGCAGGTAAGGTTGTGCCTCCCATAGATTGAATTAACATAGAAATATCAGAATTCAAAGCCTTAAGATAATATAGAAAAGCACCTTCAGCTGTTGGCCTAACGGCCACTGGAATCCTATCCCAAGACCTTTGAAATCTGAAGTTGAAGTCAGTCAACTGCTCATTGGGAGCTCTCTTGATAGTTGTCAATTGTTCTAGTAGAGACAAATTGTCTCCCTTTTCTCCAAACTGCTCATGGAGAACTATGCATAATTGATTCCAATTTTGGATAGAACCAGCTCCAAGGCTCCTAAACCATTGCAATGCCTTCCCTTTGAATGAAGATGCCAACAATTTGACAAACAACATCCATTTCATTTATCTCATGGATCGCACAAATGTTAGCAATGTCTTTGACATGATCACCAGGAGTGGTATGATTTTCTCCAGTGAAAAATGGAATGTTCTTCAATGCTGCAATTGGAACTGGATTTTGTGCATTGAGGGCAAGTGGGCTGCTGCCAGTGAAGTTGACAAAAGGGTTTTGTTGTGCCATTCTGATTGGCCTGAGAACCCTTGTTGATTGGATGAAAGGTCTACCAGTGGAGGGGTTGATAAAGTCCTTGTTAGGTGGAGATGGTGATCTTTGTGGTCTTCTTCCTCTCCTTCCTCTGCCTGGTGATAGCTGCAAGTAGACAAATAACCCTTCTTCTCGAGTATCAGACCTGGTTCGAATTCTTCTCATGTACCTGGGAAACTTTTGCTGCTACACCACTAAATTCTATCCCTTCGGAGTCACCAGATGTGTTAGATAATGAGCCTCAAAAGGCTAGATTTTGCCAAGTTACACACCAAACCTGACAATATTAAAAATAGAATTTAAAACTTTGAAGGACCCGAAAGATATAGTTCTTCAATTCGGTTATCGGGTCTTGTTGTGCAGCTACTAATCCCTAAAAGGTATAGTGAAACTTAGGTCATGCAAGGCAACTTACAAAACTTAAAACACACCGTGTCGGAACTTGGGACATGCTCAACACCTGGGAAAACCCAAAATACTAAAAACTATGAAATTTTGAAAGTCAAAATCTCAAAAATCTAAGAATACCCTTTTGAAGATTATCCCCGATCTATCAACTGGTGAAATTTTGACTTGTTTTGAGCAAGTTAAGCCCTTGAAAATCGATTTCAAAGTTCATCCTGGAAGGTGAAAAATATGAAATTGTAAAACCTGCAATTTCTAAGTCCAAATTTCTTGAAAATTCCTTCAAATCTTGTGGAATGACCTCTTGGTCCCACCGGGCATGCCAAAAACTATTGATGGTGAATCACAACACCCCTGAATGTCTGCAACTCGATGGGTTGAGACTCTCAGTGCGATTGCATAACATGGAGCTTTTCCCAAGTGTGGGACCTTGTGAATCGGGAAAGCTCTCGATGAAGGCCGGTTCCTATTCCTCTATTCAGATGCACACATAAAAATGCAGAGGGTTTACTCAAAAACCTAATCTAACTTGCCAAGGAGACAGGTAAGAAGATGCATAAAATAAACCTAAACTAACAAAGGTGATGCACCGAGGAATGAAGAACACATTTGTCTTGCCAATAAACACAAACCATTAAAATGCAATGCAAGATCATGCACAGATAACCAAATTTGTAGTGAAAGATCAAGAGGATGCAAATGAACATAGAGAGGGTTGAGAATCATCCACAGACATGCATTATTTGCTCCAAAGATTGATACAATACACTACAAAATGCCAAGAGGCAAAGTTGCATTACAGTTTTAGATGGGAGGTTTGAACTCCACAAATTCACCTGCCAAAGAGAAGAAGGGAGGGGCAAAACAAGAATGTCCAACCTTTAGAAAGAAGCCCCTCCTTACAATTTATAGGAAGAATGAGAGAAAAGAGAGAGGAATTCCAAATCTACCCCAACCACCTCCAAGTTGCATTTAATTCATCTCATTATGGTGGTAGGTGAGAACCCTAGCAAACCCAAAAATGGTGAATTGTATTTTGCATTTTTGAAGAACTTGTTCTCACCAATTAAATATATCTAGTTGTAGTTGGATAGAGGACCTTGTAAGCTTTCTGAAAAGTCCAACCTTGTGTGAATCCGAGCTCCCTGTGAAAAGTTATGGCCATTTGAATATCTGCGCTAGGGTTTGCTTTTTGTCGGGGTGTCAACGCTCAAAATGTTGCGCCTCCTAAAGATGCACCTCAGTGCATCCATCCTTATGTCGACATACTCTTACATGCACCATAGGCACTAAAATTCCATGTCGACACTTTGTGCTTGCGCCCAACTCGCACCATGGCGCGAATTTTTCATGTCGACATCTTCTTACTCGCGCGCCATGGGCGTGACTTTTTCATGTCGACATCCTTTTACCTGTGCATGGGCGCATCCATTTTCATGTCGACATCCTTTTACCTGCACCCTTAACCTATGCTAGGGTGCATCCATTTTCATGTCAACATCCTTTTTTCCTGTGCCCTTAACTACCGCGCACCGGGCGCATCCATTTTCATGTTGACATCTCTTCCTTTTACATGCACCCTTAACTCGTGCCGTGGCGCATCCATTTTCATGTCGACATCCTTTTACCTATGCCCTTAACCTACACCGCGCTGTGGTGCATCCATTTTCATGTCGACATATGCGCACTCATTCATTTGCACTATCCATGACCTCATGTGTACCCATACTATTATCAAATTCCAAGTTGTTGAACTCTTCATCATCTATTATATACACCATTTTTCACTTTTCCTTTGCTAACAGACGCACCTAAGTTGTTCTTTATTGGTCTCCTCTTCTTTAAAGTGTGCCTTGAGGTCGATTCTCCCAACAACTCCTAAATGAGCTCTTCATATTTTACACTATCTCCCATAGTCAAGCACTTCATTATCTACAAGGATTCATTCATAGGTGGTTTAGTATAAAAGTAATCAAAAGTATGAACCATACATGTAGTCAACTTTTTCCAATTCCTTGTTACTTTATTCAACTCTGCATAGACATACCATGCACACGCACAACCTCGCAAGGTGGAATAGAAATTATGCACCCATAGTGATAGTGCAAAGCCTCCTACCCCTCGTCCAAAGTCTCTCACACTTCTAAACATGGTGCTGAACATGATCCTTCCCATGAAATTATCTTATTTGAGAGGGTACATTTTTCTTATAAATCTAGTAGAGAGAACAATTCTCACTTCACACCACTCCACAAGATTATCCTTGTGTGTAATCCACCAAAGGCACTACCTTGACCCATGTAAATTATATACTAGCATATTTTTTTATTTCTACTTGATATTTCCATTGGGATTCCATAACACGTAGGAACACCTTAGTATTTCCTTATCTAGTGTACTTAGATACCGGTTATTTCCCAAATGCCTATCATAACATGTCCTATAGATGCATGTAACTGCACTCTTCATTTCTCATCCAACCATCTCATAAGTCCCATGTGCCCAGTTGTCACAAGCAACACTTGTTGTATCACTCATAGATTGTGAATCATCCCACTGAATTAATCCTTCCTTTGATGGCTCTAATACCTTATAATCCCTAATGGTGTGCACATAAAATATTTTTATATCCTTTTCACTCAAAGGTTCTACTTTAGGCATGACCTTTCTATCTCTCTAAGGGATGAGTACACACTCCTTATTTTTAAATTTGATATAATCCTTGTTGAATCGTAGATCAGTGTTATTTGCATAACACCAGGGGTGCCCAAGTAATGCTGGAAAAATATCTGCTTCTGCAAGCACTAAGACTTAAAAATCACCAGTAAACTCAGCCCCCTGAATTATAATAGTGGAATCTTTCAAAACTCCAACAGGTGTGGCTTTAGTCCTATTTTCCATGAACAACACATTCAAAGATGCTAGTAATGGTGGTCTCCCCATCTTTAGCCATGAATCGAGTAATCACATTCACTTCGTGCTGTATCAATCAAGATGTTACTTAAAATCCACCCATCAAAAACTGTATTCAACGTGATCTCTTTATCATAATCAATACTATGACGGGGCAAGTTGGGGTGAAAGATCTGTCTTCCATGCTCACCCCAAACGTGTGGTACATTCTCTCTCAACCATTACCCTAATAGTAGAATGATGTTCTCTTGGTGCAACAACTTACAAACCTCCTAATTGTCATCTACATTTGTCTGGGGTAGTGCGACTACATTTTCTTGTTCTATCTTCCGATATTTCTCCTTCAAGTATTATATCACACCTTGAAACTTCCGAAAACCTCTATACATTATTTATACACTTCCTTCCGATGCACGGGGTAAGGATACTTTGCATTTATCACCTCCTTCTTTAAAATAGTAGTCTTTTGCTTGGGGACCTCATGATCACATGTGGCTTCAGCGTGAGTTGTAACTAACACATGTATCATATCAGGATCGGGTGCTAACATGGGCATCCACTGATCTCCCACATCATATTATACTATAACCATCCCCGCACCCTTATCTTGCTTATGATTTTTACTCGGTGCTCATATAAATATGGACACTCTTCATAATTGTGGTTATTTCCACGAAAGGAGAAAACAATGTTCTAAGGGAATTCACGCCTATAATGATCTAGAGATCCAAATGTATAATAGTTTCCATGGGGGAACTCAATTATTCCACCCTCACAACCTTGGCCTCTCCGAATCCCCGTGGTAGCCTCTTCCTCAACCACCTCCATTAGAATACCCTTCATTATTATTCTGATTCTAGCACCGATTATCACTTTTCTCCTTGGAATTGTTTGTAACACTGGTCTTTCGCACACCCATATCAATTGCTTCATGAATTTGATCAATCAACCTACAATTCTTAGTATCATGAGTGTGTGATTTATAAATCTTATAGTAACTAGACACTTTCTTCCTAGTGGTGCATCAGAAGCAATGGACACCTTCTTGAATCATGATCTAAATGGCAGATTTCATAATCCAGTAACATGGTACACACTCATCTATGAGGGCATATATCCTTAGTATTACCCTCCACTTCACAATCTATACACCACAGTCCACTACACATCTCATGTGTGGAATTGGTGAAACATTTTCCAACCGCTTCTCCATATAAGCAATATGCACCTCCAAAAAGGGACTCACTCTAGTGTCCACACTACCAACATGCCTCATCTTGTAGATCTGCCTCAAGAGCTTTGTGTCGTTTTTAAAAGTATTTTATGATAGCGGCCTTACGACAGGGTTATCAAACCACTAACAAACCATTGTGCATGTTGACTAGGATGAATATCATAAGATAAATTTGATAACAGAGTCTTAAAATGGGCATCATATTCCCTTACACTTTCATCCATGCCCTACTTGATATCCTTTAGCATGTTGATGCTCTTCTACTCAAACTTAGGTATGTGAAATTTTGTCAAGAAAGCATCACACAATGCGGTGTAATCTACACAATTCTGATTCAGATCACACTTCCTATAACAACTATGTGTGTGCCCCTACAAGGTGGTTACAAATTGAATTTTTTTGTGCTATAGGGGTGTAATGTCCTTGGTGTTCCATAGTAGTATACACATATGAATGTGCTCTTTGACATCTCGCAATGCCTCTATACTCTCGATATGAAGGGACATCTCATAATACACTGTTGGGGTTGGTGCGAGACCATGCCCAATAGATCTAGATCCTATAGTTCCTCCCATGTTCCCTCCACCTCTAGAACCACCATATATGGTAGATATCAAACCTCTAAATCCTATTGATCCTCTTCCAAAAGCGGGAATTGGACAAGAGGATGTGTTTCGTTTTGTTTTGAAAGTTGAGCTAAATTGAACTCCCACAGTCTATGAAGTTGTACTACTTTTAGGTGTAATACAAACATTCTATGCACCCACATTCTATGTTGATGATGCACTAGAAAACATACCTCTAATCAGACTTCCAAATAATGCAAAAGATGCCCGACTCACCATAGATGAATAAGCTACATGATTAACTCTTGAAATTGATGGTAAATTAACTCTATCTATTGTTACTCTACTTCCCACACTAGCCTTGCTTACTAATGACTCTCATAGAAATTGGAAAACCAAGCACAAGGGCTAGGTCACCAAGAGGGATCAAATGTACACCTATGTCCCATGTCATTTCCATTGACACACTCTCATCTATAAATTTTGAAGAGGGTTCGATGCAGCCTAAAATTTGCAAGATAACACCCTAGTCATGGTGGCACATCACTCGGCCTAGACTAAGCACTCACCCAAAGCTCACAAAGGTACAGGTCCTCTTTAGGGTTGTTGTAACAAGATGACACATAATGAAGAAAGACCATAAATAATCATGACTAATCCATCATTCTACAAAGGTGCATGCTACCTAAAAATCTATGAAAGAATGAGCTTAAATAGTAATCATGATTAAACACTAACATGCACTACTCAATTACATGAATGACACTTAGATTCAGCCAATATCCTCAATCTATAACAAGTATAGAAGCTCCTTACAAGTACTTATCAATTCATCTTAAGGCACATATGAATCTGATACACATATTCAGAATCATACATACATTCCTATATCCCTCTGATACATCATATAAATCTCTCTTTTACTATGCACCTAGCCATCAAATATATAGGGTGGGGACTTGCCCTTCATCACTTAACTACTCCAGAAATAAGTCACGTGCTATTAATAGCCACATGCCATTTACAATTATAACCACACATGCAAGTGCACTATCTATATCCCTCTTATAGATAATTGAAGTGTTCATTCCATTCTTAGCTTGCCTCCATGCATAGATGTTTGAACTACTCTTCTAGATATAGACAATGCTTGGTGCACACTTCTCTGCATCGTTGATGTGTTCCGCATGCCATCTTCCAAAAATAGATCCTCATGCCCAAAATTGGATAAGTCCTAAAATCCAAACCTACCTTCCACACGTGGGTCCTTCCTATCCTTCGCACCTTCAATCCTGGCCTTCTACCCCACGTAGACTCCTTGTGTGATTTTTGCCAAGTATTCTTTGATCAACATTACCCCACACTAATCTCATTGTCATCCCAACAATGGTCATCTCCAAATTTTGAATGAAAGAATATGAATGAAAGAATAAGAATGAATAATGTTGACAAATCAAGAATTTATACGAGGTTATTCAAGCAACCTCCTCAGTATCAGTTTGTAGTATCAGCTTTGGATACTCTTCCTTTATTGCAGCCTCCAAATCCTACCATTTAGTGAGTGATTATTCTACTTTCTCTGGGATGTCCACAGCCATGGACTCCAACTCATCTTGCATAATTTCCACTTTCTAGTTCTACTGAGTAACCAACACAACACGGGGCATGGATGTTATCCTTTCTTCTAAAAGGTCCATCTTATGTGTAATTAGTTTTCCAAGCTCTTCTAGCCGAGTTTTGTGCCACTCCTGTGGCCTCACACTTTTGGTTAACCATTGCCACCCTCTTTACATGTACTCCAAGGTCTCATCTTTCATGGCCTTCTAGACCTCATTGGTCTCTTCCAAGGTCTTAAGGTTGATACCACTTTGGAGCTATGCATATATTCAAAGCTTGATCTCGATTTCTTCAAGACTTCTTGTAATGCTCGCAACAACCCTTCATAAGATGTGATTTCCTCATCACCGATGATTTTTCCCATTCGGCATACTTCTCTAATTTTTATGGCGCTTGCATACGTAGAGTTTCATCTTCTAGCACCAAGTCCATTGAATTCCCACATAGTGTAACGATGAAGGAAATGTTTGTGGTACCTTGGGATCTAAGTGTGGCCTAACTCGATTACATTGTCCCCAATATCTCTGCGATGCTTATGAATACTTCAGTCTTCTTCTATGTGCAGTCCCTTTACTACGTTATGCATGCTATCTCCATGTCCTTCGTCTTTACCTCTTCAAGTAGCACCTTGATTGTGGCAGATTTATCCATGTTCCTTCTGGCCACCTCCACTGAAACTTTCACCAACAGACATTCGACTGCTCATCCGACATGACAAGAGGCTTTACTATCATATGTCTAGCTTGGGGTTCCTTCTTTAATCATCTTAACATGCATGAATCCTCACATACATTGAAATAAGGCTCAAATACATGTAGGTGTGCATCAAATAGGATAGTTGTTTTCATGTTTGTACGGTCACCATATCTTCATCCATCAACTCCTGACCAAATAGATACTTTTGTGCTATTGTTCTCTAGAAGCGGGTACAAACAATCTTTCCTATGTCCTCTACATACCCCATGGCTGGTGGAATGCCCTCTCCAATCAAATTTCTATACCTCTGCTTAGGAACTCTAGCTTCCAAATTTGGAGCTTACATCTCCATGTCTGTGTTTCTCCTGCAGCTATTTCCTCTAGTCTTTTCTCCTCTTCATCCTTCTCCTTTGTTTCCTCACCCTTTTCTTTTGTGTGCTCTAGGGTATAGGGGATGTAGGTGTGCTCTCCTCGACTCTTCTACCTCCTCGCTCGAATTCAGCTTCCTCCTTCTTGACGTGGTCGCTTCATTCTACGGGAGAATCGAGGTGATCTGCGCATAGAGGTTGGGGTAGCACCTTGGGTCCTTGTTCTCCTAAATACCCTTTTAAACCTATGCTTCCCTTGGACCACATTCAAGTCCTCTTCCTCCCCCTCTTGTGGTTGAGGTAGTGTAATGGCGTGCTTAGCTTCTCTCTAACTTATAGGATGTTTCTACCCCTAAGATCCAAGCCGCCACTATCATTGTGCTCTTCCTCCTCATCTTGCACTTCAATTTTCTCTCGAGGGATTAGGTCTGGGACATTCTCCATTGTGTGTTGAATCGAGGTGATCTATGCATAGAGGTTGGGGTAACACCCTGGGTCCTTGTTCTCCTAAATACTCTTTTAAACATGTGCTCCCCTTAGATCGCATTCAAGTCCTCTTCCTCCCCCTCTTGTGGCTGAGGTAGTGTAATGGCGTGCTCACTTCTCTCTGACTTATAGGATGTTTCCTACCCCTATGCTCCAAGCTGCCACTATCTTCACACTCTTCCTCCTCATCCTGCACTTCAATTTTCTCTAAGGGCTTAGGTGCTGGGACATTCTCCATTGTGTGCTTCCCTTTTGGTGGTGCTAGAAGTGTGAACTCACCTTCCACATATTTTTTGTTCTCCATCTTTGGCTTCAACTGGAGATACACCAACACCCCAAATCTGCTACACCAAGCTTATTGGCTTGATGTTCAACACTTCAGAAATGATTCTCTCTGTGTAGGCACTCCTGCTAGGGTATACATACTTCTTCCGCAGTGTATGGTAGTCGCAGTCTACCTTGTCTACATTGAAGTTTAATTTGTGTGTGTTGGTAAACCTATGAAAAGACTCCTAAAAATACCTTGTAGTGAAGTCCTAAGGTAACTTGCACTAATGGCTCCAAGTTCCATCCTTCATTGGAAAGCACACGATGTAGAAATGCTGGTATACAACAAACTGAACTTGCTTTCCTACCATTACTGGTAGGTCCTTTGGTATGCGCCATTCTTCTCCAAATACTACGAAGCCTATCATACCATTTCTCTACCCTTTGTTTCACCTCATCTGTCATAGTCCCCTTACATAGATATTTGCTCAATCTTTCAGCTGGGGACTTGTTCTCCATGGGGTATTCCCATATTTTCTCCTTTGTTCTGTCTAGTACTCCAATTTCCTTGAAGACCAGTGATAAGAGAACAGCCCCAAAGTTGATCTTCCCTCCTGTGCATGCTTCCTCGACTATTTTCTCTATAAATAGTCAGCAATGTTGTGTATACTATCCCTTCGACATCTTCTCAGTGCAACATATAACCACATGGTGTTTACCTGCGACCACCACTCCTGATCATTTAACTTGGTAACCAAGTGTGTTGCAACTTGTACAACTGGACAATTCTTGAATTTTTCAATGTCCATTCCACACGGACCCTTTAGGTATCCCAACTCCTATTTGGTCTTCAAAATCATGGCTTTTTTGTGAGGTCACTTTATATATCTTCTCCTGTGGCCTTCCTACTGTCACTAATGAAACAAGTGCAGATGAAATTCTAACTTTGCATCCTGCAAAGTAGAAGTAGTCTTCATGAACCCTACTCATCAGCCACTGGTACAAGGGCTCATATTTCCTGAAGTATGGTAGCTCATACAAATGATATACCCCGATTTTCTTCAAGATATTTTTCACCCGCATCATCATATACCGGCATGTCATTTGTTGTGCATTTTTTTGTTCTAACCATGAGTAAGGAGTCAAGCTCCTTTTTGTTCTCCAATGTCCTATGATTATATTCACTCACCTTACTTTTTCTAATGGGTGAATCCCATTCTTGGCCAACAATAACCCCTTTTGGGTATTGCATCTCCAAAAAATGACTTTCGGGTGCAATCTCTTCCTCCTCAATGACCACCTTCTTATTTTCTTTTGTTGCTACTGTAGATGCCTTCTTTGGTGCCATTTTTACCTTGTCAATGTCTCCTATTCACTCCCGCAACTATACGAATCAAACCCTAGTTCAATCCAACTCGCCTTACAGGTGGAAACCTTGTAACCTAACTCTTCTCTGTCTCCTTGCTTTTCTCAAACCCTTCACCACTGAGGACACAAGCTTCTTAAAGCACAGATCTGGTTGTCACACTTGATTTCACACCCTTCACACCTTAATTCAATCACTCATCTCTTTGTACTTGGCTCTTCTCTCAAATATTCTTAATTACAATGGTAAAAATGAATCCACATCCCTTCCTTATATAATTTTTTCAAATTTTTATGCATTTATTGCTCCTCACCTACCAAATATCCCTTCATTCATTGACCAAATCTATTCATTCCATGTGGTACATCTCCTCACCTACCAAATATCCCTTCATTCATAGACTTCTCTTCAGCGTGCATTCCTACGCCGAGTACCTCATCACCGCACCTTCTCTTGGTAGGTATCATGGCCTCTCGCTTACCTCACGTTATATTGTTCCTTCATCCAACTCCATCCTTGGTCACCTTTTGAGAAGCACTCCCCTTTAAATCACACATGTAGTAACTTATTTCTTTCACCTTTCAAGTCTTGAGTCCTTTTCTTGGATAACAACAACCACCCCACATTCAAGGTATGTGAAGTCCTCTGCACATAAAAATTCTTCATACAATAATTAGCTTCATGCATGTAAGCACACTTATTACACAAAATAAAACTAAAATGACAAAGCATAATGACAATAATGTAAATACATTAAAGAAATTCCAAATTTAAAACCTAGACTAAATGGCAACACTTCCTTATTACAAACACCAAGAAGACTTATTTATAGTAGGGCTTCAGCCTACTCCCGTTAAAGTAACCGGGTATCCGTGTTCCATCAAGTGCTTTTGGTGGCATGCACCTAAGTTAAGTATAGAGGTTATAACATACGGCCCCAACTAGTGTACTTTGAGCTTTCTGGATGGCGCAAGAACTTTGAGTCATAAAGAAGAACCATTTGTCCAATCTCAAACTTTTTATCTCTTATGTTTCTATCATGCCATGCTTTTTTCCTAGATTTTTCCTTCTTCTGACTCCATCATGCTATGGCTCAAGTACTCATCCAGTTGAATCATATTTTCAATTCATTCTTCTAAAGCCTTTTCATCAACTAGACCTCTAGTGTACACAATGCGCAAAGAAGGTAACATAAATTCTATAGGAAGAACAACTTCCACGCCAAACACCAATTAAAATGGTGTGGCTTTATTCAATCTCTTGTAAGTTGTTCTATATGCCCAAAGCACAGATTGACACCTTGTCATCCCAATCCTTTCTTCCAACATCACATATTTTTGTCAAAGTATGGCCCAAAATTTTGTTGAAAGCCTTAGCAGTTCTATTTGCATGAGGATGGTAAGGTGTAGTTTTATGGTGTGCAACCATAAACTCATCCAATAGGATCGATGATCTCATTCAAAAGTGTGTATCTCTATCACTTGTCAAGCTCGAGAGGACATCCATATAGTGTAAGAACATTCTCCAATAGAAACCTAGCTATTGTAGGTCCGTACAGTCTTTAGTCATGTTCCTTCTACCCACCTTGTGAGATAATCTACGTAAGTAATGATATAGCATGATCTAGTCCTGCGTGTGGCTGGAAAAATAGGTCCTACAAAGTCAATGGCCCATTTCTCAAATGGTTCAGCACTAGTAATTGGTCTCAAAGGCATCTCATCTCTTTGCCCTGGTTTTCTTAGGTGCTGAAAATGATCATGCCTTGTAATAGTCTTTATAGTATTTATACAAATTGCCTCCCACCATAATCCAACAATTAAGATCTTCCAAGAAGTTGCATCACCTGCATAATGGCCTCCTACAATACCACCATGAGCTTCTTCCATGATATCCTTGCGCTCATGCTCTAACACACAATGGTGTAATACTTCATCTCTTCCTAACTTGTAAAGGTCACCACTGATTAACATAAACGGTGCCGCGCGTATAGCAAGCTACTTCTTTTCTAATGATTTCATCCCTTCTGGTGCCATACCTATGCGTAGAAAGACAACAATGTCTTCTAGTTCCATGGGCACTCATTGCAACCTATATAACTGTGCATCTGACATTGTTTCTTCAATCATCTATGCCTCCTCTCTCGTATTGATTCTAGATAAATGGTCTGGTCTAGAGTTACTTTTCCCTGGTTTCACCACAACTATGAAGTCAAATTCTTGAAATAGGAGCACCCATCTGCATATGCACCCTTGTAAAACTAGCTTATTTACCAAGTACTTCAATGCCATGTGATCTGTATAAAACACAAATGGTGTTGCAAGAATAGTACTTGTCGAAATTTATAAAATGTATAAATCATTGACAAAACTTCTTTCTCTGTAGTTGTATAATTCCATTCAATAGGAGTCAGCTTCCTACTAGCAAAACGAATTAAATGATCAATAATACCTTCACTAGGTTAAGCTAACACAATGCCAATTTCCATACCAAAAGCGCCCACATGTACATGAAATGATTTATCCCATGATGGAAAGTGTAGAATGGGTGCGGTAGTAAGTCTCTCTTTTAATATTTCAAACGCGTGTTGTTGTGGTTCTCCCCAATAAAATGTACCTTTCCCCTTCAGTAGTTCTTCCAAGGGTGTTGCAATTCTGGCATACCCTTTTATAAACTTTCTGTAATACCCTATATGACCTAAGAATCCATGCACCTCACTTTGACTAGTAGGCGCTTCCAGGCCTAAAATGATTGCAACCTTGGCTAGATCAACTAGCAAACCTTCCTTGCAGATGATATGTCCTAACAGTATCCCAAATGGTATAGCAAATATGCACTTCTTTATATTCAAAGAGATACTCAATTGTCTACATCATTCAAACATTAAGCACAGATTGTCACAATGGTCTTTCACAAGCCCATATACTATCCAATCATCTAGGTAAACTTGTAAGAAGTTGTGAATAAAATATTTGAATGCCTGAACAACTATTTACAAGAATACAAAGTGAGACATGTTCTTCAATCCAAAAGGCATTACAATATAGGTGAAACTGCCCCATTCAGTTGTAAATGTTGTCTTTTCTTGATCCTCCTGAGCTATCCAAACCTGATGATACCCAAAATCCATCTGTGAAAGAATATATTTTATGCCCTACAACTCCTTCCAAGTATTTCCTTAGTGAAAGGTGTAGGGAATGGATTTGTGATGCATGCAACATTCAGCTCCCTATAGTCCACACATATCCTAATCTACCCATCCTTCTTGATATTGATCACCATTGGGCTAACCCATTCTGACTCATTAAGGGGCTTGATAATTCGGATTTCAACATTTTATCAATTTCTTCCTTTACCTTTTCATGCAAATTAGGATTCATCCTATAGGGTCTCTTTCTAATTGTCGTGCACCATCCTTAAGTTTTATTTTCATTTCCCCAAGTGATTCATGTATGCCTTTAAGTTCATGATATCCTCTAGGGAATAAGTCCTGATAATATCTGAGTAATTCGATGATCTTTGCTACCTCCAAGTCTGACTAGTAATCTCCAATTATGGCCTCCTTAGGCTCAACCTCTGAACCTATATTCACCTTCTTTGTCTTCATAGGTTCATGGTAGGCACGCGTGTCCTTGTCTACATTTTCTAAGACCTTGCGCACCCTATGTGAATGCTCAATATCCAAGTTTTCAACTTCCTCGTCATCCACGATGTAAACCATCTTTCCTTTTTCTCTCTCAAGGAAAGCGCACTCAAGTAGTTTGGAGTCTATTTCTTCTTCCTTTTCAAAACATGCTCCAAACTCTATCTCACTGAATAATTCCTAAATATGCTCTTTTGCTTTTGCACTATCTCCCATAGTTAAGTGCTTGACAAATTTTAATGCCTCTGCTACCAGAGGTTGAGTCGAGAAATAATCAAATGTCTGAATCATACTTGCAGTCAAATTTTTCCAGTTCCTAGTTTCTCTATGTAGTTCTACATATACATACCAAGCGCGTGCACATCCTTGGAGTGTGAAATACAATTTATGCACCCAGAGTGATGGTGGTAATGCTTCCTATCGAGTCTCTCACATTGTTGAATGTGATGTTGAACAAGTTGATTACCATGATAAGTACATATCGGTGTAGGTGTATTGTTCCGTATAAACCTAGGAGATAAAGCTATTCCAATCTCTTCCCAGTTTATAATATTATCTCTATGGAATGCCCACTAGCACGTTGTTGTCCCACGCAGTGTATATACTAGCATCTCTCTCCTTATAACTGGATCTACCCACTGCATTTCCATTGCCTTCAGAAAGGCATGCAGAGCTTTTGTCCCTGTATACCATGGTATTGTACTTCCTATCCATCGTATTGAATGAAATCTATTCGTGTGCGCGACCACGCTTTTCACCTCATGCCCGACTAATTCATATGTACCATGAGCCCAATTGTCACAAGCAATACTCATAGTGTCACTAATAGAATGAGAATCCTCCCACTATAGAATGCCTTCTTTTGATGGCTCGTTGACCTCTGGGTCTTGAATAACATGTACATAGACTCTGTTTAAGTCCTCCTCACTGAGAGGCTCAACATAGGGTGTAGACTTCCCATCTATCAACGAAATCACTTTGTAGACACTAAAATTAGCTCACACTCCCCTTTGATCCTCGACGAATAAACACCCTTCATCACATTCACCTAGCCATGGCCCCCTTCACCCCACTAATATTAATTTAATTAATTCATTATCCTCACCATATTTATTATTTAAATATCTTAATTTAAATAATATCCACACATACACTTCACTTAGACACCTCACCAAGCTAACTCACCCTAAAAACCTATTCTTAGTAAGTTACCATAACTAACTAAGACTTACCTAAACCCTAAAAATCAATGCCTACATTCCCTCTAACCACATTCCCACATGCTTACAAGAAGCTTCTAGTCTAATCCACGAGTTAACGGCATGAGATCCGAGGAAATCAAGAGGATCTCCCTAGTTTAGTAAACCTAAGAAATCCCACCTTGACCGATGTCGGTTACCCCTAACCATCACCGATTAAGCTGGAACTACCTTTGGTTACCCTTTTAACCCCAAAACAACCTTATTCTCAAGGTTGGCAGAAGGTTGGAAAAATATTGGACAATTTGGCGAACATTAACACATCTCAGAGAGATAACACATCTTTAGAGAGTGAATTCCAAAGAGAACACGCATGCAAGGAAGGAGATCAAGCACTTTCTCTTGCACAACCATCCCAGCCATGATCTGATCTAACCAAGCAAAGAGGAATGTACATAAAACCCATGCAGAAGCTTTCTTTTAGTTGGTGATCACTTACAGCCTTCAAACCTCTCATCAACACCTCCATCCCTCACTCATAGACATTTAGGACTAGAATCCCAGTAAGTATAACGTCATATTTCTTTGGTTTACTTCATTTCATCATTATTTTATCATCTATTGTTTACCTACCCACCTATTGACCTTCTCCAACACTTCCACCTCCATATACTCATTAAAATATCACCAAATCCTACCCAAGTCACCCAATACCTCATCTCGACTAACAAAATCCTTTACGTAATCAAAAAGGAGACCCAAAGCTTATTCTGTGGCATTCCCAGATTTCCATAATAATCGGCACCAATTACACCTAACCGACATCACCCTTAAAGTATTTGTATTTTCCCATACAACCTAGAATAGAGACCTATCCACCTACTTTCATCTCACCCTCATCCATCTACGAATATACTTGAGACCTCTATCAGACCTGCAGAGATCCAAAACTAGTCACTTGACCTTCGGATCCTATTCTGACCTAGCATGTTAGATTAGATCTATTTCTTATTGTGTTTTAAGTGAGATACCTAAATCATTTTGAACTATAATAGGATTAACTTTGTTTACAACATTAAATTGTTTAAAACAATGGACTGACAACCATCTAGGAAGTATCACACTTCTTGGATCTAGCATATGCTAGGTAGTTAACTGCACATATTGTTTAATTCCTTCTGGTGGTCTTGCTTTATATTATAGGTAGTTCCTCCTAGCCAAAAGGAAGCTCTCACAATCAGTTGTGGATTTGGAAGTCATATGCGCGCAACAACCCATCAACTTGCATTTGAATAGGTATTCCTCCTACGCTTGTTATCCTATTTTTTCCATCAATACTTCAAAGAAATGATCTATAACTAGGTGAAACATTTTGGCACACCTAGTGGGACCCATCTGGGGTTCCTTGCATTTCATTCATTCCTAGGAAAAATTGTGTGTTTTTTTCCCTTTTGAAAAGTATACACATTAATCTTCTTCCTTAGTAACCCACCTTTTCTTTCTATTTTCTCTAAAGGAAACCTTTCTTTTGGTGTAATTAAAAAGAACCATTTCTTCATGTTTTCTGCATTGTAGTGAAAGAGCATCCCTCTTCCTCTTCATCTCTTTGTGTCATCCAACTTCAAAATTTGATTTGGGCTTAAAAATAAGTGCATTACATTATGATTTATCGCATTAGCTCACATTAATTGAGGGAAACCTATATGCTGGAAGTCATGACCAGCTAATGGTTGACAAACAAACCGTAGAAAGCACTTTCTTTCTCTTTCTCTCTCTCTCTCTATGTCTTACCAAACCTGAAAAAAATTAAAATACACACATTCTTAAACAACATCTTACCTGGAAGAAGTTGTAGGTGATCACACGGTCGCAACAGAGTGGGCACCCAGCTCGCTGCTCTGTCAAGTCATACTTTAGAGTGAAGCCCGTCCCCACCATAACATACCTAAAACCTCACCTTTTAGATCTCCTTTTTCATAGGAAGCCATCCTCACCAAAAAAATCTATTTCACAACTCATGTGTCAATCCCTAAATAGCATAAGCTAAACAAACATAATAGAAAAGGGCACTCCTAAGATCACATTTTTCTTAGTGTTTCTGCTTGGCTTGCATTTTGAGGTGAGAGATCACGTTCTTCATTTTTTTGTTCATCCTTGCATGCTCCTAATCACACACTAGTGTATTCCAGCTTCACCTGAGTGTTCTTGGGCCATATCATAATAATTCTCAGAATTTTGGGTTTGATTCTACATCAAATTTTAATTCACAACCACTTTTCTTTCATCATTGTTTCAATTTCACAGTAATCGTCATCGGTTATACCCAATCGACGTCAGTTCTAGGTCCTTTTGCTAACCTACCCAAAAGGACATTTTATTCATCATCTTCCACTTTTCACATTCCTTGTCACTACCATCATACCCATTGACATTGTAAACATCATCAAATTTGGCATACCGCCGATTTCACGTTCTGCTTTGTTTTTCACTCACTACCCATTTTTTTTACCGTGATCGGTAGTGGTTACCCCGACCGTAGCATCAGTTTTCCTTAACCAACATCGGTTAGGCTGATTCACATTCCAACCATCATTTGATACCAAATCCACTTTTTACTGCCAGATTCACCTATTCCTGCTATTCTCTATGTCATTTACAAAGAAGCAGCTCTACCTAATCAGTACTAGATCATAGGGTGCTAACCCGAAGATAAGCAAGCACACTTTTATTTCACTCTAGTTGTCAACCACTCCCACCTAGTCCTTCACCACCTTCCATTTTATCACTAGCCATGGATCCCATCCAACCTATTACTATCGCTAGCGGAGATGAGGAGTTCACACAACTCCTTGACCAAAACCCTGCCACCTTATAGTTTTACCTTTCCCACTCATCCACTTGAGATGCTTCGGGTTAGTTGATATATGACATGCATGTATCTATCCCCCAACTCTCACTCCCACTCCTGCATCAACCCCATCTAGCTCGTGTTACCCACATCTACCTTACCCCCAGTTATTTTGCAGCTAGGTCCTATACCCGTTATGACTGTCGCATCTTCTAACTCCATGGCACTGTTACATCCACCATACCCTCAAAAATGTCTCACACATACCCGTAGCTACATTACCACCTCCCGTGTTGGTGACCCCTACCCCATTTCAGAACGTGGTCCTTTCCATTCCACAATCGTTAGCCCCTATTGCCACTAGGGTTACCACAACCCTTCCACCTCCCTATACATACTACCAACAACCTCCCATTTCATCCATTATTCACTCGGTATGTACCCCTGTTTCACTACCTTCTTCTCAATCAACCTACATGGCAGCCCCATACACTGGAGTGCCACCCCTATTATATGCCCAAAACCAATCCTCTCACGCTATAGGAGGCACCCAATCATCACAACCCACCAACGACCTAATTAAATTGATGTTGGACAAGATGCAAACATTGGAGGCATCGGTTTTCAGCTCCCACAACACTCTCACCTATGATGAGATTTGCAATGAGCCCATCCACCCATCCATTCCTATCCACTCATACCTCATGCATTGGGAAATGCCTAAATTCAATCGTTTCAATAGCAAAGAAGACCCGTAGTAGCATTTGTATTTGTTCAAACACGGGTGTTATCTAATCGCTCATGATGATGTCTTGCTCTCGAGAACCTTTCTCATGTGCCTCACTAGACTTGCATTAGATTGGTATAGTGGGTTACCTAGATACTCTATATTCTCATTCAATCAGGTAGCCCAAGCCTTCTTGGATCATTTCTCTATCAATATCATTAAGAAGGTTACCATGATTGATCTATACTCCACGCATCAATATGAGGACGAATCTATCACAAATTTTGTTTGCTTGTTGGCGTAGCTTGATCAACCAACTCACCTTCAACTACCCCAAACATAACTCATCGAGATCTTCACATGGGCTTGTGCTAGACATATCTCACTAACCTTGTAGTTCCAAACCTTCCAAACATTCGATGAAGTATTCACTATGGAATGAAAGTTAGAGATTTAGGCCATCGAAGAGAAGAAAATCCAATTACGTAATAAAAATTTGGCATTCAAGTTCAATGATGCCTCTTCTTCTTCCAAACCACAAAAAAATTATTCAAAAGCTAAGGGCACCACTAATGCAGTGGTACTCAAGGCTGGCCCAGTGCATCCATCAAATCAAGCTACCCCCTCATCTAATCTCTCACCCATCCAAACTTTTCAATTCAGACGAGAGTAGTGGAAATATACCCCAATCAGGGAACCTTACTCTTTTGTCTTAGAAAAGCTTATCAAAGTCGGAGCCATCACCCTTCCACCTATAAAACCACACACTTGGTTTTGACCTTGCTCCCCATGCCCGCATGGTATAAAGAACATGATTTCTATAATTATCATTGAGTAAAGGGTCATAGTGACAGCAACTGCATCACTTTCAAGAATATTATCCAAGAAATGCTCGAGAAAATCGAGTTAACCTGTGGATAATCCTAATGCACCACTGCCAACCAAAACCTACACATCTTCAAGAAACCATTTCCCAATCATTCCCCTTCATCTCGATCAAATGGTGAGACCTCAACTCACAATACCCATACCCGTGAGGTTCACACTATCTTTAATGATGTACCGTCACCTCCCAATTACCCCATATTCCTTCCATAGAGGAGATCCTAGCCCGAAATCCTCCTTCCGCATTGGAACCAACCTCCCTTGTTCCTTCACCAATAGAGGAACACCTTTCATCTCCTTCATCACCTACGGAGGAGTCTTCTACTAACATTGAGTTCCCACTTAGAGAACCAACACCTACATTACCTCCTCCACCCATAGAGGAGCACCCATTATCTCCTCCACCCATAGAGGAACACCCATTACCTCCTCCACCCATAGAGGAGCACCCATCATCTCCTCCACCTATAGAGGAGCTCCCATCATCTCCTCCACCTATCATAGACCTAGTTGAGATACCTTTGCCTCTTGGTGAGCATTCTCCATCCACTACCCAAAATCCTGCTAACCTACTTTTGGCTCTCTTACCCACGGAAGTTAAAGCTAGCCAATTTCCCGTCTCTAAGACACATTTTACAGGAATTTCCATTAGGTCCTCATCAAATCCACCTATAGACGTGTTGTTCTCATGTTTGGCCGATCACTTAGATTATGTGGATAGAGCCTTACTATGGGGGCACCTTTTGCTTCCTGTCTCAACGCAGATGTAGATGTCACTTACTGATACCTCCACTATCTACCCAAAAATATTTCGACCAATCGAACCAAAGACAAACCATCATAACTCCTTCCATGAAACCTATTATATCTCAAACCACACCCTTACCCATAACTCAACCTACACCTAAACCCAAACCCATACCTACAACATTTACCTCGACTAAACCTATTACCACTTTAGGGGTCACCCCGACCACCAGCCTTACTCATCCACCTATCAAAATGGATTTATCTACATCCTCCAAAGTCAACACCATACCTACTCCTACACCCAAACAAAAGAACCAAACCCATCAACCTCATACCCTAGCTATGCCAATCACACCTACACCTATCTCATCCGTCTTAGGATCTCAGCTTCCCCACATGGTCAAGAAACCTCCACCCACTAATAAACCAAAAACACAACCCATTCCTTCCTCACAAACCTCTAATCTCCCCAGATGCCCAACATGACTTACACCAGCACCTGCAACATCTTTACCACCCATACCTCCAATACCCTCAATTATTGCTTCACTACCCACTACACTTTAGTCATTGTCTCTCACACCCCAAGCACGACCTGTGTCATCTACCTTCACAAAGCACCCCCGTTATCCCCGTGGGTAACTCGCCCTCTTCCTCCATCTAATTTTCCTTCTATACCTCATACACCCACATCACCTTTACCCAAGAAGGTGCAACCCAAAAGCAAAACTCCACTACCCCACAACAAGGTAGTCAAAACAACCACACACCCTCCTACCCATCCATCTACTATACCCCTACCTAAACAAACACATGACCGACACCTAAAACCACACCAGCACCTCAACCCATAGCTTGATCCACTCCTCTTCCAAAGACCGTTCCTCAATAATCAACCACACCTACATCCAAACCTACGATCACTTCCCATTGTGATCCACTAGCAGGGTCCTATGCAAAAATTTTAACCAACCTCCTGGAGACTTCTATCATCACATTACCGCCACTCAGACCTTACGACCCCATCAAACCCAAGCCAAAAGGGTTTGACGATACTAAAATTTGCACATACCATCGTGTGCCAAGGCACGATGTGGAGAACTACAAGGCCTTGAAAACCATCCTTATCCAATTATGTCCACCAGAAACCAACTTTGATGATGACGACCTTCTCGATGAGGATCCTACTTCACCGACACCCATTCCCACACTACCCACTCCACAACCACAACCTCCATCCTCACAACTCCTAGCGCCACCCCAAGATTTGAAATTAACATGGTTCACATCAGAGAACTTGCTACACAACCACCCCAATTTCACTACGCCTAGCTCACCTCACAAGGCTTTTCTCCTCTAGTAGGTTTTTTCCCTTCATGTCATTATACCACTCATCCTACACCTTCTCCATTTAACAACTCCCCTCAAATCAACATGATACACATCACTACACATGCGCAAAAGGATAAGGGAAAAGAAAAGGCAACTGACCCACCAACCAATCCTATACCCAACATACCATCTGCACCCATACCTAAAATCACTATCTGTGGCCCCACGTACCCCATTTCTAATGGCATCACACATCACACCATGCTCAAACAATTACATCAATCTCCCCTCAAAATTTCCTTATATGACCTCATTCAAACCTCAGAATCCCATTTTCAAGCTCACATGGAGGTTCTTCAATCTATTGAGGTTTTACCCAATGACCCTACACCCATAGCCTCCATTATCACACCCCATCATGTAGCATCTCTCACCAAATTACCACCTTCATCTTCACCCCAACCTATTCACCAAGTATCCTCCATTAGCTTATCAGAGGAAGAGATTGTGCCACACCAAAATGATGACCTGGACCCATCCCTCTTCATCTCTGTCCACATCGATGACATACGGGTACGCGTCATGTGATGATTGATGGGGGCGCTAGCATTAACATCATTTCATCCCATGCATTCACTCAAATGCGCATACCTACTGACAATTGCATGCATAAACATCCTGTCATGTTGCATTCATTCAATGATGCTATCACCTCTACACTAGGCACTGTCATCCTCCACATTCACATGGTCCCCGCACTGTTCCAAAATTGTTTTATGTCTTGGAGGGGGAATTCCAATATAACCTGTTGCTTGGCAGACCCTGGATCCATGTCATGGGTTGCGTTCCTTCCACTTTGCATCATTGTGTAAATTTTGAACACGAAGGACACACTTATACCATTCCAGATGACCCTCACCTTTCAAAACATGCACCATGCTTTACCAGCCCAATGATGTGCTCATACCTATTAAGTCGTCTACCTCCACAAATGCTACTTCTTCACCTACGCCCACCTACCTAGTAGTACAGCCGTTGCTTCTACCACACATACCTCCTCCATTCCAACAACTTCCATAACCTCCACGGATGACCCATCAGCTTCCCAATCCATTAACTCTACCTCAACATTGACCTCGACACTTTATCCATACCATTTACCTACCTACATACCAACCACCGATCCTTGGAAGGTGTTTTTCAATGCCTCACTTTGGGGAGTACCACTATATATAGTGTCAACACATTCCTTACTCCAAAAGAGTAAGGGAGCCTTCACTAACACTCACATTATGATCACCATATAAGAGAATGTCTCCTTTATGGTCCTCCTTACCTTCATACTAGTCTCACCTATGGGGACTTGATACTACCACTTATACACCCGAACCACCACAACAAACTTGCCCCTTTTCCATTGACTTCAAATCACTTACCAATAATTGTTTCATCCACACCTTCCTGCACCGATGTGCATGGAAGGGTTTTGGTTTTGGAGTTTATGAGCAAGAGCACCATACCATTATTCCATGTACCACCCGCAAACATAACAACCATAGTGGTATCGACTTTCCTAAAACACCTACCAAATAGGCCCACATTGAACTCATTAAGGACACTAGCTCTTCTACACATTCTTCACCCACTCCACCTTCATCACCACCTTCACCGATGGAGTCAATGGATCCTAAATCTATCCCTCCTATTTTATTTTTTTCATAAACACCATTTTCTTGGGACCTTTGACTTATCAATGCGACAAGCAAGGCCCCTTCCACTCTTCCCTTCCTGTATCCTAAAATGATCGATGACGATACACCTTCAATTAACGTTGTTCAATGTCAGGATGATGAATCCATACTCACCTACCTTGGTGCAGAAGACTCATATATTCATCATTTCGTTACCTTCTGAGATGCAAACCATGTTGAATGAATCGACTATCGAGATCAACATTCATACTCAGGATGACCCACACATCCTAAAGATCAAACAATCTTTAGATGTTACCGAACAGGAAGCCATCACTTCTTTTCTTAGAGATCATAACCATGATTTTGCTTGGTCTTACATAGACATGCCTGGTATTGACCCCACCATAGTGGTCCACAATATTGTAACTATTCCCGATGCCAAACCCATCAAACAAAAGCTGAGGAAAATGCACCCTCGCATTGCTCTTCTCATCAAAGAAGAACTTCAGCGCCTTCTTTCTGTTTCCTTCATCTTACCCATTGATTATCCTCATTGGATTTCTGACATTGTCCCTATCACTAAAGCAACTAGGGACTCCGCATTTGCATGAGACTTCCACGACTTCAACCTATCCTACCCAAAAGATGACTTTCCCTTACCTGGTATTGACCAGTTGGTTGACCTTACCACTGGCCATGAGATGCTATCACTCATGGATGGCTTCTCGGGTTATAACCAAATCCTACTTGCCCCAGAGGATCAACACAAAACCTCATTCATCACCCCTTGGGGGACCTTCTACTATTGAGTCATGCCTTTTGGCCTTAAAAATGCTAGTGCCACATATCAGCGGGCTATGACTTACATCTTCCATGACATCATGCATCACATATTGGAAGATTACGTGGATGATCTCTTGGCTAAATCTAAATTCTTCTCTGAGCACCTAATCGTCCTCAAAACCATATTTGACCACCTCATTAAATATTGTGTCCGCCTTCAGCCTAAGAAGTGCGTCTTCACGGTTCTCTCAAGAAATCTCCTGGGATTTATTGTTTCCCTCCGTGGTATAGAAGTTGACCCTACTAAAGTCAAGGCCATTCTCAAAATGCCTCCACCTACTAACCTTAGACAACTCCATAGTCTGCAAGGTAAGTTGCAGTCCATTCACCGTTTCATTTCCCAATTATCTGATCGATGTCAACCATTTCATCATTCTGCTCAAGAAGGATGTCTCCTTTAAATGGGATGATGACTATCACAAATATTTTGAGGCCTTAAAATAATACCTTCTCCAACCACCCGTACTCATTCCACCTAAATACGATCAACCTTTTTACCTATACATATCAGCTATCGATCATTCCTTGGGAGCCATGCTTGCTCATTGTGATGAACAACACAGGGAGCAGGTGGTTTATTACATAATCCATACTCTTTTAGACTATGAAACTTGATACACCCATCCCGAAAAACTTTTCTTAGCCTTAGTTTTTGTTGCCACCAAACTCTATCATTACCTACTCAACCACAAAACCTATGTTGTGACCAACACCGACCCCTTACACTTCATGTACGCCAAACCTTATCAAAATCAGCGGGCTGCACTATGGCTTATGCTTTTAGCTGATCTTGAACTTGAATTCATTCATCAAAAGTCCATCAAGGGCTAAGTTATCACCGACCAATTGGATGATGCACCTATTTCTGGGGATCAACCCTCTAATTTTGACTTTCCAGATGAGTCAATTGCTACCCTTTCCCTGGACAAACCTCCTTACCAAATGAAACTCTTTTCAATGGTTCTAAGTGTCTGCGTGGGAGTGGGGCTGGTATTATCCTCATTCTTGTTGATGGTACACCCATGCCTTTGTATTTCAAATTAGATTTTGAATGTACCAATAATATTTCGAATGCGAAAGCTCGTACTAGCTCTCCAAGCTGCCTATGCCCTAGATGTTAAATCAATCAACATCTTGGTGATTCTCAATTGGTTGTAAACCAAGTCAATGGTATGTACCAATGTCGTAATGAGATACTTGTGAAATTATAAACATCATGTAGACATACTTTGATCACCTTTGATCGTTACACCCTTTAAACCATCCCATGTTCAACCAAAAATTTATAGATACCATGGCCTTCTTAGCTTCCTAAATACCCACTTCACTTACCGATTCTAATCTTCATCATTGTACAATGACTCCAATCACCTTCTTATTTATGTCTCATGATGTTTACTCGATTGGAACCGATAACCCTAACCTAAGTGACCTTTTGTACAAACAATACTCCAACTACCTTTCTCTCTCCATCTTACCTCCGATCTTACCCGTAATGGACAACGCGCCTTCCTTAAAAGGTCTCTCGTTACATCATCTTGGGGGGACTCCTATATAAGTGTGGATTTGATGGTATTTTCTTACGATGTCTCACAAGTTCTAAAATTCCTTATACCATTAAGGAGGTTCATGATGGCATATGTGGAGGTCACTTGGTGGCCTTGCTTGCTATTGTAAGCGTATTCTTCGCCTAGGCTATTACTGGTTGACCCTTAACCATGATTGTTGCAACTACGTCAAACATTGTGTAAAATGCCAACAACATTCCAATCTTCATCATACACCTAGTCATGCCTTACAAGTCACTCGTGACCTTTGGCCCTTCTCTCAATGGGGTTTGGATCTTATCGGAGAGATCAATCCTCATTCATCCCAACGTCATCAATGGATCATCACTGCTACCAAATATTATACAAAATGGGTGGAAGCCATACCACTCATTTCCACAAAATGGAGAAAATATGTGAGTTCATCAATCACCACATTATTTGTCACTTTGGTGTTCCTCATCACCTCATCACTGATAATGGAAAACAATTCAAAAATAAAACATTGCAAAAATTTGTGACACCTTTGGCATTCAGCTTAGTTTCTCATCACCTTATTACCCACAAACCAATGACCAAGCCAAATCCACTAATAAAACCTTAAAAAAAATTCTTATGAAAGTGGTTGACGATACTGGGAAGGATTGGCATATGCACATTCCTTTTCTCTATGGGCATACCACACTAGTATTCACACTTCCACTGCGGCCACACCCTTTTCTCTAGTCTACGGTACAGAGGCAGTTCTACCTCTCGAAGTCTAGATCCCCTCACTTTGTATTTCTCTCCATGACATGCTCAATGATGATGAATTTCATCAGGACCATTTAGCATAGCTAGAGTTATTAGACGAACATCATCTTAACGCTCTGGATCACCTTCAAGTTTACCAAAAACGTATCAAATGTGCCTATGAAAAACATGTTCATGAACAAACCTTCCAATTTGGTGACCTTGTCCGAAAGAAAATCAACACGTAACCAAAGCGAGAAAAAAAGTAAACGGGGCAAATTTTCTCCTAATTGGCTTGACCATACATCATCACTCATACCTATGGATCGGAGATTATCGTTTATCTTCATTCGATGGTAAACCCAAACTGAACCCCTTAATGCCTTGCATCTTCAACCATTCTATTGTTGACTTGTAGTCCTACCTCACCTTTTGTCTCTTTCCATGCTCGTCCCTTGAGCACTATTCACTCCATACACCTCACCAATGATTAAACAAGAATCATGTGAGTACCCGTCACTAGTTATCTTCTCTTGAATATGTGTACCACGGCACTGCACATAACATGATTCTCATGGATACTTTTCATCTACCTTTAGATGAGATCCCATGGTTGTTTCTCCTTGCCTTTTGAATAAGAGTCCTATCCTTCACCTTGGTCTTGTCCATGACTGCAAAGACCTCACATGGGACCAAACTCCTTGAGTCAAACTTCTAATAAAAATATGAATCCCTCAAAAGGACATCTTCCTCTCGACAATTGCTGCTATAAATAGACTACTCCCTCAAAGGATAGCTATGTATAGTTTAAAAATAAAAAAAAAAAAAACGAGAGCAACCAAAGCTTCCCGCATCGCTCAGCTTCACGAAGACCTCAAGGAGTTCAATTTTATTTATCCCATATAGACTTCCCGCATCGATCAGTCTATCTCAACTATAGGTCAAAAATAACAACCTTTTTGTCATGGACTTGCCCATTGTGACCTCGGATCTCTTGCCCAAGCACATGCTACCTCATACCATATAAAAATTAACTACCTTTCACCCTTCTTACCATTCCCACTCCCATTTCCTCATTGCCTCAAGGGACTTCTTGGAACTTAGACATTTGGTGATCATGTGACTACTTTTCACCATAAAACAGTCAATCATGTAATGTCTTTTGGTCTTATGTTCATCACCTCCTCCAAGGTATGATCTACTCGGTATGATCCTCCCCAATCAGGTGGCTTTATTGCCCCCTCTCATATTTTAACCATCTTTGCTTACGTTTTGATTACCTTATACAGGACTTGGTCCTCGATGCTTACTTTTGGGGTAATCTTCTTCTTTCGCCACAATCAACCCCACCTACATCACTTTACCTATAATCCACCCACACCTACCAAACCTAAACCCACAACATGCCAAAAAAACCTACCACCTCATTTTCATACCTCCTCATATTCTTCCCTAGCTCATGGGAGAACTACATCGGCCTGAGGTCCCTTTTCACTGGGACTATGTAAGTAGCACTCCGAGGGCATGAGGGCCTTAAAGGTTAGCATCACCATCCTCTACCCTCAACAATTCATCTTCCATGTTCCTCACATTACATCACACCTAACTTTGTTTCCTTTATACCCAACAATGGAAATTAAACCACATACATAACAAGTTGTTTCATTCATATTTTAAATATTATCATAGCATACATTTATTACACCTACCATTTCTTTATCATCACTATGCATATATTATACCACATCTCACATATGACCCATAGTATCATTCATTACAAAAATAATGAATCACAACTTCACCTACTTTTAACACAACCATCAAACTATAACCCGACTCAATCCATGCCTAAATCGACTGACTCAACCATGCCTAAATCGACTTGACTCCACCATGCCTAAATTGACATGACTCAATCCATGCCTATAACCTGACTCAACCATGCCTAAACCAACCTACCTCCACCATGCCTAACTCACCTAATTTCCATCCATATCAATACAACAAATTCAAATCTCATAAACACATCAACAAATCAAACAATACCATGTATCTCATCATATAAATAAATAAATGTGTATCTCAAATATGCATGGCTATCTCATCATGTCCATCATCTCTAAAATGTTGGCATGCGAGGCCGATATAAAATAAAAAATGTCATCACGTTGCCTTGAGCCGGTCTCATATATACAATAAAAATAATGAAATAATACAAAATCTCTTCGCGACGTCCGGTTATCCATGACCGGCATTGGTCACCATCAACTACACATTGCCCTATATTTTAACCTTTACCCTACCCCTACCTCCCTTTTTCCCCACCCAACCTTCACCTTGATCATTTACCCCACCCCACCTTTACCCTACCCATTTACCTCACCTTTCCTGACTAAATCAATTACTACCTCCTTTCATCCTCCCCTCGGGACTCATTATTTTACCCCTACCTTGGCCTTACCCATGTCGTGACCTAGATATTTGGACCTGGACCATCACTAGTGACCTTTGACCTCATGTGTTCACTATACCTTGTGGCACTATTACCTGTGTTGTTGACCTAATGACCTTACCTAGCCTATTGCTTTGACCATTTATCCTGACCTACCTTTGGTGTACCGGAACATACCTAAACATTCCTGCACCTAACCTATATTGTGTTTCCTGACCATATCCTATACCTTGGATACCGAATCACTTCAAACTTGTTTGGATAAACCTATCAACCTTAGATGATGTAGAGTTTATCCTGCTATTCAACCTAGTAGTGTGCTACGTAGTTTATACATGTGCGTATGTTTGACTGTTACTACCTTTGACCCTGACCCATTACCTAGCTTACCCAAGTAGACCTTGCTCCTTTTTCCCCCTGTTATCAACCTTTCTTTTCACCACATTTACCTTTTATCAAACCACTCACCAATTCTACCTTTGCCTCGTCAGTTCCTGGTTTGAGGGGGATCACCTTTACCCACACATGGGGCAACCACATCTTATTTTTGTTAGTGTTGCTTACCAATACAAGCTATGTAAAAAAAAGGGGAAAAATGTAGACACTAAAATTAGGTCACACTCCCCTTTGGTCCCTCGATGAATAAACACCCTTCATCACATTCACCTAGCCATGGCCCCTTCACCCCACTAATATTAATTAATTAAATTAAATTAATTAAATTAATTCATTATCCTCACTATATTTATTATTTAAATATATTAATTTAAATAATATCCACACATACACTTCACTTAGACACCTCACCAAGCTAACTCACCCTAAAACCTATTCTTATTAAGTTACCATAACTAACCAAGACTTACCTAAACCCTAAAAATCAATGCCTACATTCCCTCTAACCACATTCCCACATGCTTACAAGAAACTTCCAGTCTAATCCATGGGTTAACGATATGAGATCTCGAGGAAATAAAGAGGATCTCCCTAGTTTAGTAAACCTAGAAATCCCTTGACCGACGTTGTTTACCCCTAACCGTCCTTTGGTTAAGCCGAAACTGCCATCGGTTACCCTTTTAACCCCAAAACAACCTTATTCTCAAGGTTGGCAGTTGAAAAATAAGGTTGGAAAAAGATTGAAAAAGTTGGCAAACATTAAGACATCTCAAAGAGATAACACATCTTCGTGAGAGATCAGAGAAATGCACGCAAGGAAGGAGATCAAACACTTTCCATCACACCCACGCCATGATCTCGATCTAACCAAGCAAAGAGGAATGTACATGCAACCCATGCAGAAGCTTTCTTTCAGTTGGTGATCACTTGTAGCCTTCAAACCTCTCATCAAGCACCTCATCCCTCGCTCACAGACATCCATGACCAAAATCCCAAGTATAAGTATAATGTCAAATTTCTCTAGTTTATTTCATTTCATCATTATTTTATCATCTATTGTTTACCTACCCACCTATTGACCTTCTCCAACACTTCCACCTCCATATACCCATTAAAATTTCACCAAATCCTACCCAAGTCACCCAATACCTAATCCTAACTAACAAAATCCTTTTGTGCAATCACAAACGAGACCCAAAGCTTGTTCTGTGGAATTCCTAATTTTCACAAGAATGCACTCTGTTACACCTAATCGTTGTTGGTCACCCTTAATCGACATCAATATCTCGTATTTTCCCATACAACCTAGAACAGAGACCTACCCACCTAATTTCATCTCACCCTCATCCATCTGTGAATATACCTGAGACCTCTATCAGACCTGCAGAGATCCAAAACCAGTCACTTGACCTTCGGATCCTATTCTGACCTAGCCTATTAGATTAGATCTATTTCTTATTGTGTTTTAAGTGAGATACCTAAATCATTTCAAACTACAATAGGATTAACTTTGTTTACAACATTAAATTGTTTAAAACAGTGGACTGATAGCCATCTATGAAATATCAGACTTCTTGGATCTAGCATACGCTAGGCTTCATCGCACATATTGTTTAATTCCTTCGGTGGTATTGCTTTGTATTACAGGTAGTTCCTCCTAGCCAAAAGGAATCTCTCACAATCAGCTATGGATTCAGAAGTCATACGCACACAACCCATCAACCAACATTTGAACAGGTATTCCTCCTACACCCGTTACCCTATTTGTTTTGTCAATACTTCAAAGAAATGATCTAGAAGCGAGTGAAACAATCACAACCCTCTCCTCCTTGTTTTCAAAGATAATATATCCATTATTGAATCTTAAGTCAACATTATTTGCATAACACCAAGGGCATGTAAGAAATTTTGGAAAATTGTCTACTTCTACAAGTGCTAATACCTCAAAATCCCGATAAACTTGGCCCCTTGTATATTTATAGATGCATCCTTCAACACTCTTATGGGGGTGGCCTTATTCTAGTTCACCATGAACAACACATTAGATTATGGCTGCAATGGAGGTCTCCCCATTTGTACCCAAGCATCTAATGTCAAGCACATTTACTTCCACACTGTATCGATCAATATGTTGCTCAATGACCACCCATCCATAACAAAATTCAAAGTAATTTCCTTATCATAATAAATGCTATCAAGGGGATGATTTGTGCGCAGAATCTATCATCTAGTCTTAAGACTTGCGTGTGGAGTGTTCCCTTTCAACCAACTTCTCAATAGTGGAATAATGTTCTCTTGGCGTAACATCTTGCATACCTCCCGCAGATCATCAATATCAGTTTGGATTGTCTCTAACGCTTTCTTTTGTTCCTTTAGGTACTGTATCTCACCCTGAAGATTCCTTAGCACTTCCATGGTATCCTGGTAAACTTCTTTCTGATGAGAAGGATCTGGACACCTCGCATGAAAAATTCCTCCTTGGTAATCATAGGATTCTAATGCAATGCCTCTCATGCATGCGCAGCTTCAACACGTGTAGTGATCTTTACTATCAATGCCTCAGGTCCTTCTATTATCTTGGGAATCCATTGGTCTTCTACCATGCACTGGATTTGAACCATCCTAATGCCTTTGTTTTCTTGCTTATGTTGTTTACTCATATGCTCATATAAGTCCAGGGCACTCTTCATAGCTATGGTTCTTCCTGCAGAAAGAACATGCATTGTTCTGAGGACATTCACACCTATAGTGATCAGGGGATCCACATGTATAACATGTTCCACAAGGAAACTCTCCTCTTCCTCCGCCACGATATCCACGTCCTCTTCCATGACCTCCTTCAAAATGCCCCTCATTCTGCTCATCATAGCACATTTGATTATGATATCTATCCTGGTGCTCATTCTGCCTTTAGAATTATTTGTTATACTTGTCTATTGTACTCCAATGTCTATATCATCATGGATTTGACCAATCAACTAAAAATCCTTAGTATCATGAGTCATGGACCTAAAAATCTTGCAAAAGCAAGATACATTCTTCATTATTGTGTGTTGTAACAAAGGACATTGACTAGTATCATGATTCAAATGGAAAATTTCACACCCAATAATAATGAACATATAGATCTCGTGAGGAAAATATCCTTGGTGTGACCTTCCACTTCACAATCTGTACACCAAATTCCCGAGTGTTTTTCATGGGCTGAATTTTTGATAGCTTTTCTAACCGATTTGCCATAGCTACAATTTTTGTTTCTAGAAATAGACTAATGCCGAGTGTCAATGCTCACAACCGCCTCGGTGTACAAATCTGATTTCGTTCTTTGCATGGATCCATGTATTTCTTATGTGATAGCACCCTCCTAAAAGGTGTAATCAATCCTCCAACGAACCACTTTGTGCATGCTAGCTAGTGTGTATATCATAAGACAACTTAGATAGAAGTGTCTTAAAATGAGCATCATACTCACGTACACTTTCAGTAGTGCCTTTCTTGATATCTTTGAGCACACTTATACTCTTCTACTCAAACTCAAGAATATGGAACTCTTTTAAGAAAGCATCCCTTAGTGCTACATAATCCACGCAAGTTTGATCAGGGTCAAATTTCCTATACCAGTTGTGCACACATCTCTATAATGTAGTAACGAATTGACTTGCCTTTCACTCAGTAATTTGTAATCCCCTTAGCACACCACAAAATTTCACACATATGCACATGTTCGGTAGCATCCTCTATACCTCTATACTCCGGGAGATGAAGGGACATCTCCATATAGATATTATTTGGTTGTTGCGGACCTTAACCACCTGATCCAAAACCCCTAGGTTTCCTCTACCTCCAAAACCACTAGATCCACTAGAACTAGAACCACCTATACATCCTGATCCTCCACCTGTAGCTAGAATAGGACCTATAGATGTACTCCTGTGTTACGATAGTAGTACTATAATGAACCCCTGATCAGTGAGGTAGTTCAACTTCTAGAGGTGAATCCAACATTTTGCGTGGTCACATTCTTTATGGATGATGAGCCTAAGAATGTTCCTCCAAATATCATTGAAGTTGTTTTGTCCTACCATTGATGTACTTTCTCCCTAGCTTACTCCTGCTCTCCTACTTCCCAAGTTAGCTTGCTGAGTACTTTTCGTACTAGATACTGAAAAACCAAGTGCAAAGGCCAGGTCACTAGGTGGATTAAGATGTGCGCATGTGGCCCAAGTAGTCTCTGCATTGGCACACTTTCATGCGAGGCCGAGAAGGGATCTCTATCATGCTTTCCAAGATGGGGGAGTTCTTGATGCTCCGTATCCATGTCCTCTAAGTGATCCATAAATCCTTCACGATCCATCTCTCTCCTCAACGCCATACTTTCTAAAATGAAACGTTGCTTCTTTATTTCCCTCTCGCATGCCTCATTATACTTAATCTGCTCTTTTCTCTTTCTACTTTTCCACCGCTAGGTCTACCATCTTAATACCAAATCTGTTCTTACCTTCACATGTGGTGAAGTTTAGTTGGCCATTGGTTTACTCTTCGGGTTCAAAGATACCATCAATATCTTGATTGCTAGTGGAATACCATGCAAATACATTCCTCTTGGATACCTCAAAAACTGAAATTCAGCGACCTCCAAGTAAGAGTACGTCGAAATTAAATATTCCGGAATATAACTATTTAGAACATCATGAAACCACATATCCACCGCATGAGTCCAAATTAGATCAGCATCATAAAGAACGAAATTCTTCCCTGTGTCCAAAAAGTGTGCAATATCTCCAATTCATTCGAGATGCATAAGTCTGTAAGCCACTCTTAAGGTTTTATTCAAAATATAGTGAAAAATATCTCATATAAGCTATCGTACAAGTTCTGTTCTACCCAAATGCATGCATTAAACTCAGATCCATTGTTGGACCATCGTGCATATTCTTCCTCCGATTGTGTATCCATTCCTCAATACTTGCGAGTTAACCGATATGTCTTCATCGTGAGCTATCCTTAAAACAATTGAAAAGGAGCTCCCAAACGGAACTAATGATGTAGCCGAGAATTTGCAAGATAACACCCTAGTCACGGCACATCACTCCTAGACCGGTCACTCACCCAAAGTACGTAAAGGTACCAGGTCCTCTTTAGGGTTGATGTAACAAGATGACACATAATGAAGAAATATCCATAAAGACTCATGACTAATCCCTCATTCTATAGTGCATGCTACCCACAGATCTATGAAAGAATGAACTTAAATAGTAATCATGATTAAACACTAACATGCACTACTCAATTACACATAATGACACTTAGATTTAGCCAATATCCTCCATCTATTAATAATTATAGAAGCTCCTTATAGTATTGTCAATTCATCTTAAGGCGCATATGAATCTGATACACATATTCATAATCATACATACATGCCTATATCCGTTTGATACATCATATGAGATCTCTCTTTTACTATGCACCTAACCACCACATATACTGGGTGGGGACATTCCCTTCACCGCTTAACTAATCTAGAAATAGGTTACATGCTATTAATAGCCACATGCCATTTACAATTATAGCCACACATACAAGTGCGCTATCTATAGCCCTCTTCTGAGATAAGCTGAAGTGTTCATTCCATTCTTAGCTTTCCTCCATGTATAAACATTTGAACTCCTCTTGTAGATATAGACAATGCTTGGTGCGCACTTATCTACATCATTGATGTGTTTCACACGCCATCTTCTAAAAATAGATCCTCATGCCCAAAATCAGCTAATTCCTAACATTCGAACCTACCTTCGCGTGTGGGTCCTTCCTATCCTTCCTCGCATTCAATTTTGGCCTCTACCCGTACGCTTGAGACTCCTTGTGTGATTTTTTCCAAGTATTCTTTGATCAATAGGTTCTCTACCATGTTTTCCCAAATGGGGAGTTCGGATGCTCCAAATCCATGTCCTCTACGTGATATCTAAATCCTTGATGATCCATCTCTCTCCATAATGTCATTTGTTCCACAACTTCTTGTTGCTTCTCCAAATCCCTCTCGTGTTCCTCATTGAACTTAAGTCTCCTTTCTTCTCTCTGCCTTTCTACCACCTAGTCTACTATATTTCACCACACCTAATCCAACCCCTACACTTGGTGGGGTTTAGATAGCCATAGGTTTCTCCTCAAAATCCATTGTTACCATTAATATTTTAATCACTAAGGGGATAACACACATAAAGTATCCTTTAGTATCACCCAAGAACTGGAACTCGGGTACCTTTAGATAAGAATAACTAGACACAAAGTACTCCAATATATGGCTATTCAAGAAACTACTTCATGAATGATCTACATTACATGTCTAAGGAAGATCATCATCATGTAAATTTTTGTAATCTTCCTGCATCCAAACCAGAGTTCTATACCTCCAATTTTACTTTAATGCATATCCTACCAACCACTCATACAACTCTATAAGAAAACAAGAAAATAATGTCTCATAGAGCTTGTGATAAATATTATGTTCAACCCACACATGTGCATTAAACTCAGGTCCAATGTTGTATCTTTGTGCAAAATCATCCTCCAAATTCTCTACCCAACTTTCAATAGTATCCAAATTGATCTGGTATGTTTCCATCATGCACCATCCTTATAATGGCTTTGAAAAGAGGTCTCAAAAATAGAACCAAAATGTAGTCTTATTTTACCCACCAAAATCCTAAGTCACACTGGCACATCACCTAGGAAGAACCTAAGCACTCACCCGAAGCGCGCAATGGTGCAGTCCTCTTTTATGTGAGATCTACCAAATAGTTATCATGATGAACACACACACACACACACACACACACACACACATAAACACATCTATATATTATCCATAATTATAACAAGCATTCAATTATATTGCAGAATATAAGCTAGATCTAGATCTTAAGCCTTAGATTATCTCATACAAGTATAAAGATTAAATCCACCATGTAAGAACCAGTAATAGAGATGTTTACAACCAATATCCAACCACAAAGGTCTATTATATTAATTAATGAAAAACATATAAGTTATTTACATACTTAACTTTGTCACCATAATTCATGTGTGCCCATAAACTAGCAACATAACTTTACAAAATATGGATCCATGAACCGTGTAAATCAATACATATATATAGGGGTGGGGACTTTACCTTCACCACCCATACATCCTCAAAATATATTTTATGCTAGGAATATTCATACGCCACTCAAGATAACTATAAAAGCATGAAATATTTCATAATAATAGATCTACTATAGTTAACTCCTAGTTCAAATCCTATTATTAGCTCGGAACTATGCATGTCGTTTGGTCTTCCTTGTATCCCAAAATAGACCTTGCTTGAACCACAAGTCTTCATGTTCCAACCTTTCTTGGTCATCACTCCAAGTCTATATTTAGATTTGCATCCAAAACTAGATAAGTTTTGACTCCTCTTACGTACAATACTTTCCTATCTGAATTCAACGCACAAAACCTATTCTCCTCACGTGCGCTTCCTCATGCACTTTTCTCTCACGTTCTTACTTTTAAGTACTTAGTCATTTTGTACACTCGACAATCCTCATATATTCATCCCTCACATACGCATAGAATTCATTCACCAATCCATCATATGTTTATTATACCACTACTATTAGAGCATGGTCATACACTTTCCCCTCCTACATTAGTTGGATGATCATGTGCCCTTTTCCATCATTGGATGGCTCATCCATTTACACACACTTGGGGGCATAACGCTTCACATACCCCCTTTAGTCTATCATAGCTACAACATTTAGGCATACTTCATCTTAACATACTCACACTCTTCATGTTTTCATACACTTGTTTTTCTCACATTATTCATACTCATTATATATCCTAAGCGGCATCACTACTCGATGACACACTCTTATACTTTAGTTCACACTCAACCGTAAAGGGTTATTACTACATTGAACCCCACACACAGCACCTTAGGCATTACAAATTGAATTTTTTTCACACATCATAGTCCAACCTTTTGGACATTTACCCATTCATACATCATGCACATCTACCCTTTTTCCAATAATTCTATCATCAATACGGTTATGATCATACATTATTTATCTTACATTGCGTACATTATTTTCCCACATCATACACATACTCTATATTCTACGTTATACTTCATACACATGTTAGTCATACTACATATTACATCCACCATTAGGATATTTCACACTACCCATTTATATATCACTTATATTCTCGCATACAACATCAAGGTTACATTACATATGAGTTTAGCTTTACATTTTGTCACTACATTTTACATCACTAGTCTAACTACACCTATTACATTGCATTCTATACTTTACACTTTACACATCATACACTTATTACATTTCCTTCTACATATAGCCTATTTAAACATTTCACTCATCACATGGTCATGTTTTATCCCTATACTTACTACGTTTTTCTACATGTTGCACTCACTACCCGATGACATAATTTAGTTCATCGGTCCATATCGCTGGTGAGGGTTTACAAATCAAATGGACCTTACATTCATTACACATTTCCTATTTTCATATGACATTTCCAGCATTAGTGACATACACCTTAGGTTAAATCGTCACCTATACTATCATCTTGTAGTGGTATACACCTTAGGTTACATCACCACTCCCTTATTATTCATCTCGTAGTGACATACGCCTTAGGCTAAATTGTCACATATCCCATCATTTTCTAGTAGTATACACCTTAGATTACATCGCCATATCCTCCTTACATCTTATAGTGATATATTCTTAGTGCTAAATCATTACTCACCCATTTATCTTATAATGATGTACGATTACGGATAAATCATCACTTCACACTTCATCTCTTATAATTGTGGTATATTCTTAGGCTATAAGGTCCATACACATCTCTTCTACATGTCACATTTCATCACTACTAAATATACACATTCACCACAACACATTAGACACAACATACACTATTCGACCATTTCCCGATGATGCACTCTTGTTTATGGTTCATTCTTGATCGCTACGGGGAAAATAATATGAACCTCAATACATACATTTCTATTCACTCAGGGGGCACATGACTTATATCACTCCACCTTCCATTCCATTCCATCCATCCACAACATGCTTCATATATGGTTTCTTATACTCTTGCTTAATTTAATTGTTCATGATCACTTTATTACACATGCTAGTTTTAAATTACTTGTATGTCATTTATCTATATCATCCACACATGTGCATTCATGCCTTTGTCTAGTTTTGATCGCAAATACAAGTCTCTTACACACAACATGGATGTTTTACTTCTACCCTTCTTGTACTTTTCACTAGGGGCATCCACATTCATATCTTCCAAGTGCTATTGTTTCATTTTGTACTTATCACTTTACATTATTTTCTTTTACACGCTTTTGACATATTAGCTATCTTATTAAAATGCTAACATGTATTCCATGTGTAACACTTACATGATTATTGGTTTGATTCTTGTTTGTTTCATTTCCATCTATTGTCTTCCATTGTTTTATACTCTTTGTAGGCCTTACCCTATGTTTGGTGTGCACACATGTCTATTTTTATGCCCATGATTACCTTGTCTATGTCTTGTGACATTGTGAGTGATGTCCCATGTTTCTAACCCAATTTGTGTGACATACTTATCTTTCGTGTGTTTACATTATTTTTATTTGTAGCTTATACATTGTCTATGTACCATACAAATTGTTTTCTTTATACATGCATGTTTACATCTATCTTTTTCTATCCTTCTTTTTTATGTGTGCCTTGGTTTCTACTAAGAAATTTTTAGTGTACATGCATTTGGCCCTCTTTTGGGGCCACATGTCTCCTATTATCGATGTCGAATGCACCCCAATAAGGGGGAATCATTTGGGGTTTGTACTAACACAACTTATTTACACCATTTCAGTTAAGTATACTTACACATAATGAGTGGGTTCGAGACAGTCTATAAACTCCATACACAACATATTTTACGAGGACATGGTGCCTTTAGCATTTTCGGGAAGTAGTTAGATCTCGAGAGGACACATAACATTTCCTCCATAACCTTCTTCACTAGTGGCGTCGATTTCCCAAAAACTAGGACAATACAAAGATCTCTTCACACACATTTTAGTAGAAGCGGTTAGAGCTTGGAGGACACAGAGAATTTCCTCCCTACACTTCTTCAGCCAGGGTGGCGTGAGATTGCCCAAAAAACTCGTAGTATAAGATATCCTTCTACACTCTTCCTCGACATGGATCAGGTGCACATGTTCCATTTACATTTACATTTACATTTACATTTCCATTTATAATTTGCGTATTTTACACTTACATGTGTATTTTACATAGCATTTTTACACTTACATACATACATATTTGACTACTTGATCATTTTCTCCTTACAGGTCTAGCCATATGAGAAACAAGCAGTCAAATGGGGGCAACAACAACAACAACATTCTATGATAGCACACATGCTTTACTAACCATGCAGGTACACATTGTGGTAGCTACTAGCATGTGTTATTCCCTAGGTTCACTCTCATCACTTTTTCTTTTTGCATTTTTAATCTATAGATTCCATGCTCATCCATCTTTTTTTCATTCCATGATTTTTCTAGTCCTTCGGTATGCCTTCTTCATCACTTTTTAGTGGCATCACGTACACATCTCTATATAATTTATGTTACTTGATATTTTTATCACCAACATAAAGTGGGGAAATATAGTCACAAAATCATGCACTTTAGGCAATTATAGATTCCAGTCTCATACTGCTATTTAGAAGGTTCTCAAAGAAAGAAAGTACTAATTAACCCCCATCTTTTTGTCCATTTTTATTATTTTATTTCGTATTTTGTGACCAACTACATCTACCTATCCATCCATTTCCAAAGATCCCACATCATCTTAGCCCTAACTGGGGTGCCCATATTTCATACTAGGGCACCCATGGGTGCCTTGGTCCCATTTCGGGGTGCCCTAGTCCCTTTTGCACTTTCCTACCTTTTCTTGGGTCTTTTCTAGCCGTTTTTCATCCTTATCTCTTATGAGGTTGGTCTTTTCGGGGTTAATTATGAAATTGGACCAAGAGAACCCTATAAATATAAAGTTATGAGACCATAATGAGGGACCTAACATCACTATCTACTATCACGCCATCTAGAGTTGCATCCATCTATTGCATTGGCATCCACATAGCTCCATCATCATCAAGGCACAAGCTAGGAGATTTGCATCAACACACACTTCATAGGGGGGGATTCTATTATATTCCATGCACACATTTTATTACATTTTCTACACATAGTTATTTCTCACTACTTCACAAAGTGTGACTAACACAAGAGCAACCTAGGGCATGTTCACACATACTTGCACATAGAAATTCATTGGGTCTGAAATGTAGTGCAACACTTAGTTAGTAAGTCCACCCTTATAGAAGCTAAGGAAAGTTTTTCCCCTTCATATGAATTTTTATTTTTTTAGGTTTGATGCTTGTTTTTGGGTCTTGTAGGTCATTTATCCATCTTGTCATATTTGGAGTATTCAGTGTGACACACAAAACTTACGACGACAAACAGATAGAGTTCTAAAATATTTTTTAGCCCTATAAAAGCTAGATTCATATCTTTTTCATAGACCAGAGCACCTAGATAGAATTCTAAAGTGCCTATGGGCACCCTGATCCAATCACATCATCTTGATCTGTCATTTTCAGCACTACGACATAGTTGTTCTGGTTCTTTATTTTCTTTGCGGACTGCGACACTATGCATTAGTCTCAGATATCAGCTAAGTCATTTCTTCTTCTTTATTACACACTAGGGTTTTAGTTTCATCTAGTTTAATTGTCTATTCTATTTTACATGTTGCTTTAGTACATTTGTTTACTGCATTATATGTCCTCCTAGATTAGATTAACTAACCTATTTTAGTCCATTTATAGTTAATCGGTGTTGGTTCATGGTATTTATATCCCAAATTAAAAACACATATTCTTAACATTCATTTCATCGAGGACTAATTTCTCACCCTTGGTGAGAAGTAATCATATTTCTAGATAGTTCTCAATTGTTTGGAATTTTTTCTCGGGTTTCAAATTCCTCTAAACAAGGTGGGAAAAGAATAAATTCTTTCGTCAAATATTTTCACCATAATCCAAATAACTTAACACCTATCAATCAAAATAGATGGGATGTGGAGAGTATTTTAAATTCCTAGGCATTTATTTTCCTTTTGAATCCACTCCCACCTTGATTTGTGGTAGTATGTGATTGATTGATGGGATAAAATCTCTTATTGAATCTCTAAACGAATATCCCTAGCAAGTAAATTCCAAGTGAGCACTAATATTATTTTTACCACACGTGTGTTTTATTATTCATGTTAGGATCCTCTATATCCTACCATGAAAATTTATCTAAGATCTTACATATTTTTTAAAGGATAATTCCAAACAAGCTCAAGGATTCCACATAGTTGTCTCAGGATGTTTGTTTCTAACCGGAGGAAAAATGAGGTATGTTCATTCTTAATATCCATCATCAAAGTTTGAACCTTTGTGCTAAATGGGTTATGTGAGTAGTCCAAGGATAAGAAAATTTGAAAATCCTTTTTGCGTCATTGCATTTATGTAAGAACATCTTATGGAAAACTTTACTAGCATAGTATTATCTTTTAAACACTCTTAATCACCATTGTTCCTATCAAAATCTAGAGGTATTTTTAGTCTAAATCATGTGGTCTAAATTTGAATTTGTTAAACCTCATATTAAGTGGATTAGTGATGGATTTTGGACTGGTCTTTCATTTAATGAACATAATATCTGGTGGTCTCCCATTACTACTTCTTTTACTTTCTTAGCATATGATCCTCGACATTAAATCCTCTGGGTGTTTTAAAAATGCATTCAAAATATTTCTAACCTAGTTTATTATAGGGATTAGATTCCCTAGCCTTTGTTATAACATAAGTTCCACCTTCTTCCTTCCGATTTGTATTTCATTACTTATATATAATATCTATGCCGGATGTTATGCTTCATAATCTTATCTCCAACCACCATAAACTTGGTGGAAATATTGATGCTTGAATCAAAAATTACATTTCAAGGATACTCTTTAGGGTTTCTTAATCAAATCTCTAGTCCCTTTTCCCTTACATTGAGAAAATTAAATTTAATATTGTATATTTGTACCTATATTTCTCATCTTAATTGAATTTGGTATGCCAATTGGAACCTAAGTTAGTCCATTTTCACTATTGCCTTACATATAAGTCATTCCCATTAACAATTGGATCCAACATTTTGGCCTATGTGTGCATGTTGGATCTATTAAATACACTTACTAGTTTTTACCATGAGCCTAGTCTCTCTGTTATCATATTTATGACCTTTTATGACTTTACCATCCTAAACCCTTTTTATAGTGGTTAGTTTTCTTTGGGGACCATGTTACTTGTCCTACTTCCATTGATTTTTATTTCTAATTTTGTTTGTGTTGTTATTGTGTTTTAATTGTGAAAATATAAATAAATTTGTATCTTTCCCAAATAAACTCTTTTATTAAAACTCTTCGATTAATGAAACATTCAGTATCATATCCTTTGTGTCTATGAAAATTTAGGGATAACCAAAAAATTAGTCTAGAATTCCAACACTTGTAGGATCTTATACATGATTGGGTGTGTGCCCAATGCACAATGAGTCAAGTTCTAACAAATTATCTTCCATATTTATTTTCACTACTTCCATCTAAATGCCACAACAATCTATCTCATGGTCAGTTTTCCTCTTTCCCTCGGTAAGAGGAGTGGACCCCACCAACATCCATCTTTGGTAAATCATCCATGGGACCTTCTTAGTGACCTTAAAAATGTAGGAAATGTCCAAGTGACACCTATACCACCAATGTGGGGACTCATTGTTTCTTTAACTCCTATTAATGATTCTCAAACTCAAGATGGAGATGGGTGGGTGGTTCCTAATGTGCATTCTATTATGCCACATGGATTTGGGGCCCATTGGCACCCAACATTGTTTGCCTCATTTTGGGGCCTTAAATTTAAAATTTGGCATTTATTTTTGATCATTTATACATTTCAAATACCTTACTATCTATAACATACCAAAATATCTGCACAAGTCATCTATGGGTTTTCACAAGTGTATAAATGGAAAAAATTGATCAAAATCATACATTTTGAAGCTCAAAAGGGATATTGGCATGCCCATCATTTCCCCCTTTAATCAGTGGATTTTAAAATTTAATCGAGATAAATTTTATGGATCACATGGTGGTCGCATTTATTATTCACTTAGGGATTAATATTATATTAGATGGGGAAAATAACTCGGTGGGTTTATATTTGAGATCACTTGGTCAATTGAGTAGAGAAAAGGATCCACTCAACTTACCTTTTAGATCAAAGGGGAAAGCTACTAATTGTTGGATTGAAAATATAAATGAGTAAGTGTTTTCTCAAAGCTAAATGAACTAAGTCTAAAGGAGAACATGTGTCATAATTCTTATTCCCAAGGTTTTTGCATAATCGGCTAAGGATAAAAAAATTTATATCATGGAATTCCATGATTGTTCCATGTGGACCAATGATGGTAATCTATGGTCACAAAGGCTCGATGTTTGAAGTAAACATGGAAAAGGTAATGAATCCTAGGATCCCGAGATTGTGACATTCTAAGGCGGGCCCGAGACTCGAAAAAACCCAAGATCTTAAGGAGACCTAGAGCACCAAAAAGATGTGATTCATCCATGTGGACCAATCATTATCCACTACATTCTTGGGGTTTAAGAAAAGTGGCTAGGGGTTACAGAATTAAGGCCTCTAAAATATCATGAGCCTAAGGACGAGTCATTTTTCACTTGAATTGAGTAGATCAAGCCAATTGAGATTATTGACCTTATGAATCAAGTACTCGTGGACTAATCACAGGCCACCATTTCTCTTAGAGGTTAGAAACAGATTTTAAAAGGACTTAAGGAACCCAAAATTTTGAAATCCAAAGTTTCAAACATGTGAAATGGTGGACACATGGTAAAACTTGTGACCCACTATAATATACATGGTCTTGGGTTAAATTTGGTGGGTTCTTCGATGGAATTTTTTTCTCAAGGATGTAAAACTTGGAGGAACTATAAAAATAGCCATATGATTTATTTTTGCTCATAATTTTTGATTTGAAACTCCAAATCAAGTAAAATTGGTACCATTGGAAATATTATCGGAAAAGCTACATGTTGGGTACAAATTTTAGGAAAATTGATGAGATAGTTGTAATTTATTTTTGATAGAAGTTTTGATAGAATTTTTCATCCTTTTCCATCATTGGGCGGTTGATTTCTATAATTTTATTACTCTTACATTTGTGTGAGACCTCTTGGAGGCTCTTCAAGTGTTGTGTGTTTCTAAAAGAATGTAATTAAGGTCTTTGGATATTCTCTAAGTTTATAATTATTTTCAATTTTCATCCAATCCATTCAAGATCCATTGAAGAGATTTGTGAATACTTATTCATATTCTCTCATTAGTTCTCAACATTTTGTTGTTCCCCATTTCAAATTATGACATATTCCATTATTGTATAAATTGATGAAGTGTTTACTTCATCAAAGGATCTTCTAGCTTTGCCATTCTTGGCCTAGATCTATGATCCCTTTGGTATTTTTATTCATAGCTGTTTAATTTAGTTTTGTTATAGGTTTGGAGTTATGAATAATTGTGAGCAATTCAAGGATGTTGCAATTCGGGTTTAGGAGACTATTTATTGATGCAGCCTAGAATTCTTAGTTAACACCTAGTTGCGCTGGCACATCACTCAGCCTAGGCTGAGCACTCACCCGAAGCGCGCAAAGGTACCAGGTCCCTCTTAAGAGTTGTTGTAGCAGAATGGTAGCATGATAAAGTAGTAAACATATATTTTTAGTAACTAATCCATCTATTCATCATTATACTAAACTAGATCTATAAGCGCTTAAATGTAAATCATCATGATAACAACAATATACATTGACAAAACATATTAGACACTATTGTTCGACCAATATTCTTTATATATTCATCATACCAACAGTACAAAAGCTTCATATAATACCAGACATGTGTGCATGGATCTGTTACAATTATCCAGTCTCATGTACTCATGTATCTCTCTTTCTTCAAAGCATGTGTCTCTGTATATCTCTCTATTTACTAAGTAATTCATTACATATATATAGGGTGGGGGAACTAGCCCTTCACCACTTAACTCTACAGAAATAGGTCACATGCTAATAATAGCCACACGCCTTTTACAACTATAGCCATACATGCAAGTATGCTATCTATAGATCACTGATCAGTTAACTAAAGTGGTGGATCTATTCTTAGCTTATGCCCATGTAAGAGTGAGTTGACATGTTCTTCAAAAATCTCCACGAAGAGTGGCGCGCAAGTCTCGGCATCACTTTGTGTGCTCGCATGCCAATCTCTAAGAATAGACCTGATCTCCAAAATTGGATAGTTTGACTCTACACCTCTATGCGTGACACATTCCTATACCTTTGCGCCTTTTCTCCTGTGTTGTTCTTCCCCACGGACTCTTTGTGCAAGTTCAGCTAAGTGTTTTCTCTAATCAACATTACCCCACACTAATCTCATTGTCACCCCGATAATGGCGATGTCCAAAACTTACACAAAGAATGGATAAATAAAGAATGGTTGAATAAATAAAGAATGGATAAATTTTGAATAAGGTATACATAGCTAACAAAACTGTTCAAGCCTCAAGCCCCTCTGTTTCATCCTGAAGTAGCAACTCTAGATATTCTTCTTTGATATCTACTTCCAGGTTCTCCCACACCATTAATGCCACTCCTACCACCTTAGGTACATCTGCAATGATAGACTACAACTCTTCCATAGTGATTTTCCCTTGCTCATTTTGTATCACAAGCATTATGCTTGACATAGAGGTTTGCACCCCTTCCAATACATCCATCTTTTGAGCAATGAGCTTTCCAAGCTCCTCTAACCTCTCCTTATGTGGTGCCTGTGCCATAGCTAGTGCCTCATGCTTTTGCTTCACCAAGACTAACCATTCAGCGCGGCCTAGGGTAGCATCCTTCATAGCCTTGTGGACCTCATTTTCCTCCTCCAATGTTTTCACCATGATCAATGCATCTGGGGTTGTGCATATTGTTAGCGCATGATCGACTTTCTTTAGTTCGTCATGGGTGGCTTGCAGTAGGCCTTCATACGTAGCAATCTTCCTTGCTACTTGCAGCCTGTGCTTTCTCGAATTTTCCCTGGGGTCCTTGGACTATGTTGATACACGCACCTTTTCATCCTCCAACACTAATGTTATCATTGTTTTCACATAGTGCATCGCAGAAGGAAATTCTTTTGGTACCTAGGATTCCAGATGTGGGCATACCTTTAGAACATCATCTCCAATTTCCTCTGCCATATTAACAAAAGTGTCATATTTTCTTTTGATCAAGTCCTTTTCTGTACTAGGTGCACTATCTCCACATCCTTTGCTTTCAATTTCTCCATCAAGCACCTTAATGGTAGTAGATTTATCAATGTTTCTTCTTGCTACTTTAGAAGATACCTTTACTAGAGCATTGCTCACCTACTCGTCTGACATCACCATTGGCTTAATTGTCATGTGGCACATTTCAGGTGCCTTCTTCAACCGTCTTGACGTGCATGATTCTTCACCGACATCAAATTTGGGCTCATCCATATGCATGTGCATAGACCATGAAAGTTGCTTCCTTGTGCGCAGAGTCACCTTGTCCTCGTCCATGAGTGCCCATCTAAATAAATCCTTTTGCTTGATGGTGCTCTAAAACCAAGTGCAAATAATCAACTTTGGGTCTTCTGCATACCCCATGGTATGTGCCTTGGCATCCTCCCCTGTTTGATGGGATCGGGGTCCTCTGGGAATGGCTGCATCAAGGTTAGGAATACTAGATGTATCCCCACCCTTGTCCTATGTAGCCTCTGATTGTTCCCCTTCTTCTCCTTCCATTCTCTCCTCCTTGTGTTGAGGCTCTTCTTCCACTAGAGATGAAGGTGCCTTCTCCTCAGATTCTTCTATTTCCTCACTTAGCCTGAGTTTTCTTCTTTTCTTCTCCTCTAGCTCCTTCACTTGTGGGGTTTCTCCTTGCGCCCTTGTGTGCTTAAATACCTTTTTAAATCTTTGGTCACCCTACTCCTCCCCTGTAACTCCTCCTTGGGAAGTTGTCACGTGCTCCTTCTCTTGGTCGATGGCTACTTCCTCCTTCACACCAAGCTGCCACTATCCTCGTGTTCTTCATCCTCTTCCTCATCATCTTGCTTGGGTTCAGAGGGCCTAGGTGCCAGAATGTTCTCCATGGTATGCTTCCCCTTTGGTGGCCCTAGAAGCGCAAACTCATTTTCCACATACTTGTTATTCTCCATTTTGGGCTTCAGTTGGAGATATATTAGCATGGCCCCGATATCCGCAATGGCCAGTGTTTCTAGCTTAATGCTTAGAATCTCTGAGATATTATTCTCGTTGTACACATTCCTCCCTAGATATCCATACATCTTCCATAGGGTGTGGTATTCATAGTCCACCTTGTCTGCGTTAAACACTAACCTCGTGTGTTGGTGAACCGATGAACTATAGCTTGGAAGTATTACGTAGGAAATGCGTAAGGTAGTTTGCACCAGGGGCTCCATGACCCATCTACCATTAGAAAGTGCATAATACAAAAATGTTGGTAGATTGAAAACTGTACCTACTTCCCAAGGACCAAAGGCAAATCCTTGGGTATGCGCCATTCCTCTCCAAATGCTATGCGGAGCCTATCATACCACATCTCTACGCTCCTTCACCTCCTCCATCATTGACCCCTTGCAAAGATACTTGTTGAATCGTTCAACTAGAGACTTATGATTCATGGGGTATTCCCATATGTTCTCTTTTGGGCCATTTGGTACCCCAATCTCCATGAAGACTAAACTTAGTAAGATATAGCCAAAACTTATCTTATTTCCTGTGTGCACTTCCTCTACTATCTTCTCTACAATGAAGCCAACAATGTTATAAGTGGTTCCTTCTGACATGTGCTTTGCCACATGCAACCACATAGAATTAACTTGTGACCAACGTTCTTGGTCATTCAATTTTGTGACCAGGTGTGCTGCTGCCTGTACTACTGGACAATTTTTTAGCTTGTCAATGTCCATTCCATGTGGTCCTTTCTGATAGCCCAGCACTTTTTGTGTCTCCAAGATGGCACTTTTTTCAGTTAGGTCAGTCTTAATATCTTCACCTATTTCCCTTAATCCAGTTACTATGGTAATAAGAATGGGTGTCAATCTTACCCTCCATCCTGCAAAGTAGAAAAAGTCCTCATGGACTCGGCTCATCAGCCATCTATACAATGGTGCATACTTTCCAAAGTATGGGAGCTCATATAGCTGGTAGACATCGTTCCCTTTTAGTAGCTTTTCCCCAGCATCATCATATATTGGCATGTCATCCTCAATTCACTGTTTGTTCGAGAAGTGAGCAGGTCATCTAGTTTCTTCTAGTTTTCGTTGGTCCGGTGATTATATTCACTTATCTTACTCTGTCGGATGTGGGTATCCCATTCCTGGCCCACAATAACTTCCTCAGGGTACTACATTTCAGAAAAATTACTTTCCGGGGCCATCTCTTCTTCTTCCACCACCACCTTCTTTTTTTCCTTTACTGGTGTTGCTTTCTTCTTTGGTGCCATTCTTCTTTGTAGGTTTTATTTTCTAGACCAGTTTCTATGTGTTTTGAGTAGTTTGCTTCGAACCCTAACTCGATTCAACCATGCCCTAATTTGTAATCACGAAATCATGCACCCTAGCTCTGTTCCATTACTCTACTTCGTTCAAACCCTTTTCCTAGGGGATTCAAGCCCTTCCAATAAATAGATCTATCTTTCATCTCTCGGTTCGCTTGCTTCGTACTTTGAATCACTTTACTTTAGCACTTCGCGTGTAGGCTCTTTGTCGAATTCTCATATTCACAAGGGTAAAAATGAAATCACATCCCATCCTTATATAGATTTCTACTTTTCACTGCATTAATTACTCCTCCACCTACCAAATTCTCCTCATTTATGACCCACTTTTATCATTTCCGCATGGTATACCTTCGTACTGAATGCTATAGCCTTCTAGCGTGCCCTTTTACCCTTTTCACAGACTTCTCTTCATCACTACATCATCTCCTGGTAGTTACCATGGCCACCACTTACCTCACGTTATACGTTCCGTCATCCATCTTCATCCTTTCTTATCTTGAGAAGCAATCTTTTGTTAGTTACCCTTAGTAACCTTCTTTCTCAACACCCATGAGCATGACATCTTCGCAAAGATATACCTAAGAGTCACCAATTATCCCCCCCACATGAAAAGGATGCAGTCCTCTACGCATCAACATGCTTCATATTATAGTTAGCTTCATGCGTGCAAGCGCACTTATTACACAAACAAGAGCTAAATTGACAAAGCATAGCGACGATGAAATAAATACATTAAGGAAATGCATAAAGGGAAACCTAATTTATCGGAAATATTGTCTTATTAAAAAAACCAAGAAGACTTATTTATAGTAGGGCTTCAACCTACTTGTTAAAGTAACTAGGAAACCTTGTGCCATTAATTGTTTCTAAGCGGCAAGCACTGACTCAAGTATATGAGTGATTACATATGGCCCCAATCAATGCACCTTGAGCTTTTTTTGGATGGTGTAAAACTTGGAGTCATACTGAAGTACCATTTGTCCCACCACAAGTTTCTTATCCCCGATGTGTCGATCATGCCATGCCTTTTGGCGTGCTTTCTCCTATTTCGACTCTAGCATGTGATGGCTTGATGATCATCTAGTTGAACCATCTTCACAATCTGTTCTTCCAAGGCTTGCTCATCCTACACCTCTAGTGCACTCAATACGCAAAGAAGGTAACATAAATTCTTTAGGAAGAAAAGCTTCCATGCCAAACACAAATTGAAAAGGTGTGGCTTTGTTCAATCTTTTATATGTTGTTCTATAAGCCCAAAGAACAACACATACTTTATTATCCCAATCTTTTCTTCCAACATCACAAATCTTGGTCAATGTGTGGCTCAAAATCTTTTTAAAATCCTCAAGCAATCCCATTTTCCCGAGGGTGATAGGGTGTAGTCTTATGGTGGGCAACCATAAACTCGTCTAAAATAATTCGTATTGTCTCATTTAAAAAATGTGTGCCCCTATCACTTGTTAAACTTAAAGGACAACCATACCTTGTAAGAACATTCTCCCATAAGAACCTTACTACTGTAGCCGATGTACAATCCTTTGTAGGTGCTACTTCTGCCCATCAGGTAAGATAATCTATACAAGTGATGATATAGCGTGATCCAGTCCTGTGCACAACTGGTGAAATAGGCCCGAAAAATTCAATTACCCATTTCTCAAAGGGTTCTACACTTGTAATTGGTCGAAGAGGCATCTCATCCCTTTGTCCTAGTTAACCAAGACATTGACAATGGTCACAGGTCTTACAATACTCTTTATAATCCTTGTACAATGTTTCCCACCACAAACTAGCAAGTAGGATCTTGCGCGCTATTGCATCACCTACATAGTGGCCACCTGCAATACCACCATGTGCTTCTTCCATTATATCCTTTCATTCATGCTCCAATACACAATGGCATAACACCTTGTCTCTACCTAATTTGTACAAATCACCACTGATTAACATGAATGGTGTCGCGCGAATAAAAATTTATTTCTTCTTGAAAGCTTTAGTGCCTTCTAGTGCCATACCAGTCTTTAGAAAGACAACAATATTCTCCAATTCCGATGGTGCATGTTATAACCTATACAATTTTGCATCGAGGCATGGTCTCTTCTAATGTTTGTGCCTTCTTCTCGACTAAATTCTAGACAAGTGATCCGGTCGAATTGCTTTTGCTTAGTTTTACGACAACGATAAAGTCAAACTCTTGAAATAAGAGTATCCATCGAATATGCACCCCTCGTAAGACAAGCTTGTTCACTAAATACTTTAATGCCATGTGATCTGTATAAAACACAAATGGTGTAGCCAACAAATCGACAAAATTTTTGCAAGGCATAGATCATGGACAAGGTCTCATGCTCGTAGTGGTATAATTTTGTTACTGCAGGGTCAACTTCCTACTAGCAAAGTAAATGGGATAATCCACAATAACTTCTCCTAGTTCAGCTAAGATGGCACCAATGGTTATGCCATAGGTGTCCACATGAACATGAAAAGGTTTATCCCATGAAGGAAAGCACAAGAAAGGCACGATAGTAAGTTTCTCCTTTAAGATCTCAAACGCGCACTTTGTTGTGACTTCCCCCAGAGAATGTACCTTTTCCCCGATAAATTCTTCCAAGGGCATGGAAACTTTTGCATGCCCTTTTATAAAATTCCTATAAAACCCCTGTATGTCCCAAAATCCATGCACCTCACGCTAACTAGATAACACTTTAAATCCTTTGATGATCTGCAACTTTAGTCGGGTCAACCAACAACCCTTCCTTGCGAGATAATGTGTCCTAAAAGTGTGCCAAGGGAGTAGCAAATATGCACTTCTTGATGTTCGATGAGACACTCAACTATCGACATATTTCAAACATTAAGCATAGATTGTCACAATGATCCTTAATTAGCCCATAAATAGTCCAATCATCAAGATAGACCTGTAAAAAGTTATGAATAAAATCCTTGAAGGCTTGTACCACTATCCTTGAAAATACAGCAGGTGCATTCTTCAATCCAAAGGGCATCACAGTATAGGAAAAGCTTCCCCATTCAGTAGTGAAGGTGGTCTTCTCTTGATCTTCCAAGGAAATCCTAACCTGATGATACCCTGAAAACCCATCTGTAAATGAATATATCTTGCGCCCAACCACTCCTAATATTTCCTCCATGAATGGCATAGGAAAGGGATCTGTAACACATGTTGCATTCAACTCTCTATAATCAACACAAATCTGAATCCTACCATCCTTTTTGATGCTTATCACCATAGGACTGACCCATTCTAATTCATCCAATGGTCAAATGATCCTGATTTCATCATCTTGTCAATTTCCTCCTTTACTTTCTCACGTAAATTGGGATTCATCCGATATGGTCGTTTCCCAACAGTGGCGTGCACCTTCCTTGAGATTTATCTTCATTTCTCTCGAGTGATATATGCATGCCTTTAAGTTCATGGTATCCTCTTGGGAATAAGTCCTCATATTCTCAAAGTAACTCTATGATATTTGCTACCTCCGATTGACCAAGTAATCCCTAATTATCACCTCCTTGGGTTCGGCGTCTATGCCTATATTGACCTTTGTTGTCTTCATAGGTTCATGATATACGCGTGCATCTACATACACACTAGCTAACACTTCACATGTTCCATGTGAATGATCCACATCCAAGTGCTCAACTTCCTCCTCATCAATTATGTAAACCATCTTCCCCTTATCTTTTTCTAGAGAAGCACGCTCAAGTAATATGATATCATCTTCTTCATCCACAAAACATGCCCCTATGTCTCTGTCTCACCAAATAATTCTTGAATAAGTTCTTCCACTTTCCCACTATCTCCCATGGTTAAGCGCTTGATAAAGCTTAAAGTTGTGTTCACTGGTGGTGTAGATGAAAAGAAGTCAAAAGTTTGGATCATCCCTACAGTCAAAGTTTGCCAATTGCCAGTGTCGCGATGTAATTCAGCATATACATACCAAGCATGCACGTAACCTTGTAGAGTAGAATAAAACCGATGCACCCAAAGTGAGGGCGGTAATGCTTCTGTCCTACTACCAGAGTCTCTCACATTGTTGGATATGATGTTGAGCAGGTTGATCACCATGATAAGGGAAAATTTTTGTAGGTGCATTACTTCTTGAAAACCTGGTTGATAAGGTGGTCCCAATCATTCCCCACTCTAAGAGATTATCCCTGTGGACCACCCACCAACACGTGGCTATCCCACCCAAAGTATATGATAGCATAGCACATCGTTTAAGCTGGTCAGCCCAATTTGTTTCCATGGCCTGTAAGAACCTAGCCAAATCTTTGGATCTAGTATAGCGGGGTACTGAGCGACCTATACATCAAACAGAGTGAAAACCCTTTTTGCAAGCAACCATGTGCTTAACTTCATGCCCCACCAGTTCATAAGTGCCATGAGCCCAATTATCACAAGCAACACTTTGGTAGTATCACCGATTGGTGAGAATCTTCCCAATGAAGGACTCCTTCCTTATATGGATCCTAGACCTCACGGGTCCGAAAAAAACACGTATATAGATTATGTTTAAGTCCTCTTCGTTTAAAGGTTCCACATATGGAATGGATTTCCCATCTCACAATGGTATTATAACCCTTCCCTCCTTGTTCTCAAAGCTGATATACCCCTTGTTAAACCTCAAATCAGCATTGTTCCACATAACACCAACGACACCTAAGCAAAGATGGGAAGCTATCTACTTCTGCAAGTGCTAGCATTTCAAAGTCTCCTATGAACTTGGCCCCTTTGTATAGTGATAGATGCATCCTTCAAAACTCCTATGGGAGTATCTTTCATTCTTTGCCATGAAAATACATTAGATGATGGATGCAATGGGGTCTCCCCATTTGTTCCCACACATCTAATGTAAGTACATCTACTTCTACACTTGTGTTAATCAAAATATTGCTCAACAACCACCTATCCACAACAACATTCAAAGTGATCTCCTTATCGTAGTCAATGCTATCGGGGGGAAGATTCACATGAAGTATTTGTCTTTTAGTCTCAGTTCCCACGTGTGGAGTATTCCCTTTCAACCAATTTCCTAATAAAGGAATAATATTCTCCTGGCATAACATTCTACATACCTCTCTGATGTCGTCAATATCTGATGGGGCCTGTTATGTATCCTTGTGCTCCAATTTCCAAGACTACTCTTTCAAACCTTGTATCTCACCTTGAAGGATTCTAAGGACCTCCATCATTTCTTGATAGACTTCTTTCTGATGAGTTGGATCTAGATACCTAGCATGCAAAACCTCCTCCCTAGTGATTGTCAGCTTTTGTTGCAACACCTCTCTTGCATGTGCCACGTCATCTCGTGTGGTTATGTTGTTTGTTACCACCTCAGATTCTAGTGTTAACTTTGGAATCCACTAATTCTCTATCACGCATTGGATTCTAACCATCCCCGCACCCTTGTTTTCTTATGTGTGCTGCTTCATCGAGATGCTCATACAACTCGGACAATCTTCATAACTATGCCCCTTTCTACAAAATGAACAAGAAATATTCTACAGGCATTCACGCCTATAATGGTCAGGTGAACCACATGTATAGAAAGTTCCTCAAGGGAATTCAATCCTTCCTCCACCTCGGCCTCATCCTCCATATCCACCTCAATATCCTCATCCTCTTTCATGAACCCCTTCAAACCTTCCGTCATTCTTGTCATAGCACGTTTTATTATAATCCCTATCCTGATGCTCATTCTTACCTTTAGAATTATCAGCCACACTCACCTGTCTTACCCCAATAATAATGACATCATGGATCTGGCCAATCAATCTACAGTCCTCAGTATCATGGGTCGTGGACCTACAAATTTTACAAAAGGAGGATACATTCTTTTTGATCACGCGTTGTAGTAGGGGGCAGTGACTAGCATCATGATTCAAATGGAAAATTTCATAGTCTAACAGACATTGAACGTATAGTTCGTGGGGAAACTATCCCTAGTGTGGCCTTCCACTTCACAATCTGTACTCCAAATTCCTGAGCACGTTTCATGAGCTGAGTTTGCTGATAATTTCTCTAATTGTTTTGCCATAGCTGCTATCTGAGCTTCCAAAAATGGACTAACTCCAGTGTCAATACTCCCAACTACTTTAGCACATAAATCATCCTCCAATGCTTCACATGGGTTGGTATAAGTTTTATGTGATAGTGCTCTTTGAAATGGGGTAATCAATCCCCGAAAAACTATTGTGCATGCTGACTTGCATGAATGTCATAAGAGAGTTTGGATAGAAGCATTTTAAAATGGGCATCATACTCACGTACACTCTCAGTAGTGCCTTGCTTTATTCTGTTCTACTCAAACTCTGGGCTATGGAACTCTTTCAAGAAAGCATCTTTCAATGCTGCATAGTCAATACAAGTTTGATTGGGATCAAACTTCCTATACCAATTGTGCACGTGCACCTATAATGTAGTAGCAAATTGACTTTCCTTATACTCAGAGGCTATAATACCTTTCACACACCACAATATTTCACACATATGAAAATGTTCAACAAAATCGTTGATACCTCTATACTTTGGGAGATGAAGGGACATCTCCATATAAATGTTCTGGGGTTGTTGTGGGCCTTGACCACCCGACCCAGAACCTCCTTGGTTTCCTCTTCCTCCAAAACCACCCGAACCACCAGAACTGGAATTTCCCAAACCATCTGATCCTCCTCCAGGATTTGGAATAGGTCCCATGGATGCACTCCCTGTGTCCCAACAGTGGTACTATACTAGACCCCTATAGTCCGTGAAGTAGCCCCGGCCCAAAGGTTAATCCCACACTCGGCGCGCGCTCATATCCTATGTAGATAATGAGCCTAAAAATGTACCCCAAAGAATAATGAATATTTTGTACCGCCATTGATGTACTTGTTGTCTGACCTATTTTTGTGCTTTCACTTCCTAAATTAAAACTATTTTTACCGATGTACTAGAATCTTTGGAAAACCAAGCGCAAGGGCTAGGTCAGCGGGTTAGCTTATATGTGCACCCACGACCCATGTCATATCTACTAGCATGCTTCCATGTAAGGCCAAAGAGGTTTCTTTGTCATGCTTTCCTAGATAGGGGAGTTCGATGCTCTTGCTCTTCTTCCTCCCCATGAGCCTCAAATCCTTCATGATCCATCTCTCTCCATAACACCATCCATTATGTAATTTCTTATTTCTTGCATAATTCCCTCTCGTGTGCCTCATCATACTTCAGCCACATCTCTTTCCTCTATCGTGCTCTATCAAGTAGGTATGTCATATTTCACCAATTCTGCTTTTGGCCTCTGTGTGTGGAGCTTCTTTTAGCTTTCCATGGGTTTAGCTTCCAAGTTCAACATTACCATTAGTATTTTTATTTCCAATGGAATACCTTACAAATACGTCCCTCTAGGATACCATAGGAACTGGAACTCCGCTACCTCGGGCATGAATAAGTTGAAATTGAATACTCCAAAATATAGTTGTTTAGGACACCGCAAAACCAGGTATCTACCGCGTGATTCCAGCTCAAGTCAGCATCATATAGTGTTTGAAATTCCTCCTATGTCCAAACAAGTGTGTGATACCTCTAATTCCACTTAGATGCATATGCAATCAACCATTCGTATAATTCTACTAGAAAGATAGCAAAGAAGCTTTCGTATAAACTGTCATACAAATTCTTCTCTACCCAAGTGTGTGCACTAAATCTGAATCTAATGCCAAACCTCCGTGCGTATTCTTCCTCCAAATCGTGAATCCATTCTTCAACGCTCACCAAAGTTAGCCGGTATGTCTTCATCGCGAACCATTTTAAAACAATTGAAAAAGAGGTCTAGTAATGGAACCAATGATGCAGCCTAGAATTCTTAGTTAACACCTAGTCGTGCTGGCACATCACTCAGCCTAGGTTGAGCGCTCACCTGAAGTGCGCAAAGGTACCGGGTCCCTCTTAAGAGTTGCAGTAGTAGAATGATAGCATGATAAAGCAGTAAACATGTATTTTTAGTAACTAATCCATCCATTTATCATTATACTCGAATTGGATCTATAAGCGCTTAAATGTAAATCATCATGATAACAATAATATACATTGACAAAACATATCAAACACTATTGTTTGGCCAATATTCTTTATATATTCATCATACCAACAATACAAAAGCTTCATACAATACAGACATGCGTGCATGGATCTATTACAATTATCCAGTCTCATGTACTCATATATCTCTCATCCTTCAAAGCATGTGTCTCTGTATATCTCTCTATTTACTAAGTAATTCATTACATATATATAGGGTGGGGGAACTAGCCCTTCACCACTTAACTCTACCAGAAATAGGTCGCATGCTAATAATAGCCACACGCCTTTTACAACTATAGCCATACATGCAAGTATGCTATCTATAGATTGCTGATAGTTAACTAAAGTGGTGGATCTATTCTTAGCTTATGCCCATGCAAGAGTGAGTTGACATGTTCTTCAAAAATCTCCACGAAGAGTGGTGTGCAAGTCTCAACATTGCTTTGTGTGCTCGCATGCCAATCTCTAAGAATAGACCTAATCTCCAAAATCAGCTAAGTCCTGAAAGTTTGACTCTACACCTCCATGCGTGACACCTTCCTATACCTTCGCACCTTTGCTCCTGTGTTGTTCTTCCATGTGGACTCTATGTGCAAGTTCAGCTAAGTGTTTTCGTGATCAACATTTATGCATGTTAATTTAGTCATAAATGATTGAAGAAACTTATTTTGGTACCCTACATTGTCTATATATACTCCTTAAATCAACACTCAAAATATTAAATTATCTTATTATTCCTAAAACCATGTCCTTAACCCCGTAATAACAAACCTTATCCCTTAGTAAAAATCTATTTACTCACCTAAACCACCTATAACCAATATTAGCCCATTTTAACCCTAACCATATAACCTCCTAACATCTTCAACCTCTTCTTAAACATATGTACTCACCCCCATACCTAATTTAAAAAATTTGGAAATGGTTGGAACCACTTCCAAGTGGGTTTCCGCACTTTTCCCAAGTTGCTAGTGATTCCTAACCAATCACCGTTTATTATTCAAGAAACATCAAACTCCTTGAATCGGATCCTGAGAAATTTGCAGGGAAGCTTTGATCCTCGACACATTTGCAACCAAAATATGACTCATTGACAATCTAGAAGACATCACTACGCTTATATTTGCATCTTCAACATCCTTTTCACATCCTTGGAAGCTCCATAATCTTTGTAAGAATCCTATGACATAATTTTCAAGAATTCATCAGCAAAGGTAAGTTCTTATATTTAATTTCCATATTCATCTTGTCAATACATCACATTAGAGCCCATATCAAGTCACAACTCACTTATTTCAGATCTAATTTTCATCCTATCAAAGAATCAAAAACTTTCACAATAATTTCCTACGATTCATCCTAATCACTAGTGACCATACAAAATCGCTAGTGATATGGGTTATTTTATTATTTTAATCACATTTTTCACTTTTGTAATCAACGGATCAATCTAATTTACATCCTATCAAAGAATCAAAATTTTTCACGGTGATTCATCTAAATTATTAGTGACCATACAAATTCACTAGCAATCCATGTCATTTTATCATTTTAATAAAAAAATTACATTTGCAATCAATAGATTAATCTATTTTCTGTCTAACATATCTATTTAAAACTTATCTCTCTTTGTAGATGATTATACTAGGTCATTCACATCTTAGTACAAGTAGATAGGACCTTCCTTTCGTCCAACAACCCTTTTTCTAGTAACAATTTGACATCGCACATGAACTCAACCTTTGTTCCATCACTTTGAAACCAAACATCAAAGACATCAAAGATCAACTTGAAATCATACACAAATAAAAGGACACTATTGAACAATCCCGATTCGATTACTTCTTGAATTTCAAGCTTTTAGTAGCCCTTTCACGGTGTAACATCCTCATTTTTGACTTCAATAATAGGGAAATAATTTTTTTACATAATGTTCAATGTTCTAAATTCACATAATTTAAAACAAAAATTCCTTGGTTAATCCATCACATAACAAGTAACCATATGCAGTTGTAATGACTCGGTATAAAATTGATCTCTCATTTCATGACTCGGAATAAAAGCCCGATCCCTCATTTCATGACTCGAGAATAAAACCGATATCTCATGTTTCATCATATTATTGTGTATACTAAGTATACTTTTGGTTCCCTTATTCCATTAAGGATCAATCAAGTGTAATACCTAAAGATTCTATCTAAGTATCTATTATTGATACTCATTTGATATCATGATTCTTTAGTCCAGGTGAAACAAGACAACACAACCAAGTAGTTTTTGATACTTTGGCCAAAGTTTTAAGACATGTATGTCATGCCTTTATTCCTAGAATGCATACTCGTCATGTAGAATATGTCTTTCACCACACTCAAAATTTTTATCTAGATTACACTAACTTGACTCATGTTTAATTACATCCATGTTCTTGATATAAACTAAGTAGTACCAATATATGTGGACTGGAGATGATAAACATCTTACAATGACTAATGGTAATCAAGTATACTCGAATTCAATTACGTCGCTCGGGTTCCACCTCCTTATCCTTATTATTCATAGGAAGATATCAACACTAGGCTATACTGCTTACATTATTTAGTGTATTTCAAGAATCTGATCCAACTCTTACGATAGTAACACTTAAGGGAGCTAGGTAAATAAGCATGCCATAGTGGTTGCTCCATGGTATCTAATTAATGACTTGCATCATTATATGAATATAGTGTATCAGCCACTATGTTGGAATGTTTTGCCGAGTTCCGTTAAGTGAAACATTGTACCCACAATTTCATTAATTACTTAATCTACATGTTGTTAATCCCTCCCATTATTCATCTTCATCGGTAGGTGTTGTACCTAAGGATCAACTAGAGTTTGATATGATTTTATCCTTTAAGAAAGAATCGTAACATTCTTCTTTCTGAAGCTCATAAATTTAAAATTAAATCTTCATTAAGTTTGATGAGTTAATAATTCATTTTCCATTGGTACATTAATTTTCACTAATCAATATAATTATAACAAGTATAGGAAAAATTTAATCATTATCTTATTATTCCATGCTAGTAAGTATATAAAATATATTTATATAACTTATATATTAGGTTTGTGCATCTTTTATTAAGTCACCAAAACTTAACATAACATTTTCACCACTCAATACATAAACATTTTAACAATCAATCATTAATACCATTCCAACTTTATAAGTATGTTCACTTTATTTCCATTTAAGGACATAATATCTTATCTATAAGGTCACAATGATACATTATAGTATAACCCTTATAAACAACACAATATCATTTCCATATGAACATAATACTACATTTCAACAACTTCTAGATAAGGTCTACCATATCATCTTTATAATTTCATATCAATTCATCCTCTAGCTTATTAGTCTAACAATCTTTATGTATGGTCCTACACTTAATTAACAATACAAGCTATGAAGAATTCATTAAGTCCCGTTTATGTTTACTTATAAACACTATGAAATTAATATGAATAATGTATAATGAAATTATCACACTAACTTCCAAATTCACAACATTCAATCATTTACAAGATCAATATAATAAAAAATCTATCTTTATTGTTTTCTACTAAAATACCATCAACAAACTTTTGTTAGAGTAGGTATTTAACTTAGCTCATGTTCACCTAGGTACTTTATTTTCTTTATTGTATTTATCCTCACCCACTTATGTGTGTGGATATTTCTTTTATCTTATTTAGATATTAGGAGATATTATCTAGTTGTTAGGTATAGTTCTTTCCTTGATCTATGGTATTGACTAGATCCTTGATGTCTAGTTCTCTCCTAAATCTATGGTCTTGACTATGCCCCAGTCCAAACTTAACCCTTGGTCATATGGTATGATCATATGAGGGCCTAAAGGTTGTGATTCCTACTAGTAGGTGCTTAACTTCAACCCCCTTTAAATTTATTTGTGTGGTGGAGGAAACAACATTTTATTTTGTTTTAGTGGCAGCTAAAATAAATAGTAGAGCAAAATATTGAAAAGTTTGTATCTTTTGCTCGGTAACTCGGTTTTGAGTGCTATTTTTTGCAAAAGTGCTTGTTTTTTCATGCTCTTTCCATTGGAAATATTTATTTTGAGACTTTCACTATAATTATAAAGTTCCAAATATGGAGGAGTGTTTTAATCAATTGTGGACGCAATTTCGGCTGAGCCCGACGTCCTAAAATTTTGGGAGTTACATTCTTCTCTATCATGGATTCTGAGAATGATATGCTTTTCTCTAAAGTATGTGGACTTCAAGAGGATATTGTAAAATTTGTGGAAGAAAATAGATCACTCAAGAAGTGAAATTCTCTTCTACAATCACTCATTCATGATAAGGATACAATAATCCACTCCCTACAAAGCAACAACTTGCTAGCCTACAACATCACCATGATATTATGGATAGCCATATCCATGCTCCTAGTACACTTGCAACTATTGCTCATGTACCCACTGACATTGATCTATTAGTCTTTGAGCCTATTCCTACTCTTGATGCTTCTAAACCTGTGAGGCTTGTTACTGCATGCTCTTCCACATTTGTGCCTATTATAGTACCACATGTTGTGTATCCTATTTCTACTCAACTGCATGGCCTTTTTGAGAAGCGTACCACTACCTTTAGTTCTCACATGCTCTGTTTTATGGGTTTCACTGGCAGAGGTATTGGCAGACACTCACAGGGTATTGTTTCCCCTCTTCCACATGTTAAGTGGAATTCTCGCCATGACATTGGTTTTCGTGTAGATACTTCATTGGGATCACACATTGACAGAGCTCCTTTGTTTGTTCACTCGACTCTTTTTGAGGATCATGAGAAACACATGAGTTCTAAATATTCACTCAGGATTGAGAAACCTGAGATTTCAGCTATCAGACATGATCAACCCGACACACATTTCGATGTTATTTTACATGCACCCATTGTGTATTTTTCACCAAGTCATATACATGCATCTTCTTCATCCATCCGTGTTGATTTGGGGTGGATATCTAATCACTCATTATGGCGACATAGGCATTCGTTGAGAGGACTCTGCTGTGCATGGCTCCTCCACCATTCAGCCTCTTGCTCCACTTTCTATACCTTCTTCATTGTGATGCTTCTTGTTTTGAGCATTTTTTTAGCTTGAATTGTAGTGTATCTCTCTTGTTTGTTGAGATATTTTGTATATGTATTTTTGAAATTTTTGGCATGTTAACAATATCTCTTATAGGGGATCTATTCTAGTGTAATCCAATGTTAGTTTGTTAGTGTTTGAGTAGTTATTTTGACAATTCATACAAATTTGTAGTGTCACTCCACCCATTCAGTAGTATGGGAGGGTGCAGTGCTAATCTTGCTTCTTCGGGTTTTGTGTCCTTGCCTTATTATCTTGGATTTTCTTGGATCGTGACACTCTAGATTTTGTTTCCTTGCCTTATTGCTTTCATTATTGTTCTTGGATTATGGCACACCTATTAGTTGATTGAATTATGTTTGGTGTTTTTTTTGCACTTTTGACATCACTCCATTGTGGTCTCCTTATATGGAGCTATTCGGGTGAAGCCCAATGTCGATTGTTTTTGAATTTTGTGATCGAACAGTGGATTCAAACCACAGTGCACACCAAAAATTTTTCAACACTGCATCGATTTTTTTGATCCAAGCTTCTTGGGATTCCTTGGAGCGGATTGTACTCTCTTAACTTTGTTGTTATTGGTTTTAGGTACCTTGCGGTGTCCCTTTTTCCTAATTATTGTACATGAGTACCTCATCAAGCCTACTTGTTGAGACTCATAATGTGGACATGCCACTTCTATTTTTTCCCTATCTTCACTTGAGGGGGTGTTAGAGTAGGTATTTACCTTAGCTCATGTTCACCTAGGTACTTTATTTACCTTTATTGTATTTATCCTCGCCCACTTATATGTGTGGATATTTCTTTTATCTTATTTAAATATTAGGAGATATTATCTAGTTGTTAGGTATAGTTCGAGTCCTTTATCTATAGTATTGACTAGTTCTTTCCTTAATCTATGGTATTGAATAGATCCTTGATGTTTAATTCTCTCTTAAATCTATGGTCTTGACTAGTTCTTTGATGACTAGTTATTTCCTTGATTTATGGCTTGATCTATGACCTTGACTAGTTCTTCTAAATATAAATACTACAGGGAACTTATACAATAATCATTTAATCAAATCAATTAACTTAAATCAATAAAATAAATGTAACTTCTTATAAGTCTTTCTTCTTTCACCTTTCACAAAATCCATCTATAAGATTGTTAGCATGTGTCAGTTCATATGAAATGAGCATGATAAATACTAAATCTTTAGAACAACATGCTCTAACTTAATAATTTCATAAAAATAACACTATTTTTTAATGAATCATTCTAAAGTTCAAAAGTAATAAACAACTCTTTTAAGCATGCTAAGAACAACATAATAAATGAAACCATGAAAAGAATTCAATTTAAGTCATACTTTTCATATAGAATATTTATTAATAATAATTTAAGTCACTTTAGGTGACTCGAGGACAAGTAATTTTTTTGACAAATTAACATCATAAAAAAAGTGCAAGAGTAATATGATTTCAGATATAATCCCATTTTCATATGACTTAAGTCATTTACCTTGTTGATTAAGTTTTAATATCTTAATAAAATTATTACATAATAGTCATAAAGAATAATCAAGTAATAATTTATTTCTATAATAAGAGATTAGATTTATAAGATTTCAGTCATGTAAGCCCACACTTACCTGACTATAATCTTAATCTCATAAACAAGTTTATACAAATTTAAGAACCATTGATATATTTCATCAAACAATAAAAAACCATCAAGAAATTAAGAGTCGAGTAAAATAGTTAAATGAATTCATAAACTCATCTTACATTACCGAATCAACATAAGCTATTATAGAAATAACTCTAAGATCGGTTTAGTGTGAACTAAATTCTTTAGAAGAGTCTAATTCCTAGATTAATTGTTTGATAGAATTAAATCATATTTATGTAATGGATCCCAAGGGTTTATTATGAATAAAATTCATTTCATACTCAATTACAAGCCACACAAATTCACAATCATATAACACAATAAAGTTCTATGAAGAGAATTCATTTCAACCCTCTTAAACATTATCTAAAGGCAAATTGAGCTTTCTAACATATATTAACTTTAATTCCCTAATACAAAGACTTCATGTAAATACAAATTAATTATAGTGAAAAATAAGATGAATATTCATTTTAATGATCATTTATCCATGATCTAAGTCAAGAAAAATTCAACTTCCCATTTATAGTGCTAAAGATAAACAAAATAAAAATGTTTACCCATATTGGGTTTGAAATCGAATAAGCTATCGACACGATCAACATTCACAAATTTAGAGAAAGTGGAACTAATAAGATAATTTAGACATAGATACATGCATACTTCAAGAAACATTCCAATCTCATGGTGGTTTTGGTCATCACAAAACCGATAATGGGATGACAAAAATATTACATAAGAAGAGTTAATTATTAAGTTCAACCAGTGGTGAATTAAGGATAACAAAGTAACAAATGAAAAACTTAAAAGATTCAAAAATAGGTATGAATCAACTATCGATAAAATCAGTTTATCATTCTAAAGTTTCCATAATGGACTCGAACCAAACATTAATTATAATTATAATCTCCATCAAGGAATTGGAGAGTTCATAACTTAAAAAGTTAAGACCCATTAAGGGTATTGACTCAATACTTGAGTCATGTTAGAATAAGCTAAAAAAACAAAGTAACAATTGATAGAGACCAAATTGATAAGCCTACATTTAGCCAAAGATAAAAATCCTCAAGAAAATTTGAAAGAACCCATATAAAACCCCAAGTAAATAATAACAAATATAAAACCCTCCATTATATATTTATACCGACCTAGAGAGGATGGGTTGTTAACATTAAAAAGTTAATTCTGAAAAATCACTCAAGATTTTATCTTCATGGGTATCTTTTAACAAGTTCTATAAGTATTCCAAGATAAAAACACTAAGCTCGGATAAAATACGTAACCAGAAAACAAAGAAACTCATTGTTTCCCACACAAATCAATTCATAATCATACATACGAGCCAAAATATTCATTTAATCAATCATGCATCTAGATTCATAAAATATATCATAAAAACTAGGATAATGAATGAATAATAACACAAAAAACACAAAACCAAAGAATAGAATACAATTCCACATTAAGAGAAGAGTTATTTTCATGAAACAATTAAATAGAAAATATTATAATGAGTTAGAGCCTATCATGTCTGGTAGAGCTCCTGTAAATTTCTCCAAGATCCCAAACTTTCATCCAATTTCCCACAATATTTCACAAAAAACTTTAGATAGATTCCACATAAACCCACTTTCTCTTCCTCATTATTTTTATAGCCCAAACCACAAATTTCTCTCCATTAAATCCTCCATGCAATGGAGAGTTCATTAATGAAGCATAAATGAACTAACAATTTGAATATCAAAAGATCACATGCAGAGCCAAGTGCTCGAAATACCATAGGAGAAATGAAAAAAAACTCCTATCTCTTTTCCAAAAACCATCATGTTTTCCCCAAGGTGGTTTTCCTTCCACCAAGACATTAAATTCCATGGAGGACTTCTATTTTAACCCCAAAAATCCACCAAACACTATTTTAAATTTAGCAACAACGAATAATTTAACAAAACACCTTTGTTAAACTTTTTTAGTTACCTTAATCATCATGTATGCCAAGTTAGACTTGGTCACTATGCCAAAGGTGGTGAAAATTCCTTTAATTATCACATTTAATTCAAATTACTTGGATTGGGATCCACCTTTTAATCTTACCTCAACCTTTCCACAAAATAGGGCACCACGTAGTTAGGTCTTAGGTTAGGTCTATGGTCCTAAAATAGGTTTTAGAAATAGGTAGATCCTTAATGTAAAGTGTCAACCTTAGCTTAGGTTGATATTATTATTAAAATGAAATACACTAGGATATTATTAGGTTAACATATTATATTCTTACCTTAGGATAGTTTAGTTTAGGCCTTAAGATATAGCCTAACACTTTAATCAAATCAACATTAAATCAACTATAGTAAGACTGTTGAATATAAGCCATTTAAGAAACACCAATGCAAGCTTAGAATCAAATAAGTCTCAATATGATAATATAGTCAAAATATTCGATTAATTAGAAAATATGATCAAAATAATAAATCGATCAAGGAGAATGCCTTGGATCACTGAAATTGATCCAAGGTATTGTCCTTCATCTATCATTCATATTATAGTCTTAGGAACAGAAATAATAATGAAACTTAGATAGCTTACCAGTTACTTGTTCCAATGACTAAATTTACTTCCTAACAAGTGAGATCACTTAGTGTACTTCAAAAACTAGTCAAGTGAGTACTTGATGATAATTCAACATAAGTACAACATTGCCAAAAGCATGATTAACATCAGATTTAACAGAAACTGATATCTTTCCAGCAAACATGATCAAACATTTCAAAAATATCACAAATTAAAACAATCATATATCAACATTTTCCAAATTCATTCAAAGAAGCAAGTAATATATCAACACATAGAATCATTACATACCTCCCCTCTAAAAAGCATCATCATCCCAATGATTAACTTAGTCCAAACACATATTTTAAGAACATAGGTATAAATATATAACTTATTCAACCATATAATTCTCAAATAGTAAACAAAATTTGCAAAATTCAAGTTTCCCAAGTTTTATTACAATATCAAATAACTATACCAAGTATAATAATAAAAGTTTTTTCCCTGCAAAAATGGAAAAAATCAAGATAGTTTTCAAACTAAATATCCAAATATCACATAAATTAGAATTATTTCTGTTCAAAACAAATGAGGAAAAGTAGTTTTCATGTCCTCATATTCTCCTAGGTTTCACTTTCTTCACTAAATTGGTCCCACTAGACCTTACATTGACTTATCTCATGATTACACAAGTGCAACTTACAATTTCTAAAGCACCCTTACGGGTTCAACCACGATTATTCCTGGGTCTTGGACCTGTAAAGAATTCTAATTCAATATATGTGATAAATATGAAACATATTTCTTAAGCAAGGAAATATGAAAACATCATGCATCCATGTGCTAATGTGGGAGGTAATGCTAAGTGATAAGCTACAAGGTTGATCACTTCTACAATTTCAAAGGTCCCACAAAATGAGGTGATAACTTGGTTGCTTTTCCAAAAGTAATTGAGCTCTTTTTAGGCTTGACTCATAAAAAGACTTTTTCACCAAGTTCAAATTTTCTATCGACCCTTTTCAGTTTTGCATAAATTTTTTACTATCTCATCAAGCTTCCTTTAATCATTCATGGATTAATTTCACTTGTTTTCCATTTCATAAGCATTTCAGGTCCAATTACCTCTATATCTTCTATGTTATCCCAACTAATAGGGTTTACACTTTTTCCATATAATGCTTCGAAAGGTGCCATTTTTAGAGAGGAATGGTAAGTATTATTGTATGAAAATTCAACCAAAGGAAGGTATTCTTCCCATTTGTATTTTGATCCATACAGTACATCCTAAACATATCTTCCATTACCTGATTAACTCTTTAGTTTTCCCATCCGTTTCTGGATGGTACATGGAACTAAATTTAGTTTTGTTCCTAAGGTTACATTTATATTTTCCAAAAATGTGAAGTCATTCTTGGGTCTCTATCAGATATAATTAATTCAGGTACACCATGTAATTTGAAAATTTCATGAAAAATATTTTACAAGAATAGGTGAATCATCTTTCAGATTTATAGGAATGAAATGAGATACTTTTGTTAATTTTTCTACCACAACCAAAATAACATCATGCTTATTTTTAGACATAGGAATCCCTTAAACAAAATCCATACTTATTACTTGCCATTTATATTGTGGTATGATATGAGGGTACAATAAACCAATTGGGTGCATATGTTTAGCCTTAACACACTGACATTCAAGGCAATGTGAAACAAAATAAATTATATCTTTTTCATCCCTTTCCAAAAATATATTGTTTTACATCAACAAGCATTTTTTTCACTCTGGGATGTCTAGAGTAAGGTGAATTGTGAAATTCAGTCATCAATTTCTTTCTTAACTCATTTTCTAAGGGTACGTACACTCAATTTTCATACCTTAGAATTCCTTTTATAATCCGAAAACCTTTATATATTGCATCATTATAATCTACAACAAGTGTTGTTTTTACTTGTCAAAAAAAAAAGATTGTTATCATTGCTTTCTTTACTTCATCTTTGAATTGAGTTCTCAAGGTTATAAGTGCAGAAATATGTTTCCTATGACTTAGCGCATCTTCCACTCTATTTTCTTTACCTTTAATGTAACTTATATCAAAATCATACTGAGACAAAAATATAACCATCTTCTTTGTCTTACATTTAAATTTTTGTGTGAAGATATATTTCAGCCCAAGGTGGTCATTTTTTAGCTCAAAGGGTTTACCTAAGAGATAATGTCTCCAAACTTGAAGTGCATGAACTATGACAGCAAGCTCTAGGTCATGAGGAGCATAATTAAACTCATGTAACTTGATATTTCTACTCTCATATGTTATTACATGATCATTTTATAGTAATATACCCCTAATCCTTCTCCGAAGCATTTATGACAAATTTAAAGATTCGTTTAGATCGAAACAATCAAAATAGGTGTTGTAGTTAGTTGTTATTTTAATGTTTTAAATTTTGCTTCACATTTATCATTCCAAATAAAATTTTTATCTTTCTTTTGTAATGAAGTAATTGGGGCAAAACTTTTGAAAAGTCCTTTAACAAATTTTCAATAGTATCCGAAAAGAGCCCCATGAATCTTCTACTTCATGAACATTCTTAGGTGTTGGCCAATCAATTATGCTTGCAATCTTTGATGGATCAACTGATATTCCATCCTTTACTTATTACATGTCCTAAGTAATGTACTTTTGTTTTGTAAAAGGAACATTTTGACAACTTTCCAAACAATTTTATCTTTCTTAAAATCTCAAGTACAATCCTTAAATGTTCATTGTGCTCCTCCATGATTTTTTGAATAGATAAGAATATTGTCCAAGAATACAAGTACAAACTTGTCCAAGTATTCTTGAAAAATATTATTCATCAAATTCATGAAAGTTACTGTAGGTGCATTTGTTAAACCAAAAGGTAAAACAATGAATTATAATGTTCATACCTTGTTCTAAAAGGTTGTTTTATGAATATCCTCATCTTTGATTCTCAACTAATGGTACCCAGATCATAGATCTATTTTTGAATAAACTGATGCACCACACATCGATCAAATAGATCATCAATCCTAGGAAGAGGATATCTATTTTTGATTGTTTGCTTTATTTAACATTTGATAATCAATACAAAGTCTAAGTGTTTTATCCTTCTTCTTAACAAATATTACATTAGTGCTCCCCAAGGTGAGACACTTGGTCTTATCAAACCCTTAGAAAAAATTATTGTAACTTGTTCCTTTAGTTCAACTAACTTAGTTGTATTCATGTGGTATGGTGCTTTGGAAATAGGTTCAGTTCTAGGTTTGATTTCAATTGTGAAGTCAAACTATCATTTCAGTGGAAGACCAGGTAGTTCTTTCGGAAACACATCATTGTACTCTTGTAATAATGGATATTTTTCCATAAAATCACTACCTTCTTCTATTGTTTCAAAAAAATTTACTGCATTGCATATAACATGCACCTTTGTTTTTGGCCTTTTTAAGTTGCATGGATGATAGTTTTCTAACTGAAATGTCTCTTTTTATTCCTTGTATGTCTATTTTTTTAGCAGATCATCAAGATATTTTATGTGTTTTCATAACAGTTTACAATTGCTTTGTGATCAGCAAGCCAATTCACACCAATGATGACATCATATGACCCTAAAGGTGCAACATACAAGTCTACTTCTGTAGTAAAACTTGGTAATTATAAGGTTGTGCCAAAAAGACATTTATATCTTGTGTGTGGAAACATTGTTCCCATAATGGAAAGTCCATGATTTTTCCATAATTCCATCTTTTATTTTTAATTTAGAAGCTAATTTACTAGAAATAAAGCATTTATGTAGCACCAGTATTGAAAAGTATAGTTACATGTATACCAAACAACTTACCTAGTACTTCTTATGGGTGTACTTTCTTTTCATTTACCTATCAGCTACTACAACATGTATCTTGTGTTGTTGGTTGTTATCATTTTTCTTTAGAGGACATTGATTTGTGTAATGGTATTTTCCACAGTTATAACATCCCCAATAGGTCCTTTCTAGGCTAAAACTTATTATCAGCCTTGTAGTTATTGTTTTGTCCATTATTGTTCTTCTTAACATTGTTTATTATTCTTTTGAAAAACATGTTTATTTGTTGTTCTTTTTACTATTTTCAGCCCCAAACTTGTTTTTATTACCAAAATTTTTCCATGTCACCTTTTTAGGTGCTAAAGGTGAAGGAGAGTTAGAGACTTTCTTACATTTCTCTTCTTTATGCGTAGAAATTGCCTTCAATTTTTGTTCTTGCCTTATTTTTTTCACAACTCCTTCCATAGTGGATGGACTGTGTACATCCACCTCTCCACCTATAAAAGATTCAATCCCATTATGAACTTATGTATTCTGAAATTTTCATCAGTTTGGTATGGTACATACTTGAGAAGTTTAGTAAACTTCTCCCAATATTCAGTTACAGTCAATTTTCCTTGAACTAAATTCTAAAATTCATCATTTTCTGATCATAATAGAGTTGTGGCAACCAAAACTACCTAAAGTAGCCCTTAAACTGATCCCAAGTGATGTTAGCTTCATCAATGTTGATTCAACCTTATGGTTGTCCCACCAGAAGATGTTTCATGGGAAACTAGATAAGCTCCCCATACTACTTTGGTTTCTTCCGAGAAGTTCCTTATTGTAAAGTAATTCTCCATTTCGTTGAGCCAATTCTCAGCCCCATCTCCTAGTGTGGTACCATCAAAATTTGGTGGACTTATATTTTTATATCATTAGTAAGTTCAGCTACCAACCTTGCTTCTTATTTTTAGGATGATTAGGTGCATTTGCATTCACATTTGCAGCATTATTATTTGGCATTTACAACATTATTATTCACTTGCATTATTTTGTTATCTCCACCAGGATTTTCAGCATTAACATTATTTCTTAGAGGTGGTTGATTTTATTATCTAAAACATCATCCTCCTCTTCTTGTTTCCCATTACTTGTTGTTCAAGTACAACAAGATGATCTCTTGTGTCTAAAGTAGGGAAGCAAGGATCTCATCAAGTTTTTGTGTGTAGCTACCTCACCAACCGAGAGGTGGTTATTTGCAGCATGTCCTCTTATTCTAACCATTTTTGTTAACAATAAATTAATTTTTTATCATATATGGACTCAAATAGGTCCAAGAGTCTGCAACCTTCAGCTCTGATACCAAAATGTAACATCCTCATTTAAGACTTCAAAAATAGGGAAATTTTTTTTACATAATGTTCATTGTTCTAAATTCACATAATTTAGAACAAACATTCCTTGCTAATCCATCACATAACAATAAACCATATGTAGTTGTAATGACTTGGTATAAAACCGATCTCTCATTTCATGACTCGGTGTTAAACCGATCTCTCATGTTTCATCATATCAATGTGTATACTAAGTATACTTTTGGTTCCTTTACCCATTAAGGGTCAATCAAGTGTTAATGTCTAAATATCCTATCTGAGTATTTTACTGATACTCATTTGATATCACACTTCTTTAGTCTAGGTGACACAAGACAATGCAACCAATAGTTTGTGATACTTTGGACAAAGTTTAAAGACATGTATACCATGATTTTATTCCTAGACGACATACTCATCGAAAGGAATATGTATTTCACCCACTCAAAACCATTATCTAGATTAGACTTCTTGACTCGTGTCAAATCCATGTCCATGTTAGGTGCTAATATAAATAATTACTGCCATAACACACAAATAGAGATTTAAACATCTTATGAGACTAAGGGAAATCAAAGTGCATCAAATTAACTTACGTCACTTGGTTCCATTAATTACCCTTAGTCATCATTAAGATGACCTTCATATGGTTCATGCCCTATTCTCTATTTAGTACATAATGGTGATTAAAAATTTTACGATAGTATCACTTAAGGGAGCTAGGTGGGTATTGTGCCATAGTGGTTGTTCCTAGTATCCACATAATGACTTGTGTCATTAAGTGGATACAATGTATGAAACACTATGTTGTGATAGCCATCGAGCTCCATTATAAGTGAAACATATACTTAATAAGTTCATTAATTATTTTAATTCACATATTGTTAACCCACCCAATTAAAATTCATCTTTTATTAGGTGTTGTACCTAAGGATCAACTAGGTTGATATGATTAATCCTTTAAGAAAGGATCGTAATGTACTTCCTTATGAAGTGAAGGTATTTAGATTAAATATGCATTAAGTTTAATGAGTTAATTATTCATTTTCCATTGGTCCATTAAGTGTCACTAATCAATCTAATTATAACAAGTATAGGACAACATTTAAGCATTATCTTATTATTTCATACTAGTAAGTATAACTCAAATTTATATAACTTATATATTAGGTTTGTGTGACTTTTATTAAGTCACCTAAACTTAACATAACATTTTCACCACTCAATACATAAACATTTGAACACATTTTATCATGTTCCTTAACTTGTCAAACTTTATAGTTTATAAATCAACATAGGTTTAGGATTCAATCATTAAGACCATTCCAACTTTATAAGTGTGTTCCCTTTCTTTCCATTTAAGGACATATTATCTTATCTATAAGTTCACAATGATACATTATAGTATAACCCTTATAAAGAACACAATATCATTTCCATATGAACATAATATTACATTTCAACAACTTCTAGATAAGGTTTACCATATCATCTTTATAAGTTCATATCAGTTCATCCTTTAGCTCATTAGACTAACGAATTTATGTATAGTCCTTCACTTAATCAACATAACAAGCTATATAGCATTCATTAAGTCCTTATTTATGTTTAACTTATAAACACTATGAAGGTAATATGAATCATTTATAATGAAAGAATCACACTAACTTCCAAATTCACAACATTCATCCATTTACAAGATCAATATAATCAAGAATCCATCTTTATTTCTTTCTACTAAAATACCATCAACAAATTTCAGTCTCCAAAAATCAACATGTTTCCAAATGATTACAATAATATGGCTCTAGGCCTTTCATGTTTTCCAAATATAAATACCACAAGAAACTTATACAATAATCATAATAATAAAATAAATGTAACTTCTTATAATTCTTTCTTCTTTCACCTTTCACGAAATCCATCTATAAGATTGTTAGCATGTGTCAGTTCATATGAACTAAGCATGATAAGTACTAAATCTTCATAACAACATGCTCTAACTTAACAATTTCATAAAAATAATACTATTTTTTAATGAATTGCTTCTATAGTTCAAAAGAAGTAAACAACTCTTTTAAGCATGCTAAGAATAACATAATAAATGATACCATAAAAAGAAGCCAAGTTTAACTTATAATTTTCATTACGAAACTTCTCTTGAGTTAAGATTTTAATTCATAGCTTGTTAATCCCTTCCCTTATTCATCTTTTCCAAATTAACATCTAAATAGAAGTGCAAGAGTAATATGATTTTATTCCTATGACCCCATTTTCATATGACCGAAGTCATTTACCTTATTGATTAAGTTTTTAACTTAATTAGAGAATACAAAATTTTAGTCACAAAGAACAATCAAGTAATAATTTATGCTACAATCAGAATAAGATTTACAAGATTGCAGTCATGTAAGCCCATACTTATTTGAATATAATCTTAATCCCGATAAACAAGTTTATACAAATTAAAGGAACCGTTGATATCTTTCATCAAACAATAACAAACCATCAAATTAATATAAGACTCAATGATACGGATAAGTGAATTCACTCACTCGGCCTAATTACTAAATCGATATGAGTTAAGATCAAAGAGTAGTGTTAACAACTCATGCCTAAGATTTTAATTCTTAATGATTTTTTTAGAATTGATAACATTTATATTGTAATAGAACCCAAACATTTGGTTACAGATCAAGTAATTGTATTTGAGCCACACAAATTCACAACCATATAATCCAAGAAGAGTTACTATAAAAAGAATTCATTTCAAATCAAGTAGGGAAACCATTACGAAAGCAACTATTATTTCTAACATTATTATGTTTAACTTAGAATAATCATAGTTGCATATAGACCTAACTTAAAGTAACGATGAGAAAAAATAACTAGAAGAGTCATTGCACACCGATAATTTATCCATGATCTAACTCAAGCAAACTTGAACTTCCCATTTATACCCTACAAATAAATAAATAATATTTTGACCCGTATTGAGTTTGAAATTTGAATAACCTATGGATGTAGAGTCAATTTCACGAAAGTGGAATGGACCCGATAATTTATACATACTGAGTACACACAGATACTGCATACTTCAAGAAACGTTCCAATATCACGGTGGTTTAAATAATCACAAAACCTTACAACTCATAATCATGCCCACGAAATGGGATGACAAGAATATAACACAACTTGGTTAACTATTTAGTCAAAAGGTGATGTAATCACTCCTATTAACTAAAAACTACCAAATATTCCAAAACATGTCTAAATCAACAACAAGAAACTCAGTTTATTATTCACGAGTGTCCATGATGGACTCAAATCAAAAATTAATTATAATTTCAATATCCATCAAGGAATTCCATCGGGGTTCCAAGCGTGAATACCCATAAGGTATTGACTCGATACTTGAGTCTAGGTTAAATTAAGCTAAAAACACAAAGAATAATCGATAGAGACCGATTCGACACCCCTACATCCGAACAAAAAAATCCTCAACAAAATTGAAAGAACCCATATAGTTTAATTGCCCATAATAGAACAATAAAAATATAAAATGCTCTACTAAAGATATTTACTAACCCAACAAGGATGTGTTGTTAACATTAGTTACGGTGATCCTAAAGAGCACTCGGGATTTTTCTTCATGGGTATCTTTTAAACAAGTTCTATAAACATTTCCAAGAGTGAAAACACAAAACTCGGACACAATACACAACCAGAAAACCAAGAAACTCCTAGTTCCCACATGAAATCAATTCACATTTATGCATATTATCTAGTATTTATTTCAATTCAATCATGTATCTAGTTTCAACAAGATTTCATAACACCATAGGATAATGAATGAATAACTCAATACACAAAACCCAAAACCAAAGAATGTAATTCCACTTAAGAGAGAAGAGTTCTTTTCATGAAACTATTAAAATAGAGTAGAATATTTCAAGGAGTTATAGACTATCATGCCTGGTAGAGCTCTTGTAAATTTCCTCCAAGCTCCCAAAATTTCTATCCAAGCTTTCTTGCAAGATTTCATGAAAACTTCGAGATAGATTCCATAAAAATCCCATCTTCCTCTTCTTCATTATTTTTATATCCAAAACCATAAATTTATCTCCATTAAATCCTCCATGTAATGGAGAGTTCATTAATGAAACAAAAATGAACTAACAAATTGAATATAAAAAAATCAACATGCATAGCCACAATGCTCGAAACACAAAATGCAAAATGAAAACCAAACCCTATTCCTTTTCCCAAAACCATCATGCCCTGTCCAAGGTAGTTTTCACTTCCACCAATATCATTAAATGTTATGGTAGATTTCGATTAACCCAACAAATCCACTGACCACCTTTTCAAACTTAGCTTCAACTAACAGATTAACAAAACCTTACCAAGCTTTTTAGTTACCTAGATTATCGTGTATGCCAAGTTAAATTTGGTCATCGCAAAGGTGGTCATGCATGCCATTACCATTACATTTAATTTTTCAATTACTAGATTGGCTTCAACATTTTAATCTTACCTCAACCTTTCCAAAGAATACTTATCATGATTCCCCTTAGGTTAAGTTTTTGTTCCTTAGATAGGTTTTAGAAATAGGTTTAAGTTTCCCCATTTCATAATGTATCATCCTTAGCTTAGGTTGATACTAATTAATTAAATAAAAATAGAATATAGTTAGGTCCTTTAACATATAAACATCACCTTAGAATAGGCTAGGTTAGGCTTTCAAGAAATTGAAACAACCTAATGTAATAATCAAATTCCCAATGAGATCAAATTGCAGTATGACTGTGATTATAAGATGTTACAAAACACTCCTACAACTTATAATCAAATAAGTCTTAATATGATAGTATATCATTAAATATAAAGAATTCAATCAAACTTAAAGGATAAGATCGTAATAATATATCTATCAGGGGCATGCCTTGGATCACTTAAATTGATCCAAGGTATTGTCCTTCTTATAATATAGATATAATAGTATAAGGAATCAGAAATTCATCTCAAAATGTAGATTGCTTACTTGTACTATTCTAATCGATGAATTTACTTCCTACCAAAGCAGAGATCACTTAGTACACTTCAGAAACTAGTCAACCTGGGTACTTGATAATAATTCAACATAAGCACAATATTTCCATAAGCATGATTAACATCAGATTTAATAGGTAACGATATCTTTCCAAAGACACATGATCAAATAGTTCAAAAGAGTAGAACAAATCAAAAGAAGAATCACTTATCAACGTTTGCAAAGCTAATTCAAGAAGCAAGTACATATATCAACATGGTAGAGGCATTAAACTTGGGATACCTATCATTCAAAGTAGGAACTCTCTATCCCCTTGGATTTTTAGTCATCTTGTCATTGTAAATTATTTTCATATCATTATCACTTGATTGTAAAATGAGTTGACACCCTTCAAGGAATCCATTTGGTTCTTGGGATCAAAATTTTCTGAGAAATTTGTCAGATCCTTATCTAATATCCATCTTGTCTAATCATCTTTTTGTGTGTAGGTATCTCTCATTCGTTAGAAGTAGGAGTCCCATGTCAATTTTACATTCACAAACATAACATTAAATTGTCAAAACATGTATCTCTAAACCCTATCATCTTTCGAGTTTTTACAATTTTTCATATAATTAACAAACCAAAATTCACCATAAACATTCTAGCATGCCCTGTGGGATCATTGGTCCATTTTTATTATATTTGATATCTTATTATTTTCCTTCTTGTCAAATTATCCAACTTTTTCGCTAATAGTATGTTGTTATCGCTTCTTCAAAAATATAAAAAATAAGAAAAATAAAAAAGGAATAGAGAACATAGGTATGTTTCCTTTCTTTCATTTCCTTCCAACATCACATTTTTATATGATCTTCCTTTATAAAAATCAATCTTTCCTTTTAGGTTTTAAAATGAACCTTCATTTTGCTTGATCACATAGTTTAATTAGGGGTTAAATGATTGCATTGATGAAAATACCCTCACACACAACCAAACCTCATATTAAATCAAACTTGCATCTAAATAATCCCTTCTAGGCCTACCTACTTTGATTTGATCACTAAAGGGGAAGCCAAATCAATGTTATGGCTAAGTCTAAATAATTTTTCAAGGGTATATCAGCTAAGAACCCAACACCCTTATCACTATGGGAATTTGAAGTGAGGGGTAGGCCCCAATACCATGCCTTATATCGACACTAACACAAACATGGGCCTCACGTACCATCAGGTCTATCAAGGACTCTATCCTTAGCTCACTTGAAACAAACCTTGGCTAGCCTTTTCCTAGTTCCCTTTTCAGCCATTTTCCATTTCACACTTTTCTTAATTTAATCAAGATAATCTAAAACGTTCTTGTGATTGTGTGGTTTTTATTTCTCTTAACAACCATCTCTCTTTTATTTATTTCTTGTTTGTTTAGTTCATGATTTTGACTATACAATAGTCTCACCTTCAAAACATCATAAACATTGAACAACCACTTCAACAATCCTTAGAATCAACCCAATCTCGTATTCAAAACATCCCAAGCATGATAGATCCATTATAAACACCCTTAGAAATAGTGAAGAACCTCTATATTCTCCCAATATTAAATGCGGGACATTATAATCTACTTGTCTTGACACTCTACAATTCTTCTACAATGGTGACCCAGTCTTTGCATAACCCTTAGACTCTTATATTATTTCCCTTTATAGTTACCTTACTATAAAATTTATGTGTAACAATTATCCCCCTATCCAAAATACATTCCATCTTCTATCGTTGACACTTTCAACTATTCCAAACTATATGACCCTGAATATCAACCCATTATTGATAAAATATCTCCTTACCCCTCTACTAGTGATACAAGGATGTCAACACCCACTTTATCCACTCTTTTTCTAGTTTCAAACTTAATTCCATATCATCACATAACATGGCTAGCCAACAAGTATTTATGTCATCTTCTTCCTTATATATCCGAAAATGTATACACACTCATACTACTACCACCCCATCCACACATATTAATGCAACCTCTCGCTCACTCCTCCTCCGTGAGCTCAATGGGTATCCCTCTCTCTACAAATCCTTTTATTATGTCTCAACATGTTTCATCACAACAACCCACATTATTTATTCAAAATATAGTCCTATCTATACCTACATCTACAACACCTATCAACACAAGTTTAGACACAAAATATATGCACTTGGGTACATTTCTAGGTCTTAGAGCATACTAGTATATACATGATTCCTAAGAAATAAAACTAGTGACCGACAACATCTTTTGGGTCTTTCTATTTTTGTTTTATGGTTTAATTGACCTTACACACCCTATAGCCATGATAGTATTTGGTCGATTTATATTTTATGATCTCGGACACTAACACCCAAACTAGGACACTAACACCCTGTGTGCTCCTATCTCTCTTATGTGCTCCTAATACTTTTCCCCCTTTTCTCACTCTTTTGGGTCTCTTTTACTTCTCGAAATATTTTATAATTTTGGGTTGGCCATCGGTTGTCAATTATAAAATTGAAATCATATATATAATATATAAAATTCAAACAAGGAAATATATATATATATATATATAAAACTATAGATTTCAAATAAGGGACCAACCACTAAGCATTACATACTATCACCTAAGCTTGCATCCAAAGGAATACGATCATCAAAGGCATCCATCTAGCACACTCACTCAATGGAAAATGGTTGCATCATACGTATACACAACATAGGAGGGAAGTTTATTCTATTCGATCACACACATTCTATAAATTTTCTAAATTCTATACCTATCCCGATATCACTATGTTACTTGCATAAGGACATACTAGGGTATTATTACACACACTTACACATAGAACTACATGAATTATGAGATTTAGTGAAGCACTCGGTACTAAGTTCACTCTTCGGGTGACCTTGGTGTTTCACCATTTTCTTTACCTTTTCGAAATGAAGAAACAAATAGGGGTAAGGGCTAAGGAGGAATACTTGTTAAATGTTGGTCACTTAATGGTTGTTGTGTGTGTTCTAAATTCTTTATCCACAGATTAATGTGAGAGTTTCCCTTTGGCTAGGAGGAACTACCTGTAATAGAAAACAAGACCACAAAAGATAGTTAAATGATATATGACAGTGGATTGCCTAGTGTATGCTAGTTCCAGGAAGTGTGATACTTCCTAGATGGCTGTTAATTCACTATTTAAAACAAGTTAATGTGAGAAATAAACAAGGTCCTATTGTAGTCGATATGATTTAGATATCTCATCCAAATAAAATAAGCAAATCCAATCACAACAAGCTAGGCTATAGTTGGATCTGAGAGGTGAGGTATCTGTCAAGGTACTAGGGACTGGTCAAGGTTAGATTTTGGACTATTTAGGTCAACTGGTAAGGTGATTGATGGATTTGTTCTTGGTCAAGGTGTAAAACATAGAGATTGACATCGTCTAAATGTGATCGATGCCGGTTTAGGTAGAACCGGCAGTGGTTGTGGATAACCGGTGTCGGTATGGTCGGGGTAAAAGAAACTCCAAATAGGTTAAATGGAAGGGGTGATCTAAGGTCAAATAAAGTTTGGGTGAGTGAATGGAGAGGTCTATAGAGATCTTAGATATGCTTAGAAATATATAACAGGTGAGAATAGGTGATTTGGTGATATGGGTGAAGGGATATTTGGGTTTATAGGAAAGTGGGTGATGAAGCAATAAGCATGCAAAGAATAGATTAATAACAAGAGTAATAAAGATTACTAACTTAAATAAACCATACTAGTTAGGCCATGCTTGCTTTGTGTTAAATATCCGATGGTGAGTGGTGAAGGTGGTTGATTGGAGAATACGTGTATGGTACTATAGTGGTTCTTTCCCGTAGTGTTCCCGTGAATGCAACGGCTCTACGATTGATCTGGTGATGGCTCACGGATGTTTGGATGTGCAAAAGGATGCTTCTTTCACTTGCATGTAGCTCTGGTCTCCATTTGTTTTTTCTCTCAGAATGTGCCAACCTCAAAATAAGGTTACCAAAGGGAATAAAAGGTAACCGATGATGGTTGGGTTGACCGGCATCGGTTCAGGGGTGACCGGTGTCGGTTAGGGTGGGATTCCCTAGGTTTACTAAAAATAGGAGATCATGGCAATGATTTCTCGCTAGATCTCTCTATTCATCTAGGAAAGAGCGAGAGTTACCTTTTCTTATGCGGGAATGTGGTTAGAGGGGATGTAGGCTTTGATTTTTAGGGTTTAGTTAGGTCTTAGTTAGTTATGGACATATACTAAGAATAGAATTAGGGTGAGGTGGCTAGGTGAGGTGTATAGGTGAGGTGGGAATTATCCTAATTATGATAATTAAATAATAAATATTGTGAGGACATGGATTAATTTTATTAAATTAATATTAGTGTTCGGTGCGAGGGACCCATGGTTAGGTGAGTCTGTTCAAGTTGATTATTTAATGAGGAATCGGGGAGAGTGTGACCCAATTTTGGTGTCTACATTTTTCCTTTTTGTTGCATAGCTTTCATTGGTAAGTGAAGCTGACAAAAATAAGATGTTGTTGCCCCATGTGCGGGTGAAGGTGATCCCCTAAAACTAGGAACTGATGTGGCAAAAGACAAAATCGGTGAGTGGTTTAATAAAAGGTGAATGTGATGAAGAGGAATGTGGAAAATGGGGGTAAGGGGGTAAAGTTCCAATCGGGTAATCCAAGTAATGGGCCAAGGTCAAAGGTAGTGACAGTCAAACACACGCACATGTATAAATTATAGCACAATACTAGGTTGAAGAGCATGCAAACTCTACATTGTCTAAGGTCGATAGGTTTATCCAAACAAGTTTGAGGTGATTCTGGTATCCAAGGTATAGGATATGGTGTAGAAGCACTTCGTAGGTCAAGTGTAGGAATGTTAGGTATGTTCGGTACACCAAAGGTTGGGTCAGGATAAATGGTCATAGTAAGAGGCAAGGTAAGGTCATTAGGTCAAATAACACGGGTAAAAGTGTCATAAAGCATAGCTTGAGCACATGAGTTTATAGGTCACTAAAAATGTTTCGGTCCTGAGTAGCTAGGTCACAACATGGGTAGGCCAATGTATGGGTAAAATAACAAGTCCCAAAATGTAATTAAGGAAAAGTATAGGTAAGGTAGGTATGGAGGTTGGTTGCAATAAGGGTGAGTAAGGTCAAATGGTGGCTAGGTTGGTTAAGTGGGGTCAGCAATGGGGAAAGGGTATGGGCAAGAATATGATAGGTAACCGATGTCGGTCATACATAATTGGTGACGATCTAGGTAAGCTGATCACGGTTTATTTATAATGAGATGACCGATGTTGGTCTCAATTTAACCGACCATGGTGACCTAGGTTTTAGGACCGATGTTTTTTAGGTATAATTGACATCGGTTAGGTCGACATGGGTATATAAAAATAAAAATCCATATAATACGGATTCATTTGTACATTTTGGATTTTGTGAAAAGCGATGATGAGCACCGAAGCGAGTTGTGCTTTCTCGGGAGAAAAAGATGAGGGATGATATCCTGCTAAGGTGGAGGGATCCGGTTGGTTAGAGGAGCCAGGTAGATGGGTTCACGAGCATAGGTGGATCAATTGTGATTGGGTGGAGAGCAGGAGGATTGGATTTGGTGAGTGGACATGGACGAGGTGGGAGAGGGATTGGGTGGACCACCGGTGTGTAACAACTAGAGGTACCACCATGAAGATGAAGAAGTGCACGATGAGGTAAGATTGGATCTCTCACATTGGTTTCAAAGGTAGATTGGGTATATAGGTTAGAGGTAATACGGGGTTTTTGGGGGAAAGGGGATTTGAATTTGGGAAGGAAAATTGGGTAGAATAGGAATGGGTAGAGGTGTGGTTAGGTGTACGAGGGGTGGGGAGGAGATGAGGGTAGAGGTAGGTAGGAATGGGTGAGAAGAAGGGAGTGTTTTAGGAAAAAGGGGTTTGGGTGTAGCGGATTTCTGCGCAAGAGTGACCGGCATTGGTCAAGGGTGGTCGACGTTGATGGTGTCTAGCCGATTACTAGTCATAGATAAGGTGAATGATGCCAGTGTGGGATAGACCATGTTTGGTTAGAAGTAATAAGTACCTGGTCATCATGTGGAAAAAGGGGCCAACAGAGCCCTAGAATGGTTGGGTGAGATAGATAGTGGGCAAGGAAGATGATGTTGATGAAAAACAAAGCATGGGTAATAGGTTGAAAGGGGTATGGTATGATTGATAGTGGGTTAGGGTCGGGGTGGGTAGATAGAATATGTGATAAGAGGGTAAGATGCGAGGGGAATAGGAAGGAAGGTAATAGGTTCGGGTTAAGTGTTGAGAGTGACTATGGGTATGATCAAGGTCTATTAATGTGATGTTTTGTTGGATACGGGTGAGACACCAGCTACGTATGTGAGATAGGGTGTCACCCCTACTTGTGATAGGTCAAGGAGGTGCGACAACAGAGGATTAGAGGCATGTTACAACGGTTGGCCTAATTGGGGTTAGATGTTACCGACATGTAGTTTGGAAGCCTAGTTTGATGGTCACCCTCATCGACAGATGGGATTTGGCAACCAACACATTCCATCTACCGACGAGTGAGATCACAGTCACCCTAGAGGATGTGTATGTACATGATCTTGTGGTTACCGATATGATGGGGGCGCATGTATACTCGATCTCTTTAGAGGTGTCTAAGGATTTGATGTTGATATTCTTTGTGCAAGGAATTGGCAGAGATGATATTTCATAGTGCCACCATGAGCTATAGAGAGATGTACCAGGCCCTTTCAAAGGAGACTAGGCTTGTTGTGTTGTTGATGGAGGCACTCTGCTACTTTTCATTGCACGATGCGAGAGGGTGAGAGATTCCGTGATCATTGATGGAGGTCCCGCATGATATGGTGATAGAGACCTGACCCATTTTGAATGGGTGCCAACATTCCTAGTATAGCTCTACAGGAGTTATGGGCATATGGGCAGCTTCAGAGGTTCAGTTTTGCTACACTTTCCTATTACATTGTTGGGCATATGAGCACATTATGTGTGTGCACCCAGTTGGTATGCCTGGGCTAATGCATTCGAGCTAGGTTTTGTTCGAGTGGGCTACAGGTGATGGGTGCGATTATTGGAGAGCATCGAGTGGGCAGGGTGACGCATGATGTCACCTACTATAGGCATTTACTGGAGGGGTTGTCCAATGTAGACATCATTTAGAGGCCCTATGTGGGTTATCCATCATATGGGTAGATGGTTGTGGAGCTAGATGGATTACAACTTCTCATATGGATAGAGGGGTGACATGTCTTTGGAGAGCACGAGATGATACCCGTAGATAGGGTTAGACGACAGTTCGGGATGTTGCGGGATATACCTCCACCCTTCCCACAGTATATGAGGGATGACGTGGAGAGGCCATTGCCTCTACCCCATCTGAAAGTGCCTACATGGTAGGAGGAGCAGGTGAGAGACCGATGGATCAATGATTCCTAGGTGACTGACAAATATAGATAGTGGTGGATTGCATACCTACGAGCATTACCGTTGTAGTGGGGAAGCTAGATTTAGCCACCATCATTATTCAAAGGGACACCTATAGGGACGGTAGGCACATTGATTACACAAGCTAGGGATGGTGCGGGGGATGTTCATAAGTGTAGAGGCATAGGTGGAAAGTTTACGGGCCCGATAATAGCATAGGAATGTGCAGGCACCGCACAAAGTGTGGTGATGGTGATGGGATACATGTGGCCACCCTACATGGAGTGCGGAGTTACAGTTTGCAGGGCGATTGGCCCCTGCACAGCACATTGTGGTATGAATCTTCAGAGCCTAGATATAGGCGAGCAGGGGACATGGTCCTCCGAGATAGGGCAGCACGAGGACAGGTCGAGAGGCCAATGGGACCACCACAGACAGTATCCATAGCTAGATTGTGGGATGTCGTAGGTGAGGCTAGGTATTATCATGATATTTTGATAGTGGAAGGGATATATTTTCTATCCTATGTAGAGTACATGGAACATCAGGCCACAAGTGATAGGACCAGGTCACACACCCATAATGTGGAGAGCACGAGGGGGCAATGATCCCCGAGATACGGTCGGTGGCACCCAAGTTCACGAGAGGCCATTCCAAGGTGTAGTAAAAGCAGGGACCCAGCCACGACCCATGATGGGTGGTGAGATGTTAGTGAAGCCATCATACAGAGATCTAAGGAGGAGAAGACATGTGATACATATATGGAGGATTTCGGTAGGGTGATATTTGATATTTGTATGTACCTCCTATTTTATACGATTATTTATTTTTGATATATCTTTGGCTTGTGTGCCAAAGAGAGTGAGGATGTATACGAGAGTTGATTGATTTTGATCATATACCGATATGCATGTTGAAGATGGTGAGGATGTACATGAGGGTTTTGATATTTTTATATTCATTTGTATCGATGTACATATGTATGTATACACAGACATCATGATTTATAGATGATGATATTTATACTATGGATGGTGTACTTGTTTTAATTTCCATTATTATTTATGTATGTGATGGAAACTAGGTGAATTAAGTATGATGGAGTCAGGGTCGTGTAGGCATGGATTGAGTCAGGTCATAGGCATGGATGGAGTCAAGTCATAGGCATGGATTGAGTTAGGTCATAGGCATGGATTGAGTCGAGTTGGCTTAGGTATGATGAAGTTTAGGTTGACTTAGGTAAGATGAAGTTTATGTTGGTTAGGTATGGTTGAGTTTAGGTTGGTTAGGTATGGTTGAGTTGAGGTTGGTTGAGTGTTTAATTCATCAATTTTTATAATTAATGATGATGTAGGTCATGATAATGGTAAAGAAATGGTAGACATAATGAATGTATGAGTGATGATGGTAAAGATGTGAAGCAATTGTTATTTGTTTGGTTTAATTTCCAATTATTAATATAAAAGGAAATGAACAAGGGTAGAATGTGAATAGGAAAGGGGAAAAGGGAATTGGTTAGGGTAGAGAGTGGCCGAGCTAACCTCTAAGGGCCCCATGCCCTCGGAGTGTTGCCTACATAGTCCTGACAAAAAGGGACCTCAGGCCAATGTAGTTCTCCCATAAGCTAGGGAAGATTAGGGTGAAATAGCGGAATGGTTTGATAAGTATTAGGCATGGGTGATGTAGGTCATAGACATGATTGAGTTTAGGTTGTAGGTATGGTTGATTGATGTTTAAATATATGTGTCGCGGATCTGGTCCTATATAGGATAATCAATAGGTAATGGGGAAGGTGAATTGTAAGAGGTGATAGAAGAGTTGCTTAATTGATAAGAACCCCGATGAGGCTACCATACCTTAGATGGGATTACAAATGTAAGACCCTACAGGCCTCGCATAATGGACTATTTTAAGGGTGAAGAAAAGTCACAAGATCAAAAATGTTGCATTTGCGGCAAGTCCCTTGAGTAATGAAGAATTTAGGTGAAAAAGACAAGGAGATGAGAATGAGAGGCTTAGCGTAACTTAGTGTATGATGGTGTGTTTTTCAAAACAAGAAACCCAAAATCCAAAATAGGCAAGTCCATGACAAAAATTTCATATTTTTCTTGATTTGTTTGTTTTTAATAGATTGATCGATGCGGGTAGTCTATATGGGATGAATATATTATCTCCTTGAGGTCTTCGTGAAGTTGATTGATGTTGGAAGCTTCGAACATTTATTAAATTTTTGTAATGATCGTATATAGTTGTCCTTCAAGGAGCAATCTATTGATAGTAGTAGAATATCTAGAAGAGATGTCCCTTTTGAGGGATTCATTATTTTCTTTGGAAGTTTGACTCAAGGAGTTGTATCCCTTTTTTAGATGTTTAAGTCACGGATAAGATTATAGAGGACGATTAGGTTCTCGCTTTTAGAAGACAAGATCGTGGTACACAAAGATAACTATGAAAGAGGTGGTTCGAGTGATGAATGAAAATGGATTCCATCTTGAAGAAGATGAAAAGTATCCATGAGAATTATGCTATGAGCAGATCTATGGTGCTCACATTGAAGACAAGGGTGATAGGTGATGGGTAATCACATGATTCTTGTGTAATCATGGATCCTCAAAATGGGTAAGAAGGAAGGTGAAAATGCTTAGGGACAAGTGACCAAATGATAGAAAGTGATATAGGACTTGATATCAACAATAAAATGGTCAAAGATGGGCATTAAGGGGCTCATGTTCGGGTTTACGTTCGAGTGAAGAAAATGATAAGCACCCGATCCATAGGCATGGGTGATGATATAGGGTCTAAGCCAATTAGGAGTAAATTTTCCCCATTTACTTTTCTCCTCTTTGGTTACATGTTGATTTTCCTTTAGGACGAGGTCACCGACTTGAAAGGGTCACTCCCGAACACGTTTGGCATAGGCACATTTGATATGTTTTGGTAGACTTGGAGATGGTCCAAGGCATTGAAACGACATTTATCTAATAATTCGAGTTGTGCCAAATGATCTGGTGAAATTCATCATCGTTGAGCATGTCTTGTAGTGAGATACAAAGGGATGGAAATTGTATTTTGAGAGATAAGACAACCTTAGTACCATAGATGAAAGAAAAGGGGTGGCGGAGTCAAAATGCAAATACTATTGTGTAAGCCCATAAGCCCACAAGGCGAAAGGAATGTATGTACGCCAATCCTTCCTAGTATCATTAACCACCTTCATAATAATTTGTTTAGTGCTTTATTAGTTGATTCAGCTTGAACATTGGTTTGTGGGTAATAAGGTGATGAGAAATCGAGTTGGACGCCAAAAGCATCACATATTTTGCGTAGGTTTTTTTAATTGTGAAGAATGGGGTTGATCTCATCAACAAGATCCAAACCCCATTAAGAGAAAGGCCAAAGGTCTCGCGTGACTCGTATGGCATGACTAGGAGTTTCGTGGAGATTGGCATGTTGTCTTTGGCATTTTATGTAGAGTTTGACATAATCACAATAGTCACGGTTCAGGGTTGGCCAGTAATATCCTAGGTGAAGAATGCATTTTGTGACAGTGAGACCACTAAAGTGGCCTCAAAAAATCCCATCATGGACTTCCTTAATGGTGTAAGGAATTTCAAAACTGGTAAGGCATCACAAGAGAATGTTGTCGAAACCACGCTTTTGCTGAAGACCACCCATGATGACATAATGTGGGACACTTTTAAGAAAGGCATGTTTTTTATTACAAGTGAGATCGGCGGGTAAAATGGAGAGGGAAAGATAGTCTGTGTATTGCTTATACCAAAGGTCACTCGGGTCAGGAGTAGCGGTTCGATAGAGTAAACTTCACAAGGTAAATAAGAGGGTGATTGTAGTCTTTGTATGGTGACAAAGATTTTAGAGTCAACAGGTGAAGCAGGTATCTAAGAAGCCAAGCAGGCCATGGTATCTACAAATTTATTGGTAGAACGTGGGATGGTTTAAAGGGCATAACAGTCGAAGGTGGTCAAAAGTATGTCCACATGATGCTTATACTTTTGAAGTATCTCATTACAAAACTGGTATATACCATTGACTTGGTTTATGACCAACTGAGAATCACCAAAGATGTTAATTGACTTAACATCTTGGGCATAAGAATCTGGAGACCCAATACGATTGCTTTGTATTTAGCAATATTGTTTGTACAATAAAAATTGAGTTTGAAATACAAAGGCATAGGTTCACCATCAAGTGAAATGAGGATAACACTAGCTCCACCCCCACGCCGACACTTGGAGCCATCAAAGAAGAGTGTTATTTGGTAAGTAGGTTTGTCCAGAAAAGGGTAGCAATAGACTCATCCGGAAAGTCGAAGTTACGGGGTTGATCTCTAGAAATAGGTGCGTCGACCCAATTGGTCGATGATATCTTGGCCCTTAATAGACTTTTGATGGATGAATTCAAGGTTAAGGTCAGCCAAAAGCATAAGCCAAAGCATGTGAAAAGTTGATTTTGATAAGGTTTGGCATACATGTAGTGTAATGGGTTGGTATTAGTAATGACAAAGGTTTTGTGGTTAAGTAGGTAATGGCGGAGTTTGGTGGCGATGAAAACTAAGGCTAGGAAAAGTTTTTCAACGTGGGTATATCTATTTTTGTAGTCAAGAAGGGTACGAATTATGTAATAAACCGCTTGCTCCGGTGTTGGTCATCATGATGAGCAAGCATGACACCTAGAGAATGGTCAGTGGTAGAAATATATAGGTAGAAGGGCTGGTCATCCTTAGGAGGAATGAGCACTGGTGGTTGAAGGAGGTATTGTTTCAAGGATTTGAAGGCTTTATGGCATTCATCATCCCATTTGAATGAAACATCTTTCTTGAGAAGATGATGGAATGGTTGACAATGCGGTCAAAGAGTGGGAGAAAAATGTCAAATTGATTGTAATTTTCCTTGTAGGCTACGAAGTTGACAGAGATTAGTGGGTGGCAGAATTTCAAGGATAGCCTTGACTTTAGCAGGATCGACTTCTATGCCATGCAAAGAAACGATGAAACCTAGGAGTTTCCCTAAAAGTACCATAAAGATGCATTTTTGGTTGAAGATGAACACAATATTTGATGAGGTGGTCAAAGATGACTTTAAGAATGGGTAGGTGTTTGGTTTGATGTTTGGATTTGGAAAGCAGATCATCTACGTAATCCTCTAATATGTGATGCATGATGTCATGGAAGATGTAAGTCATGGCCCGCTGATATGTAGCACCAAAGCATTTTTGAGGCCAAAGGGCATGACTCGATAGCTAGAAAGTCCTCCAAGGGGTGATGAAAGTAGTCTTGTGTTGATCCTCGAGAGCTAGTAATATTTGATTATAGCTGGAGAAACCATCCATGAGTGATAACATCTTATGGCCGAAGTGAGATCAACTAGTTGGTCAATATCGGTAGTGGAAAATCATCTTTGGGACGAGTGTGGTTGAAGTCACGGAAATATATGAAAATGCGAGTCCCCTATCGCTTTCATGATAGGAACGATTTTAGAAATCCATTGGGGATAAAAATGGGTAGAATGAAGGAAACCGAGAGAACGCGTTGAAGATCTTCTTTGACCGTAAGAGAAATGTGAGGATGCATTTTTCGGCACTTTTATTTGATAGGTTTGGCATCGGGAATGGTCATGATATTGTGAACCATGATTTCGTGGATCGATACAAGGCATATCGGCATAAGACCAAGCAAATCCATCGCTATGGTCCCGAAGGAAAGAGGTGAAGGCTTCCTATTTAGTAGCATCTAAATATTGGCCGATATTTAGAATGTGTGGGTTGTCTTGAGTATTAATTTTGATTTCTATGATCTATCCGTTTAACATGGTTTACGTCTCGAAGAGTAACGACAGCGAATATAAGAGTCTTCTCGCACCAAGGTAGGTGAGGTTGGACTCATCATCCCGACATTAGACAATGTTAATTAAATGAGTATCATCATTGATCATGTCAGGATATAGGAATGGGAGAGAAGAGGGAACCTCACCATTCCATTGATAGGTCGAGTAGTCCCAGGAAATGGTGTTTATGAAAAAAGTTAGGAGGTATAGATTCAGGATCTATGGACTCCATGGGTGAGGATGGTAATGTGGGTGAATGAGAGGGGGAAGATGTGTCATCCTGAATAAATTTGATGTAAACCTTCTTAGAATATGGAGCATCAAAACCAATTCCACTACGTTCATTTTTTTACGAGAGGTACAGGATATGACAAAGTGTGATGGCCTTGTTCGTAAAAACCGAAGCCAAGTCCTTTCCACGTGCACTGTGGAGGAAAGTGTGAGTGAAACAGTGGTTAGTGAGGGAGTGTAGGTTAGTGGAAAATGGTTGGGTTTGGGATGGAAGTTTGGGTTTATAGGTGGAAATATCAAGTCCCCATACATTAGGTTGGTGCGAAGGTGGGGAGGGCCATAAGGAAAATGTCACCAATGCGAATTTCATAAGCGGGGTGTTAACACGAGTTCTCATAATCTTGTGGGGTGAATAAGGTATCGATATTGTATAGGCAAAAGTATTTACCCAAAGTGAGGCATTTAAAAACACCTTCTAAGGGATCAGTAGTTAGTATGTGGGTAGCAGGAATAGATGCCTCACTAAATGAAGGGAAAATATGGGCGCTAGCGGTAGAGGCTACAACTATAGTAGGGATATCGAGGATGGATGCAACAGAAGTAGTGGCCATTTTGGTGGATGGGCTTGTGGGTGGAGGTGAAGTGGTTTTGATGGTGGATGCCTTGATCGGTACAAGCACATCATTGGGTCGATAAAGCATGTTACAAGTCTTGAAAGGTGAGGGGTCGACAGGGATGGTGTAATTATGTCCCTCGTGTTCAAATTTGAGGAATCAATGTAATGTCAAAGGGACACAAGCCATAGCACAAATCCAAGGTTTTCCAAGCAACAAGTTATACTATAAATCCCCTTCTAGGACATAGAAAAGTTCCAGGATGGTGCGGGGACCTATGCGGACATGGAGAATAATGGTACCCAGTGTAGAGGTTATGGTGTCATTGAAGGAACGCAACATAATGGGGTTACTATGCATGTAATTGATAGGTATTTGCATTTGGGCATATGCATGAGAGGAGATGATGTTAATGTTAGCACCACCATCAATCATAACATGTCGTATGCATATATTATCGATAAAAATGGAGATGTAAAGAGAGGGGTCGGGGTCATCAAACTGGAAGGGAGTGATCTCTTCATCTGCAAAACTAAGGGAGGCCACTTGGTGAGTGGGTGAAGGTATAGAGGAAGGTGAATACCTAGTGAGAGAGGCTATGTGGTGAGGGGTAGTGATGGAGGCTATGGGTGTGGGGTCATTTGATAAGACTTTGATAGAGTGAAGGACCTCTATGAGGGATTGATAATGTGACTTTGAGGTCCTGGACGAGGTCATATAAAGTCATTTTGAGGGGGGACTGGTGTAGTTGTTTTAGCATTGTATGATGTGTGGCCCCATCGGAAATGGAATATGTAGGACCATGAATGATGACTTTGGGTGTGGGTGCAGATGGTATATTGGGTACAAGGTTGGTTGATGGGTCAATTGCTTTCTCCTTGCCCTTGTCTTTGTAAGCACAAGTGGCAATGTTGATCATGTTAATCTAAGGGGAGGTGGATTAATAGGGTGTTTCATGGAAGGTATAATGACAAGAGGGACAAAACTCTAGTGGTGGATATGATCCTTATGAGATGAGTAGGGTGCATTTGCATTTGGGTGGTGGTTTAGTCAACACTCTTATGCAAACCATGTTAATTTCAAATCTCAAGGATGGATCTAAGAGATGTGGGTGTGAGATTTTGGTCACCGAGCAGGCAATGAGGGAAGATGTGTGGAAATTGGTGAAGGAAAACAGTGGTCCTCATCAAGAAGCGGGGTTCATTTTAAGACACCCGTAGAAAATTGGAGATGGAAAAATTGGTGAATATCACCGAAACCAAGTGTTAGCTAAAGGTGAATTTACCATTTTTCGAACTAAATTTTGCCCTTTTTTAAGCCAAGGAAACTACAAATTTTCAGACACTAAGGCCTCATTGACACACGTCAACAAATATCATTAATGCATGTCAATGACCCATGGTAACACACGTCAATGACCCATGTTGATGTGCATCAATGACCCTTGTTGACATGCATCAACAACCCTTGTTAATGTGCGTTAACAACCTTTGTTGAAATGTGTCAATGACCCTTGTTGATGCATGTCAATGACTCTAATTGACGTGAGTCAATATCCCTTGTTAACATGTGTCAATTGCTCTTCTTCTCGCGTGTGCCAACAAGATAGGTTTTCGCGCGTCAATAAGGAAAGTTGACACACGCCAACGAACCCTTATTATAAAGACGTCAACAAGGGCCATTGATGCACATCAACATGTGTCATTGATGCATGTAAACATTTCTTATTGATGTGCATCAACAAAATGTGTTGACGCACATCAATGTTCATTTTTTACGTGCCTCATCAAGGATATTGACATGTGTTTTTTCCTATAAATACCTTCCCACCGGTCATTTTCACGTTTACAATTTCGACTCTCATTTTTTTGGTATACAAGAATCCATTGTTCAAGTTAGGTATTCAATCAAGCTCAAGGACAACTACAATGGTGACTACAAGTGCATCCCAACTCCAAGCTCAAGACAAAAATCAAGAGGAAACTCCAGTCCTATCCACGGGCAAGATACTCTACAGGAATCCTTTCAGGCACCCACATCCAAAATATTTTAGAGATGACTCCCGAATACAAGGATTTGATCGATGCATGTGAGTTTAGTGGGCTCGTTAAGATGCCCCATTTCGAAATAGACCAAGATATTTTGAACTACCTTCTCTCCTCTTACAATACAGAGGATGACATGTTTAATGTTACTATGGATGATGACTGATTGTTTCAATTTGGTATTTACCCATGAGATATTCATCGTTTTATAGGCCTTGCATTCATAAATTTTCCCTTCCTTACAATGAAGGCAAAACTCGTCGAAGATGATAAGAAATATCTCGAATTGACTTTCAGTTTCCATGTTGATTGTAAGTGTAAACTGTTTTCATTCGTCATTTTTATTCAGTTTTTATTTTGATATAATTTAAATTTATATTAATTCCAACTATTTGTTGGCATTTATCGCTCATGTCAATAAATTCGGGCGTGGTGTGGATACGCAAGCAATTTCACACCACTTTCTTGCTGCAATGATTTCCTTTTTCCAATCCGAATAGTTTTGCAGGTCGGCAAATAGATATACCAAACCGGGCCATTCATTCATTGTTGCAACTATCGCAAAACAAAAATTTGATTAGTGCACCTTTTTATCTAAAAAAAAAAAAGAAATGACATTACAAATGCAAAGATTTTAGAAAAACTTGTCATTTACTCCATAAACTATCTCCTTGTCCTTTATTGCGAGGATCTTTTAAATTTAAAAGACAAACAAATTCCCACTTGCATGGATGAGTTGTTGATGAAGTTGTCCATTCCATTTGAAGAACAACAGGTATACACTATTAAGTTTTTATTTCGACATTACATTATACACATGTATTAACTATTTACTATTTGCAGAGAAGATTTATGGAGGCCCTTCCCCAAAAAAGGGGGCATCAAGAGGAAGAGGCCAACAACATGCTGAGGCATCAGAAGATTCCCAATCTGAAATGGAAGCTCACTCATCTCCTAACCCCCAACAGTTTGAATTTGTTAAACGCCAGAGAAGTAATACCCTTTCATGTATTATTTACAAATTCCAAATTAGTAATTTCATTTTCCCATTTAAATTTTACTCAATTGAATTGACATACAATTCAATGTTGATGACATTGCAGGGACTCTGGACCAAACGTGTGTTTTGCAAAGTCAACCATCTTCCCAACTCACTCAATTCAGTCACATGCATTTGTATCTTCTCAACAACCACCTCAACAATCTCAGCAATAGACAACTCAAAAACCACCAATTACTACTCCAACACGGCCTCCTCAACCACCGTGACATGTTACTCGTCAACAACAAGGTATAGGTTTTAAATAGTACTTCATTTAATTTCATAGTTTTAACATTTTTTCTAGTTTTTCATATGTTTTTTCTTTAAATTTTTAGCACATTGCAGTCCTCCTTCAGTAAAACAAGTGGCACCGCCCCCTCCACCAATAATATTCAAAATGCCAACCAAAGGACTAGGAAAAAGAACATTGGTAAACGCATGCCAATTGCTCCAGCCCCTAGTGGGACACTAAACATTGCCTCCTCCTTTCGAATTCCAACCCTCTCACTTGGTGGATTGCCCAGTATAATGGGCATATCGGTTTTAAATAATATGAATTTAGATGAATATTAATTGGGAATTGATAGCAATGACCCAACTAGATTTTTCAATACACATGAGATGATTCAAGGCCAGCAGGTATACTTCTATTTCAACATTATTTACCATATTGAATTACATTTCACTTTAGATTTATTTGTTTGAATCTTGATTTATTTTATCACAAATAGGATCAGGCCACCCAAAGGCAGAAACAAGTTGCAATTGATCAACCCGAAATCCCCCATACCTCTCCAGTGAGATCATCTTCATCAGATACAAATGGTGATCGATTCTTGCTACCTTTTCCTTTAGAGAACTTACTTGGTTATGATTGTCAATCCCATGTAATTCTACCTCATATCAGTTAGCTCATATAATGGGAGAGAAAGGATAAAGTACTTATCAATGAGATCATAAGTTGTTAAGAAAATTATTGACAAAGGGATAGTTTATACGCTGCAGTCCATAATCAACCTACGAAGATGGATTCCTTACTTACCCAAGTAAGAAGTGGGACTATCACGTATAACAACTATAAAGACAAAAATTTGGATAATAAATTAAACAAATTGGAAAATATTAGTGCTTGAGGCCCAAGCATATTTTAACAGATGGTCTAAGGACAAGGATCCGGTAGCGATTTGAAATGCCAAGAGAGATAGAGCAATCGTAAGTATTATCACTTTCAAGCAATATTTTTGTTAATTTAATTTTTTCTTATTTTAGTAATATGTTGAATTGACATCACTTTTTCGTGTAGTTGAATTATAAAAATTTGATGAGTCAAGCAAAGGTTTTCCAAGCTCACTTCAAAGCTAAGAAAGAACAGGTTTATCTGCAAAGCAAATAATTTGAAGGAAAATCTTGTTTTGGTTAACAAACAAAACAATACATGAAGTGGATAATTAAAGAGCATGGCTTCAACCCTAAAATATTATTCAAAACTAAGGCAGCTGCTGATCCAAATTTGTTGTCCCATGGAGATGCGAAAAATCAAGAAGAAATAATTTTTAAAAATATAGATAGTGTCAGAAGATCTCATAAGTTCGGGATTATTTTTCTTATTGGGAAAGGGGTACAGGCGAAGAAACCATTGGGGAAAGGAGCACATGAGTGGAAAGGGGTACAGAAAATTGAGGATTGAAAATTTTTATTATTGATTGTGGAAACTTGAAAAATTGAATCTATATTTGAAAATTTGATAGTTGAAACTTGATAGAATCTAAAAAATTGAATCTATATTTGAAAATTTGATAGTTGAAGCTTGACTCTATGGTCATGGCATTTTAATTTTATTATCTGGATTTGATAGTTGAAACTTGAATATGATAGCATTTTATTATAATTGAAACTTGATAGAATCGAAAAATTGAATCTATATTTGAAAATTTGTGATTGAAACTTGAATCTATGGTCATGGCATTTTAATTTTATTATATGGATTTGATAGTTGAAACTTGAATCGATAGCATTTTTCATTGAAAATTTGAAATACTATATAATCTTTAATTTTATAACTTCTTATATATTATGTATAGAATTTCTAGATTGTATATGGCATTTATGTTTCTTCTCTACTTGTAGTTGTAATGATGATTACATTAGATGTGGATGATAACATTATACTAGAATCATCTCTGAGATATGGATTATCATGAATTCTATGTGTATGTAGATTTAGCTTCTTCTCTATACTTGTAATGATATGATCATGATGACATTAGAATGGATATAGATGATGATGAATGATGATAATGGATAATTTTTTTAAAAAATGGAATGTGTTAGGATTATGATAGATAAATAATTGTTTTAATAATAATTGGAGTGTCAGGATTATGATAATGATATGATGAATATAATAATAATTGGAGTGTCAGGATTATGATATGATAATGATATGATATATATGGATGATGATGAATTGTATAATGGATCATGGATTATGAATTGTATAATATGGAAAAATCTTCCTCTATGTAAAATTCAATTGTGTGATTTTATCCACAAAGTTTAAAAAATATATCAAAGCATTTTGCAAAAATAAAAAATAAATTAAACATAATTGTAAAAAATTAAGAAAGGTCATATGATAGGGTTTAAGTTACCTCTAGTGTTTTAGATGGTTGTGAAGTCATCACTCATAATGCTCTAGATCTTTGTTTTAAGAAAACTCAACACGATAAATGGATTAATGAGATAGATGGGTGAGTTGCCCGACATTGTTAGTCGAGAAGTAACCACATTTTCAAAAAAAAAAAATTATATTTAAATAAATGTAAATATATATATATATATATATATCTCGTAACATCTTTAATGATAACAAGAGTGAAACAAAATTTAAGGTCACAAACAATAAAAGTAAGGTGAAGGAGATACCTATTTAAGTCGAAATAATCCATTATCAATAGCTTCTTCAAACTCGATGTTCTCTTCTATAGAGTGTGACAATGCGCTAATTCCACTCTCAACTTTTGGAACAGTTGTATTTGTAGAAAGTATTATTCACACCTCTTCTTTTGCAAAGGGAATTCCAATCCATGCAATTTCTTTATCGAAAGGAAATATTTCCATGGAGTAGTGAGATACGTAACACCACCTCATGTAACTTTCCAAATTTTTATCCAAATCTGTTTCTTAGTTTTGATTTTATAAATGATAATGCTCGAAAACCCTTTCGTCCTCCACAAACCCTAAAATCATTGTTTTGCATAACTCATATAATTTGAAATATTCAATGATATCTTCTTGTAAGATAGAACTTTGATAGATTCCTCACCACAACATTTTAATAGCACCACTTTCAAAAGGTTCATCTAAATTTTTATATTGGTTCCTCATTGTTGTTGCAAAATTTGTTGATTGAAACTTTAATATATCAAGCATTCAAAGTATACCTTTGATTTCCATACCCTTGAACTCTAAAGTCTTTATGAAATGTTCCATTATTGTACCCATGGATTTATGGAAATGATTTCTTACAAATTCAACACGACCACCTTCAGTATTCCAAAAATTAGGATTCATGACACCCATGGCTTCAATAATTTTATCTTTGGAGAAACATTCTCTAAATTCGATGATAAGGATTCTGAAATTTTTAAATATTTATTCTTGTTTCAACTATAACAAAATCAAAGAGATTACGTGTCATGGGAACATTTTCTCATTCGATCCTATAATATCTTGACATTTTTGCAAAATGTGCGGTGGTATGTCCCTCCCATTAACAATGATGCAGAGGTGATCATGGATATTAAATCTCAAATAGTTCTTTGGGATTATAAAGATCTAATAAACTTTTCCAATTCTCAAAAACAGGTGTATAAAAGCTATCTTGGAGCGATACAAGATATCAAGACTTTGACATACCATTTTTCTCATCTCTATAAAATCCATAATATAGATTAATATCCTCTGTGTATGCTTCATCGTAGTATTGATCTCTGCAACATTGGAATAATACCAACTAATGTAAGCAATGTCTCCAAATCAGTTAAAGCTGGACAACAAGTCCCTCGCCCTATCAATTTCAAGACGATATTTTTGTATGAAACCAACCAAAAAAGGATACTCCTCACGAACTCGCATGCAAGTTTATACAAATAGATCCATCTAGTCTCAACATCTTTCAGAAGTTTTTTTCCATCTGTAATTCCAATTGCAAATTTTTGGAACTCAAGAAATCACTTTGGGTTGCTTGCCATATAGGCATGAAGTTCTCTTATAAGGTCTTCTAATTTAGCAATATTTTCGTAGTTGCTTACCATTTTATACAAGTAAATTCATTCTATGAGCCATACGGTGAATTGGCAAAGCATATATGGGGCCACTATTGTTTGTAATCTAACACACAGCCACTGTTTGGTGACCCCGCATGATATATGGACCATCCGATCGACACATACTAACCCGTAGTAATTTCATAATTAGTCATTCCAGTAATATCTTTCAAATGAGAAACAACTATTTTATGTAGGTTTTCAGCATTACAATTTTCAACCATTTTCATAACACCCAACAGATAAGGTTTCCTTATATGATTTTATAAAGTATAGACGTGGATACATACCCATGCAGTGTTGTCGACTGCTATCACTTTGTCAATTGAAAGAGAGATAAACTTTGATTTTTTTACATTCTCTTTCAAATCTTCCTTCTCTATCATGGAAAGGCATTTTGCCATTTCCCATCCACTACTTTCAGACCAATGAGACTAAGGTACATTCGACATTCCATTATATTGATACAAAAATTTGAAATCGAGGAAATCGATATCAGTCTTCCTTTCTTTAGTATGTGAAATAAAGTAGAGAATTGTATGAGTTTTGCATGTAGATTTGTTTGATTCATCTTACCAATTTGTGATGTGATCGTTCCTCCATTTTCCATGAGATGTCTACATTTTTTTTGCTCTTCCTCATAATCCACTACGTATTTAACATGCATGCATTCTTTTTTAGTTTTCCACCTATGTGTTTTTATTTTACGGCCATCGTCCCGTTATAGTCAAATATTGTTTTCCACAATGTTTTTTTATAGTGTCCAACTTCATTTACATTTTTCTAGTTTCGAATTTCCACGTACATACTATACATGTACATTCATATGGGATCTCTTCTAAATTAGATGATTATACGGGTTCGATAAACAAAAATTTGGTTGCCCAATCAAACTTGTATGACCGCCAATGGTCCACATATTCTTGTTCTTTTTCAATGTTTTACTTTTTTGCGTAGAATTTTGAGCAATATCATAATCATCTGCTTTCCTCTTTTGTGAACTGAAATTTGAATTTTAGTTTTGCGTTCCATTTTGTTAAGTATTTATATGTGTGATATTTTTATGCACTTTTGTTTGCACCCCAATAGGAAGAATGTCTTGAGGATCTAACATCTCCACAGTTATATCTTCAAGATATGGCATATTATCGTAGGTGTCATTTGTTTGATACTATGCGAGAATGCATGTCCACCTCAATAATATCTTCCACACCGGTCAAGTATATAGATTCTTTCTAGTGGAAGCTATATGGTTATTAGTTTCAATATCGTATCAAGTAGAAATTCCAAAATACTTGAACAGGGGACTTCGAGATTTCTTAGTTACCATTTAGGGCTTTGCATTCTTAGGACTATCACTTTCCATTATTTCAAGAGAGTCCTACACCAACAAAAGAACCAAGTAGCACGTCAAAGTCAAAATCCTGTCACATGTCAATTATGGCAATCCCTATCGCACGTCAACAACTAACCCTGTCACGTGTCAACAACGCATCAACTATACCTATTGCACGTAAAAATGCATCAATTGTCTTTATCACTGTCAACTCTATACCTATCACATATCAACCGCTTAACTCCTTATCACATGTCAACTACTTAACCCCTTCTCACGTGTAAACATTTTAACCCCTTGTCACGTGTCAACTACTAAACCCCTTATCGCATGTCAATAGCTTAACCCCTTGTCGCACGTCAACTTCTTAACCCATTATCACACGTCAAATGCTTAACTCCTTGTCACGTGTGCAATACCTCCTTTTCATGCCTTACAGGTGTACCTCTTTGTCTCACGTTAACTATATCCTTGGCGTGCATCAATAACCCCCCTTGTCATGTGTCAAAGAATATCATCTCGTCACCGACTCTAAACTACTAACAGGCTAACAACAATCTCTGGTGCTTAAGAGTATGTGAGTTCATGATATTGGTAATTTGGTAAGCTACTTGTGGTAGTATCATAGTATACTACCCAACGAATCACCTAGGTTTTTATAGGATATATTTTCAAATGAATGCGAAGCCGACCCAAAAATATATATATACTATAAATTTTAGGCGAACAGGACATCGACCCGCTCGAAAAAATAACCTTTTCAAATTTTCCTAAAATGAAATTTTCACCATATTTCAAATATTTGCCACTAAAATTATCCTGTCAAGAATATCTTCATCATCAAATTTTTCTTCCAGAGGACACAATTGGATAAGAGCGGCCTTCAAATCCTTATAGTTCTCTCGCATCATCTCTTGACACACGATGGTAGGTGTGAATTTTGGTTTCATCAAACCCTTTTGGTTTGGGTTTGAGTGGGTCAAGGTCTAAGAGGTGGTAATGTGATGGCAGAAATTTCAAGGAGGTTGGTTAGGATTTTGGCATAGGACCTCGCTAATGGATCACAATGGGAGGTGAATGTGGTTTGGGTACAGGACCTGCTAATGTTTGTGTAGGAAGAGTCTTTGCAAGAAGAAGATTAGGTTGGGCTACTATTTTGGTGTGTGGTGTGGTCTTAGGTGTTGGTCATATCTGCTTGGGTAGGGGCATGGTAGATAAACCGGCAATAGAAGGTCTCTGCAGTTGGTTTAACTACCTTATTGGAGGGTATTGGATTTTTGGTTTTAGGTTGCATCTTCTTGGGTAAAGATGATACGGGTGCATGAGATGTAGAGAGGAAAAGTGAATGGTGGAAGAGGGTGGGTTACCCATGGGTGTAAACGAGGTTTTGTGGAGGTAGGTTGTGTGGGTTGGGCGGGAGGTGTGAGTGAAAGAGAAGGAATTGTCATGGGTAGTGAAGATGTTATTGATGGTATTGGAGGTATAGGTGGTAAGAAGGTTACGAGTGAGGGCGGAGGTTTTGTGGGTCGCTTGGGTGTATTAGAGGTCTATGATGGGGAAATGGGTTGATGCATTCTTGGTTTCTTGGTGGATGAAGGTTTCTTGGCCAAGGTCGAAGGGTGAGTTCTAGGATGGATGAAGGGGTGAAGGTGATAAGGGTGTGGTTGGCAAGGTTGGGGTATGAGATCTAGGAGATTGGTTCTTCCGTTTAGGGTTCGGGTTAAGTTTGGTGTTAGTTTTGGAAGACATAGCTAAATTTAATTTGATGGGCGGGTGAGTAAGGCTAGCTGTTCATATGACCCATAAGGTAGTGATAGGTTTAGGCAAGGGAGATGATATAGGCATGAGTTTGGGTGTAGATGTATGTTGGGATATGGGCAGAGGTGTGATTTGAGTCATGAGTGGTGTCCTGGGAGGTTTTTGATAGTTGTGGTTATGTCTGGTTTGATCGGTCAAAACACTTTTGGATAGATAGTGGAGGTGTCAGCGAGTGACAACTACATTTGTGTTGAAACAAGAAGTAGAAGACACTCCCAAAGTAAGGCTCTATCGACATAGTCCAGTGATCACCAAGCATGAGAATTGTACTATTTTAAGTGGAGCCAACATGGACCGATTGGAAATCCCCGTAAAATGTGTTTGAGATACTGGGAAATGGCTAGCCTTGTACTCTATGGGTAAGAGAGATGAAAGTAGAACAACAGGATCTTGAAGGTCTGATGGTGAACAATCATCTACAAGTGGTGGTACTTCTATAGTATCCTCCATGGGTAGAGGAGAGGATGGGCCAGCCAAAGTGGGATCTTCTTACATTGGTGTAGGTGGTGAACCTGCATCTTCTATGAGTGGGATAGGTGCCATTGACAATTGTTTAGAATTTTGAGGGGTCAAAGGCGGTGTGCTGATTATAGGATCTTTCACAGGTGAAGGAGGAGATGAACGGGATTCCCCTTTGGGTAGAGAAGTAGATGAAATAGGTTCGGTGTAGGTAGGGGAGCGTAGTCTAAGATTTCATATATGGAAGGAATATGAGGTAATTGGGAAGGAAGCAAAAGTGCGTCATTAAAAATAGCATGGATCTCGTGGACAATGTTATCATTATTTGAGGTATCATCCCCTTGGTTGGAAGATGGGGCATGATTAGGGAATGACTTCTTGAAGATGTGTAGGCTTTGGTTAGTGGGTGCATTCGGGCTATCCAAGACTAAGTCTCCATTGTCTATCATTTCTTGAACGATATTTTTGAAGGTAATGTAGTTATTGTCATTGTGACCTTTGACCCGATGATAGTTACAAAAGTCATGTTCCTTATACCACGTAGGCATGGGTCACTTAGGGTCAAAACCAGTATGTGGTTTTATAGGTGGAAGGGTAATGACACCAGCCTTAACAAGATTTTCCAAAATGGAAGAATATGATTCTCCTAGGGAAGTGTACTTTTGTTGTTCTCGTCTAAATTGGAAATCTTGGACAGGAGAAAGATTAGAAGGGGGTTTGGCTGGGTTTGATTGATTAGGGGACCGGATTTGAGAACTATGGCATTAGCAGACCCTTTGGGCTTTGAATAGTTTTTTTGAGGTTTCAAAGACAAAGAATTATCATTTGATTTGAACGTGATGTTATTGTTACAAAGTTGAATCTTATTTTCTTCGATAGCACGAATTTCCAATTTTCGTGTCATGGTGAATGTCTTACCGAAAGTATGAAAAGTTTATACCTATAGGGCTAGTGAGATGTGTCTAGCACATGCCTGAGTAAATAGTTCTATAAGCTTGGTTTAAGGTAATTGGATTGTGAGCTGGTTAATGAGGCTATGCCAGCTAGTGGTGAATTTAGTGATAGACTCGTCGTCATATTGTCATGTGGAATAAATATCAATCATGGTAACCTTCTTAACAACATTGATGGAGAAGTGATCTAGGAAGTCTTGGGCTACTTGATTGAATGAGTAAATGGAGTGTCTTGGTATTCCATTGTACCAGTCCAATACAGGTCCTGTCAGGGACATTGGGAAAGTCCTCAAAAGTAAAGCATCATCGTGGGCAATCAGGTAACACATATGTTTAAAGGATTGTAAATGTTGTTACGGATATTCTTTGTTATTGAAGTGGTTGAATTTTGGCATCTCATAATGTATGGGGTATGATCGAATGGGAATGGATAGGTGAATAGGCTCATTACAAATTTCATCATAGGTGAGGGAATTGCGTGAGCTAGAAACCGATGCTTCTAGTGTTTGCATCTCTTGATAATCAACTTGATGAGGTTGTTAGTAGGTTGTGGTGGGGGATAACAAATATGATAGGAATGAGGGAAACTACCGATTCGGTGGTCATGGTGGGTATGGGTCCTAGGTGTGAAACTACCAGGGGCGAAGTAGGTGAGGGGGTAATGTAGTAGCAAGAATAAGGGCAAGAGAGATTGATACGGGCATGTCGTATATCAACCGACTAGAGGAGTCTCGGGTAGAAGAGTGGGAAAGGTAGAACTATAAGGCCATTTGGATTAAGATCAAGGAGTTGTGCAAAATCCTCATCACCAAAGTAATAGTGGTAGGTAAGGTTGGATCCATGGGTGATAGGATGGAAGGCGGTGTGTTACTAGGAGGGAGTGCTTGACGACTAGCATGGAATATGAGGGTGTTAGTCTGGTTTTGAGTCAGCACCATGTGAACATGCTCTAACACAGTAAGACCGTATTCTATAGATGACACTGAGAAAATAGTAGAAACAAAGAATAATGGGTCCCAGGGAGGTGAATTTGGTCAATATCTAGATTTTGAAAAATTAAACATAAATGATGATGACAAAGTTGACCGGTCACGGTTATGGGAAACTTGATGATGGTTAGGATGATGATGATGGTTAGGAAAACACCGATGATGGTTTATAAAATAGATACGAGTCATTGTGGAAGAAACCAATCTCAAAAAATGAAGTTGGAATGTTGGATTTGTACTGGTGAAACTGTGTATGACAATGAATATCAATAAGGGAGAAATATGATGATTCCCTCGGGGTTGGAAATACAAAAAAATCAGTGCTGAAATTTGTTCTAGGTAAAGTAACTAGAAAGCCGTTTAAGCCGTGACACCGATTAGGGTTTAACCAATGATAGTCAGATGTGAACTAGCGACGGTCTCTAGAGGCGATGTTGGTGAATGTGAAATAAGAAAGAAATGAAGAAAATTGGTTTTTGAATTAAATTAAGTGAAGAATCAAACTATGAAGCCCGAGAAATAGGAGATGAGGCCCCAGCACACTTAGAAAAATTTAGAATTCTCCAACTATGATGGTGGAGTGTGCAAGGAAGAAGAAAAATTGGGATTCATAGTCTCACATCTTAAAACACAATCCAAGAAGAACACTAAGAAAAACATGATCCTAACAAAGTGATTTTCTTATGTTTGTTTAGGTTATGCTATTTAGGACTAACTGTGTGTATTTAGAACAAAAAAATTTGGTTGGGAAGGCATCCTACGAAAAATGATAGCTAAAAGGATAGGTTTCGGGTATGTTATGGTGGGGGTGAGATGTCCTCTAAGATGATGACTCGATAGAGGCAACAAGTTGGGAGTACCGCCAACCGGATCATGTGATCACCGACAAATGTTCCGGGTAACATGTTCTTTAAGAAAGATGTATATATTTGATTTTTGCAAGTTTGGTAAGACACAGAGAGAGATAAAAATTTTCTTTCTACGATTATTTGTGTTAACCATCAGTGGGCACCACTTCCAACATATAGATTGCCCTCGGTTTTAATGTGAGCTAATAATGCAACCAATTAGAATGCAATGCAATTATTTTAAACCCAAATTGAAGTGTGATATTCAATGTAGCAAGATATGGATAGGAAGAGGAATGCTCTTTCACTAATGTAATGCAAAAGAAAGGAAGTCGTGTTATTTTTAAAGCACAAAAAACATGATTGTTTTTAGACAATAGAAAGAAGGAGAATGATTCCAAAAGAAGAAAAATTAATGTGGAAGCTTTTCGAAGGGAAAAAAACACACAAATTTCACCTAGGAATGAATAAATGTAAAATAACCCTTGATGGGTCCCACCGAGTGTGCCAAAATGTTTCACCGTTTTCTTTACCTTTTCGAAATGATGAAACAGATAAGGGTAAGGGTCAAGGAGGAATACTGTTAAATGTTGGTCAGTTGATGGTTGTTGCACATGTTCTGACTTCTTGATCCACAACTGAATGTGAGAGCTTCCTTTTGGCTAGGAGGAACTACCTATAATAGAAAACAATACCATAAAAAGATAGTTAAATGATATATGACAGTGGACTGCCTAGCATATGCTAGTTCCGAGAAGTGTGATACTTCCTAGATGGCTGTCAATCCACTATTTAAAATAAGTTAATGCAAGAAATAAACAAGGTCCTACTATAGTTGATATGATTTAGGTATCTCATTCAAATACAATAAGAAAATCCAATCACAACAAGCTAGGCTATAGTTGGATCTGAGAGGTGAGGTATCTGTCAAGGTATTGGGACTAGTCAAGGTCAGATTTTGGGTTATTTAGGTCAACTGGTAAGGTGATTGTTGGGTCTATTCTTGGTCAAGGTGTAAAACACGAGACCGACGTTGGCTAAATGTGACTGATGTCGGTTTAGGTAGAACCAATGATGGTTATGGATAACCGGCATCGGTATGGTCGGGGTAAAAGAAACTCAAAATAGGTTAAATGGCAGGGGTGATCTAAGGTCAAATAAATTTTGGGAGAGTGAATGGGGAGGTCTGTAGAGATCTTAGGTATGCTTAGAAATATACAACATGTGAGAATAGGTGATTTGGTGATATGGGTGAAGGGATATTTGGGTTTACAGGTAAGTGGGTGATGAAGCAATAAGCATGCAAAGAATAGATTAGTAATAGGAGTAATAAAGATTACTAACTGAAATAAACCATATTGGTTAGGGCCATACTTACTGTGTTAAATATCTGATGGTTGAGTGGTGGAGGTGGTTGATTGGAGAATACATGTATGGTCATGTAGTGGTGCTTTCCCGTAGTGTTCCCATGAATGCAATGGATCTCTTATTGATCCTGGTGATGGCTCTGGATGTCTGGATGGACAAAAGGATACTTCTTTTGCTTGCATGCAGCTCTGGTCTCTTTTTTTTCCTCTCAAAATGTGCCAACCTTGAAATAAGGTTACTAAAGGGAATAAAAGGTAAAGAAGATTCTTTTGGGTTGAATGGCATCGGTTGAGGGTGATCGGTGTCAGTTAGAGTGGGATTCCCTAGGTTTACTAAAAATAGGAGATCATGGCAATGATTTCCGCTAGATCTCTTTATTCATCTAGGAAAGAGAGGGAGTTAGCTTTTCTTATGTGGTAATGTGGTTAGAGATGATGTAGGCTTTGATTTTTAGGGTTTAGTTAGGTCTTTTTAGTTATGGAAACATACTAAGAATAGACTTAGGGTGATGTGGCTAAGTGAGGTGTCTAGGTGAGGTGGGAATTATCATAATTTGGGTAATTAAAAAATAAAAATTGTGAGGACATGGATTAATTTAATTAAATTAATATTAGTGTGGGGTACAAGGGGCCATGGTTATGTGAGTGTGTTCAAATTGATTATTTAATGAGGAATCAAGGAGAGTGTGACCCAATTTTGGTGTCTACGGTGGGGGTCAGTCCAACTCCACATAATGCATCTTTATTTTTAGGATTTGATGTGGTTTATGGGTATGTGTAGATAGAAATTTGTTTTGCAAGTTATAGGTATGAATAGTAACATTGGATAATAACCATAGTGACAAATAGAAATCAAGAGTGAAGCTCCTCCAACCTTGAAGAAAGTAGATCCTTGGCACTTGTCTAGATACTAGCACCTAGATCTAGTCACTAGTACCCAAGAGCTCTTGTCCTCCCGTGGGAACTTCTATCCCTGCATCGTTTCAAGTTCCATAATTTCCATCTTACAATGATGCCACTCTCCTTCTTTTGTTTCAATTATTTACCTACACATATCACTTCCAGTTTTCTCATAAATCAGTCAAGTCCCTTCATCTCTCCTCTTTGCTTAGGGTTTCACATTATACATGCTTCGTTTCTTGCGTCTTTACTATAAATTATCATTTGTATATCATACACTACAATAGTTACTCTGCAATTATATTTAATTTAATTTATATTAAATCATTTGGTGAACTCCTGACCGATCCAACCCTCCCTTATTTCAAAGTCTTCTTTTTTGTTCATCACCCTGTAGTGGTCATTTTGGTCCCTTTGATCAAATTGAGCTTCCTCCATTTTTCCATAAGTTCTCTACATAAATGGTTGAATATGTTCATCCTTTACTTAACTTAAACAACATTTTCTTGAAAACATTGAAACTTCTGACAATGAACAATCATATGATGAGGACACTAATGTTGATCAAGAATAGTTAGAAAAGCTCACTAATTTTTGTTATGCCTTACACATCCATCCTACCCATATTCAACACCTCTTAAATTCCCTACTCACTGCAAAACATGCTCTAGATGCTACCTCTCACCCTCTCATGGGTTCTTCCTTGGTTTTCATGGCATTCACACCACCCTCCACTATTCCTATTTCTATAGCTACAACTACCACTCCTCTACCTCCTCCCAATACTTCTCACACACAACCCAGTTCCTCTTCAAGCACTCATGACCTAGCTTCTTTATAACAAGATCTACAACTCTAAATCCATTAACTACAACAAGCTACTTCACATTCTTCCCCATCTCTAGATTCCTCATTACTCCTTCATAGCCCCTTTGCAGCTACCACATCCTCTTATCCACTTCCTCCTAAAATCATTACATTTAATCTTCCCACATTCAATGGCCATAACAACCCTTAGTAACATCTATGATATTTTTATGTAGCATGTCTTGATTAAGCGTATGATCTTACATTATTGGCTAAATTATTTCCTAGAAGTTTACAAGATTATTTTATCCGATGGTTCTATGATCTACTTATTCATTCGGTAACTTATTTTACATATTCAATTATTTCCTTACACATTTTTCTATCAATATCGGTGCTAAAATATCGTACACACAATTAGCTCAAATCAAACAAGGATCCAATTAGGGTATAAAATACTATGTTTTACACTATAAGAACAATCTTGGTAAGATGACCAATGTGATAGCTGATTTTGAATTACAAGATCTCTTTATTCAAAGTCTCTTACCTCCACTTCAAGAGAGTGTCATCTTTGAGACCTCTCCCTCCTTTGATCAACTATTCCATACACTCAAATTACACAAAGGAAAACTTTTATCCATGGGAAAATTGAAATATTATGATACTACTTCATCTTCATCCTCCAATAGGTTTCAAGAAAAATCTACTTTCAAACCATCTCCTAAGCCTATTGAAGCTAACTTCATTATCAATTTTATTTCTCTATCCACCACACTTCAAGTACAAGATCCAAGAAAGTGCAAGCTCCAAGGTCTACTTTTACTAAGATACCTTACGTTCCTTGGATCCTATTACGATAGCTTATTAAAAGAAATATTATTACTCTTCCATCACCACTCAATTTAGATCATTATTTCCCACGTGGCTGCAACTACGATGAAAATTCATGTTGTGACAACCACTAATGCATTGGGTGTTCCACGATTGCTTATTTAAACTTAAACATATAATTTAAGAACTTATCAATAACAACAAAATCGAGCTCCATGTGTCATCTACTTCCAAACTGGTCGATGATAGTAAAAAGTTAAAAATATTCAATGACCCTTTCCCAAACCATGACAAACAACCTATTGATTCTTTTGCAAATCATACTTATTGTGTTGTGCCTCCTCCTTCATCAGAGCCTCTTGACTTTATTATTACTAATTATAACTTACCACCACCATTCATTACATTTTCAGATCATGATTATCATGCTACATTTTCTTTTGATTCATTGCATATCAATTCTTTTATTGGTACTTATGCATCAAAAATACTATGGTCTATCCATCAGATCTTACCAATGCATGCTCTGTGGCACTTCTTTTAGATATCAAATTTCCAATCTCTCTAATTACATTTCTAGTTCCTAATTATTATGGTTGTGTCATTCTTCCCATCACATTTGGGTCTCTTATTGTATTTATACCATTCTTCATTACTTCTGAAATATTCGGTTGTGATATGGTCTTAAGTCTTCTTTGGCTCCTTGCTACATAGGATATCCCTTCCATGCATCACTTGTGTCTCAATTTCATCCATAAAAACCATTTTTTATCATCAAAGGTATTCCACCATGTACACCATGGCCTTGAACCACTCTTTTTGATATCTATGCACTAGTCACGACATTTATTTCTCCTATATGGCTCAAATATGGCTCCATCCCTACACCTACCTCTCCTATTTGTACACAACCTCTTATACCTCCTAAATATAAATCTAGTTTTGGGCATAGTTCTTCTATTCACACACAACCTAATTCCCCACCTTGTTGTCCTCATAGGTTCATTATTCTACATCATCGGCCTAAGTCCCTTACTCGGTAAGAACTTTCTCATAGATGTTATCCACCTCCTTCTTCACATCATTCTCATTGTGTTGCACATAGTTACTCTCTTACACCACCGATCTTATCTCATGGTCATAGACCATTGTTTCCTCATATATCGGGTGGAGGGTCCTCACCCTTCACTATCTTCAAATAGTATTCTATCCATCGTACACTTGGGGAATTACACTTTCTTTCCCCCTTCCATCACTATTAGTTGTCTCTAAGTGTCTACTAAGTACTATTCATGCTCCACGTTTCATGTCTACATTTTCTAAGCATACTCACTTTGTTCGTACACACATTATACCATTAACACCCGATGAAAAAATCTAGTGTTACGGTTCACACTTGAATGTTGAGGGAATAATTCATTAATGAACCTCACGTCTTCTACTCTCACTACATTTCGATCTCAATTATTCATAATACATCTTTCGTAACATCTACTACACTCTCTTTCTCTACGCTTCATCACTATCTTTCTAAGAATCACCACATCATTGGTTAATGTACTTTCTCTTCATTTTCTCGATGATGAGCTATTGTGCTATGGTTCACACTTGAATGTTGAAGGCACACTATATCAATGAACCTCACATTATACACCTTTCACGCTCAACGCTTCATAATATATATTTTTAGCCACTACTCTCATGCATCAAAATCATTTCCTAACGACCCACTCTTTTTCTATGGTTCATTCTTGATTGTTGAGGGGAATTTATAAATGAACCTCATCTCATACACATCCACTAGGCTGAAATGTTGCACCTACCATCTTCACACCTTTCATCACACTCACACATTATTTGCATATCTTGGTTACATTTACTCTTGTTATCTTATACTACTTACATGTTGCACTTTTCTTACTCTGCTAGAAAGATACTAAGTATATAATTATATTTACCATATACACTTGCACATTTTATTGGTATCGGAAGTGAATTCAGATCTCTTATAACCCCTTACATGATGCATGATTCTTGAAACTGAATCCCATATCAATCTTACCGAGGCTCCTAGTGGAATCTACCTTTACTACTATCACACATTACAGGTTTTATTATCACATTATTTACTACTTCTCATTACTATCACTTTCCTTTTAACTACTATATACACGCTTTGACATACTATTTATATTTCTAACATGCTAACAATCTTTGTTGTCACCAAATCACACCACCCTACGAATGGCCATAATGTGAACAGGACGTTTGGTGTGATTAGAAAACATGGGATCACCTCTCAATTTTGTGGGATTTGGGCTCAAGGTGAACCTCCGAAAATGATGGATTCCTCTTCCTAAAAAAATTGTTGTACTACTCCTAGTGTAATAAAATGGTTATCTATTCCTATGCTAATTTTTCATGGGTTTTAGGAAAGCAATTTGAAGAAATAAAACTATACTAGGGATGGTGATGCACTAAATAAAGGGTGTTTCTAGACGCGGGAAGAGTTAATTTGAAGAGGGTGTCGACCACAAGTCAACTTCACCTACTACAACTGACTTAGAGAGGGTACATAATACCAGAAAGTAGGAAACATGTGTTCCCTTTATTAAACTCGATCGGATAAAATAATCTATCAGTCTTCCAATGAAGAAGGATGAAATTGAGAAGGGTGAATAAGTACCAAAACTCAATAGCATGCAATACTCCACCACTTGATAAGCACATAACTCCAAGAACCTACTGATATAAACGTGAACTTACGGTGTACCTACAAGCATGAGAAAAGGCACAAAGAAGTATAGATGGATGAAAGGTGAGATTAGTCACAAAACACACACTTTTATTACTTAAAAAACATGCACAATGCATCATACATTCAAAAGAGGAAATTGTTGCCATTAAAATCTTGGAAAAAGGCTTGAAAGTTCCCTCAACATACAAGGACAACTTACATAAGAGAGATGACTCTTGAAAATTTTGCACTTGTCTTAGATATCTAACTTGTCCAACTTGTCTGACCTATTGGAATGAGCTTCCAACTTACATATATAGAAGAAGTTTAGAGAGAGGAGAGGAGTCATAAATTCCCTTCCTAAATTGAAGGTACATGATGTATTTATTGCAATTGATTGAACCACTTTGAAAAGCTTCCATCATGTGCATTAATGTTGTTGACTTAATCCTTGATTAAAAGAATATTTAAATAAAATATTTTAATAATAATAATAAATAATATTATTAAAATATTTAAATAAGAATATTAATTTAATTAAAATATAATGGTGGGACCCCCTTAGAATTGATGCGCCGAAGAAGGCGAGGGCATGAAAATATGTTCAAAATAAGCAAACTCAATGGTTGGATCACCGAGCCAACTCACCGAGTTGGGCATCGAATCCCTCCACCATCATTGCATTGACCCACCTGTTCGATTTCCCAAATGAGATCACCTCGGATGAGATCCTCCATCGTTCAACATAACTAAGATCACTTTGTAACCACACCGAGCTCTCTTTTTGCAAGAATCGATCTCCTTCAATAAGCTTTGCATTGAGCTCACCACCAAATGTACATGAGCTCACTTGGTATTGGCCTTAAATCACTATGTTCATGGTTACAATATATGAGTTGATCTTATGTACGCTTCGTGGTTACCAAGCTCATATCCTCAAAAATACCCATTTATACCAACTTACACCCTAACATGGATTTGGCTCCCATATTCAAGTTCTGAGTGGCTTATTGCATTCTCCATGGCATTGACCAAGCGAACTCGTAAGAAAATTGGCTTGAGCTTGGTCCGTATTCGCCTCCGAGTTGGCTTAACTCCTCAATCGTCTTACGATTTTCTTATTATTCTCTAGTGAAACGTGAAAACACTGGCCCGATGTACACAATAAAACAATAGATTTCTTCTTTATCTTCATCATGCTATCTACAATGGCTATTATATAGCCGGGAATGTTGTTGAACAACTTCTTATAAAATAGGAAGTATACAAAACAATAACCTTCCCGTACTAATATATTGTTATACTTTTGTTGTAACAATATATCAACAAACATACTAACTTAATTATAATTGTTATTGTTGTTTTATATAACAACTAATAACAATTTATTAACACATACTTATAACATAATAATTACTTCACGTAATTATTATTTACTAATGGAGCACTAATTAAATATTTCCTAACATTCCCCCCCTTAGTGCAAACATGGGGAAAACCTGCCTTTGTACTTGCACCTACTTTCATGATAAGTGATTTTCACAGGACAATCACAAACCCGACGGATGGTTTTACTCGGTGACCACAAACCGATACTGGTGGTTTTCAAGTGGTTTACCACAAACCACATCATGATGTGCCAAGTACTATTTTAGCCCTCATCAATATCACACTATAGGAAATAACATAGGAAACACATCTCACCAAACTGAACAATAAAACACATACTGGAAAGATTTCACATTTCCACCTCTAAGAATCGCAATGTTCTTAGTTGCAGCCACTGTCTTCGATCGCTGCCACTCGATCTCAAACAACACAGGAAACCGCCACTACCATTGGAAGTTTCCCTTGACTTTAGCCATTTTGGCACAGAATGGGAATGGAACATTGGTTATTATTCCCCCCCACAATGTGAAATTCCAAATAGGAAGACAGAAAAAGGAAAAATATATCATGTTTTATCTCACTTTGCCCGAGATCTTGTTGTCTAGATCTTATTACACATGATCACCATTGCCAATGAACATATTCATTGATTGATCATCTTCCAATGAAGTATGGTAGTCAGAGGATTACCACAGTCAGAGGATCACTGCAGTTCTCTGTCATTCTATACAACCGGTTTCCAGTATACACAATACAAAATGCAACAGGAACACTGCAAAGAAACTCACAGCAAAACTAAAGCACACTGAATACCCACACTATATATATGCCACCACATCTACTATGCGGCCCCATCATTGGTGACTAACGAGAGGTCATTGATCGACCTCCTTCCTTTGATGACTCGTCCTCCGGTATCACGTTCTTTAGCTCAACAAAATATGACTATGAAGCTCAATGGTTTCCAGGACGTCAGATTCCACCGAAAATGTGTCTGTGAGGAAAATTTTTGTTATATATATATATATATATATATATATATATTTATATATATATATATATATTTTTACTATTTGTGACAATTTGACTATAAATGACTTATGAATACACTAGACCTAAAACAATACTTTTTAAATATTACACTCTTTTAGTCGGACAAAAGATTCAACTAGAAATTTAAAAAATAATAAAACAAAAACTACGACTAATAGAATATTTAATGAAAAAATAACATTAAAAAGAAAAAAAAATGTTGACCTCTTAAAGTAATGACCTAATGTACACACTATATATTCAAATTATTGAAGATTCATATTTTTAACCCTATGTTATGGAAGTAATGAAATGAAATGGACTTTCTAACCTAAATACCTCTATGCTTTGAATTGATGGGAACAAATCTTCACATTTTGACGAGAATAAGGTTTGTATATATACACTTTTACACATAACTGTAAAATTGAATGGAACAAATGTCATGCCGATCTTAAGAGTTTGTCGAGGGATTTGGATCTGCATCGACATTCTTTGAATGTAGATTGAACATGTCGGTCACCGATCACAGCAATCACCTCCCAGGAGTGTCTTCCAAACGTAGAAACAAAAAATCAATGCATGAATATAAATCTTCTCGAGAATAGTATTGAGATACAATAAATGACCGTTGAAAACCACAAACAAAAGCTCAAATCTGTCAAATACAAGTCTAGAGTAATTGTATCACAATTTGATGAGAATTATTTGTATGTAACCGCGTTGATTTCTGTGCAGGTGATAGAAATGGATGGACCTATCAACTATTAATGGTATGTTCCAAATTACTCAGTTGGAGATGAATTTTGATCCAAAAAACCAATACATATTAGCAAATCAATTTTATTATCAATACATCGCCATACCTTTAACAGTCCATTGCTATGCCTAAAATGTATTCACGTTATTATCAATGCACGGTGATTGAAACTCATCCACCACCGATTTTCACGCAGAAATTTAACTATCTAAAATCTAAAAAATAATCTTCTCTCGAGTCTCATCTACAAGGAAATAGATCAAACTGACCACCCTACCAATCCTCAAGATTCCATATCTGCTCGAACACCAAATGAAAACACTTTGAAACTGATTTACACAATAAAACAATAGATTTCTTCTTTATCTTCATCATGCTAATACAATGGCTATTATATAGCAAAGAATGTTGTTGAACAACTTCTTATAAAATAGGAAGTATACAAAACAATAACCTTCCCATACTAATATATTGTTATACATTTGTTATAACAATATATCAACAAACATACTAACAATTATAATTATTATTGTTGTTTTATATAACAACTAATAACAATTTATTAACACATACTTATAACATAATAATTACTTCACGTAATTATTATTTACTAATGGAGCACTAATTAAATATTTCCGAATAAAACATTTATTCCACAAAACCGAAATTGATCCCCATGAATCGTCTCACCATGTTTACACGATCGATTCATTCGATCTCACTCACTTTTTCGTGACTCGGTTCAAACACCCAAACCATGCATTGGCTCACTTTGTGAGCTATTTCACCTTTGTTGCAATGAGATCGGCCCTTCCAAATTGACCACCCTACACCATTTTAGAACTACTTGCCAACTCCATTCGAACACAACTCATCTCCCACAGTGTCACCTTAATCCTATCATAGTCTTGACATCCATGTTCAAGCTCTTGATATGAGTTGGTTTAGTTGAAACTCCTGTGACTCGATTTTGAACAGTTTTTCCTCATTGTGGACCACATATTCACATGCATCCCACATTCAAGACTCCATGAAACAACACCATGAGCTCCCGAGTTGTCATTCACCAATGCAACTCACTCCGAGGTTGTCTTCCATCGAGTCACTTGATGTTACTCCACCCTAGATCGATAGAGTCTCCCGTCACTACTCATGTCATACTCTATCGAATTCTAATCTCCCGCCAACCTGGATCTCCATCTCGTTTAAAGTTGAATTTGCCTCTAAGTCGGGAGTTACATTTTGCATTCAAATATGGAAGGCTTGCTTACATGTTCCATTGAATCTACTCAACCTTATTTTTCACTTACCAAATCGAGCTCTTAAGGTCCCATCGTATGACCTAACTCCAAGAGCTACCTTCACTCATCGTGCATTGGTGAGCACCAAGCTCATCACCAAGCCTTGTCTATATACATGGCCTACAACCCACATCGATTTCTAATGCATGTCGAGCTACAATGACCTAACCCTTGACCATTTACCATTCATGCTCCCCAACGGATTCGTGAAACTTGTCTTGTTTGGTGAAGGGACCTCACCTCTAACGTTTTCTCTCATCTTCAACTCAGTTCACCGAGTCATGCTCTTCATGATCCACATGATATTTTTCCAATGTCAAGCTATTACCATTATGGCTTTGGCCAACTCATGCTTGTCTGGATCCTTCTTGAGCTCAATCGAGCTATATTTTATTTATGCTCACAATAGCTCGACAATGTATTGTTAGATTGATGAGATTATTTTAAAGTCGAGCCCTCATAACTCTACACAAGCTCACCTCTTATATGCCTTTGAATGGGATGCATCAAACTATCCACCAAGCTCCCTCCATGAGTCTATCGAGCTCTCGCACGCAAATGATTAAAATTGAAAATCTTCTTTACACTCGGCCTTCAAATGATCACCACATTCCTTTACACCAATTTGCATCATGAATTACTTCTACATTCTACAACATTGGATTAGGATTCAATGAGTCATGCAATGCATGGTGCACCCAACCATTTGAAGATCCATTATCAAACTTGGTATGCAATATTGCTCAGAGTTTACACAAAAATGAACTTGATCTCCTTAATTCAATGCTATGTCCATATACAAGGATCACCAAACCATTTTCTGAAGGCACTAGACCATGCATCTTACCCGCATGCCATACATGGCCTACTATCTTTAGCCAAAAGACTCGAGCTTAATTTTGCAAACACACTCCCACCTTTTACTCTAACACAACCACTTACTAATAACTAAGTCACGCATATACAACATGCCCCACTCAACTCGGAATGTGTTATTTTGGTGAGTTGGCCCTCATCACCCACTTTCCCACAACGTCATCATGGTTTGGAGATCGACCAAAACTTTTCCCACTTCCCGCAGGAAGGATAAAATACGTTGGCTCACCATCTCATCATTTCCCCTAGAAATTCTCACTGAATCTTCACGATGTGGAACATCTTTCTCGGCTTTCCATCGTCAAAGTCCCACTTGACAGAAAGGATGAACTTCTCCCAAGTCAATACCTTAGCATGATTTGAAACACTGGTTTTCCTTCTCGACTTATAATCAACCCCAAAAAACATTGAATGCTCACTACGTTATCCGAATCACTCAAGTGAGTCAATTCTCCCAAGTTGCATTTGATTTAAGTCTCACCAATTTTATACCGATGTGGCTCGTTCTTAGAATTGGCATGTCAATTTATCGAGGCTCAACTCGATTGAGCGATAGCTCATCCTCTTGAGCTTCTCTACCTAAGACACCATCCATTTGCTTGGGAATCCTATCTTCCTAGTTTACGAGCTCGGCTTAAACTTATAGATGATCAGGAACACATCTATGAACTCTAGGTTTAAACCTCTCAATCTCTTCATCCCATTGAACTTGATTAGGTTCCAAACTTGGTTGTCCCTCACCAAGACACTTCGTATCGACTTGACCATGCATCGAAATGAGATTTTCACAATGAGCTCTTTGCCACTTACAAGTTCTTATGGTGATTTCAATGTCGATCCAACCCTGAGCTATTAGCTCCGAACATTCATTGAGTTAGGATTTGTATATTCTTTCTCTGCATGCCTTCGACGTCTGACTATGGAGCCATATGAGTTTATTTTTGAGCTAATTGTAACTCATCCTAGAACTGAATTGATCCCCGATTTAAGCCACTTTGTACTGAGCTTTCATATATGCGCTAATGTTTTAACTATTATAGCTCAATATTGAGCTTCACTCCTTGAATAGAGATCCCATTTTGACTTAATTCCTTCTTGACTGCAGCGACTCACCAAATAGGTCACCAAGCTATTCGGAGAGCTAAGTTTTTGTTCAATGGACCTCATCCTATTTTGTAAAATCTTTCCATCTTCTTTCCATTTTCGAAACTTTCGCGTAATTTCTCAACTCAACCAAATATTTTCAATGTTGGGGCTTATCCAAAGCACGTCGAGTTGAGCTTGATGATAAACAATTGAGTTCTCAACCGAGATAACACCGAGTTGTCAACAAGTTGAGCTCAATTTGACCTCGTTTAATGCTATGTGAGCTCACCTATGAAAATTATTAATTATTTTAATCATGTTATCTCCATGATGACTGAACGTGAGTCCCTAAGACCAATTTTGTAATTTGATCATAATAGGACCTCGTTGTCCAATTTTTCATGTGTGCAAAATTGGATAATATTTTTGGTGACCTCTCGGGGATGATTGCCTACTAAGCATGATTCCAGTAGCCTTAAGTCATCCATTTAGCGTGAAGTCGAAATCTTGGAATCCAAAACTGATTTGGTTCCTTACGATGGATCCTAGAATACCCTTGAACATTGGCAATCTTGGACCTCCCACGAAATGTTAAGCATGGGGTATATTAAATCGGTGAACATTTGGCATCTAGAGCACACTGCGCAAAAATTTGAATGAATCAACCGAGGAATTGGGGATATCTTGAAATTTTATACGAAACCTTAAAATTTTATCTTCCTTAAAAACCTCCAATGATGAAACAATGTGCAAAATAACAAAAGAGCAACAATGGAAAACAAAAGAAAATAAAGCGAAAACCATACATGCCCCAATTGAAACATGCAAGGTGTGCAATGTACTTATTCTATTGAAAGCAAACATATTCCTCCTTTACGCTAACTAGAGGAACATGTGAGTTAAACAAACCCTACAAATAGTTGTGCAAAATAGCTCCATTTCCTCACAATGGATTTCCATGTAAATGATTTAACAATGGACATGGCTAAGAATGAGAGTGAAAAACTGAAACAATCCCAATTCTTTACTTGGTCCACATCGAGGCATCAACTAGAAAGAGAAATATTTCCTCTTTTAGTTGTTATAAATTTGTCCTATAGAGGCATTGCAAATTATCCTTGGAATTATGAAACTCATCCTCACATTCGAAATGAATGTGGTGGTTGTATGGCTTCTGTTTAGGATTTAATGAAGTCGGTACCTAATGGGACATGGTCACATCCTTTTAATTTTCCCACTACCCCAAGATTCAACTTTTATAATGAAGTCCTGCTGACATTCTGGATAAATGATGTTGAAGTGATGCCCTCTTCATACTGTTTTCCCCCTTGGCAACAAGGAATTTTTACATGACATGCAACTCCTTTTTATTGTTTTTAGTTTCCAATGTTGAACCACTACAAATGTTTAAAATGTGTTACTCATCTAAAAATTCCTCCTCCTTTGATTGAACTTCACTATCAATCTCCTCATTCAACATAAAACCTTCCTTCATCACTGGTTCATCAACTACGTTAGATTCCCCAATTGAGAGCAAGAAATTCTTGATGACATCATCTTCATCAAATTCTAAATCTGACTTAGTCTTTCTCGTGTGCTCCTCTTTTCCTTCATTCATCGATCTACATGGAAGATTCAATTCCTCCACATCTAACAAATATCTTGTTTTTCCATTCTCGACTATGGCAAAGATTTAACTTCATCCACCATGGTATTCTCCAGATTGGAATTTTTTTTTCTGATTTTCCTCATCCTCAAACATGAAATTAGAAAGATCAAATTCATCTAGGACATTATAGTTTTGTAAGAATAAAGAAAGGGAATGATTTTAAAACATCGAATGGTCTCATCAGCATTAATGACTATTGAATCTACCTTAGTCTCATGAAAATCCTTGTGCTTGATTGTAACATCTAATGATGACCTTGGAAATCTACTACCACCTTCCATAGTTGTTGTAAGTTCTTGAAATGCATGGAAATTAGGATCAGTGCATTCACCATAAATATCTTATATACTTGAGATTTTTTCTTCTTTGAATTGTACATGCTCTTTTCCTAGCGGATTTGGAGTTGGCTCTTGCTTTTCTACAACTAGTTTTTCCACTTGCGGTGATTCAAAATCCTCTGAAGATATAGATCCAATATGAATATTGCATTCTAAATAGGTAGATCGTTGGTTTTCCTCGTTCAGCTCTAGATTTGTTTTTGGTACAAAACTAGTTTGTTTCACTTGTTCTTGAGCCTTAACTTCTACATAAGGTTTAATCAGGAATGAAGTTTGCTTGATGTTAAGTTTTGCATCCCACTCCTTCAATTTGTTTGCAATTTCTTCCTTACTAGTCTCCTCAACCATATACTCCTCCCTTTCACTCATTTCTTGATGATGCTCCCCCAAAATGGGTTTGGGACTACTAGAACGAGGATGAATTGGGATTCAAATAATTTTTTGACCATTTGAGGAAGTGGAAGAGATTCATCTTCTTGTCTTGGTGGCCTTCGTAGAAAATAAGGAACTTTAGAAGAATGAGGCATGGAATATTCATGATGGAATGGAGGAATATAATATGAAGTAGTGAATTCCACTACGGGGGTAGTAACTGGAAGGTTAGGATCATGTGCTTCAAGTTGAAATTACATGGATGGAGACATGGGAAGAGGGTTATAAGGTGGTAATGCAGGGACCTCCCATTGACAGGATTGACTAACATTATATTCGTGAATGTCCTTCTTCTTGATCCATTCTCCAACTTGAGTCTTTGTATTGATTCTGAATTGAAGATTTTGTTGAGGATTAAGCTCACATATTATAGGGCCCATCCAAGCGTATGGAATCTTTGAAGCCAATATGGGATACCTTTTTCATGTCATTGATCCTTATTTGCACCATGTTATGCTCTAACTCTTGAACCTTTATCTGTAAGTGGTCTTCTTCAAGTGTACGATAGATTTCATAATCTGCATGTCATTGTTCTTTAGTATCCCCAGTCTGGTGGGTGACCAAAATGATTTGCATCTTGCTTATGTGGGTATGCATGCTGAAACTGATATTTGTCATGAAATTGTTCTGGTGGTGGATTATAATAGCCTGAAGATGGAAAGAACCACCACTGCTGCAAGTGGGAATCCCACTCTAGAAATGAAGTCATGGTTGCACCGCTTCATGAATGGAAAGATGTCAAAGAAAACTAAATGGCATTGGGAAAATTTAAATCTTGCAACATAGAGAGTATGACACTTTGACCAATGGAGTTATCAAATTTGTGATAGTGTATGTCGCGTAAGGATGAAATTTCACTAAGATCACAACAACTTAATGAAATGAAGTAATGCTGCAATGGGTGATGTTGAGATGCCTCTTCTCCTTCTCCTTGGAGGAGAGAAGGACAGTTTGATATGTTAATAATTTCCTTGCTTTGAAGAAGATCTTGTCTGAATTCTTCACATAAGTAACGCACTAATATTTGAAGTCCAAAGATATAGATTTTCCTAGTACTTTCACTTGTGCAAGTGAGAAGAGAAGTACCAACTCTATCCCACTGGGCATGCCAAAAATTGTTGTCACCAAATCACTACACCCTCTGAATGGCCAGAATGTGAACATGATGTTTGGTGTGATTGGGAAACATGGGATCACCTCTCAAGATGTGGGACTTGGGATCGAGGTGAACCTCTAGATAAGTCCAACTTCCTCTTCCTAAACTAACTTTTGTACTACTCCTAATGTAATAAAATGGTTATCTAGTCCTATGATAACTTTTCATGGGTTTTAGGGAAAGAGATTTGCATGAATGAAACTATACTAGGGATGGTGATGCACCAAATAAAGGGTGTTTCCATACTTAATAAGGTTTAATTTGAAGAGGGTGTGTGCACCATAAGTCAACTTAACCAACTACAACTTATAGAGGGTACAAAATACCACAGACTAGGAAGCACACGTTCCCTTTGTTAAACTCGATCGACAAAATAATCTATCAAGTATTCCAATGAATAAGGATGAACTTGAGAAGGGTGAATATGCACCACAAATCAACTATATGCAATACTCCACCACTTGATAAGCACAAAACTCCAAGAACCTGCAATAGAAATGTGAACTTGCACAGTGTACCTGCAAGCATGAGAAAAGGCACAAAGAAGTATAGAAGGATGAAAGGACTGAGATTAGTCACAAAATAAACACTTTTATTACTTCAACAACGTGTACAATGCATCATACATTCAGAAGAGGAAATGGTTTCCACTACAATCTTTGGAAAAGGCTTGAAATTTCCTCCAACATACAAGGACAACTTGCAGAAGGGAGAGGACTCTTGAAAAAATTGCACTTGTCTTAGATATCTAACTTTTCCAACCCATTAGAATGAGCTTCCAACTTACACTTATAGAAGAAGTTGAGAGAGAGGAGAGGAGTCATAAATTATCTTCTTAAATTGAAGGTACATGATGTATTTATTACAGTTGGTTGAACCAATTTGAGAAGATTCCATCATGTGCCATTAATGTTGTTGACTTAATCCTTAATTAAAAGAATATTTAAATAAAATATTTTAATAATAATAATAAATAATATTATTAAAATATTTAAATAAGAATATTAATTTAATTAAAATATAATGGTGGGACCCCCTTAGAATTGATTTGCATTGAAGAAGGTGGGGGGCATGAAAATAGGTTCAAAATAACCCAAATCAATGGTTGGCTCGCCGAGCCAACTCACCGAGTTAGGCATCGAATCCCTCCACCATCATTGCATTGACCCATCTACTCGGTTTCCCAAATGAGATCACCTTGGACAAGTTCCTCCATCGTTTAACATAACCAAGCTCACTTTGTAACCACGATAAACTCTTTTACAAGAATCAATCTCCTTTGATAACTACACCGAGCTCACTTTGAATCGAGCTCACCACCAACTCTACATGAGCTCACTTGGTATTGGCCTTAACTCACTATGTGCATGGTTTAACTCATAGAATTGATCTTATGTACACTTTGTGGTTACCGAGCTCCTATCCTCGAAAATACCCATTCATACCAACTCTCACCCTAACATGGACTTGGCTCCCGTGTTCAAGTTCTTGAGTGGCTCACTACATTCTCCATGGCATTGACCAAAAAAGTCGCAAGCAACTCGGATAGATCTTGGTCCGTATTCACCTCGAGATGGCTTAACTCCTTAATCATCTTATAAGTTTCGAATTTTCTATAATGAGACGTCTATTCTGCCTAAACCGACATTGATCCCCCATGAATTGGATCACCATGTCTACACATCCGATTCATTCAAGCTCACTCACTTTTCTGTGACTTGGTTCGAACACCCAAACCATGCATTGGCTCACTATGAGCTATTTCACCTTTTTACAGAGATCTCGGTCCTATCAAATTGACAACCCTACGCCATTTGAGAACTCACCAACTCCATGTTGAACATGACTCAGCTCCCATGGTGTCACGTTGATGCTATCATAGGATTGGCATCCATGTTTGAGCTCCTAATATGAGTTGGTTTAGTTAAACTCCTATGAATCAATTTTGAACCATTTTTCCTTGTTGTGGACCACATCTTCACATGCATTCCAGATTCAATACTTCATGCAACAACACCATGAGCTCCCGAGTTTGCATTCACTAACGCAACTCACTCGATTTGGTCTTCCATCCGAGTCGCTCGATGTTACTTCACCTTAGCTCGATAGAGTCTCCCCATCACTACTCATGTCATACTCCACCAAGTTCTAATCCCTACCCAACCGGATCTCCATCTCGCTCAATGTTGAACTTGCCTCTAAGTATGAGCTCCCTTGCATTTAAATTTGGAAGGCTTGCTTACATGTTCCATTGACTCTATTCGGCCTTATTTTGCACTTACCAAATTGTGCTCTTAATGTCCCACCTTTGTATGACCTAACTCCATGAGCTACCTTCTACTTGTCATGCATTAACCGAGCACCGAGCTCATCACCAGGATCCATCTCAATGTATGGCCTATAACCCACATCGATTTCTCATGCACATTAAACTAAAATGACCCAACCCAGCTATCTACCATTCACACTCCCCAACAGTTCGACAAAACTCAACTTGTTTGGTGAAGGGACGTCTCCTCTACCATTTTATCTCGGATTCAACTCGATTCATCAATTCAATCTCTTCATGCTCCACATGATATTTTTCCAATGTTGAGCTACTACCATTATGGCTTTGACCAACTCATGCTTATCCGGCTCATTCTTGAGCTCAACCGAGCTATATTTTATTTGTTCTCACAATAACTTGGCAACATATTTCTAGATTGATGAAAAGAGTTTAAAGTGGATTCCCCACAATTTTGCATAATCTCACCTCTTATATGCCTTCAAACTGGGACCCATCTAACTATCCGTCGAGATACCTCCATGAGTCTTCCAAGCATTGCATGTAAATGATTAAAATTGACAATATTCTCTGCACTATGCCTTCAATCGATCACCAAATTCCTTTACACTAGCTTGCATTATGAATTAATTTTACATTTTTCAACATTGGTTTAAGGATTTGATGAGTCATTCAATGCATGGTGCACCTAACTATTTGAATAGCCATTATTGAACTCGTATGTAATATTGCTTAAAGTTTATGCAAAAATAAACTCGATCTCCTTAATTCAATACTACATCCATATACAAATATCACCAAACCATTTCCCGAAGGCACTAGACCACGCATCTTACCCACATGCCATGCATGGCCTACTATCTTTAGCCAAAAGAATCAAGCTTAATTTTTTAAACACGCTCCTACCTTTTAATCTAACACAACCACTTACTAACGACTTGGTCATGCATATATAATGTACCCCACTCAACTTGGAATGCATTATTTTGGTGAGTTAGCCCTCATCGCCCACTTTCCCACAATGTCATGGTTTGGAGCTCGACCAGTAACTTTTCCCACTTCCCCAGATGGAGAAAATATGTTGGCTCGCCATCTCATCATTTCCCGTAGAAATGCTCACTGAATCTCCATGATACGGAACATCTTTCTCATATTTCCATCGTCAAAGTCCCCCCGGCGTGAGAAAGGATGAACTTCTCCCAAGTCAATGCGTTAGCGTGGATTTGAAACTCGATTTCTCCTTCTTGACTTGTAATCGACCCCAAAAACTCTAACTTCTCATGACCTTATGCAACTTTGTTGAGTGATCCAATGCTCCCAAATTACATTTATTTAATTCTCACCGATTTTATACCGATCCGGCTCGTTCTTTAAATTGGCTTATCTATTTATCGGGCTTGAGTGGGTTTACTCTCATCATCTTGAGCTCCTCTACCCGAGACACTATCCATTTTCTTGGGAATCCTATCTTCCTAGTTTACAATCTCGACTTCAACTCATAGTGAGTGCGAGCATGTCTACGAAATCCAAATTTAAACCTCTCAATCTCTTCATCATATTGAACTTTATTCATTTCCAAACTAGGTTGTCCCTACTAAGCCACTTTATATTGACTTGACAACACATTGGCCCCGAGCCCTTCATGATGAGCTCTTATCCACTTCCAAGTTCTTATAGTGATTTCAACATTGAGCCAACCCTAAGTTGTGAGATCCCTTTTCCCTGAACATTCATTGAGTTAGGCTTTGTATATTCTTTCTCTGTGTGCCTTTGATTTCGACCACAGAGCCATACGAGCTTGTTTGTGAGCTCATTAAAAATTGTCCTAAGACTTGAATTTATCCTCTGTTTCAAGCCACTTTATATCGCACTTGCCTATATCTCACTTTGATGTTTTAACTATTATAGCTTGATATTGAGCTTGAATCCTTGAACTGAGCTCCCATTTTGACTTAATGTCTTGCAGACTGGCCAGCTCGCCGAGTAGCTCACCGAGCTACTCAACGAGCTAAATTTTTGTTTAATATCCCTTGGCCTATTTTGTAAACTCTTTCCATATTCTTTCCATTTTTGGAAAATTTCCCATACTTTCTTAACTCAACCGAATATTTTCAATGTTGGGCTTAGCCGACCCGTCGAGTTGAGATCCAATGATAAATGACCGAGTTCTCAACCAAGATGAGATTGAGTTGTCACCAAGTTGAACTCAATTCAACCTCGTTCAATGCTAGGTGAGCTCACCTCTACAAATTATTAATTATTTTAATTGTGTTATCTCCATGATGACAGAACATGAGTCCCTGGGACCAATGTCGTAATTTGATCGTAATAGGACCCGTTGTTCAAGTTTTTATGTGTGCGAAATTAGAGACCAGTACTACATACGTAACATTTGTCTTGCAAGATCAATATAACAATGGCTATATGTCACTTATTTTTTCCGCTATAACATTCCCATTTTAAGACTTTAGAAACAAGGGAATTTTTTTGCATAATGTTCTCTATTATAAATAATCATAATTTAGACTACACATGCAAGCCAATCAATCTCATAACAGAAAACCATCTACAATCGTAACAACTCCGTGGAACACCAATCTCTTTTGTTAACTTAATTATTTGTATACTAATTATACTTGGTTCTCTTACCCTTTTTGCGGTATTAAGTGTTCTGTTTAAGAGGCCTATCAAAATATCTATTACCAATATTCATCGAAATCTCGCTCGCTTCTTAAACTAGGTAATATAAGACAACGCAACCGAGCTTACGTACTTTTGCCAAAGATTTTCAACATACTGTTCATGTTTATATTCCTAGACGACATACTCGTCAAATGGAATATGTCCTTCACCCCACTTCCTTTGTTATCTAGAATGGTCTTTACTGACTCTTATCAGTCCACTTGTTCAAGGTTTAACCCTAACCAAGGTTAGCAACATAAATTAGTGTAAAGGACTACTCGCAGTGACTAAGGGTACATATACATACTCAATCGACCTAAGTTGATTGCGTGTGTCTAGTTATCCAAAGTTGTCACGAGTTTCCCCCGACACTAATTATTCTTCTAATTTAACCTAGGGTAAAACTATGATCAATTCCGAGTTTACATAGATCTAGATGATTAAAATCGAGGGTTGTTGGAACATGTCGCCTTTGACACAATATCCTAATGAAGACCCAAGTCTTCATGAAGGTATTAATACCATAGTTGGCATGTTCCAACATCTCGAATGATTTCATCTCGTATGGATGTACATACCCAAAAAGAATTTCAGTGGTTAAATTCCTCCATTCTTCTCTTTGAATTTTTCTTTGGTAATGATGTACCTCATTTGTGATTGTGTGATTAGTTCCAATTGCATGTCAAATTGAATCCATCCTTTGTCAAATCTATTTGACATTGATCCTAAACTTAGGTAGGTTTTGACTCTGGATTTAGGATATAGAATTCTTAAATAAGAAACTCTTTACTTAATATGTTGTTGGTTCATCCTAAATTTATCCTAATGGTTGATTGAGCTTGGCATCTTATATTTTTAGGATGAAATTAAGTGAGATAATGTTGAGATGGAATTAATTAAGATACAATTCATGAAAATTAGTAAATGAAAATCAATTGTGATTGTTGGTGTGAGTGATCCATGTGTCCTCCACTCACATATGGAGGGTCATCTCACATGGGTGATGTCATTAGGGTTAGGGCTTGTGTGTCATGCACTAGGTTTACTCAGTACCCTATATGTATCCCTTCATTTGACATTTATGAGCATGCCAAGACACTCCACTATCTTTTCTTGTATGTGCAAGCTTTGTTATATTATGCAAGCTCTTCCATTGATTGATCGATTCTTCCTTTCGATTACATCGAGCTACTTTGATTCCATCAGAGTGTAACTTCATCATGGTGCATCATTTTCGATTCGATTCTCGCAGGGGTTAAGCGCGCCAGCCTAGAGTAGTCTTTGGGATGGGTGACCTCTGGAAAATTCCTGGTGTCACTCCCTCTTAATGTTGTCGGTTACGATTGGGTGTATACCCGGCTCCATCGTGCAGGAGGGTTTTGGCGTAGTAACTGTTTAACATGATGAGATCCCTCTCCACCATCGGATTCGAGCTTTTGGTGTGACGACAAGTCATGTAGCTCGATACCATGTATGATTTGCCGTCACACCAAAATCTTAAACTTATGGTGGAGAGGATCTCATCATGTTAAGCGGCAAATGCTACGCCAACATGGTATCGAGCCGAGTGTAGTTAAGTGCGCCATCCCGGAGTAGTCTTTGGGATGGGTGACCTCCCAGAAAATTCTCGGTGTCACTACCTCCTAATATTGTTGGGCTCGATTTGGTGTATACTCGGATCCATCATGTGGGAGGGTATTGGCGAAGCATCTGTTTAACATGATGAGACCCCTCTCCACCATAAGTTCAAACTTTTGGTGTGAGGGAAAAATGTATGATGATTTTGGTGAAATATTATTTATTTGGATTAATGTTTTAATTCTTTTTATGTAATCACTAGTAGAAAGTTGAATCGATTGTATCATGATCTATTCTTAATGATGATATGGTTTATCACCTTATTTCTCTCTCTCTTTTATGACTGGTATTCTTTATGGTATGTTTTTCTATAATGCTTTAACTATTTCATAAAAGCAAAGTTCTCTTTATGAAACAATTAGTTAAAAGCACATCGTTTTAATGCTTAGTGTTTATCATGCTCAGTTTAATGAATTGACCGTGCTAGCAATTTTTGCAGATGGACTTCGTAAGTGATAAAAGGAGAAAAGATATTTTATGATGTTACTTTTGTTACCAAAGAGACTGGATCTTTTATGATAAAATATGAATCATTATTGAAATGTATTTGTTGGAAAGGAAAGTTGTATTTTTAATTGATCTTATTGATGTTGTTTGACACTAAAGATGTCTGAAGTGTTTGGAATTATAATGTATGAATTCCACTTTGATGAATGAAAAAATTGTGGGTTTATCTATACTTTATGTGTCATATTTTTGGATATTATGTGAATGGAAATGATAAGCTTATCTCTATTATTTTTATGTGTATATATATCTGTAATGAACCCTCTCAGGTTGATTTAAAATAAATTAGAGGTTAAGGGTACTAGATATACTACCCTCTTATTTAATGTAACTTATTAAAGTTGGCATTCATGATTGGACATTCAATTAAATCACTATGACTTTACTAAAACAATGTTAGTGGGTAAATGAAACCATGATGATAACTTGTAAAATGTTAAGGGTTATAAATGAACCTTAATCCTTAATAAGTAAAGGGAAGGAAACTATTCTACAATGATAAGCAATCTATTTTAAGACCTTTTGGAATTAAATCCTAATGTTATCTTGGATAGAGGAAGGTGTGCTTCCTCTTGATTAATTCCTTAATCAAAATAAAATAAATAAAAGGAATATATATATATGAGTAGACTTCATTTCAATGAAGTCTATTATAAAAGATCTGATTCAGAACTTAAACAAGCTAAGACTTGGATAAGTTAATTAAGTTAACATCACCATTAAGGGTGTTGGATCATTAGTGAAACTAAATCATAAATTGGAAAGTTAAGGAATGAAAAAAAAACTTCGGAAAAAGGTTTGGAGGTAGATCTATCTGCATAGAAAATCCAATATCAGTTTTTGCTTGTAACCCTAATGGTTAATAAAACTAGTTTTTCAGTATGGCTGTTGTAACTAATCCTTATTAAGGTTTGGAGGTAGATCTATCTGCATAGAAAATCCAATTTCAGTTTTTGCTTGTAACCCTAAAATTATTATTAAGGATTAGTTACAACAGCCATCTTGAAAAACTAGTTTTATTAACCATTAGGGTTACAAGCAAAACTGAAATTGGAATTACTATGCAGATACATCTACCTCCAAACCTTTTTCCGAAGATTTTTTTCATTCATTAACTTTCTAATTTATGATTCAGTTTCACAAACAGATTCATCATACTAATAGTGATGTTAACTTAATTAACTTATCCAAGTCTTAGCTTGTTTAAGTTCTGAATCAGATCTTTTATAATAGACTTCATTGAAATGAAGTCTACTCCTATATATATATATATATATATATATATATATATATATATATATATATATATATATATATATTTTCTTTTATTTATTTTATATTGATTAAGGAATTAATCAAGAGGAAGCACACCTTCCTCTATCCAAGATAACATTAGGATTTAATTCCAAAAGGTCTTGAAATAAATTGCTTATCGTGTAGAATAGTTTCCTTCCTTCACTTGTTAAGGATTAAGGTTCATTTATAACCCCTTAACATTTTACAAGTTATCATCATGGTTTCATTTACCCACTAACCTTTTTTAGTAAAGTCATAGTGATTTAATTGAATGTCTTTTCATAAATGTCAACTTTAATAAGTTACATTAAATAAGAGGGTAGTATATCTAGTACCCTTATCCTCTAATTTATTTTTAAATCAACTCGAGAAGGTTCATTGCAAATATATATACACATAAAAATAATAAAGATAAGCTTATCAATGCCATTCATGAGAATATCCAAAAATATGACACATAAAGTGCGAGATGAACCCACAATTTTTTTCATTCATCAAAGTGGAATTCATACATTATAATTCCAAACACTTTAGACATCTTTAGTGTCAAACAACATCAATAAGATCGTTAAAAATACTACTTTCCTTTCCAACAAATGCATTTCAATAATGATTCATATTTTACCATAAAAGATACAATCTCTTTGGTAACAAAATTAAAATCATAAAATAGTTTTTCTCCTTTTATCACTTACGAAGTCCATCGCAAAAAAATCTAGCACTTGGTCGATTCATCAATCGAGCATGATAAGCACTAAGCATTAAAACGATGTGCTTTTAACTAATTGTTTCATAAAAAGAGCTCTGCTTTTATGAAATAGTTAAAGCATTACATAAAAACATACCATAAAGAATACCAATCATAAAAGAGAGAGAGAAATAAGGTGATAAACCATATCATCATTAAGAATAGATCATGATACAATCAGATTCAACTTTCTACTATTGATTACATAAAAAGAATTAAAGCATTAATCCAAATAAATAATATTTCACCAAAATCATCAGTACAATTTTCCCTCACACCAAAATTTCAAACTTATGGTGGAGAGGGGTCTCATCATGTTAAACAGATGCTACGCCAATACCCTCCCGCATGATGGAGTCGAGTATACACCAAATCAAGCCCAACAACATTAGGCGGTGACACCGGTGACACTTAAATTTTCCGGGAGGTCACCCATCCCAAAGACTACTTTGGGGATGGCATGCTTAACTCCTTAGCTCGATACCATGTTGGCATAAGAGCTGTTTAACATGATGAGATCCTCTCCACCATAAGTTTAAGATTTTGGTGTGATGGAAAATCGTACATGGTATCGAGCTACATGACTTTCTGTCACACCAAAAGCTCGAACTGATGGTGGAGAGGGATCTCATCATGTTAAATAGTTACTACACCAACACCCTCCTGCATGATGGAGGTGAGTATACACCCAATCGGACTCCAACAACATTAGAAGGGAATGACACCAGGAATTTCCCAGGAGGTCACCCATCCCATCACTACTCCTGGGCTGGCGCGCTTAACCCTTTCGAGAATCGAATCGAAAATGATGCACCATGATAAAGTTACACTCTAATGGAATCAAAGTAGCTCGGCATAATCATAAGGAAGAATCGATCAATCAATGGAAGAGCTTGCATAACATAACAAAGCTTGCACATACAAGAAAAGACAGTGGAGTGTCTTGGCATGCTCATAAATGTCAAATGAAGGGATACATATAGGGTGTTGAGTAACCCTAGTGCATGACACACAAGCCCTAACCCTAATGACATCACCCATGTGAGATGACCCTCCATATGTGAGTGGAGGACACATGGATCACTCACACCAACAATCACAACCGATTTTCATTTACTAATTTTCATGAATTGTATCTTAATTAATTCCATCTTAGCATTATCTCACTTAATTTCATCCTAATAAATATATGATGCCAAGCTCAATCAACCATTAGGATAAATTTAGGATGAACCAACAACATATTAAGTAAAGAGTTTCTTATTTAAGAATTCTATATCATAAATCCAAAGTCAAAACCTATGTAATTTTAGGATCAATATCAAATAGATTTGAAAAAGGATGAATTCAATTTGACATGCAATTGGAACTAATCACACAATCACAAATGAGGTACATCATTACCAAATAAAAATTCAAAGAGAAGAATGGAGGAATTTAACAATCAGCTACAAATCCTAAAATCCTTCAAATATATTTTTCCCCATAAGAGTATAACGATACACACCAAATAGGTCAGCTCCCTCTACAGAGTGATACAGATGAAAGATGAAAGGAAAGAGAAAAAGAGATTGTTCACTTGAGATCCAAACAAGGATAAAATAGACAAGTCTGGACTCTATTGTCCTCCATGTAAAGCCCAACAGAGGTTAGATCAAGCTTGGATTAGATGATAGTTGTCCCGAGGCAGAGAGAACAAAGATCAACATTCATTTACCTTTCAGAATTCAAGGAGGACGGTATTATAAATACCTTAACTCCCTAGACTGCAAGTAACCATCTCCTAACAGCTAAAAATGAAAAAGAATAGCCAAGGAGTAAGTCTTCCTAGACTCCTTAACTCAGAACAAAAAGAGGAGATAACATTGAATAACGGTATAGATGAGGCCTCAATATGCATTCCTTAAACAAAGGTACTCTTTCCTAAGATTGAAAAATAAATCGAAGACAAATTTGATGGTCCAAGGCCAAGAAAACAATTAACCCCAAGCAACCATTAAAGCCCAATGAACTATTCAAAATTACAATCAATAACAGTGACTGTAACATAAACCGACAATGATTTCCCTTCTAAACAATATTTTCTTCAATTTTAGGAGTTATCCTAGTTTCCCAAAGTATAGAAGATAGAGTAACATTTAAGTAATTTACCCTTTTTGAGAAATGATTTCCTTTTTAAGGAGATAACACGATAAGCTTACCCATCCATTGATGGTGAACGAAAAAGTGATAACAAGACTTAACAGTCATAAACTTCCTTTCAAGCCAACTCAGAACAATGCATCATCATAATAATTACTGAAACAGACAACTGAAATAGGAAGGATAAAACCCAACCCACATTCATAACCATAGAGAGACAAAATAATGTTGGCACGACCCCAAGTCTTGTGCACAAAGTCAAACTCAGAAGATATGCTAAACCCAAAAATGTTGAAGGCTATTTCCTTCAAATATTCATTCAAGCTTAGACAAGAGTCAAGTTATTCTACAGTTCAACATTATTTACCATGAGATCATACAAAGATTAACTACATGTTTGATTTAAGAGAAAAGAGAAATACATACACAAAGAAGTCGGACCAACAAGAATGAAACCAAGACCACCCTTTCCTCACTCCAAAGAAGATGCAACTGAATTCAACAATCAACTCCACAAATCACACAAGCAGGGTTACACTATAACCACGAAAACAAAACCCAGATTGCTCCCCAAGGTTATTTGTTCAAGTTCAACATTAGACAATTTACTATCAAGTTTTAACACAACTTCAATAGGTGTATAAAAATATTCAACATCATCTCAAGCTCAAACAAAAGTTAAGCATGATTCAATAATTTTCCCAACAAAGGAAACAAAACCCAGAACATTTATCCATTATATAGTGGTTTCATGTAGAAAAACATAGTAATAATACAAGCATCAAAAGAAATATCATAACATCATACAAAAACTCATTCATTCCCTAAGAGTAGAGTTTTTTTAATGAATACATTTAGGAAAAATCAAAACAACTTAATGGGTAGAGCCTATCATGCCTGATAGAGCTTCTTCTGATTTGCAGAAGATTTCCAAGCTAAACTCCTACAGTCTCCTTTTCTCCACATAACGTCAACCCACCTCAACTCTTCCGCTTCTTCTTATAACTTCCACAGAGTCCAAAATAGCTCAAGAATGCAAAAATAACAGTAATATCCAAAATAGAATTGTTGGTTCAAAGAACCGAAAAACCCCATGCAGAGCCAAAGATCGAAATGAATTGAAGACCAAATAACCAAGCCAAAACACCGCCATACATTTTTCCTAGGTAGTTTATTTACCAAAAATGAAGTCAATAAATGAAAAGGATAACAGATTCCCTCCTAATTCTCCACACCACCACCATCTATCTTTGGCAATGTCTATTTTCAAATTTTGCATGCAACTTAACTTGGTGGTGATGCCAACTAAGCATTCCCCCAAACCTCTTGCGCTTCTACCAAAGTTGGTAGTCCTTCATAATAAAACCACAAATCAATTCCATTTAATTCCTTGAAAACTGATGCCACCGACCATGCAAATTTCCATGTAGTCCATAGGTACCCCTTAGGTTAGCAATAGCTTAGGTTAGATTATTATTAGGTTAGAAAATCAACCTAGGTTCTTAGGTAAGTCTTATTTACCTAAGTTTGTATTTCAATTAAATAAACATAGCACACCCCCAACTTAGGTTAGATATACCCTTAGACTAGGGTCAACCTTAGTGTTATATTATTAGGTCCAAGGTCCCTATATGCCACTCAGCACCTTATCAATGGCAAGAAGAACCAGGTCATCATCAAAGGCCCAATGCTAAGTAGGGATCCTGAAGAAGGGTCCTTTACAATTGTAAACAAAACAAGGCCCAATCCATCTTTTTCCTTCCTTTCAGAATGCCAAGACAACAAGCTAAAAGGTAAGAAGAACTAAAGCATACCTTGGATCAATGGAATTGATCCAAGGTGTTCTTGTTTACACAAAATAAGTTATGGCAACAGAAATACAAGTTCATCATATTTAAAAATGAATTTAAGTTGTACAAAGAGATGAATGGCCTCATTATCAAACAAAAAAATAACAATGGAATGAACCTTTTCAACAAATGATTAATTGTCCATTGCGGTCATGATTTCCAAAAAGTCATAAGAGTACACCTTCCTAAGACAAATCACACGACAATATTTACACCATGAAGAGTGGAATTCATCACAATAATAGTCATGCCGAGACATTACACCTATTGTTTTCTATTGTTAGTAGGTTATGCCCTTTTTATTTTTTGTTCGTTATTTTCTTATGGTTGTTTTGGCCTTGATTGTCTTGTGACATTGTGAGGAATGTCCCATGTATGAAACCCACTTTTTACACTCCATTGTGTCTTCATAATTTCTTGTTGCATTCTATTCCATTACATGTTATCTATTGTTACAACTAACACTTGTTTACTATCCTATCTTGTTTGTATGTGCCTTGGTTTCTACTGTACATATCCCTTACCTTTACAAGTATTCACTTTAAATATGTATATCAAGATTTGATCCTCTCTTTTGGAACCCATTATCCTACACTCATCGCATGCACTTTGTTGGGCCCCAAAATATCATTTGAGTATAAGAAGGTGTATGGGACCTAGTCAAATAAGGGTGCATGGGTTGAAGGCACGCACGGAAAAATAGGTTTTGTACTTAGCCATATTCAAAGCACCTAGGTAGGTACGAGAAAAGCATGACCCTTGTTGATAAGGTGTCGGCTGGTGACTGTGGGATCAAGAATGAAATATTACAGTCATGTGATGGATGGTACTAGAAGAGCATCATCATGCAGAGTGGAGATCTCGGATCTATGATGGCATGCTCCCATTAAGGACCACTTGGACACTTGGTGACCGATTTGTAACTTCTGGAAGGCATGGCAGTGGGTGCTAAGGCTATCTTTACAACCACCCAGTAGAAGAAAAGAAGGATAGAGAAAATAGGCGAAGCCCTAAAGAAATAGAATTAGGATGTTATGACAAGGGTTTAGGAGATATCTTTGAGCTTTTATTACATTTTGGGGACGGGTTCTCATTCTTCTTTGTATTATGATGAGCATAATATATCTCTGATGCATAATTTGGCTCTGCATAACTATATGAGGATCTGGTATGAACTCAAGGGATGTAATGTGGGTTATTAAATTTGATAGTATGAATATAATGCTTCATTATAAACTATATGTGTTCAATACTTGTGCATTTCCTTCTTGTATAAAGCATCTCCATGTGTTACTTGTTATTTCTATTACCTTCATACACTAAGATGACAATTATTCCTAAGTTCATATGAATGTGGTATGGTTATATTTTTCCTACATTTGATTTTCTATTCTAAGGTGGTGCATTCTCACAAAACTCACGTAAAGGAGAAACTTGGCACCCTCGCATGCCTCTCGAGTGAGCGCCCAGTGTCCCTTGGGTGATAGGCCAACGCACTTGGAATTTTCTTATTCTCGTGAAGGGTACAAAAATCACTACATTTGGTTCCATTTAAGGACCTATTTTTGAAGTTGTTGTGAGAAATAACAATCATCTTTGTCCCTATGATGTGTAATGATAGATCACTCCGACCATAGAAAATAGTTAAAACATGGTTCAAGATCACGGAGAAGATTTTCTCAAATATTCAGCATTGGATATGAGTTCAATGTGCGTAGATGGGTAGAAGAAAACCTATACCATGAGTTGTATGAGACATTATTTTGTTGTTTCCTAGTAGAACTATATGAATGGCTTTCATCCTATGCATCTAGATCAAGATGGTACTATAGATCACATGTGTCAACCCAAGATGATTATCGAGGCCTACGGGATGCAGATCTAACTTAGACACGTGTTATTGATCACTAGTAGAAGAGGCTTGGATAAGTTATACTTTAGAATATGCCATTTCAACGTATTATTTCCCGAGAGGTTCTTTGAGTTTGAGTTTCTAAGGGAGCCTAGAGAATGAATTTTTTTGCTATTCCTCTGGATATGAAGATCTTGGTTGTTACTTTGAGTTTAGAAACATTACCCATGGTGGCTAAGCTTCTCTCCGAGAGCTTGGAGAGGAAGCTAGGGTGGAGGAAGATGGTGGACATTTCCATTGAAAAGGAAAGGGAGGAAAGATAACTCAATTATAGCGAAGCTCATGAAAGGGAGATGACTAGATAATGTGAGGTGGAAATTGTGATGGATCTATGGAGGAAGACATTACGGGAAGGATTTGAGGTTCACACGGAGGATGTGGTGTTGATCGATCTGTGCTACCCCATCTTGGCATGCATGGGATAAAATCCCCTTCACTTCTAATGAGAGTTCATCACATGGAAAAATAAGAGTCGTCGGCATGCATCGAACCCACCCTGGCGACCAATCCCTGGCGCTTGGTTTTCCAGATCAAGGGAAAAGTATTATTAACCCAATTGGTATCAATGGGAGTAACCGATCGGTGTCTAAGAGATATAATTTCTTGTTTGGAACATCCATGGCTACGCAATCCTTTCCTATATTTGTAGGAATCTTTAGACAAGGTATAAGTACACAATATTTTGGTATTGCATCTTGGAGTGGCATAGGGCACACAACTAGTAGTGGGACATTATCACAGACCATCAAGACACACACAACTCGGTGGGACATCGGGAACCCTTGCCGTGACCACTTGGACCTTTTCCGATTATAGGAGGTGGATCGGTGGGTCGGGGGAACATGACCTAGTGGAGGAGGAAACACCAGAGGGAACCAAGGCTCTGGATTGGGAGGACAAGGACCCCATGCACCTCCCACGTGTTTTTGAGATTTTCTTGCACTTACCAGATTATAGGGGTATTGAAGATGTCGTAGATAATGTGCACAAGTGTGAGTTACTATGGTGTGCAAAGGGGATCACTACCCCAGAGCGGAAGACAAGCCATTTTTCAACAACATTGCAATAGCACCCACATAGTTGGTATAGAAAGTGTGACCCCCATAAGATGGTGGTAGACTACACCGTGTTGAAGAACACTTTCCTTGTAGAGTTCCATATTCCAAAGTTTGAGCAAAAGAGCATCATTTCTCGAAGGAGATCCAGCGAGGGAATGATAGAGAGTGTGTGGGAGTATGATGCACATTTCAAGACTCTTTTTCAAACTCTCCCATGATATTCATCCTTCTCAACATGCTCAATGGTTTTTTGGAGGATTTATAACACCATTTAGAAGGGCTCTATCACACAAGACTTTCACCAACCCGTGTGAGGAAATGGAAGTTTTCATGCACATTGAAGTTGTTTGGAGTGTTGATACTGATGTTATTCCTTTTTCTAGAGGCCCAAATTTCCATAATGGCCAATCAATTAGAGAATTTGTCTCGTGAACTCGGTATATGAGGTTTGTAGTGGGCTTTGGTGTACAAACTAAGAAGTGCAAGGCCATGTAAAGGATAGTTTCCCTCGAAATTTGGTGCACACTATGGTGGTATCTTATGAGATCTTCTAAGGGAATCATGATATAAGTAGATTCCCTCTAATCCATGACACAATCCGTTAGAATGTTTCTTTCTACTACAAGATATGAACCTCTATAATCCATGATACCAAGGATTGCAAAATGATTGATCAGATCCATGATGCTATTGATTTGGGTGTGTGCCAGAATAGCCTTGCAAGCATTTCTAAGGATAGTTACCATCATTATGAAGGGTGCATAGATGGAGGGGCATGTGGAATAGGTTTTCATGGGGAATTTTGTGGTTGCATAGAATCGTGGTGGAGGAGGACGAAGTGATTTCCTTTTAGGAACATGTTATAATTTTGGATCTATAGAAAATTATAAACACGAGTGTCTTGATCTATTACAATGCTCATGGTGTGGAAAGAAGCAAAAGTTAAATAGTGTCTACAAATTTATGAGCATATGAACCAACAACACCTGAAATACAAGGGCACTGCTATGGTGAGTGTCAAGAAGGTTGATTCACAATCGATGCCAAGAGTGGTGCATGAGTTGGAGCTAGAACTTGTGTTGGAGATGTTGCGAGCAAAGGTCGTGCATGCCAGTGAGATTCCAAGACCAAGGACACTAGTGTCAAGAGAGGAAGTAATACATGGAAACTACCTAGACCCTTCCCGTCAGAAAGAAGTGTACCAAGAGACTATGGACATGATTCGAAGTTTACAGGGGAGATCCAATGTCTCAAGGAGAAATCGAGGTAGGTGGAGCAATGGAAGGATAACGAGGTTCCAAGGAATGACCTGGATGAGGTCAAGGAAGTATGTAAAATTTAAGGCAAGAGAATATTATTCCCTTGTTGGGAGAATGGCTGAGGGAAAAGGTACCACATGCTGCAGAGAAGAGCACGAAAGATAGGTTTTCATGTAAACCTTCCTCCTCATAGCCTTGAATATGACAAGGAGATTACTTTGAATGTGGTTGTTGATGGGTGGCTTTTGAGCAATATCCTCATCGACATGGGAATAGAGGTAAATGTTCTTACCTTAGATGCCTGACATCATATGGGAAGGTCCGTGTTATAGCCATCTTCAAATGTGTTGTATATGGCGAACAAGAATAAGGCAATGCCCATTGGAGTCCTAAAGGATGTAGTTATCACCATTCAAGGGGCCAAGCTAACTGGAGACTTCAAAGTCTTATCACTTTACGAGGTGGACAACTTTTCGGTGTTGTTTGGGCACCCATGTTGTTACAAGAACAATGTTGATCTAAGGTTTAACAAATGGTATATCAGATTTGAGAACAAGGAAGAAAAGGTAATCATCCCTTTGATGGATAGGAATTCAGCCCCTATACTGAGCCATTGGGAGAAGAAGTCCTTTATAAAATATATGTGCGCTCCATCGAGATCCCGATATAATTCACCCCACGGAGGGTTGTCTAGTTTGAGGATGCTCGGTCTTTAAGTGATACCACTAGTGTGGCATGGGATAATTGGGTGCATGGGACTTATGAGTTAATTGGGAAAAAGCTAAAAGGAACTATAACAAGGGTCACAATGGTGCACTCAGTCAAGCACCTATGAGGAAAGAAGTTTCCAAGTTACTGCGGACGGGCATACCCGAAGTTTTCTTACACGAGATGGAATCTCAATGGAGAAATGAGAACGAAAGAAGAGGAATGTTTAGCTATAACCTACTCAAGACTATGGCATGCTAGTGGGCTACACATCAAGAGAACATCCTAGAGTGGTGTAAGGTTAGAATCATGTTTTACGTAAGGTTCTCTAGGAACAACGTGCCTATGGTTATACAAGACTACCATGGAAAATATATCACTTCATTTCATATCCAAGCATGTGAGGAGGCTTGGATGGGAAGCGTAGAAGTGTTTTCACCTTTGTTATGGGTGCATAAGTTGTATTCTACCTTACAAGGTTGTGTGCATGCTTGGTACATTGATTCAAAGATGCGTTGTTAGATGGGTAATTGGTAAGAGTTAGCGGTTGATCAAATTCAAGCTTTGAGTATAGGAGTACCAAACCATAAGTGGATAAGGTGTTACAAATGATCAAGATGGGAGATAGTGCAATGGTAAAGGATAGGCTACTAGAATTAATAGGTGATCCTGATTTGGAGATGTGCCTCGGTGAGGAAGAATCGGAGGAAATACATTTTAAGTGCGTGTGTATGGAAAAAGAAAAAGGAAAAATGGTCTATGTAATAGATAGAGAAGAGATGGAGATGTTGGAAGTTAATCATTTCTAAGGTATGTGTGAGTTCATGACAACACTAATGAGTGAGAACACACCCACCATGAGCCTTTAAAGATGAAGAAGGTGAACATTGGCATGGAGGCGGAAAGAAGGAGGCTATCATCGCCGACTATTGGTGGAAAAAGAAGTTTCAAAGATCATTGATCACACGAGTTCAAGATTTTTCCCTCGTGGGTACCATGAAATCAAAGGTGTCCACCATTCCTTGGGGAAATGAAGATCAAGTTGAAAGAAGAACGCACCGATTCGAAATAGGCCTTATCGGATGAATCCAAATCTACATGTATGGGTTAAAGAAGAGATAGATAAAATGATATCATTTGGTATCATTGAGGAAGTTGAAGAGTTAGAATGGATAAGCCCGAATGTTATTAGTATTAAGAAGTATGGTAGGATAAGAATTTACGTTGACTACGGGGATCTGAATTCAATGTGTGTCATGATCCCTTTCCAACCCCTTTCTTATCAAGAAATTCGGGAGGAGTAGCCGAGCACGAAGTCTACTCTTTCACGAATGGATTCTCGGGATACCACCAAGTCGGGATTGCAAGGAAGATCATAGAAATATAAATTTTGCCACTAAATGGGTAAGCTTTTCCTATATGGTTATACCCTTTGGATTAAAGAATGCACCTATTTTTTCTCGCGCATTGTGGGACATGTGTTCTTGGACTTCATCCATAAGTTTCTTCAAGTTTATCTAGATGACTAGCTGTGTTGGACTGGTGAAAGACCATTGTGACAACTTAATACTAATGTTTGAGATATGTCAGCTTTTGAGGATATCCCTCAACATTAAGAAATGTGTCTTTTCCACTCCATTTGGAACCCTGTTAGGACACAATATATGCAAAGACGACTTACTAATGGATCCTGCCAAATTTGTAGTTATTGAAGGATTAGGGGGTCCTACTTTGGTCAAAACCTAGTGTATGGATTCCTTGGACACATGAGGTTATTACGGGAAGTTCATAAATGGGTATGCAAGATCATTGGGCCCTTAGAAGAATTGTTGAAACACAAAATTTCCTTTCATTAGGGAGAGGCGCAGCAGAAGGCATTTGACACTTTAAAGGAAAGGCTTGTCACAATGCCCATATTACATTTTCCTTCTTGGGATAATCCTTTCCATGTGCATGTGGATTCCTCGGGGATAACTATGGTAAGCAGTGCTAGCACAAAGTGGTGATAGAATTATTTATCATCCCTTGAGCTTTGCAAGTAGGAAGTTAACACCAGCAGAACAGAAATACACAAGTACTAAGCACGAATCATTGACAATGATCTATGCATTGCATAAGTTTGGGCAATATCTGTTGGAAATACCCTTCATATTCTACACAGACCACATGGCATTGAAATAATTAGTCAACAAACCCATTCTGCAAGGGCACATATGTCATTGGGTCCTTCTATTTCAGGAGTTTGAATTCATAGTGGTGGTGAAGCCGGGAAAGAGAAATTTAGGGCCTGATCACTTATCAAGGATTGATTTAGGGGAGGACACACAAATAATTGAGGATACCATGCTAGACATGTAACTTTTTAGATTTTGGCACATGCCCTCAGACTTGGAAGATATCACAGTGTTCTTAAAAATAGGTGTGGTGCCAAAAGGGATGAAGGCTCTAGAGAGAAAGCAATTGGCAATATGCATCACACCCTACATGTTGATTAGTGGAGACCTATATAAGTTAGGTCGTGACAAGGTTTTGCGCCAATGTGTATTTGAACATGAGTGCATAGCCATTATGGAAGAATCACATGGTGGGATTGTAGGAGGACACTATGTAGGAAATGTTTCCGCACAAAAGATTTTATTAGTAGGGATTTGGTGGGAAACCATCTACAAGGAATGCATCGAGTTTTGCAATGTATGTGACCATTTTCAGCACTTGGAAAACCTAGAAAGAGAGATGAAATTCCCTTGCAGCCAATAGTCAGTGCTGAACCATTTGAGAAATGGGAAATTGACTTTGTAGGACCAATTGTGCTAGCCACGTGAAGGAATGGTTCATGTTATATCATCACTTGCACCGATTACTTGACACGGTGGGTAGAGACAACACCTACAAAGGATCACATTGCGACAGAAGCTACTAGATTTTTATGGGAAAACATAATCAGTAGGTATGGTTATCCTTTGAGTTTAACAAGTGATAGGGGTACACACTTTCTCAATGAAACTTGATCAGGATTCGAGTTAGTAGAATTTATGGTGGCCCATCATAAGACTACCCCATATCACCCTTAAGCAAATGGATCTGTTGAGGAATTTAACAAGATACTAAGTCATACATTAACTAAGATCTGTGACATTTGAAGATAGGATTGGGATGATATGGTATCATTCGTTCTATGGGCATCTAGGAAAACCTATAAAAGGTTGAACAAGGCCACACCGTTTTAATTGGTGTTTGGTAAAGAGGTTTTTTACCAGGTAGAATTCATGTTACCATCGCTGCGTATAGTGCATGCGGGAGGATTAGCTAATGAGAAAGAACTAGAAGAAAGAATTGATAATTTGATGCAGTTGGATGAAAGGCGGTCACTTGCTAGATGGAGTCATAAGACAGAAAATGAAAGACAAAAATCATGGCATGATCGTCATATCAAGAACAAGAATTTTGAAGTTGGGTAGTTGGTATTATTGTATGATTCCAAGTATCTGTACCATCCTAGGAAGTTGAAAGTCCATTTCAGGGACCTTACATCATCTCGACACATTCTTGATTTAGGTGTTTTCTGTTCTACAAGCACTGGATGGGATGAGGTTACCAGGTCACTTCAATGGAAGTAGGCTGAAACCCTACTATAAATAAGTCTTCTTGGTGTTTGTAAATAAGAAAGTATTACCAATTAGTCTATAATTTCCTTTATGCACTTTCTTTTCTTGTGTTTCCCTTTCTCGTTGCTTGTTCCTCTCTTTTTTTGTTTTGTGCCTTATGCACCAATAACCACATTATTTTTCCAAGGTTGTGTATTTGAAGAGGACTACACATATATTTTAGTGGGGGTGGAGTGATGCAAAGTATATGCCTATAGTACAAGATTGAATTGGCGGCAAGAGAAGTTACAGTAAATGGCCCAATGGATGGATACAAAGCACGTAAGGAGTAATAAGCACATAGAAAATAGGTGGAAAAAATTTGTTGGTGTCAAAATGGATTTGCAGAAACCACGTACGAAAGGATGTAGAACACAAAAAAACAACATGAGGTAGACAAGGAAAAACATCCAGTAAAGGATAGAAGAAATGCCTTCGGCACTATACACACGCATGGAGCAGCAGTCTTGGTCGGGTTGGATTTTTGTATGCTAGAAGGTTGTAAGGGTGCTTAGGAAAGGGCGCTTAAAATCGAATTAATGGAAAAAGTAACATTTAATGTTAAAGTATGGTGGTAGGTGATATAGTATTTAATGCTGAAAAGAAGTAAAAACTATAAATACAAGGATGGGCAAGTCATCCATTACCTTGCGATTACGAAGTGAAGAAAGCTCTCACAAACTAGGGCATCTAAAAGTGATTTGTGTGAAGAATAACTAGAGAGATCTAAGAGTGCGTGACTAGGGTAAATTTACGAACTATTTTTAAGGAGTACACGAGGCATGGGAAAGTTTTTTGAGTAAGTGTCATCTTATGGAAGGATTTTTCTAGTTAGGGTTTGGTAGCTAAGGCACGGAGTTAGAAGAGTTTCTTCACAAGATTAAGCTTTGGGATTAGACAGAGTGGTAGAGTAGAGCAAGGGGAAGAAGATTTAAGTGTTAGCACCGACCAGAAGAATGGCACCAAGGAAACCAACCATTTCACCAAAGAAAACAAAGGGCAAGGGAAAGGAAAACAAATCACTATCGTCACGAGCACCAACGAAGAATGGTATGTAGAAATGTAGTACCTAGATGGGGTATTCTAGGAAAAGAATGGGAGTCACACCTGTGGAAGATGGTCATAAGTAATTATAATCATTGCACAAGCACAATGGAGAAGGAAATGGCCTTGGAGTTGGTTCACCCAACCAACAATAGGATGCCAGATGGAATGCCCATTTACAATGATGAGGTGAAGGTCAAACTAGAAAAGGTTGGGTTGTTGCAATTGTACAAGTTACCCTACTTTGGAAAACTTGAGCACCTTTACCAGTGGCTGATGTTGCACATGCATGAAGATCATTTTTATTTCGCAAGGCACAAGATTCACATCACACCACAATTGATATCCAAGTTCATAGGCCTCAATTATGAAGGAGATAACATTGATAATGATCCAAGTGACAAAGATGATTTTAAGGAGGCTTGTAGCCATGTATGAATACAAGAAGGGTTCAAGATACTTTGACATCTCAGAAATACCAGACCTAGTGATGAGGATGGCCATGTACTTAGTCACCAAAATCAATGACCAAGAATGGTGGACACAAGTAAATAAGGCATGGTTGAACGTATGTCGAAGATATCAGAAGGGACCATCTACAACTTGTCCACTTTCATTGCAGATGAAATTATAAGTAGTGCATAGGAGGGAGATAATATACTCTTCGGTAAGGTCCTCCTCACCATTTTGTTTTTAGAGATTGGATTTCATTATGGGATAGAAACATTTGTTTGGAAATATCGAGAAGAGGATCCCTCGCAAGTAAAGAGATTTATAAAATACACTTGTGAAACCATCACGACCTCTCACAAGGCATGCCTGGAAAAATGGTATGAGCGGATGCGTGACACATTCAAGGTTGAATGGAGGATCCCCTGAGCATTTTCTCACGCACGTGAATGGAGAAGCGAGAATTTGTAGTGTACCAACACTTCTACATTGGCAGATTTAGGTTGATAAATGAGAACATGAGTCCATGGTACAAATTACCCTTCTCATTCACCGTGTTATACTTCCAACCTAGAGGTAATCAGCTTAAGGAGGCCAAGAGACTAAGGTTTGACCTTAATGAGGTATATGCAAACCACCGTGAGCTACGTCGGAAGATAGTCTACCCAAAGAAGCATGCATACCTAGAGAGATACGTATCCCATGAGATACAAATGATGAATCATATAACACTACCAATCATTGAAAGGGCTACTGCAAAGAAGGATATACCTTCGCATAAGGCTGAAGTTTGAAAAATGCACTTACTTGGAGAATGATGTCTCCATCCCTGAAGACCCCACAAGAAGGAATAAGGTCATGCCTAGAAAGAGAGAAAGAGAAGAGGTGCAAAAGGCACCAAGTGTTCAAACTACACAGATGGTAAGCGCATTAGAGACAAGTGCTAAGCCTATTACTTATGCACAAAGGAAGAATTCTCTAGCCAAAGCAAAGACTCTAGAAGAAGAGGACTGGAACATGATGAACCCCTCACTTGGGAGGAATTGCCAAGGAAGAAATCACCTACCAAGGGAAAAGAAAAAGAAGAATCTCTTGTACTGGAATCCCCAGTAAGGAAGAAGTAGAAGGTGATGGATGAGGCTGATTTAGAAGAGATGGAGAGTCATGATGTCTACATTGGCAAAAAGATGATGATGATGAAGATGAACCATGAGGTGAAGACCATCCTATCTCTAAAATACGGTTTTGAGGAAGAAAGAGATGAGTATAACGAATAAGATGAGGAGAAGGAGGATGAAGAAGAAGATGAAACCCAAGGTAAGGGGTAGGCGGGAATAAGTTACAAAAGGAAAAAGGACCCCAATCCTTACAAAGGAACAAGTAGACGAGGCCGTGAAGAAAGAAGTGGAAAAAATCATCAAGGACCTAGTGGAACAAGAAGTGGAAACTAGAATGGATGTGGTGAGGAAGGAAGGCTGGGGAGGAAAGTGTAGAAAAATAATATGGCAACATGGGAGGAGATCCTAGTTTGGCTATTATCTTTCCAAAGGCCACAGGCACATGGAGGAAGAGAGAATAATCATCACAAGTTTAAGGAATGGGATACATTGATGATCTGAACAAAGTGTTGCGTGCACACTTCTAGAGCACCATTCCAACAAAATAGCTTTTAGCTATGACTTCATTTGATGAGGAAGGTGCATACCCTCGGATGAGGAAAATGTTGTCATGGGAAATTGAGTCCCACATTAATGAGTGAAAATTTGAATTAATCCAAGGAGCATTGTTGCAAGTACCAAAAATAAAATGGATAAACCACTTAGTGAATTCTTAGAGGTTATCGGATGAATAGATATGCAATGCGCTCAACAAAGTCTCAATTGATGTTGAAACTAGGCTCTTTGGGAGAAATGACAGGGTAAAGTTCCTAGAGGTAGAGCTGGAGAAAAAGGAAGAATATCTCATTGAAAAGACCAAAGAATTGAATTAGGAATAGTTAATCAGCACTTAATTAAGACATGATTTGAAATATGAAAATGCAAGGTACATGCAAGGCATATAAGAAGATAGAGATGATCATGGATGCCATTTTCCTAAAGAATCTAGACTTAACACCACCCACGCAAAAGAATGGATCATCCTTTCAATGCCTAGAGTAATTGACCCACATACTCACCATGGAGAGGAAACCACTCACCCAAAAATCATCGGAGGAGATGTTGGAACTCCAAGAAAATAAAAATAAGATGAAGGTGGTGGAGATTGTTTCTTAGTACAAAAAAATCCTCACCGATGTAAAATTCACCATGCAAGTTGTTGAGGTTGCTTATGAAAACAGTGCAAACAAAGATAGAGTGGCAAGTATCCTAGTTACCACCCACAAAGTGGAACTCAAGGATTTATAGGAAAAGAACAAGGGGAATAGGGCAGAGTGATACAAGATCCTAGTAAAGGTAGAAAAGAAATCAAATGCCATTGAGACCTTGTGGGGCTCAATCAAGAACTGAATGAAGGAATTGTACCCTTAAATCACTCGGAGGATGAACGAACTTGAGTATTTAGGAAAAAATCTAGAATATATTGTGGAAACAATGAGTGCTAAGGGAGAGGGGATGAGTTTTGAAGAAGTGAGTGCCCTGGTGGGGGATCTTTGTCAGCAGGCTCGGAGTGAGGTCAAAACTTGGGGAAAATTACAAGTTGATTTAAGAAAGGATTTCCCTCTCCTCCTCTATAAGTAAACAAGTTCCTCATTCTTTCATTATTTACCTATTTCTTCATTCCTTATTCTTCCTAACCATTTATAAGGATCCGTCATTCTTTACTTACTTTATTGAAGAGTGTTTCGAGGATGGAGAACGGGCGTAGTGTGGGGTGATTTTGGGCCCCAAAATATCAACTAACTATAAGAAGGTGCATGAGTGTGTGGGACCTAGTCAAAAAAGGGCACATGGGTTGAAGGAACACAAGGAGAAATGGGTTATTTACTTAGCCATATTCGGCACCCTAGGCAAAAGCACACGATAAAATCATGACCCTTGTGGATAAGGTCTCAATCGGTGATTGTAGGATCAAGAATGGAATATTCCATACATGCGATGGAGGGTTCTAGAAGAGCATCATCATATAGAGTGGAGAGCTTGGGTCTATGAATTCATGATCCATGAATAGCCAATTTGACACTTGGCAACCAATTTGTAAATTTTGGAAGGCATGGCAAGTGGGTGCTAAGGCAATATATACAAGTGCACGATAGAAGAAAAGAAGAGATAGAGAAAGAGGTGAATCCTGCAAAAACAAAATGATGATGTTATTGCTAGGGTTTAGGAGAGATATTTTAGAGTTTAGTACATTGTAGGGGATGGGTTCTCATTCTCTTTGTAATATAATGATCATAATATAGCTACGATGCATAATTTGGCTCTGCATAACTATATGAGGGTCAGTATAACCTCAAGGATGTAATGTGGGTTATTAACTTTGATAGTATGAATATAATACTTCATTATAAAGCGTTTGTGTTCAATGCTTATGCATTTTCTTCTGTATAAAGCATCTCCATGTGTTGCTTGTTATTTCTATTACCCGCATACACTAAGATGACAACTCTTCCTAAGTTCATAAGAATGTGGTATTGTTCTATTATGTCCTACATTTGATTGTCTATTCTAAGGTGGTGCATTCTCACAAAACTCACATAAAGGAGAGACTTGGCACCCATGCATGCCTAGGGTGAGCGCCCAATACCCCTTTGGGTGATAGGATGGTACGCATGGGATTTTATTTTTCTCGTGAAGGGTACAAAAATGACTACACACTCCAAATGATGGGGCATCGATTTAGTAAAAAAATAACCCCTACAAAACTCAAAGCTGATCTGAGAATCAACATGGAAATACAATCACGTAACGGTCCGAGAATCGAGACTTGGACCTCACACATAGAGTTGAAACTAGTGCCCAATAGTAGAAAGTAGTACCTAGAGCTTGTGTCCTCTTCCGGGAGCTAATGTCTTGGGGGTAGAAAAAACTAATTTCAAAGTACAACACGATCTCTAGCAATCTTAAGCATAGTTATCCATTAGCGGGCACTTGCCTCAAGTTACAAAATGTTTTCTATCACCTAAAATTAGTTACAATAAAAAAATCCAAACAAATCAGGACGTACCATCTGTAGTGGTGCGTATTTTGGAAGCATCATGGAAGGATAGAAAATTATACCTCTTTCCCAAAAACTCTTCTCTTGGCGTGAGATTTCCCAAAAACCTCGGTATTAGCATGAGATCATCCAAAAAAAAATTCTTAGAGTGATATCACCCAAAAACTCACTCTTGACATGAGATCACCAAAAAAATCACCATCCGCAACAAATTCAGCAACATTTCTAAGCAAAATAGGATAAATTTCTATCTCATACTCTCTTACATATCAGGTGCACACTTTCCTTTTACACTTTTTACTTACTTATACATGCATTACTTTGATTTATCATATATGAAACTTTGACTACTTTCTTTCTCTTCTTTTATAGTTCCATCCTTAATACAAAACAAGAATCACCCTACATAAGCAAATACAAGCTTACAATAATAGTCTGTACAAGCCACACATATGTTTCACCCCTAGGTAGTATCTCCTCATTCTTGTATTCATACTTAAATTGTCCACTTAGCATGTTGTCAGCCTACACTCTTCTCTACAGGATCATAAGGTACTCATTTTCTATCTACTTTATGTTATCGAGTATTCATTGAACAACATAAAGTGGGGAAAATTTAGACACAAAATCTATACACTTGGGTACATTTATAGGTTCTATAGCTTACTAATATATATATATATATATGATTCCTAAGAAAGAAAACTAGTAATTGACAATGTATTTTAGGTATTTTTATTTTCCTCTTATGTTTTATGTTAGGAAATAAGAGATAACATATGCGGAATAATCCCTCACAAATCGCAATAGAAAACTAATATGCGAAATTATTACAGATCTCAAATAAAATTACGAGAATAAAATAACACAACACAAAGAGATAGTATTTAACGTGGTTCACCCAATTTGGGCTATGTCCACCAAGAATCACTTGCTCAGATTTTATTACAAGCCACCACTCTCTCAATACAACACCCAGATCCATTTGGAGCTATGCTCAACAAACTCTACTGAATTCACAACCGAATTCAAAACACATCTATGCAATACATTTATGTGTACATCTATCATATGCATAAGACCATATAAATAGACAATCTGCTTAAGAGTTTGATACAAAATCGTTAGTATCAAAACCAAGGGCAAAAACCATGGGTATTAAAACAATGGGCAAAAGACCAAAAAAACCATGGGCCCAAAAATAGCCCATAATGGTTACCCATTACCCATGGGTTAATAAACCACCCGTGAAAATTTGCTTTCAGGGCTTCACCCTCGAACCCCCGACCCGCTCACCGACGAGCGAGACCGCCATAAAATACCCGAGTGTAACACATAGAAGGTGTACCACATTATAACATGAAAATAGGCTCCAAAACATAAAAATCTCCCACTTGGAGTGATTTCCACTCTAAGCAAGCTTCTCAACCCTTCTTTGTCATCCGCAAAGGCCAACCAAAGCTAAACATAGCTTTAGTTTATCCCTTGTGACCACCTTGGTCATCATGTCTGCGCAGGATTCGAGTGGTATGAATCTTCTCTAACTTCAACTTATATTCCTCCAAAGTTGTCACGATGAAGTGATATCTCAACTGTATATGCTTCGTCTGGAATGGAAAGCGAGTTCTTAGCTAGGTATATAGCACTCGACTATCACTATGTAGCTTACATTCCTCCTACTTATGCCCCAACTCCTCAAGCAATTGTTGTAACCAAATCATCTCTTTGCTTGCCTCTATGGCGAAACATACTCGGCCTCCGTGGTTGACAAAGCCACAAACACGTAGTCGTGAAATCCACTCACTTTGTTGTCCCACATATAGTGTAAATATAACTGTCGTGCTCCTCCTGTTGTCTACATCTCTAGCCATGTCGAATCTACATAACTAGGTAAAGTGGTGTCGATCCCTTTGTAGCACAAAACTATCCCCATGGCCCCTCTCAAATACCGAAGGATCCACTTTACTTGCTTGCCGATGCTCTTTACGGATCACTCATAAATCTACTCACGACTCCCCTTTGCATGGGCAATATCAGGCCTAGTGCACACCATAGTATACATCAAATTGCCAGCTGGCTGATGAGTAAGGTACCTTGGACATCTAGTTTCTTTCTGCTTTCTGTCATGGGACTTTGCTCCTTTGATAACTTGAAATGGCACGCCAAAGGAGTCCCAACCGGTTTAGCATCCCGCATGTTAAACCCGTCCAATACCTTCTTAATGTACTCTTCCTAAGATAAAGTCAACTTCCGTTCCTTCCTATCCGAGTTATCCTCATACCAAGGATTTGTCTGGCTGCCCCCAAATCCTTCATATCAAAGGATTCACTTATTGTTTCTTGAGTACTTTTATTTCCTGCATGTTTTTACTTGCAACCAACATTTCATCAACATACAAACACATGATAATATAACTTCCATCCTCAAATTTCTTTGTATACATGCAAAGTCGAATGACATCTAATATAACCTTTCTCCATCATGAAGCTATCAAACTTCTTATACCATTGACGTGGAGCTTGTTTCAATCCATACAAGCTCTTCTTCAGTTTACACACCATCTCCTCTTTACCTTTGACCTCATAGCCCTCTGGTTGCTACATGTATAGTTCCTCCTCCAAATCACCATGGAGAAATGCAGTCTTTACATCTAACTATTCTAAGTGTAAGTATTTTGCTACCACTATTCCAAGAACAGTTCTAATAGAAGTCATTTTTACTACAGGAGAAAATATCTCATCAAAATCTATACCTTGTTTCTGTGCAAACCCCTTGACCACCAACCGGGCCTTATATCTTTTCTTTCCTCCTTCTTCGTCTTTAACTCTGTACACCCACTTGTTCTACAATGCTCTTTTACCTTCGGTAGGTTCACCAAATCGAAGTTTAATTCTCCATGAGAGACTTATGCTCCTCATCCATGGCTTGGTCCCACTTCTTATTGGAATCTACCTACATTGCTTCACCAAAGCTCTTTGGCTCTCCACTATTAGTGAGTAATAAATAATAAAGAGAAGGAGAAAAACGTTCAGGTTCTTTTCTTACCCTAGAAGACCTCCTCCTTTGTAGGAGTTTGGGGTTCTGTTGAGTTGGTTCTGAACCGATTCATGGGTCACTTGTCCCATCCAGGAAGATCATCTACCACTTTGCATATTCTTTCTTGGATTCTTCCTGTTTTCCCTGCAATTTGTTGCTTATACATGACTTTCTCATTAAAGACCACATCGCTAGACCAAATGATTTTCTTGTCCTTAATACTCCAACATTTAAATCCAAAGTCATCACCACCATAACCAATGAAAGTACATTTTTCTAATTTAGCCTCTAGCTTGGTCCTATCATCCTTGTCTATATGAACAAACACCTCACATCCAAAGACTCTAAGAAATGAATAATCAACTTTCTTACCATACCAAACCTCCTCAGGTATGCCTCCATCCAAGGCACTTGAGGGTCCTCATTTATCAAGTACATAGTTGTGCTCACACCGCTTCGCCCAAAAAGAAAGAGGCAGTCCTGCATGTAACCTCATGCTCCTATCACGTTCCATTATTGTTCTGTTCATCCTTTCTGATACCCCATTTTGCTGCGGAGTTCCTGGAACCATCTTTTGCCTACAGATTCCATTCTTAGAATAGTAGTCATTAAATTCATGGCTGCAATACTCCCATCCATTATCGACTGAGAGACATTTTAGTTCAAGACTTTTTCATTCTCTACCAAGGCTTTCCATTTAACAAAAGTGTCAAATACATCATATTTGTTTCTAATACAATAAACCCAAACTTTCCTTATTACATCATCAATAAAAGTAACATAATAACTTGAACCCCCAAGAGATGATACGAACCGCCCCCACACATCAGAATGTACCAGCTCTAACTTACTCTCTTTCTTCGTAGGTCCAACCTTGAGAAACCTTACTCGCTTATGTTTCCCATATATGCAGTTCTCACAGAAATCCAAACCTGTTTCTGTATATCTAGGCAAATTCTTCTTTATGATGTTCATGCCCTTATGGCTCATATGACCGAGCCTATAGTGCCGTAATGTTGTATCTCGCATACGAAGCCACAAGATTACAATCATTAGTACTATTAGTGGTTAAATACAAGGTTCCAACCTTCTTACCTCTCGCCACCATAAGAGCACCCTTGGTAACCTTCCAAGAGTTAGTTGTAAATATCACAGTACAACCATCACTTCCCAATTGCCCGCCGATATCAAATTTCTCCTTAATGTAGGAACATGTCGACATCCTTCAATAGCCATGTATTCCCATTACGCATCTTAACACGAACAGAACCTTTTCCAACTATCTGCAAGGCTCATCATCACCAAGAAAAACATGCCCAAAATCCCCTTGAACATAATCAACAAAAACCCAAGATTGTAATATTATGCAAAGAAAGAATCAAAGCATCGACATACATTACCCGATGCCACATTTTCCTCCTTGTTTTCTTCCTATTGTTTCTTCTTATCCCGAAGCTCCCAATAGTCCTTCTTTGCATGCCCAGGCTTTCCACAATTCCAGCATACAATCTTGTTCTTGGATTTTGACCTTGCCCGATCTTTTGATTTTCCATGGTTTCCTCTATTCTTCTGTCTCCCTCTAGTTTCCACTGTCAAAGCATTCCCTGAAGTAGAAGATTCCCCAGAGCTTTTTCTTCGCATTTCCTCACTTAGAATCACCCCTACAACATCCTCAAACTTCAACTTCGAGTTAGCTGGAACCGAGTTACTTACCGCCATTACCAGGCTATTCCAACTCTCAGGTAAAGAGCATAGAATTAATAAAGCCCTAACTTCTTCATCAAATTCTATTGTAACCGAAGCTAGCATATTCACAACCGTATTGAAATCATTTAAATGATCTGCTACTGAACTATTCTCAGACATCTTCATATTAAACAACTTTTTCATTAAAAATATCTTGTTAGAGGTAGAGGGTTTTTCATACAACTTCCCTAATGCATCCATTAGATCTTTTGTAGTCTTTTCCTTTGAAACATTAAATAATACCAAAGATGCAAGACACAGCCGGATTGTCCCAAGTGCCTTCCTATCCAGCAAATCCCATTCCACATCTGTCATACTCGAGGGTTTGTTCACCTTCTCAGACAACGGAGTATAAAGATCCTTCTAATAAAGGTAATCTTCCATCTGCATCTTCCAAAGACTGAAATTCTGCCCGTTGAATTTATCAACCCTAGATCTTCCATCATCTGCCATAGCTCCCACTCAAGATAAAACTTTCCCTGTGATTCAACACTTGACAAGAAACCAAACCAGCTCTGCTACCAATTATTAGGAAATAAGAGATAAAATATGCGGAATAATCCCTCACGAGAATCGCAAGTGAGAAAACTAATATGCAGAAACTATTACAGATCTCAAATAAAATTACGAGAATAAAATAACACAACACAAAGAGACATTATTTAATGCGGTTCACCCAATTTGGGCTATGTCCACCAAGAATCACTTGCTCAGATTTTATTACAAGCCACCGGTCTCTCAATACAACACCCAGATCTGTTTGGAGCTATGCTCAAAAAACTCTCTGAGAATTCACGGCCAATTCAAAACACATCTACAATACATTTACTTGTACATCTATCATATGCATAGGACCATATAAATAGACAAGCGCTAAGCGAGTTTGATACAAAACCGTGGGTATCAAAACCAAGGGAAAAAACCATGGGTATCAAAACAATGGGAAAAAGACCGAAAAAACTATGGGTTACCCATTACCCATGGGTTAATAAACCACCCACGAAAATTTTCTTCGGGGGCTTCGCCCCAAACCCCTGACCCACTCACCGGCGAGTGGGACCGCCGTAAAAATACCCGAGTGTAACACATAGAAGGTGTAACACATTCTAACATGAAAATAGGCTCCACAAACATAACATTTTATTGACCTTACACACCCTACATCCCTGTCGGTATTTGATTGATTTATCTTTTATGATCTCAGACACTAACACCCAGGAGATCCTAACCATTTCTCCCCTTTATTCACTCTTTTAGGTCTCTTTTACTTCTTGGGAATCTTGTATACTTTTAGGTCAGCCTTCTAGCTATCAATTATGAAATTAAAACAAGGGAATCATATATATATACATAGCTATATCTATAAAATAAGGGGCTAATAACTAAACTTTACATACTATCACCTAAGATTGCATCTAAAGGCACAAGAGCATCAAAGGCATAAATCTAGCACACTCACTCAAGGGACAAGGGTTGCATCACTTTTGCATACACAACATAGGAGGGGAAGTTTATTCTATTCCATCCCACACATTCTATACATCTGCTACATTCTATACCTAGCATGCTATCATTGTGTAACTTTTACAAGGGCATCGTAGGACATCATTACATAAAACTACACACAGAACTACATGGATTCGAGATGTATTTTATTTCTTGGTACTAATTTCACTCTTTGAGTGACATTCGTGGTCGATCGACTCCACATACTACATATTTATTTTTAGGATTTGATATGGTTAATGGGTATGTACAACTAGCCATTTATTTTTCAAGTTAAAAGTACAAACGATGACATTAGATCGAACTATAGTGACAGATAAAGATCAAGAGACAAGCTCCTCCAGCCCTAATGAAAGTGGATCTTGGGAACTGTCTGAGACACTAGCACTCAAATCCAGTCATTATTGCCGAGCATTCTTTTCCTCCAATGGGTGCTTCTTTCCTACATCATTTTGAGTTCCAAAATTTCTAGTTTACAATGACGACACTCTCCTTAGTCTTTTTAACTATTCACCTGCACATATGACTTCCATTTTCTCATAAATCAGTTAATTCCCTCCATGTCTCCTTCTTGCTTAGGGTTTCACATTATACATGATTCGTTTCTTACATATTTATTGTAAATTAGCATTTGTATATCTCACTTTGTAGTAGTTACTATGAAATTAGGTTTAATTCAATTTATATTAAATCAACTGGTGTCTTTTTAGCACTCTACCATTTTCTAAACAAAAATCCACTTCATCTATCTCACAATATAGCTACATCTCTTCTCAATACATCCCATAACCATCAAAACCTCTTGTTAATACTTCTATTCCTTTTCCTTATCAATACATCCAATCTTCACAACCATTAGTCTCTTAGTACACTTATAATATCCTAGCGAGTATTCCTCCCTCTCAAAATATTCCATTACCATATCACTTGTATCAGCAATAAAAATCTCATGCATATAACTAAGCTACACCTTCCTCTTCAAATGCCTAATGTACCCCGTGAATGATGGACTATAAAATAAATTTTAAGAATATTAGTTAGCATTGAAGCTATCACTATGAGACCTAATAATAACCTTTCAGAAAAACAAATATGCAACTTAACATATCAACCCATTTGTGTCTTTCAAGGCCTATTCTCCACATAAGGAAATCCTAAAATTTATCAAGTTTTACATAAAATGTGAACCTCAACAACATATCATATCCTCTTGTCATGCATGTCATCTTATCGATCGGGATTAGTTTCTCATGTTGATTAAATTCCCCATGTCCTTAATTTTCCCTACCCTTTCTTGGTATAATAGTATCACGCAAAATTATCTTTTCTCATTCGCACAACTTGCACAATTATTCCTAAAACACTTCCCCGTCAAGATTTCTTGTAATATGACCATCATTGAACTTTACGCCATAAAATAATTTGAGGACAAGTGTGTTATGGATTTCTTCTCTAGATGGAGAGGGATTATCAATCAATTTTCCTTCTCTCTCCCACAAACTAAGCTAATAAATATGTTTTCTTGATCTTACATGAGACACATATCATCTAAACTCCAAATAAAATCCTTCAAAACTTTTGATGAATCATTTAATTTGGTCTAGAAACTAGTACTCCATACCCTCAAGGATAGAAAATTCAAACCGTAACCTAAGAAACCAAAACTTGAGTCCTCTTTCAAAAATTCTACCACCAATGATAAATCTAAAGGCTCAGAAAATGCATTTATTTTAAAAACTATGTCCAAAGGGCATTTGGACTCGAAATTTCCCAACATCAATGTAAATACACACCTTTAGGGGAGTCCTATAGTGTTATATTTGACAAACTTTTAGTTGCTTGTATGATTAAGCTCCCTCCCATCCAACCTATTGATGAATCATCTATATTCAAATATTCATGGTATAGAGATAATGACTATTGAAAATACCATCAAGTTCGAGGACATGACATTGAAAGGTTTCATTCATTCATAAAATTCCTCTAAGACCTTATTGACCAAGGTGAATTACAACTTGATAACCCAAATACACCTCCTAATCAAGGCTTGGACATGTTTAAACAACCTTTTCCAAACCACTCCCCATCCAGTAGTCAACCTCAATCTAACACTGTAGGATATCATCACATCATCAACACTATCAATGAATTCACACCCACACATACAAGTACCCAATGTTTCCATAGATGAAACACCAACCAAATAACATCATTACTCAGATATCCTCACCATCAATATTTTGAGTCCACCCTCATCATAATATCTCGAGTCTTTTATGTCTACTCCCACAAAAGCATCCTCTATCGTCCCCTCAAGACCTCAAGAAAAAAACCTATCATTTATATTTTGAATAACTCTTTATAATACAAATTCAACCAACATCAAATCAAAATCTTATTAATCCAATTCAACAACCAATAAATCATTCATCTAGAAATATAGAGACTATATTGAATATTCACTAGAACAACCATACCCCAAAACATGTGACCCCTACCCTCTATTTTGGGGCCTCATCCTTCATCCAAACTTATAATCATGATCATAAAATCTAAGGTTATTCCTTAAAAATAACTTAAACGTGCCACATAAAACACAAACCTATTATCTCATACCTATAAATCATCAAACAAATTCAAAAATCATTGACCTTCACCATTATCCCAAATCACCACAACATGATATTATACTAAAAAATTTTAGAAGCTTATCCAATCATCCATCATAACACTACCACCTACTAAGCCCTCTGATTCTCAAGGGTAGAATCCCTCTTGGTACAGCAAAAATTATGTATGTTCTTATCATTAGATGTTAGCACACATCACCAAGAACATCGTAAATCCCTCCATGCCATAATTCAAAGTCTCACTACAAAAGGAATTCTCCCGTAGATAACAACCATCCATCCTCTTATATCAATATAATCAAATCCAAATATAAAATTATGTCTACCCATCAAGTCCCTAAAAATCAGTTCTAAACCATCACTTGACATCACATCTAATAAAAAAAGGCTTCCTCCAGTAAAGCCCCACTCCACCAAATAGATTTCATCTGTATAAGCACAAGAGCACATGCAAAGACTCCAAATCCCGAACCAAAATGGCCCCAAATTATTTATCACTTTTTCTCCCTCTGAATCACCTAACATGTCATTTTCCAAATCCAACATTTCCATCATTGAGTTACCTCAAATATAATCTACAACAACCATACAAAATGTTATCATCAAACAGCTTAAACATCAAGCTCCTGTTAAGATGTCCCTTTACAATATTTTCAAAATTCTCTGCATCATCAACAAGCCATGATTGAAATGCTTCAATCCATTTTAGTACCATTAGAAGACCCTCAACCACTTGTAAATCTAATTGGCATCCTTAAAATGTCAATCGGTATCACATTTGAGGACTCTGAAATTATGTCTTTACATACTTAAGACCACAATCTTCCTCTCTTTATTACCACCTAAATCAACAACACTTTTGTTAAGAGAGTTATGATCAATAATGGCACTAACATTAATATAATATAATCTCACACCTTCAAAAAAATTTGTCTACCAAATACCATAGTTTTTCAATCTCATGATTTCAACGACACCATCGCCCCCATATAAGGCACATTCATTTTACCTATTAAAATAGGTATTAAAATTCTTCACGAACTCTTCTATCTTATAGAAGGAGAGTTCTAGTATAACATGTTACTAGGTCATCCTTAGATACACACTATGCATTGTATCCCATCAACACTACATAAATGTCTAAAATATGAACATGAGGGTAAAACCTTCATGGCCCCCTGCTAACCCTAATACCTTCAAACCATATCACGTAACCTAAAAACCCAATGATGTACTACTTCCATTATAAAACTCCATGTATTTGTATCAAGCTTCAACAAGCTCTTCCATCCCATCATCCAAAATAGCATACGATTAATCCTTTGAGGACATCATGCAACATATTTCGTTGGGGGATTATCACCTTCTATCTCTTAATGCACTCCCTATACCTAAAATTTATGGGATACTTGTAAAAAAATCACTGTACAGACCCAATGTAGGAAACATCATTTCCTTTGATGGCCCTTTCTCCAAATAAAGTTTTTGTATGGAGGCATTGATCACCCTTCATCTCATCTTGACAATCAACCACATGGAAACCCATTTTTCTCAGACATTTCGTTCTTAGATAAACTTCCATTTTCCCAAAATTACCTCCTCCATTGTGTATGGAAAGGCTTCGATATGGGTAACTATGACTTACCCTTTGAAGACATGATAAAACCACACAAGAAACACGGTATCAACTTCAAAGTACCTTCTTCTAATATATGACCATCAATATCAGAATCACATCCTTACCCATCAACATCCATCGGACCCACCCTACGATGAAGAAAGAATTGTATATATCCCATCTACCTTTTTGTTAGTCAATGTTATCACACATGGCCCTTGGATTTATCAAGCTAATGGGAAAACATAAAATTTCCCTCTCATGTTACCACATGTGATGGAGGAAGATTCCCCTATTATCGACATACTTCATTACCACTACGATAATGCTATCCTAAGCTTATATGGATGTTGAGGAAATCCATCTTCATAAAACCCTTCCTCATGACACACATAGACTTCTCAATGAATTAACCACCAATATTAATATCAACACACCGTAAGAGCCACACATTGTCAAAATTGACCAAGCCTTAGAATTGCATGAAATCCAACAATTCACCACTTTCTTATCTAAACATAGTCAAGCCTTCACATGGTCCTATAGTGACATGTCTGGTATAGACCTAACATCATTATCCACAACATCATTACCATCCTGGATGCTAAGCCCATGAAGAAAAATCATCATAGGATGCATCCTCACATCGCACTACTAGTAAAAGAAGAACTTTAACATATTATTTTATCCAAATCCATACTACCTATTGAATATCCACCATGGGTTCCCAACATCATACCATCACAAAATCAACCGAAAAATTATGCATCTATATAGGACTTTTGATACTTGAACATCATCTCTGCTCCAAAGAAGATTTTCCCCTACCCAACATTGACCACTCAATGATCGAGAAAGCAAAAGCCATGATATGTTCTCTTATGGATGGTTTCTTTGGTTACAATCAAATCCTTATCACACCAAAATATCAACACAAGACATCCTTTATCACCCCATGGGGAACCTTCTGCTATAGGTTAATTTTGTTTATTCGGAAAATGCAAAAGCTACTTATCAACACACCATGACTTACATCTTTCATGATCACATCCATAAAACCATAGAATATTATGTTGACGATATCTTGGGTAAATCCAAACACAAAATAGACCATATAGTTATTCTTGACATGATCTTCACACATCTATTACAATTTTTCTCCATATTAATCTTGTTAAGTGTATTTTTGAGTTCTCACAGTAAATATCCTTAGATTTATAGTGCCTATTAGGGAATTGAAGATGACCCCACTAAATTCAAATCCATTATTGAAATTTCCCCACAAACTAATCTCAAACAATTTCACGGCCTTCAAGTAAATCTCTAGTGTATTCATTGCTTCATCTCTCAATTATCATACCATTGTCAACCTTTCCATCACCTTCTAAGAAAATACTTCAAGTGGGATGATAATTGTCATGTGAGCCTTCAATGTCCTCAAAAATATATTTTATCACCACCAGTACTTACACCTCCACAAGAGAGGGATCCATTCTATCTTTATATCTCCACAACTAACCATGCCTTGGGATCTATGTTAGCACATTGAGATGAACAAGGTAAAGGATAAGTTGTCTATTACATTAGCCACATACTTCACAAATATGAAATCCATTATTCAAAAATTGAAAAGTTGTGTTGTGCCTTGTATTTCATAACTTCCAAATTTGTTCGCTACCCTATCAATCAAAAATCCTATGTTATCACCAACTTTAATCACTCAAATCTATGCATTCCAAACCATATCACAATGATCATGTCACTTGATGGCTCATGTTGATGAATGAATTTTATCTTGAATTCATCTCTCAGAAATCCATTAAAGGGTATGTCATTTCCGATCATCTCGTTGAAGTTCCCCTTCCTACCAATAAATTACCTTGGGAACACTTCCCTGATGAATCTATCAACACTTTAGATCTTGACAATACCCCTCTTAAAATTACCTTTTTAGTCAATGGGTCTAAATGTAGGATGGAGGAGGCATCGGAATAGTCATAATTCCCCCTTGGGATACTCCTATTCCATTATCCTTCAAACTTAATTTCAAATGCACTAATAATATGGTGGAATATGAGGCCCTTATCACAATACTTCATACCTTTTCCTTTCTCATCTTACAAACCCCCGACATCTATAATACTCACAACTTGTCATCAACCAAATCAAAGGTATCTCCCAATTTAAAACTAAAGTCCTATTAAAATATAAAACCATTGTAGAAGACTTGCTACAACTATTTGACCATTACAAAATCCAAACCACCCCTTTCTCATCTAACTAACTCACATAAACAATGGCTTCACTTTCCTCTCTCGTCCCTTTATCACCAAATGATTCAAAACTCTTTTTCATCATATAAAAACTCGATAAACCATCATGTAGTAGCATTGATCTTCCCACTATTAATCATATAGAAGATAGATCATCTGACACCTAGTATAAGCAGACATATGAATATCTTTCCACTAGTAAAATACCCATAGATCTATCCATAAATGGAAAAATATCTTTTTAACAACATGCATCCCATTGTGTCATACTAGGGGTATCCTTTACAAAAGAGGATTTGATGGCCTCCTCCTCCAGTGTCTTAAAACTCTGGAGGCTCATCTAGCTATCTAAGAAGTCCATGATGACATATGTGGTGGAAATTTCAATGGTTTGGTTGTCACTAAACGCATCTCATGCATGGGCTACTATTGGCCCATGTTTAACAAAAAATATTATGACTACATCAAGAAGTACGTCAAATGTCAACAAACATTCCAATCTCACACATGTCTTGAGCCACTCTCTTAAACCAAAACAATATCTATGGCTCTTTTCACAATGCGGGCTTGACCTTATTGGCCTTATCAATCTCTCATCATAACGACTAAATTCAATCATCGCAACTACTAAATATTTAACTAAATGGGTGGAATAAATTCCCCTTACCTCCACTAAAGTAGATAAAATCATCAAATTCATACATCATCACGTTATCTGTCGCTTTGGTATACCACATAAAATCATCATAGATAACAGTAAATCCTTTAAAAACAAGAAAGTTTAGAAACTTTGCAATGATTACAACATCAAAATTATCTTTTCCTCACCTTAATTTCTATGAGCTAACGACCAACCAAGCATCCAACAAAATCCTCATGAAAACTATTGACCAAGCTAGTAGAAATTGACATCTTCAAATCCCATTTGCATTATGGGAATATCGGACCAAATTTTAAACTCCTACGGGTGCTACACCCTTCTTCTTAGTATACGAGAACCAAAGTTTTCTTCCTCTCGAAGTCCAAATCCCATCCTTACGCATTTCTCTCAAAGACTTCATCCCTGATGAAGAATATTGTCAAGAACACCTATCACAACTTGAAATGTTAGATGAATATCGTCTAACCACCCTTGAACATATCAACATATATCAAGAATGAATCAAACGAGCCTATAACAAACAACTTGACTTTAACATTGGTGATCTTTTTCTTAAAGAAAACTAATATGTCACTAACATGGAAAGTTTTCTCCAAACTATCTTGGACCATATATTATCACTCATAAATATGGGTATGGGGATTATCATTTAGCCTCCCTTGATGGTAAACCTAGAAAGGATCCTCTTAACGTCGTGCACTTGTGGTCATTTTAATGTTAAAATATAAACTAATGAGACCTTAGTAAAAATATGATCTCCATTCATCATCCCACACACCCCATCATCCTCGTAATGATTTGTAACTATGTGGCTTCCTAAAGACACTAAATCATGCACTTTTGGTATATATCTAGTCCTAATCATATACTATTATTCGTATGATTCCTAAGTAAAAATAATAATTGATCTCAATATTTGGCAATCTTTGCTTGATTTTTATTACCTCTGTTGATCTTACACTCTTTCTATCCAAGTTTGTCTTTTCATGCTTTCACATTTCTCACTCTGAACACCAGCACCCAACGCAAGATGCCAGTGCCAATAACCCTCATCCCCTCTAGGTTCCCCCGGCCTCTTTTTACTTTTCTCACATCTTTAGGGTCCTTTCTAAACGTTTGGGAAACTTATATTTTTTGGTAGTTAGCCTTTTTGGGGTTAATTATGAAATACAAGCAAGGAAATCATATAAATATAGAGTTATGTGATCATAATAAAGGACCAAGAACTAAGCATTGATATCACCAACTAAGGTTTCATTCAAAGGCTATTACAAGAGAATTCAAGCATCCATATAGCATCACACACAAGAGCAAGGGATTGATACTTCTGCATACATGCATAGGAGGGGAAGTCCATTCTTTTCTACACACATCTATTTACATTGATTACGTCAAGTTAATTGTTTGCTATCAAGTGTGACACACACAAGAGTCACCTAGGGCACAAATATGCATACACACACATAGAACTACATTGGGTCTAAGATGTAGCATAACACTCAGTCATAAGTTTACTACATGACAAATGTGGACAGCAGTTTAACCCTTCATTTTCATTATTTTATTTTTGGGTTTTGATGTGTTTTGGTGTTTTACAAAGCATTTATTAATTGGAGGTTACAAGAGACATCTGTGAACTTAGTGCTACATACTAGTGATAAGAATTGAAGGACAATGAACATTTCGTGACCTAGTGAAATTGGTTTTGAGCTTCCAAGAAATTATAGGTGCCTGAATAGGTCTGCAGCACTTCGACCCTCCATAGGCACCCAAGTCAAACATATTCCAACATATGCATTTTTCTAGGCCTCATTCGGCAGTCTACACTTCATATTTTCCAATTCGTCTATTTTTACACCTTCGTGATCAGAGTGAAACAAGTAAGTCATTTTATCTCCTCATTTACACTTACAGTTTCAAATATTAATTTCTTATTTTCTTGGGTCTATTTTGTACTTAATTTCTATAGCATTTGTGTTGTTACATACTTAGTATTAAGAATTTATAAATCCTATATTGTTTTAATCATTTTTGAACCCAACATCTTCTTGTGTGTTTTCATTGTCTTTGTGCTTGATATCTTACATATTTTCATCTATATGTGTATTTTTCTTGCTTGCACTAACACTTGTTTTCTAGCCACTTTATTTTCATGTGCCTTGGTTTTCCACAAAGCACACTCCCTCCCCTATAGGGCATCAATTACTATTTATCAATCGGTCCTCTTTTTGGCTGCATACTCTTTGTGATGTCACATGCACCCCAAATCAAGAGGGGCATCCATTGGGTGAAACAATCCCACCACATTTAGCGCTCTACAAAGTCACATTTCATTTCAAGTACACAATGTAACTAGTGTGATATTTCCCAAGAAACTTGTTCTTCTACAACATCTATAAGATCCTTTCTATCTCATTCACTCATCATGGATCAGGTGCACATGTTCTTTTTGCATTTTCACATATTTCTTTACATACTTTTTACTCATTTTGATCATATACACGCGTATTTGACTACTTGATCGTTCTTCTCTTTTGTAGGTTTATCCTTATGGGAAGCAGTAGTCACATCACATCAACAACATCATTCACACATCAATCACAATCAACACATCAGCAACAATCAACATCGACAACATGTACAATCACTACAATCTACACATATGCTTCCATCCTAGGGTCATCATCATCACTTTTCACTTCCTCTTCTCTAGCTTCCATGCTTCACATTTTTATCATTTCATGCTTTTCTTTTTCTCTCGGCATACTTTTCACCATAGATATACATGGTTATCAAGTACACATCTTCTATTTACTTTATGTTATTGAAATTTTCTCAACAAAACTTTCCATCAATATACCTATCATGACCTTAAATATGGGCACCATGGCTCTACTCATAGCATATTCCTCAAATAAAACTTCCCGCTCACAATTAGGGAACACCATAATCATTTCTCTCACCATCCCCTTATCTCATCAAATTTTACGACATGACAATAATATAATTGTATCTTGCTAATTTATTTATCCCCTTCTAAAGTGGTTACGTGGGCTTGTTCATGGCTTAAAAATCTAAATATATACTCGATCCCTCAAAGGACGCTTTATCAAAAATTAAATCATGTCAAATAAATTTGTACACCGATGAAAATTTAAAGGAACTCATGAAAAAAACTTATAGAAAGTGTGGCGAACCTTGCTTAAGAAAGATTCATTGGGATGATGAATCTTATAAAAAAATTATTGTGACTATGACAAAAATGGAAAAAATCATTAAAATTGTTGTAAATATATAGGTGAATCTTATCTAATTTTTAAAAATATTTTGGTGAGTTTCAATTTTCCTCTTCAGGTTAGATTTCATTTTTCTAATCCATTGATGGTATGAAGTGTTGTATTATAAACATTTGTTACGTAACTAAAAAAATTATTGAGTTATGAAATTTGGACCTTTAATAAACTAAAATGTAATATTCTAGTGTAATCTACAAGTTATGCAATGTAGTAAATAATAAATAAATAAATTACTCAAGCAACTAAGTAAATAGAAATATGAAACCCTAATGTGCAATAGAGGGTTAAGAAGCACTTAACCGATTCGGAGAAGGTATGGGGTTGTGTCATTGTGTGAACTTGGTGAATAAGAGGAGGAAACGATCACACAGAATCAAGAAAGTAAATATATGAGCTCTCGACTAGACTGGGTGTATGGAAAGGTACAAGGGAACTTGTGGGTATCCTAGTCTAAGAATCTAGGTGACTTAGTCGTAGAAATGTCATGAAACCCTCCTTTGAGGTGTCAATGGATGTTTGCTTGTAGTTGATTCTTGTCACACTAACTTCACTAGACTACGCCGAGATATCGTTGTAAATTAAAGATGAAGGAAATACTGTAAAAACCTAGATAAAAGATCAAAACCCTAAAAAAAAAAGATTCATATTAAGGGATCAGAATTTCCTTAATGAAGAAAATGGTGGAATTACTAAGCTGAGTGTTGTACTACATATCAAACCCAATGTAATTTTAGGTGTGTGTGTGTGTGTAAATCGTACCCTAGGTTGCTCTTGTGAGAGTCATATTTTGTGAACTAGTGAGAAAATAACTAGATGTAGAATGTAGTAAAATTGTACATGGAAACAATAGAACCCCCTCCTATGAAATGTGATGAATATGAACTAGCCTTTTTGTGCCTTGTGATGGAGCTAGATGGATGCAAATGTAGCTTTAGGTGCCTTTGATGGATGTAACTCTAGATGGTGATAGTAGATGCTTAGTGTTTGGTCCCTCATTATGGTCTCATAACTTTATATTTATATGGTTCTCTTGTTCTAATTTTGTAATTAACCCTAAAAATTTTGACCACTAAAAATATGGAAAGCTCAAACGGCTAGAAAGTGCCCAAAAGATGGAAGTAAAGTGCAAAAAAGGACCGGGGTGCCTAGGGAACCCCCTGGTCGCCCAGAATAGGAATAACACAAAATGACAAAAGCAGATCGGGAAGGTATGGTCGAGGATCAGAAGTGATGACAAAAGAAAATTAAAATGGCCAAAGGACATAAATTAATTAGTACTTTCTTCACTCAAAAACCATATGAATAGTAATATGAGACCGGGACTAAATATTGACTCAAAGTGCGTGATTTAGTGACTACATTTTCCCCACTTTATGTTGGTGAGAAGAATGCTTGGTAACATAAAGTAGATAGAGATGCGTACTGATGTCCATGTAGATTCATGTAGAAAACATGTTAAAGCACGTGGAGTGACAAAAATATGGAGCATGGAGACTAAAGATGCAAAAATGTAAAAGTGATGAGAGTGAACCTAGGGAAAAAGTGCATGTGTAGATGTCAATTTGTATAGATTACTTCGCATGGTTAGTACCATGTGTGTGATGTACTTTTCATGTGTGTGTTGTTTTCGACTACTTATTTCCCATATGAATGGACTTGCAAAAGAGAAAACAATGAAATAGTCAAATATGCATGTATATGTGTAAAAATTCCTATGTATATGTAGAAAGATGTATAAATAGTATGAAAATGATAATGAAAAAGGAAAATGTGCACTTGATCCATGATGAGAAAAAGGGTGTAGAAAAGGATTTCTTATAACTATCGGTGAAGTCTAAGTTTTTGGGAAATCTCACGCCATTATGGCTGAAGAAGTGTAGGGAGAAAGATGTGTTATTCTCCAACCTATAACTGCTTCCCTAAAATTGGTGAAGAGATCTCTGTACTGTCTAGTTTGTTGGGAAATCGATGCCTTTGGTGAAGTAGTGTAGGGAGGAAAGTTCGTTGTATCCTCCAACCTATAACTTCTCCACAAAATGCTAAGGAAAATATGCCCTATAAAACCATTGTGTATGGGTTTTGTAGAATGATCTGAACCCACTCATTGTATTGTTAGCTTAATTGTTCCCTGTGATTTACATCGTAGATTTGAATTATATGGGTATAATGTGTAAAACCTCAAATGATGCCCCTATTTGGGGGAATATATGACATTGAGGATAGGAGAATTTTCCCCAAAAGAGGACCAACCATGTGATTGAAACTCTTCCCTACACGGGGAAGGGAATGTGCTTGTTAAAGACCAAGGAACACACAAACAAGTGGCTAGAAAAAAATTATTAGTATGAACAATCATGCATGTAGAGAACAAGTGTAGGCTACGCATACAATGTGTAAACTAGAATTCAAGTAAACACGTAAGAAACCAATTATGGACCGTGAAAAGTGGGTAACAAACATGGGAAATCACTCATGATGTCGCAAGACACTCAAGACCATCATGGCCACAAACAAACAAATAAGTGTGTACACACAACAAAGGGTGAGGCCCACAAACAATCACAAGAAATAAAAAACAAACAAGTATGGAAAAAAAATCCTGTATAACAAATGTTGCACATGAAGCACATGTTATCATGTTAGAAAAATAACAAGTATTTCAAAACATTTATAAACTAATAATTTAAAGTGTGAAGTACAAAATGAAACAATACCACCTATAGTGTAAGAATGTGGATGCCCCAAATAGCTATTATGGGATGGGTAGTAGCCAAGCATCTATGTTATGTGTAAGAGACCAGATATCTTTGATCAAAAATAGAAAAAGATGTGAACATGCATGTGTGTGTGGTAAATATGATGACATATAAGATATTTATTGAACATGTGTAGTAAAGTGAACATGTAAAGACAACAAGCAAGAAGAGTAAATGTAACCATAAAATGTAGTATTTTGTGGATGGATGGAATGAATGTAAGGTTGATGATAGGAGCCGCATTACCCCAATTGAATGGAATTGTATGTAGTGAGATTCATTTAGTATTCCCCCTTAGTAGTCAAGAATGAACCAAAAACGAGAGTGTGTCATCGGGAAATGGTCGAACAATTTTTTGTGTGTAGTAACGTTATGATGAGTTTAAGGTGATGAGATGTGACATAGAGATGAAATTTGTGTAACCCTATAATGTAAGCCCATATCACGACTAGATGAATAAAATGAGGTGGTGATGTAGCTTAAAGTGTATACCACTAAATGATGCAAGTGAAAGTGATGATGTATCCTATCATGAGATGATGACAAAAGAACTGACCCTATAGCTTAAGGTGTATATCACTAATCTTATGAATGTCACATGACGAGAAAGATAAAATGATGAATGTGTGATTGTAATGTGGTCCATTTGAGATGTATACCCATCAAAATTCCTTTATGGACCATGAAACAATATTACTTCATCGGGTAGAGAGTGCAGCGCGTAGAGATGAATATGTAAAATGTGTCATGTATGTGATAGAATAGGGTGTAAATGCTAGATGTGCTAATTCCCTAAGTTGTATAGCATATTGAATGTAAGATGCAATATGTAACATGTAATGTGAAGGATGTATAATGTAAGGTGGTTTATATGATGTGTGACGAATGCTCAACATGTGATAACTATGGTATAGTGTATGAGTCATGTGTAGTATGTGTATGATGTATGTAAGACAAAATGTAGGATGTAAAGTGTAGGGCATATGAAGACTCAAATTTCCTATATCCTATAGAATATAGTGTATAATGCATATATGATGTGTGATGATATGTGGTGCCTAATGTGCAAAGACAATTGTGTAGTGTGTGGGGTCCGTGTGTAGAGAATTACCTCAATAGTCAAGTGTGAACCAAATCACAAGAGTGTGTCATAGGGTAATGAAGATGTTTAGAGTGTAGATGATTATACTAATGCTATAATTTAGGTTTTTGTAAATGTGGGTATGCGGGTATGAGATGTGTGTTTATGTTAGGATGGGGGAGGTGTATAGATGTTATGCCCCCCAAGTGCGTTGGTGAGTATGATCATGTGACATTTTCTAATACATCATCATTGTTAGGATCAAACCCTAATTGTGCCAATTTAGAGAAATGATAATAAATAGAATGAGGTGGATAATACAGAGAGCCCTTGTGACATAGTGTGTAAACGTTCATAGCATATTCTTCATCGGTGAAGAGCACGGGTGGACAGTCATGTGCGTAGCAGAACAAGAGAGATTCTAAGAATACGTAGAAGATGTGTCGTTATTAATGGAGATATTTCCAAATGGCATAGGAAATGTGAGAGAAGTGTGGTTGTGATCTAAGGTACCACCAATATAGTCAAGCCAATATTTCCCCAGTGTCAATAGAGAAGTGTGAGGAGCGCGGACAACAAATATTTCGAGTGAAACAAAAGAAGGCCATAGACGTCTATAATGTGACAATACCCATGATATAGATGAGGTGAGTGAAGTGGTGGTAATATATCATTAAGCGTCAAAATATTTTTTTATAATACCTCAAATGTACAAATAATGTCCGAATAAGCGTGATCGAGTGGGATGTTATGCCAAAAGAAATTGTTGATAAATAAGGTACATGTGAAAGGTGGTGGTGGAGATGTAGACTATGTCGTGGAAGGTGGAACAACATCTAAAGTGTTAATGGATCCCTGATAAAGTATCATAGAATTAGTAGAAGGAGGGGTCTTGAATCTATATTCACCCGGGCCATCATCCACAAAGGTGTCTTCAAAGTAAGATTCATCTACGCCTAGAGGGGTAAAATTCAATTGGCCTAATATTTCATCAGTAAGTTCTATAGCATCAACTTCATCATCGAGCTCTCATAATCATTTGTGGTAGCGTTATCAAGTTGTATAGCCACTTCAAGTATATTTCTAGGAATTGTACTAGGTGGAGGAATGGGAGATGAAACCTCAACATGTTGAGTAGTAGTGGGGATGAAGATAGGTGTTGTAGGCGAAATGATGGCAGTAGTATGAGTAGAAATGACTAGGGTATTTGGAGCGGTGGACAAGTGGGAAGTACTAGACTGACCAACATCATATGTATCAATACTACTATATGGGATACATTGTGTAGGAGGGATGGGCATAGCCATAATGGGGTCTATGTGACAAAATTTGAAAGGTTCAGGATCTGTTGAAATAGTGTGTTCATATCCATCATGTAAAAATTTGACACATTGGTGAACAATAGATGGGACTGCTTGCATTGTGTGAATCCAAGGCCTACCTAGTAACAAATTGAATTGGAATGAGGCATCTATAACATAGAATTCAGTGAGAATAGTTTTAGGTCCAACCTTAATGTGTAATGAGATAGTCCCTAGACATGTATGAGTGGTGGAATCATATCCTCGATGAGAGTAGAATTCTTAGAAATGATATTATTGTTAATACCTAGTTGTTTTAAAAGAGAATAAGCACATAAGTTGATGGCTGATCCATTATCAATAAGTACTCGATTTATGCAAGTCATATTAATGACAATGGTAATGAGCTATGGTGCATATGGATCGTTTTTAACAAAAGGTGACAAATCCTCATCAATGAAGGATATAACATGTGGTATGTTTTGAAGAGATTGTATGAGATGTGAAAAGGAAACTACATAGTTATCACTTTTGATATGATTTACATGAAGGGTTGCTTCTAGTGTTTGATGAAAACAGGTGCATTATGTAACAAGTCATTAAGAGAAATATTAGCATGCGTATTTTAAGGTTGTTTGATGATGTCATGGACCTTAGAAAGAATAGGAGGAGTTTTCAAAGTGATGGGTGGAGGAATAGAGGTGGGTGGAGCTGTAGGAGGATGATTACGATGAGTAGTTACTACATTGATATAGGGATCAACCTCAGGCATGATAAAGTGAGGGGGATGTTGAGTACACACTTACATAAAGTCAGCAACAGTATTGACTATACAAGAAATCTTAGTAGGTGTAAAATTAGGATAAGATGATTAAGTCATCACCATAATTAGAAGAAAGTGTTGGATCGGTTGCGTTCACCAAAATGATTAAACTAAAATTTATATTCTAGTGTAATCTAATGTTATGAAAAGCAATAAATAACAACTAAATAAACAAAATAAATGACTCAAACAACTAAGTAAATAGAAATGTGAAACCTAACATGCAAGAGAGAATTAAGAAGTCCTTAGCTGATTCGGTGAAGGTGCGAGACTATGTCGCAATGTGAACCAGGTTAACAAGAGGACAAAACAATCACATAAAATCCTGAGAAAATAAAAATTCAAGCTCTCTCTCTGAAGGGATGGGGTTCTTGTGGGCACACACTGGTATGAGAATATAGGCACTCTAGTGTATAGAAATCACATGAAACCCTCCTTTGAGGTGTCATTGGATGTTTTCTGTATTTTCTTCTTGTCACACAATAACTATGCTAGACTACACCAGATGTCATTTGTAAATTAAAGATGATGGAAAGATTTGCAAACCCTAGACAAAACATCAAAACCCTAAAAATAAAGATGCATATGAAGGGGTCAAACTGTCCTCAGTGGCCACAATGGTGGACTTACTAATGAGTGATGCACTACATGTTAGACCCAATGTAGTTCTAGTGTGTGTGTGTGTGTGTAAATCATGCCCTAGGTTGCTCTTGTGTCAATCACACTTTGTGAAGTAGCGAGCAAGTAACTAGATGTAAAATGTAGTAAATGTGTGCATGGAAACAATAGAATCCCCTCCTATGAAGTGTGATGCAGATGAACCAGCCTTGTGTGCCTTGTGATGGAGCTATATGGATGTAAATGTAGCTTTAGGTGCCTTTGATGGATGTAACTCTAGATGGTGATAGTAGATGTTTAGTTCTTGGTCCCTCATTATGGTCTCATAACTTTATATTTATATGGTTCTCTTGTTCTAATTTTTAATTAACCCCAAAAATTCCAACTAATAAAATATGGAAAGTTCAAATATCTATAAAGTTCCCAAAATATGGAAGCAAAGTGTAAAGAGGATCAGGGCACCTAGAGGGGACCAGGGTGCCTGGGGCCGCATTCCTAATTTGAGCACCCCAGTCAAGAATAGGAATAATTTAGAATGTTAAAATAGAATAGGAAAGTATGGTCGAGGAGGATCGAAGTGATGACAAAAAGCAAATTAAAAATGTCAAAGGAGTAAAGTAGTACTTTCTTCACTCAAAACCATTTGAATAGTAGTATGAGACCAGGACTAAATATTGACTCAAAGTGTGTGATTTAGTGACTGAATTTTCCCCCACTTTATGTTTGTGAGAAGAATTCTCAAGTAACATAATTTAGATAGATATGCATACCTTATATCCATGTAGAGTGATGTATAAAACGTACCGAAGGGCTAGACAAAGCATGAAGTGAAAAAGATGGATCGTGGAGACTAAAGATGCAAAAATGTAAAAGTTATGAGAGTGAACCTAGGGAATAATTAATTCTGTAGATGTCAATATGTGTAATTTACCTACATGGTTAGTACCACATGTGTGATGTAATCACCATGTGTGTGTTGTTGTTGACTACTTGCTTCATATGTGCTTTGGAAGCACAATAGATTGAGAGGGGGTGAATCAGTCCTACAAAATTTTCATTTAATTTTCCATCCATTATTCATTATCATTCATTCAACCATTTATTCAACCATAAACCATATGTGTGTTTACTTAAGCATATTAACAACCATACACAAGATCAAGAGCAAGAGAGTACACAAGAACACCAAATATATGTGGGAAACCCTCAAGGGGAAGAAAACCCACTGAAAATTTATTGATATTACACACAAAAAAAAATTAGTGAAGCACAAACTTCACAAGGAGCACAACCCCTAGATTTAGTGAGGCACCAACCCCAAAAGGAGCACCAACCCCTAGTTTAGTAGAGCACCAACTCTACAAGGAACACCAATCCCTAATTTAGTGAAACACCCACTCCAAAAGCACCAACTCAGCACCTTAAGATGTTTGGTCTCTATATTTTATGCTACCACAATTGATGGAGATCTCTTATACAACTCATAAACCCTAGGATGAACCTTAGGTCTTTAATCTTACTTTATCTTCTTCCTTCTCACATAGCCTTTCTTATAATATATTGCACACATGCTCTCAATAATTCCTCAAGATTTCATGCATCTTATTTTCTCTCAAAATATTCCCTCATGCCTGCAATTCACTTTTCTCTAGGTCGCATTACTCCCCCATGCAAGACTAGCTCACCAAATGAGCCAAAACATCACTTTTATATGCAAATCAACTCACTAACCCAAATGAGGTCGGTACCTCATGAAAAAGAGACCTATTTAAATAATTTACTTAAAATGGTCGCATGTGACCCAAGTAGGTCGGCCTAGCTAAAAACCTCATTACAAGTGCCAAAAATGGCTCAAAACCCCATGGGCACATTCTTAAAAATGCCCTTACATTAAATATATAATTTTTCATGACCAAAAACCCTTTAAATATGAATAAAATATCATAAAAATTCATACATGGTCATAATTAATATCAACCAATCAAATTATTTCATTTACTAGGCCCAATTCCCTTTACAAATCTCAAAACAATTGTTTCCTGCACCCTTCAACACCCTAGAAACTTCATCTAATCACCAAATAACTTCTACTCAACCAAAACATGTCATGTGACCACTCAATGGAAATTTCATAACCTTTATAACACTTCTAAGAAATTTATAAGCCATGAAACATCCATCTCTTCAAACCACAACTATTTTTTCCTTCACCAAAACAACCTGCCAAAAAATATGTTTCCAAAGGTTAGATCATAAAATCATTTATACATACATTAAATACATATAAATGGATTAATTTGATGAAAAATTCATCCATATTCACATTCAAGGTGATAGGAAGAATCACCCAATCCATCTCATGCTTCAAACAACATCAAACTTTCACCAAAACACATTATGTCTTGAACTATCAAAAATATTCATATCAAAGTAATGACCTATAACCCCTATAAAATAACATTATCATGAGTAAATTCATATATCACTGGAAATATATCTAAATACACTTTCCAACACAACTTCAATCATCTGAAAACTCTACATATAGCTCAATTTATGCTCAATTTCTTTGGACCATGTCGTAGACACAAAATTATGCACTTTAGACATTATTTATCTCGGTCTTATACTATTATTTAGAATATTCTCAAGTAAATCAATCACTAATTAATCCCAAATTTTGGCCATCTTTATTTTATATTTTATTTCTTCATTCTTGCATATTTTCTTGCACTTATCCGTCAATATCATAATTTCCTGTCATTCCAAAGCCCAAAATCGGGCGCCCCACTGCATCTTAGGGCGTCTCGAGGTGCCGTGGTCCCCACCCGGGTGCCTTGATCTATGTTTCCTTTTCCCACTTCTTTTTGGGTCATTTCTATTCATTTTTCATCCTTATTCTTCTCCCACTTATCCTTGCTAGGATTAATTGCAAAATTAATCTTGAAAGCCCTATAAATATAAAGTTATAAGACCATCATGAGGGTCTTAACATCACATAATACTATCACTCCATATAGAGTTAGATCGATTGCATCACTTGCATCCACATAGTGTCATGCATCAAGGCTAGTATATTTTCATCACACACACTACATAGGGGGATTCTATTCTATTCCATGCACGCATGTTATTTACATTTTCTATAGTTAACATTGCTCGCTACTTCACAAAGTGTGGTGGCATAAGAGCATGTAGGGAAAACATGCACACACTCAATATAACTACATCCAGGTCCAAATGTAGTGTATCACTTAGTGATAATACCACTAGTTTGGTGGCTAAGGTCAGTTCGACCCATTCATTTTGCATTTTTATTTTTCCTAGGGTTTGATACTTCCTCTTGTATTTGGTCATTATTTGACTCATCCAATTAATCCAATGCGATAGACAGGAAACATTTTAGATCAAATTAGGGTCATACCAAACTCAGATCCAAATATTTTACTAAGATTAGAGTGCCTAATCTAGAGACAGGGCACCCTCGTACCTTCCAAGACACCACATTGGTTCGGATCTCGCCATATCTAGTCTTTGCAAGGTTTCGAGTGGCCCTCTACACTTCTTGATTTTGTTTTCAGACTGTGACAACCCGCAATATTTTCTTTGAATCAGCTAAGCCACTTCTCTCCCTTCTCTTACACATTTAGGGTTTTAGTTCACTCAAGGTAACTAGTTACAATTGCTCCATAGTATTTTAGTCTATTTAATATAGTGTTTTTGTCCTCCTATTTAGATTAACATTAATACCCTATCCTCATTAGTCTAGGAGTTTAATATTTTTTTAGTCATTTTGGTGAACCCGACATCTATTTCTAGCACCTTTCTAAGGTTTTTAATTTTTACATTCAACCATCTTGAATATCTCTGTCACCAAATATCTGCTTACCCATCCTGATTTGCTTCATCGTGTTCAAACCCTCTTTGCTACTACCAATGTTTTTGTTGACATGCATCCAGATTCCATGTATGACATGTTTGCTAATGTATTTTCCCAACACATAGCATTATAGGCCAATCCTCTAGTTGACATTCACCCCTTTGACAATGACCCACCACTTTACATCATGTCTCGCATCTACAATGTTGTTGTCAAGCGCACTCTTATTGATAATGGCTCTGATCTTAATTTGTGCCCTATGTCATTTCTACAGGCCTTAGGTTTGTCTTCTCATGACATTATCCCTTATTCTATCTCACTTCATGCTTATGATGGTACTTGTCCATCTCGTGTCTAGGCCATTTTACCTTTCCTTTCATTGGAGGTCCTAAGACTCTCCCTACCATCTTCTTTGTCATTGATTTTCTTGTCTCATATAATTGCTTGCTAGGAAGGCCATGGCTTCATGCCATGCAAGTTGTTGCTTCTATAGTCCACCGTTACATCAAGTTCTTACATGAGCGTGTTGAGTATACTATATTCCAAGATCATGATCCATTCCAATATTGCATTCATGACCCTCACACTAGTCTTCCTATCCCTCGCATTGATACTACTAGATGAACCTCATCCTATGGATGATCAACCTCATTTACCACCACTTGAGGGCGCTATTTGTTTACTAGATGTTATCCCTTCTACACTACCTCCTACTACCACTATTATTCCACATCAGCCACCTGTTCCATCCATACACAATATCATTCCCTCTTCATCTTCACAATTAGCTCATACCCCCTTTACATGTACACTCTTCATACATGGCTCATATTGGGAACATGTTCCATTCGATCCTACCTATGACATCACCATATGTTCCCATGCTGGCCTCGCTTGTCTTGGTTTCACTTTTGAGGACCTTCAACCTTCTACTCATGTTCCTCATTTATACTATGGCTTTTTCACTATCACGGTTGCTTATGGTTTGCGTGTTTTTCATCTTCTAGTCTATTTACCGCGTACCCCTTGTTCCTCTCCACTCACATTAGGGGATTCTTGGCTTACTTACATTGGTGGCACATTAGACCCTAGTCACACCGAAATTTCATTCCCTATGTCGTTTAATCATGTCCTCATCTACAATAGTTCCTTTCTTGGCTACTCACATAACTACACTCGATGGTATGCCCATAGTTTCCCACAACCCCCATTTACTGATGAAGAGTATGCTATGGGCATGTACAATCTACACCTCACAGGATCCTTGCATGATCAACCCGATACTATTGCTTACCAGGTCACTAATGCTTTTCCATATGACTTTGACCCTAAGGATGACGATCTTCTCGATGACTTCACATGATTTTCAGCCACAACCTCTTGGGGGCATAGTCATTACACAAATCCACCCTTCATCATATTAGCATAGTTTCCTCTCTCATCTTTACATTCTCATCCATTAACTTATTTGTACATTGGCATATTCATCACACATCCTAGCACCCTCATTACCCGATGACGCACTCTTGTGATTTGGTTCACACTTGACTGTTGAGGGATTACCATTACACTAAACCCCACACTGCACCATAGGCACTACATCTTCCATTTCATCATACATTGTGCATCATACATCCGATGCCTATTTCTGCATCAAACTAGTCCTCATCTAGGCATTACATTCTTTCCATTCTCTATGCATTTCGTCACATTATACATTTCGCACATTTTCATATCATACCATATACTACACTAGTCGTCATTTCATATGAGTCTAGTTTTGCATCTCCTCCATACATTTTACATTTACGCTAGGTTACATTATATATATGGGTCTAGCTTTACACATTATCACTCCATATTCTATCTACACCTATTATTGCATCTTACATAGTCTACACACCCTACATTTCCTACATTACATGAGTCACATAGCGCATCTATCCATCATATACATTCTACATACTACACTAGATTCCATTACATATGGGTCTAGTTTTATCTTATCATCCTTACATATTCCATTTCTATATAGATTTAGTTCCTCACTACCCTATGACACACTTTAGTTCCTTGGTACATACTCAACTTCCAAGGGTTTACCAATCAAATGGACCTTCCATTCACCAATGTGATATTTTCCTCTTGTGACATTTCCAGCATTAGTGCCATACACCTTAGGTTAAATTGTCACACATCTTATCATATTTTAGCTATATACATTTTAGGCTAAATCACCACCTCCATTTTCATATTATCTGGCATTCACCTTAGGGTACATCACCACTCCCTTCTTACTCATCCCATAGTGACATATCTTTAGGCTAAATCATCACCCATATTCATCCTTTCATCTTATAGTGATATACACTTAGGGCTAAATCATCACTCATACATTCAACAAGTCATGGTATATGCTTAGGCTATAGATTCCATGCACATCTTCCCATGTGTCTCATCCCTATACACTCATTCCATAGTGACACACATCTCTTTACATGTCACATTTCATCACCACTACATACACATACTCATCACAAAGACGCTAAATACAACTCATACTACGCGACCATTTCCCAATAACACACTCTCATTTATGGTTCATTCTTGACTATTAAGGGGGAATGAACCTTACTACATACAATTACTCCTATCATTCCATCTTGCATTCCATTCCATCCATCCACAGTATACTACATTGTCTTGGGGGCATTTACTCTTTCTTAGTAATGTTTTTCATGTTTTCTCTATTACATTTGTTAGATTACTTTCTTATATGTCATTATCATACACACATGTGTGTTCACACCTTTGTTTAGTGTGATTGCAGATACATGAATCTACATGCAGCATGGATGCTCACCTTCTACCCTTCCTATACTAGTCATTGGGGCATTCATTCATCTTATCTAGGTGTTATTGTTTCATTTTGTACTTAGCATATTATACTACTTGTTCATACATGCTTTGACATATTGGTTATCACTCTAACATGCTAACGGGTGTTCCATGTGCAACACTTGTTTTGCAGGATTACATGTTTCCATGACTACTTATTTGTTTCTACTTTTCTACTTTGTTTTCCATTGTATGCGGGATTTTCCCTTTGCTTATGTGTACACTTTTCTATTGTTTATGGCCATGATGGCCTTGAGTGTCTTGCGACATTGTGAGTGATGTCCCATGTTTGAAACCCGTTTTGTGTGATCTTCTTGTTTTCTTGCGTGTTTACACTACTTTGGTAGTTACTACATTGTCTGTGTATTTTACACTTATGTTACTATATGCATGTGTTTTTGAAGTAATATTTTTGTGGCTAGCCATTCCCTTTAGTGCACACCTTGGTATCTACCAAGTGTTTCCCTTTCCCCTGTAGGGAAGAGTTCTACATGTTAAAGTGTGGTTGGTCCTATTTTGGGGCTGCATTCTCCTTTCAGCGACGTCGCATGCACCCTCAAAGAGGGGGTATCATTTATGGTTTATTACTAACACATCATATTTACACCAGTTCACACACAACAAGTGAGTTCTAGACAGTCTACAAACTCCATACACAATGGCCTCTACAGGACATGTTGTCCTATAAAAATTATGTGGAGCGATTACATGTTTGGGGGTTATAGTGGGTGTACCTCTCTGCATTTCTTTGTCCAATGGCGTCGGATTGCCTAAAAAACTAGGACAGTACAAATATCTCTTCACACATTTCAGAAAAAAGTAGTTAAAGGTTGGAGGATACAACGCATTTCCTCCTTATATTTATTTAAACAAGGTGGCTTGAGATCACCCTAAAAACTCGTGATAGTATAGGATATCCTTCTACACCCTTTTCTCGACATGGATCAGGTGCAAGTGTTCCATTTACACTTTTATTTTAGCATATTTTACATTTACGTACTTTACACATTTCTATATACATGTGTATTTCATACAACATTTTTACATACATACATATTTGACTACTTGATCATTTTTTCCTTGCAGGTCTGGTTGTATGAGAAATAAGTAGTCAAATTAGGAACAACAATAATGACGACGAAAAAAATGACAATGACAACACACCGCTACAGGCACTTGCCTTTACTAACCATACAGGTACACTACACACAAAGAACGGTTACACATGTTTCTCCCTAGGTTCACTCTCATCAATTTTTATGTACATTTTTTATCTTTAGAATCCATGCTCCAAATTTTTCCTTTTGTCATTCCACACTTGAGTCTAGTCCATCGACACGTCTTCTTCTACACTCTACACGGATATAAGTACAAATATTTATCTAATTTATGTTAATGAGTATTCTTCTCTCCAACATAAAGTGTGGGCAAAACGTAGACACAAAATTACGCACTTTAGATATTATTTAGCCCGGTCTTATACTACTATTTAGAATATTCTCAAGTGAATAAATTACTAATTAATCCCACATTTTGGCCATCTTTATTTTATATTTTATTTTGTCATTCCCACATATTTTCTTGCACTTATCCATCCATTTCACAACTTCCCCATCATTCTAACCCAAAATCAGGGCACCCACCTATCTTGGGGTGCCCCGAGGCGCCCTAGTCCCACCTTGGGCACCTCGATCTATGTTTCTCTTTTCTCGCTTCTTTTTGGGGCCTTTCTAGTTGTTTTTCATCCTTATCCTTTTCTCCAGTCAGCCTTGTCGGGATTAATTACAAAATTAAGCTTGAGATCCCTATAAATATAAATTTATAAGACCATAATGAGGGTCCTAGCATCACATACTATTATCAATCCATCTATATTTGCATCCATTGCATCACTTACATCCACATAGTGTCATGCATCAAGGCTAGGAGATCGCATCACACACACTGCATAAGGGGAGAGATTTTATTATATTCCATGCACACATGTTATTTACATTTTCTATAGTTACTATTGCTCGCTACTTCACAAAGTATGACTAGCACAAGAGAACCTAGGGCACGACATGCATACACTCACCATAACTACATCCGGGTCTGAAATGTAGTGGAACACTCAGTGATAAGACAACTAGTCCGGAGACTAAGCTCATTTTGACCCATTCATTTTGTATTTTTATTTTTCTTAGGGTTCGATACTTCTTCTTGTATTATAGGTCATTATTCGACTCATCCATTAAATCCAATGCAATGGACAAGTAGAGTTTCAAATCAACTTGTGCCATACCAAAATCAAATCTGGAGCTTTTACAGAGATTAGAGTTCCTAATCTGCAGACCATGGTTCCCTAGTACCTTCCTAGGTGCCCCAGTCAGTTCAGATCTTCGATCGATCTTCACAAGGTTTTTGAGTGATCTTCTGCACTTCCAAATTTTATTTTCAGACCTATGACAACCCACGACATTTTCTTCAATTCAGCTAAGCCACTTCTCTCCCTTTTCTTGCACATTTAGGATTTCATTTCACTCATTTTAATTAGTTACAATTGCTCGATATTGTTTTAGTCTATTTTATACATCTTTTTAGTCCTATTTAAATTAACATTAATACCATATACTCATTAGTCTAGGAGTTTTATATTTTTGTTAATCACCTACTATTTAAGACCCCAAAACTACCCTTTGACCACGGTCAATAACTGTTTGGTTCTCAAACACCATGTACATGCATTAACATGCTCTAAAACCTCTATGAACATTAAGAAAAAATCCCATTCATCATGCACCATCAATTTTTCACACTACTCCTTTGAACCATCTTGTCATAACACCTTCTTTCTCAAAAGCTGTTATTTTTAGTTGGGGCCCACTCATGACCATAAACTTAACCATACATGTAGACACCAAATTCGTGTCTTACGACCCCTTGTGACCCGCATCCCATTTCGCAACCTAACCTCATTACCTAAACTTTACACAATTATTTATTAATTACCTTGTAATTGATAAATCCACATCACCTTACCCGCCACCTCACTTTGCCACCTCATCATGACCTAGCCCTAACCCTAAACTAACCTAATTAAGACCCATGACTTGGTCTAGACTCACATCCATAACTAATGCCTCCTTACTCGCACCCAAAGCCGACCTTCTAGCCACTTGACCAATCCCGCAACTGATCTCTCGGGAGAAAAGCAGGGAAGGTGGGCTATTTTACTAAAAATAGCCTACTTTTTTCCTTACCGATGCCGGTTCCTATTCGACCGCCGCGTTGCTACGCAACCGCCATCGTCTGCCTCGTAAATGGGCTCCCCAAACCAAAACAACGGATCGGAATTTCATTTTGGAGATCAGTCAAAGGATTTCTGGATAAACAGAGAGCATTGCGAGCGAGGAACAGAGTCCAGATCTTCACTTGACAGAGCAGAGACGAGTAAAGAAACCAGAAGTGTTTACAACCAAGGAGATCAACTTGCTCTCTGCCAAAACCAATAAGTCGATCTTACATGTCCTTTGTTATAACATTTCTTATGCTTCTTGAATCTCAAAGTCCTCCTAAATCCGTTTCAATCCACTACCCAACGTGCCATCAGATCTAATCTGTCATTCTTTCACTCCTAATCATCCCATTTCCTAATACCATCCAAAAACCAGCTATTACAAACACCATATCTACCAAGAAGATCCTATAACCCACCGGTATCGGTTATCAGTAACCGGCATCGGTCATCAATAACCGCCATCGGTTCCTCTGATCAAAACCAGAAAACCAGCCTTTCCCCCTACCCAGTTTAACAAAATAATTTAATTGATATTTTGCAGTCTTTTGTGTTAATTCATATTAGCAGGGGAACTGACCACCTTCGAAGGGAAGTTTTATATTTCCTGGGCCCAAGGCAGTTTCCTCATTTATTGTTTAATCAAAATCTTGTGGTCTTGTGTTCTTATTTGCAGGTAGTCCTTCCAAGACAAAAAGGAGTTCTCCGTAGTCAGCCTGATCTTTCTCTACGGTACGCGCACACCATCTCGACATTCAACAGGTATTCCTCCTAACCCTAACCTCATCTGTTTCTAAAAGGAATGAAAGGATAGAAGCAACTCTATTCCCGTGTTCAAACATTCCGAGAAACATTTTGGCACGCACTTAGGGTGGGACCCATTTTGGGTTTCTTTCTCTTGCTTATTTTCATTTGCATATTTGTTGTTGCTGTTTTTGTTATATATTTAGTAAAGAATTTGTCTTGCTTTCCTGGTTTCGCATTAGTGAAAGTCATCTCTCTTGCTTCATCGAATATAATTTTCGATTTGGGTTTAAAACACGTGCATTGCATTCCTGCTTGTTGTTCTCCAATTCTAGTGAACATAGATTAAGTAATGTGTCGTACACGTGGGGTGATATCCACGGTATTGACAGAAATTAACCTTAGTTTCACCGCACAACACATACCGAATCACTTCACAATTAACACAACACTCAAACATCCCCCTTTTCCGCGGTATTCCTCCGCCCGATTGAGGTAACCTTATAAGCCAAAACAAACTTGACATTTCCCTAGGTCTTGTTGTTTAGGATTCGACATCATCTTACATCTAAAGGCATAAGCCCACGATAACTAAAATTAACCCTAGGGTTAGTCTTTAGATTTTTGCGTGTGCTCTTCGCTTGTTTTCAAATCCTCGTTTTCTCTATCATCATACTTTGTCTTCTCGTGATCAATAAGTTGATAAACATACTCAACGCTTGCTAAAATCAAATTAGCAGAAATTTTTTATATCTTCTTATCCTAGACTTTTGACACCGCATCGGTTAAGGGACCGACGTCATTTTTCTCGGACCGACACCGGTTACTAAACCGATATCGGTTACTGTCTCCATCAGCCCCTGACAAACCAGCAACTTGCCAAATTCATCATTCTCGAGGTTGTTTTTGTTCTTGATAGATTGAAACTTTCCCGTGTGTCCTGTCTATGGTTGTCATCACTGGAAGCAAGCCCGCCATGGTTTCACATGCCTCGCCTCGTGTCTTCGCCTCGAATCACCCCCTTCACATTCTATGTGGAACCCTACTGACACCAAGTGAGATCCCCAAATTCCTGTAGGAGACAAGGACTTTGCCAAATTTCTGGATGCTAATCCCAGCGCTGTACAATACTATTTGTCTCATACCCCTGACCGTACGCCTGATGGTCAGCTCCTTATTGGCATGCCTATTAGTATAGCTGCTCATTTAGCTCCCACTCCTCCTGATAACAATACCTTACTTCCTGCATCACTAGCCCCGTCTCCCAATCCGACAGCTTCAGAGGTTCATACGACCCCGATTAGCTTTCCTTTGGTTAACCTTCGACCCCACGTATCGTTACCACCAACCGCCCTATCTCATCTCTCTTTGCACCACTCCATTCATGACTTACTCTCTCGCCACCTATTCACACGAGCTTTCCTTCTCAAGCTCCCCCTACCTTTTCATTCCCATACACGTATCCAAAGAACCTCAACACCTTATATGGGACATCCCTATTCTCGTGGCACCATCATCTCATCCAACCAGATTTCATCAAACAAATGATGGACAAAATGCAAAACCCGGAGGCTTCCGCTTTCAGAAGTCGTAGCGCTTGACATACGAGCAAGTTTGTCGGGAGCCCATTCACCCTTCTCGTCCCTCTTCGCTCATATCCTCCTCAATGGGAGTTGCCAAAGTTTACTCATTTTAACAAGAAAGAGGATCCTCAACAACACTTGCGATCATTTAGACATGCTTGTTATTTGATTGCCCATGATGATGCTCTTGTTACTCGCACACTTTCCCATGTCCTTATCAGACTCGCTTGAGTGGTATGTTGCTTTAACCCAAAGACTCAATCTTCTCTTTTAACCAATCGCCCAATCTTTCTTGGATCATTTCTCCATTAACATTGCCAAGAAAGTATCTATTACCGACCTCTATGCCATCCGACAATTTGAAGACGAATCTATCGCAGATTTCGTTGGACGATGGCGGGGTCTTATCAACCAACTCACGTATGCCTTGCCTCAAACCGAACTCATCGAACTATTTACGCGGGCCTGCGCTAAGCACATCTCCCCTACCCTCCAAATTCAAACTTTCCGCACATTCGACGAGGCTTTTACCATGGCTCTAAACTAGAAATTCGAGCCTTAGAAGAAGAGAAATTGCGGTCAGAACAAAACCCCATTTCCGAACTCCTGATTCTACCAACAAGCCAAACACCGCCACTCCTCACGCGTCCACTTCTTCTAAATCAAAAGGAGCTGTCCACGCGGTAATGGTCAAATCTCAAACACCGTCCAATACTCCGCCGAAAACCACTTATAAGTACAAAGCCGAGCCCACCAATTACACTCCTGGGAGAAACTTATGGCGCATCCCGAAAATTGCTCAAAGTCGGGCTATCACCTGCCCCTCGTTAAACCTCACTGGTTTGACTCCACCCGCGCAATACCTTCCCCGGTACAAAGAAAATGACTTTTGTAATTTTCACCGCGTAAAAGGACATAGTCATGAAAACTGCAAGATGTTGAAAAAACATAGTGCAGAAATGGTCGACGCAGGGATATAACCTCGATAATCCTAACGCCCGCTAACCGAAATCTGAAAATTTTCAACAAGCCATTCCCGAATCACTGCCTAACAAGAACGTGAACCAAGATATCTTAGCCGAGGAGAGTGTTCATGAGATCCATGCAGTCTTCGATTCTCACCAAAAGCCTCTATTGAAAAAAATTTTAAATCAAGCCTCTCCACCAACACAGAGTTTGAACCTCCTTCACCACCATCAAGCCAAAGTGAAATCATTCCTTTACCCATAGAAGAGTTAATCGCCTGACTTCTCTTCTTATCAACAAGTCTTCTTACACCACATCCCTACAAGACCGTGAGCGGATGCTATCTAATTTATCTATTTCCCAAACGTCCCTTCTACCACTTGCTACACAAGAGGAAGGCCCGCCACTCCTTTTGACATCCTTAGATGACGAGAAATCTCTTACACTAACATCACCACATTCTTTAAACGTGACAGATCCCCTCGAACACGCCTCCTACCTATTAGTCCCTCATCGCCTAAATCTTTTCAACGACCGGTTGACCTCTTAACATCTATTGATACAAAGGCCTCATCTACCTCCCCGTGTCACACCCGCATGGACTGGAATTACAACCCACCTTTCTTCCGCATACAAAAATTACAAATCACACTGAGACCTGCCATTCCACAGAAGATAGACAGCCCTATGGGAACGCTTGAGTACCCCTTTTTCTACTCAAATGCAAATGACTCGATCCCGATGTCTCCACCATATACCCAAGTGCTTGCGTGCTTAAAATGCCCCTGTTCTCACCTTCACCCCCTCACCTCTACCAAATGCCCCGTCCACTTCTATCAACTTAACCAGATCTTCCCATACGCTGGGACCTCACCAATGCCTGGGCCTAACGCACCCGCCTAAGCGACTCGATCTATCCAAAATAAATCCGCTCCGCCACCTAGAGACAAACTCAATCCTGGCCCCCCGTCACAATCAAAACCATCATCGCCATACCTACCTTCCATATTGGGACCCCATCCTCTACCTTACATCAATATATCATACCTCCCGCGTTTTCTTCGTAACAACTTACGCCTTCCGCACCTATACGTAAATTGTGGTATAAGAACACCGCCACTCCGCGTATCCTCCGTCCACCTATCAACCTTAAACAAATTCCATCATCAAAAATTTGTTTTCAAATACTCCTATTTCCCGTGGTTGTTTTCTCGATACCACATCATCTCGCGCCTCATCATCCAACATAGCTTCGCGCCAAAGAAATCACGTTTAGTAAAACCATGTATCAACACCCTTCGCTAAACCACCACCCGTGCGAACCAATCATGCCCAAACATTACCAAAACCCGCACAATCAATACCTCATCCTCTCCCGATTTTGACCCACTCAAAGGATCTTACGCCAAAATCCTTGCTATGTTGGTGGAGAATGCGACCATTTCCCTACCTCCACTTAGACCTTATGACCCGTCTAAGCCCCGACCTATGGGTTACGATGAGTCTAAAATCTGCGCTTATCACCGCACGCCAGACATGATGTGGAGGGATGCAAAGCTCTAAAACCATCTTCGCCGCCTACCTCTCCCTGATAGAAAGATTAAGAAAGACAACTTACGAAGGGAGAGACCTTTAGTTTCCATTCCTCTCCTATACCATCTCGTCCCCGCCTCACCAAGATCTATCATTATTACAACCCCACTCTTCAAGACCATGAGTTATCCCCACCATCTTCCTCATCTCAGGTCTACGAGATTAATATGATTAGTGTCGCTACTCGAGGGCCGAAAAACAATGGGAAAGCAAAAGAAAACACACCTGCGGCATCTCTTTCTCCGTCAAACATCCCGATTGCACCACCACCTAAAGTGGTCATTCGCGGACCCGCCTATCCCATCTCTAATGGCATTGCCCACCGAAATATGATTAAACAGCCTTCACCAATCGCCCGTAAAATGACATCAGATGACCTCATTCAGACTTCAATCTCATCGACAAGCTCTCGTTGAGATCCTTCAAGGGATAGAGGTTTTACCTAATGAAACCCCCCTCTGCCGCTCCATTCTAACACCCAATCACGCTGCTTCTCTCACCAAACAACCCACCGCCCCAACCACTTCGCCTCTCGTACAACAAGTGCGCAGCAATTGGCTCAAGATGAAATTGTCGACTTTGGTATGTAAGATCCCGACTCGCCTCTTTTCATCTCCGCTTACGTCCGGGACATTCGAGTACGTCGGGTTATGATTGACGGGGGCGCTAGCCTAAACATCATCTCTTCAAAAGCCTTCCAATAGATGAACATCCCTTCTAGTTGCATGTGTGCCAACCCCATCATGTTGCGGTCATTCAATGACGCTATTACTTCTACCTTAGGCACCGTGATCCTCAACATTCGCGTAGGACCACGTACTTTACCCGAACTCTTCTATGTCTTGGAGGGAGAGTTCCAATATAATATATTGTTGGGTCGTCCTTGGATCCGAGCCATGGGATGCGTTCCCTCAACATTACATAGATGTATAAAATTTGAGTACGAGGGGAAGTCTTACACCGTAAAAGCTGACCCTCCCCCCTTTAAAACCTGCAATATGTTATACCGCCCTAACGATGTGCTTATACCAATCAAGACACCCATACATTCAACCCAACCATCCGCCTCAAATGTACCTCAACCATCCACCTCAACCGCGCCTACGCCTTCAATTGATGAAACCACCATCGCAAAAACCACTTCCCTTCCCGCAGCTAACATTCCAACCTCCGATCCCTTAGTAGATGTTTTTCAGCGCCTTACGCTGGGGGAGTACCGCCTATATAACGTTAGTTCTTTCCCTACCCCGCAGGAGTACGGACAATTACATGCACATCCCACCTACGACCGTCGCGTGGGGAGATAATCTCTACGACCACCCCATTGCCGCACTAACCTAACGTATGGGGGTGTTGACGCATCCTCCATTACCCCTGAACCTCCTCTTGGTGTGGTTCCTTTCCAATCCGATTTTCAATACTTGACAAATCGTCATTTCGCCCTCACCTTCTTGACTCGCTGTGCGTGGAAAGGCTTTGGTTTTGGCCTTTACGAACAAGGCCGACATACACTCATTCCCGTGACTACCCGTAAACATAATGATCGCAGTGGTCTCGGTTTTCCCGAAACACCTACACAGGAGACACCTCCTGTCAGCTATATCCTAGAAGAAGAAGACGCGCGCCCTACCAAACCATCATCACCCACTTTGCCATCATCACCCCCGTAATCTATGACTCGAATCTATCCTCCTAACTTTTTTTTTTTTTTTTTTCATAAATGTCATCTTCATAGGTCCTCTCACTTATCAACGTGATAATGAGGACCCATCCTCTCTTCCCCTTCTTTATCCAGACATGATCGAAGAGGATTCGCCTTTGATTAATGTTGTTGAATGCCAGGATGACGACTCCATCCTCACTTACTCGCGCGGATGATTCTTATATTCAACGAGCCTTACCATCTGAAACCCAAACTATGCTGAACGAATCTACCATAGAAATCAATATCCACACGGAGGAGGATCCTCACATTGTGAAGATTGGACAATCCCTTAACACATCAGAACAAGCCGCCTTTACTACCTTTCTCCGTGCTCGCAACCAAGCTTTCGCATGGTCTTACGCCGACATGCCAGAATTGATCCTACCATCGCCGTCCATAACATCACCCTAAACCCCGATTCCAAACTACCAAACAAAAATTGAGAAAATGCATCCACGCATTGCTCTTGGTCAAAGAGGAGCTCCAACGACTCCTTTCTCGCTTCCTTCATTTTGCCTATCGACTATCCTCAATGGATTTCTAACATCGCACTCTGCCACTAAAGCGACAGGGGACTTTGATATGCATGCATTTCTCGGGATCTTAACCTCGCTTGCCCCAAGGATGACTTCCTCCCAAGTATTGATCAACTTGTTGATCTCACCGCAGCCATGAAATGCTTTCTCATGGATGGCTTTTCAGATACAACCAAATTTTGGTTGCCCTCGCCGATCAAGACACAAAATCGCCTTCATAACTCCTCGGGAACCTTCGTTATCGTGTCATGCCATTTGGCCTTAAGAATGCCGGGTGCTACCTATCGCCGGCTATGACCTACATTTTTCATGACATTATGCACACTATCCTTGAAGACTATGTCGACGATCTTCTCGGCAAGTCTAAACATCGTAGTGAACATCTCGATGTTTTAACCATTATTTTTGATCGCCTGTTATAATATTCTGTCCGCCTTCAACCGAAGAAATGTGTCTTTGGTGTTCTTTCGGGAAAACTTCTTGGCTTTATCGTCTCTTTGCGTGGCATTGAGGTCGATCCATCTAAAGTCAAAGCTATCCTAGAAATGCCCCCACCCAACAATCTCAAACAATTGCGTAGTTTACAAGGTAAGCTCCAATCTATCCGACGTTTCATCTCCCAACTCTCGGATCGATGTCAACCTTTCCATCACCTCCTTAAAAAGGATATTGCATTCCAATGGAGCGAAGAATGTCACCAAGCCTTCGAAGCTCTCAAATCCTATCTCTTGCAGCCACCCGTGCTTATCCCACCCCAAGACGACCGCCCCTTCTACCTTTACCTTTCCGCCACCGACCACGCTGTAGGAGCCATGCTTGCACATCGTGACTCTGAGAATCACGAACAAGCCGTTTATTATATAAGTCGTACTTTGGTGGACTATGAGACTAGGTACACACATGTAGAAAAATTGTGCCTTGCCCTATCATTCGTGGCCACCAAACTCCGACACTACCTTCTAAATCACAAGACTTTCGTCATCACAATACAGCACTCCCATCCATTACATGTATGCCAAACCTCATCTCGAACCAACGCATTGCTAGATGGCTCATGCTTTCGCCGACCTCGACCTTGAGTTTATCCACCAAAATCAATCAAAGGACAAACCATCGCGACCAACTTCATGGACGCTCCTTTACCGGGGAACAATTTACCAATTTCACATTTCCCGACGAACTCATCGCTACTCTTTCCATCACGGAGGAGTCGTACCCAATGACCTCTTTTCGATGGATCTAAATGCCAACGCGGCGGAGGAGCCGGCGTTGTTCTCATTCCTCAATGCTGAACCTATGCCTCTTTCATTCCGACTTGATTTCCCTTGCACTAATAATACAAATGGAATACGAGGCCCTTGCTCGGTCTCCAAGTTGCTACACTTAGGTATCAAATCTATCAACATTTTTGCGACTCTCAATCGGGTAGTCAATCAAGTTATGGGCGTCTACCAATGCAAAAACGAGGAACTTCAAAATACAAACACTACGTGGATTCACTTCTAGCTTTATTTACCCACTATTCTATACAAACCATTCCCCGCTCCACTAACAAATTTATGGATACTATGGCTTGCTTAGCCTCGCAAATTCCCGCCGCGCCAACTGACTCTGAATTATTCGTCGTGGTCCAACAACTTTTTGCCCCATCCTATTCAACCCCGGTAGTTTGTATGATAAATACTGTGTCCACTAATTCACAGGATACCTGGTACCACCAATTCCACGACTACCTTACAATCTCTGTCCTCCCACCTGACCTTACTAGTAACGGCAAACGTGCTTTTCTTAAAAGTGTTTCGCGTTATGTTGTCATGGGGGGACTCCTCTATAAACGTGGCTTTGATGGTATCCTCCTTCGCTGTCTAACGGGCGCGGAGGCCACTCATACCATCCAACAGTCCATGACGGATTCGTGGTGGACATTTTAGCGGCCTTGCCGTGGCCAAACGAATCCTTCGCCTTGGTTATTATTGGCCTACTCAATAACGATCGCTACTTAATATGTTAAGCGTTGTGTTATGTGTCGCAACATGCCAACCTTCAACATACTCCTAGCCACCCGCTCCAGATCGCTCGAGATCTTTGGCCCTTCTCACAATGGGGTTTAGACCTTATTGGTGAGATTCACCCAACCTCTTCACAACGCCACCGCTGGATAATCACAACGACCGAATATTACACAAAATGGGTGGAGGCTATTCCACTCATTTCAATCAAAAAGAAAAATTGTCGAGTTCATTAACCACCACATTATCTCTGCCGCTTTGGTGTTCCTCATCGCCCGATAACAAGTATAATGGAAAATCTTTCAAAACAAGTTGTTGCAAGACCTTTGTGACAACTTTGGTATCAAACTTAGTTTCTCATCACCTTACTATCCACAAGCCAATGGGCAAGCCGAGTCCTCTAATAAAACACTAACCAAAATCCTCATGAAAGTTGTCAATGAATCCGGAAGAAATTGGCACGATCACATTCCCTTTGCCCTTTGGGCTTATCGTACAAAGCATTCGCACTCTACTAATGCCACACCTTTTTCTTTTCGTATACGGTACCGAGGCTGTTTTGCTCTCGAAATACAAATACCCTCCCTTAGAATATCTCTTCAGATATTCTCACCAACGATGATTTCCGCCAAGAACGGTTAGCCCAATTCGAGCTTGACGAACGCCGTCTTACTGCGCTCTTGATCACCTTCAAATCTATCAAAAACGCATTAAACGTGCTTATGATAAGCGACTTCATGAGCGTACCTTTAAGGTTGGTGATCTTGTTCTCAAAGAGAATCAACATGTAACCAAACTAGAAAAGAGCAAACGTGGAAAATTTGCTCCCAATCGATTGGGCCTTATATAATCACTCATACCTATGGATCTGGTACTTATCGTTTAGCTTCGCTTAATGGTAAACCTGAGCCTGAACCCCTTAATGCCTTGCATCTTCGACCATTCTACTGTTGAAATTAGTGTTATATCACTTCTTATCTACCTGCCGCTCGTCCCTTGAGCTCACTTACCACTACATACACTCTGTTTCCTACACTTCATAATAACAATCAAGCTCACATAGTTTGATCCTCACCTCCCCTTGATGATGCCTTCCCCTTTTTAGTCTAGTCCATGACTTCAAAAGTATTAAAATAAGCCGTATTCTTATGGGATTTTCTTGAGTCAAACTTCCTACTCCCTAGATGCTTCACGCCAAATGAACATCTAGTCATTTAAATTAAATATGGACTGCTCCCTCGAAGGACAGCTATATGCCGAACTATTGCTACTATTATATATAGACTGCTCCCCCGAAGGACAGCTATGCATTACAATCATATTCGCTACTATAAATAGATCGCTTCCTCGAAGGACAGCTATACATGGGCCAGCCTTTATCAAGAGCTTTCGCATTGATCACCTTCTCGTGAAGACCTCAAGAATAATACAATCAATATCCCTCGTAGACTTCCCGCATCGATCGCCTACATTCAATAAAAGAAAAGCCTCATTCAAAAGCACTTTTGAGTCATGGACTTGTCTATTTAGGGTAGTTTCTCTTTCGCCGTAATAATCACCTGCAACAAGCTCTCAAAGACTCCCGCCTATATCAACCACCTCACCTCACCCTTTGTCAAAGCAACAAAACTCAAGGGACGTGACGTATATCCGATATATTGTGATTATACAACTCTTTTCACCTATCGACTTCTCGCCATGCAAGGTACTTAGGATTCAAGCTCATCCTATGTTAATATGTGGTTTGTTTAGCTCTTTTCACCTACGGAGCACTCTTTCCTCTTTGCCTCGCATCTAGGATTGTGTGTTGATCTTAATCAGACATGGTTCCTTCTATTTGGGTAAGCTAACTTTCGCTTTACCTATACCTACATCAACATCGCCATACCTTACCAACACCAACAACATTACCCTATCAACATCAAATTCTTATCAACCAACAAATTGCCTAACCATACCCAAATTGCCTGAATTCACCTCTCCCTGGTCCTAAGGGAGAACTACATCGGTCTGAGGCCCCTCCTTGCTTTGTGCAATGGGCTATGTAGGCAAAGACTTTGGAGACATGGGGTCTCCCAAGGTTAGCTCGACCATCCCCTACCATAACTTATCATGTGTGGTAAATATAAATATTTTTGTGCATTTTTATTTAATCACATTTCTCTTTACCCTTTTTCGAAACACCGAAAATCAAAACACCAACAATCTTATTATTATCATAACTCAAAAATCAACATACATATTCAGTTTTATTTAGATGTTAAACAAATACATCTTCTCTATCATCGACACGTTGTGTCGGCATCCTTATTTATTCTTATACCTTGCTAACATTTACTGCACCCTCACGCCTCATCCCGAACTAGGCGATGATCGTGATTGTCGACCCCTCTCGCCGGCCTCTCGTCCTCAAAGGTACCACGGCTATTGGTACCGCCACCGATCCGCCAATCTCTCTCGTAACATATGAATACGCCTCTCGCATGGAGGACTTCAGCCTCTAGTCTCCCGCCCGTGACTCCGCAACCACTAACAATCCTCTTGTCTCATTCACTCGCATTTGAGTCGCTGAACCAAACGCTGCAGACGATCCTCTCTCGCTGTAATCACCGCTATGTCGTGGCGCTCACGTACACCTCGCAGCTTCGCTACCCACCACTATAATCTATAGCCTCGCTGCTCCCGCATCCATTACCCTCGCGATCGGCCGCTACCTCTTCGTGCCCTCTTCGAGAGGTGGCCGGGAGGTGAGAATGCCGCCTGGCCGATCCTCATATATGGTCTATAAGCCGTGGGTATATCTCGCACAAATCCAAATTGTCGCGCACGCGATCTATAGGAATCCTCTCATACTCCCTACCCGTGCCCCGCGATCCACCTCAATCGACCTAAGGCCTCGCCCTACCTATTCGCTGGCCCGACCCAAGGCCTCAACCTAGCCTAATCGCCCGACCTAAGGCTCGCCCCTACCGTTAGAACCGACCCAAGGCCTTAACTCTATATCAAGGCTCCCCTACCAATTCGCCCGACCCAAGGCCTCGCCCTACCTATTTCGCCCGACCCAAGGCCTCAACCTACCTATTCGGCCCGACCCAAGGCTCGGCCTATCAACTTTGACCCAAGGCCTCAACCTACCCACCCGACTCGCCCAAGACAAGTCCGACTCCAAACGGCCGTGACAATGATTCCATACCATTCTTTTTAAGGTTTTTCGATCTTAACCATGTCGGTTTAATTTTGCCCTAAGAAACCGGTATCGGCCGCTTAACCGATATCGGCCATGCAGTAATCGACATCGGTTCTCTACCCAACTTTCACCCCATTCTTTGCCCTTATTTACTCCTGCCTCTTTTTCACCAATATCCTCCGCCCACCTTTGGCCGCACAACATCTGCTCACTTGTCCAGCCCGACCTAAGGCCTCGCCTACCTATTGGCCCGACCAAGGCCTCAACCTACCTATTCGCCCAAGGAACCTACTATTAAGGCCCACCTAAGGCCTCTACAATTGCCCGACCTAAGGCCCACCCAACCAAGCCCGACCTAAGGCCTCAACCTACCAATTGGCCCGACCTAAGGCCTCAACCTACCAATTGGCCCGACCCAAGGCCTCAACCTACCATTCGGCCCGACCTAAGGCCTCAACCTACCAATTGGCCCGACCTACGCCTACCTATTTGGCCCGACCAAGGCCTCAACCTAAGCCCGACCCAAGGCCTCGCCCTACCTATTTGGCCCGACCCAAGGCCTCAACCTACCATTGGCCCGACCCAAGGCCTCAACCTACCAATTGGCCCGACCCAAGGCCTCGCCCTACCTATTTGGCCCGACCCAAGGCCTCAACCTACCTATTTGGCCCGACCCAAGGCCTCGCCCTAACAATTTGACCCGACCCAAGGCCTCAACCTACCCACCTAACCTGACCCAGGGCCACCGCCCAACCACTTGGCCTGACCCAAGGCCGTATCACTTCCATACCATACCCACAATCAACGTTTTATTTTATACATCCATCATGTACCTTGTGTTCAATCGAGCTCACCTGTTCGTGTTTTAGCATGATTAGGGTCCTTGACTTGATCTGTCGACCAACTTTGCCTAGACTCTAGACCGTGACGCTTATCTCAACCAAACCAACCTTTTCGCATACCGCCGAACATGCCTAAACGCTCCGCAGTACCTTACCCGTTATATACCCCGGAGCTACTTCCTATGCCTCGATACCAGGATTATATCACCCTTGTTTGGATAAACTATCGACCTTTGCCTATACATTGCTGGGTTTCATAGTCAAATCATGTACCCTAGTCGTATTTATATTGCATTTCAACATGCCTCGCTTCTCGACCTACCCCACCACCTTACCATCCTCTCTACCACATATACCCTTTATCAACCCTATCCCTGATTTCCCGTTCACTCAATCTGTGATAGATTTGAGGGGGATTACCTATATCCTTAACATGAGAAACCACTTCATATTATTGTCCGCGCAGCTTTACAGAACAAGCTACACGACAATAAGGGGCTAATGTAGACACCAAATTCGTGTCTTACGACCCTTGTGACCCGCATCCCATTTCGCAACCTAACCTCATTACCTAAACTTTACACAATTATTTATTAATTACCTTGTAATTGATAAATCCACATCACCTTACCCGCCACCTCACTTTGCCACCTCATCATGACCTAGCCCTAACCCTAAACTAACCTAATTAAGACCCATGACTTGGTCTAGACTCACATCCATAACTAATGCCTCCTTACTCGCACCCAAAGCCGACCTTCTAGCCACTTGACCAATCCCGCAACCGATCTCTCTGGGAGAAAAGTAGGAAGGTGGGCTATTTTACTAAAAATAGCCTACTTTTTCCTTACCGATGCCGGTTCTACTCGACCGCCGCTTGGTTACGCAACCGCCATCGGTTCCTCGTAAATGGGCTCCCAAACCAAAACAACGGATCGGAATTTCATTTTGGAGATCACCAAAGGATTTCGGAAAACAGAGAGCATCATGAGCGAGGAACAGAGTCCAGATCTTCACTGACAGAGCAGAGACGAGTAAAGAAACCAAGTGTTTACAACCAAGGAGATCAACTTGCATCTGTGGCCAAAACCAGTAAGTCGATCTACATGTCCTTTTGTTATAACATTTCTTATGCTTCTTGAATCTCGCCTCCTAAAACGCTTTCAATCCACTACCCAACGTGCCATCAGATCTAATCTGCTGTCATTCTTTGCTTCTAATCATCCCATTTCCTAATACCATCCAAAAACCAGCTATTACAAACACCATATCTACCAAGAAGATCCTATAACCCACCGGTTCGGGTTATCAAGAATCGCAAGTGATCGGTCATCAATAACCGCATCGGCCTCCGATCAAAACCAAAACCAGCCTTTCCCCTACCCAGCTTTAACAAAATAATTTAATTGATATTTTGCGTCTTTTTGTGTTAATTCATATTAGCAGGGAACTCGACCACCTTCAAAGGAAGTTTTATATTTCCTGGGCCCAAGGCGTTTCCTCATTTATTGTTTAATCAAAATCTTGTGGTCTTGTGTTCTTATTTGCAGTAGTCCTTCCAAGACAAAAAGGAGTTCTTCATGACAATCAAGTAACCTCATTTTTTTGTAAAACCTTCTAAACTCACCATAGAAGCTTACCCGAAAGGCACAAGGTCCCATGCAAAGCACACTATTCATACGAGCATCTAAAGTTTAACTTTATCTTTGGATAATGACTTCTTTTTCACCATGTCTCACAAAATAAGTCATATATGGGAAAATACATATCATGGCAACTGAAATTTTTCTCAAATCACTATGACTCATTCCTCTAATATATATAATCATTATAATTTCAATTCCATACCTCAATCTCTGCAGTCCATGAGAATTATATATGCTAAATTGCTTGTTCTTAATTATTTTCTTTCCAATGACCTCGAATATGTATCTATCTTATGAATTATGACCTAAAAATCAACATAAAACTCAAGTACACTATCACCTAGTTGAAACCATGCTCCAAAATGAAATATATGATCCAAATATCACACCTCTACTTCATTTTGGATGTTTCGTGCTAAAAACATGCACGAAAAGAACTTAATCAACCATGATCTGACCATACCGACTCAATATAGACCCATGTACACTCATGACACATTGTATAACCATGTATTACATGATGACATCCTCTAATCACCTCAATATATATCATATAGTGACTCAACTCACTAGACCATGCACTAAGACCTTCTAAAACACTCCAAAACTTGACACTACCAATCAACCTTCATGCATGACATCTTATTGACACCTGATAGGGACTCATACATCATCATGAAACCCTTTTCCATAAATGGGGTTGATCATGACAACAACACTAACACACAATAGATAAAAATACAGATGAACTGCAAAAGAGAAGATGATCAAGTAGTCAAATACACACACACATGTGTGTGTGTGTGTGTGTGTGTGTGTGTGTGTGTGTGTGTGTGTGTGTGTGTGTGTGTGTGTATAAAGCATGTAAAAATAGTAAGAAAATGACAATGAAAAGGAACATGTGCACACTGATCCATGATGAGAAAAAGGGTGTACAAAAGGATATCCTATAATCTGTCGGTGAAGTGTGAGTTTTTGGGCGATCTCACACCGAGTTAACCAAAATGAGTAACTAAAATAGAAATATTCTAGTGTAATCTAGATGTTATGTAAAGCAGTAAATAAAAGTTAAATAAATGAAAGAAATGACTCAAGAAACTAATTAAATAGAAATGTGAAACCCTAATGTGCAAGAGAGGGTTAATAAGTTCTTAGTTGATTTAGCGAAGGTGCAAGATTATGTCACAAAGTGTGAACCAGGTGAACAAGAGGAGGAAACGATCACACATAAGCTTGAGAAATTAAAGATCGAGCTCTATGCCCGAACCAAGGTCCATGGAAAGGAAGGGGCATCTGTGAGTGCCCTGGTGTGAGAATCTAGGTGCCCTAGTCTACAGAAATGGCTCAGAAACCCTCCTCCGAGGTGTCGATGGATGTTTGTATGTATTTTCTTCTGTCACACTTACTTCACTAGACTAATCCAAATTTCATTGTAAATTAAAGATGAAGGAAAGACTGCAAAACCCTAGACAAAGCATCAAAACCCTAAAAATAAAGATTCATATGAAGGGTCTGATTTTCTTCAATGGCCCAATGGTGGACTTACTAAGCGTGAATGCACTACATATCAGATCTAATGTAGTCCTATGTGTGTGTGCATGTGTGTGAATCATGCCCTAGGTTGCCCTTGTATCAGTCACACTTTGTGATGTAATGAATAAGTAACTAGATGTAAAATGTAGTAAATGTGTGCATGGAAACAATAGACTCCCCTCCTATGAAGTGTGATGCGAGATGAACTAGCATTGTTTTCCTTGTCATGGAGCTAGATGGATGTAAATGTAACTTTAGGTTCCTTTGATGGATGAAACTCTAGATGATGACAGTAGATGCTTAGTGTCTTGTTATGGTCTCATAACTTTATATTTATATGGTTCTTTCATAACTAACCTCGAAAAGGCTAACCGCTAAAAATATGGAAAGCTCAAATAGCTAGAAAGTTGCCAAAAGATGGAAGCAAAGTGCAAAGAGGATTAGGGCACCTAGAGGGGGCACCTAAGGTGCCCAGTCTTATTGGGCATCCCAATCAGGAATAGGAATAACTTAGTTGGAAAAAATAGACTGTGTAAGTATGGTCAAAAGATTAGAAGTGCTAAAAGAAAGCAAAATAAAAAGGCCAAATTACATGGGTCAATTTGTACTTTCTTCACTCAAAAAGTGATTTAGTGACTACATACCCATTTTCCCCAATCCTTCCCAAGATTAAACCTTGAACATTGATCTATTAGCCACATGTCATCATTTCATGCAATTTTCAAGAAAACCCATGATATCTCAATGCTTGATAATCCTGCTAGAATTATATCACATATGTTGATCTCTTACACTATGTCAAAATCCTACACTATTTTGGATCGGGAATCGATTCCTTAGTCTTTATTTACTTTGAAACTTTTCAACACTTTTCCAAATGGTGTCCCTTGAATACTTTTCTCCAATATATTAAGAGATACGCTTTCTATCTATACACATATGCTTTTCAATCCTTGGGAAATGTGGGATATTTACCAAAGGAAAAATTTAAAATGCATCCATTGTCAAGGCTCCAAGTGATTGTTACCTAAACCAATTCAAATCAAGATGCAAACAACACATGTGTATGGCTTAAATGGTCCTTATAATTCCTTAATTAAATCATATCACATAGAATAGAATCCATATTCTAATTTTAAGCTTAGATAATCCTTTAATTGAATAAATAGTTACTTGAATTTGTGTCTTTAATATATTTTATCATATTAACACACACATACATATACATATATACATACATACATACACACATGCATACATACATACATACATATAAGTGGTGAATTTAATCAAATTTCAAATTTTCCCTCTTAAATGTTGGCGATTGTGATCCAACGGCATATAGAATTCATGTCGATTCAAACGTGTATTAAAATAATGGGTTGTTAATTTATTGAAAACCATATTGATATTAGAATTATTTTGGCTATGTGAGTGGGAAATATTAACATTTGTGATTATTTTTGGTGAATCTTGGGTGTGCATATGGTGTCCAAATAGCCAAATGGGACTTTTAAAATATACTAAGAAATAGCCAAATTATGAATATTAGCCACTAAAAGTTTCCTTTCCATAGACCACTCCTGGAAGGATAGCTACCCTAATATCAAAATTCAAATAAAATCATAGAAAAATACCTTGAAGGATGGATGCTGATAAAAAAACAAAATGACTTCCCGTATAAATCGGTCCTCATATAAATAAGGGATTCCCACATAGATCAGCCCTCATATAAAAATAAAAAAGAAACCATCCTAGGAAATCTTCGGCATCGATCATCTTTCTGTCAAATACAAGCTTCCCGCATCGATCAACTTATGTCATATACAATAAAACATGCAGAAAAACCTTGGGAACTATCAAGAAGAACTTGTTTCCCCATGTTTTCTACACACAAACCTTTCCCATGTCAAGAAAAGGATAGATATGACTATCCCACATCCATTAATGATCCTAGTATGACTAACCATTATGAGTCATATGTTAACATTATTTACAAGGCTACATGTGTAATACATTACATATAAAACAAGTTTACCATTATATACTATATGTGTCCAGAATAGTAAAGAAGCAAACATTTCACATTTTTACCTATCCATTGTATGGTGCGTAAATCTAATAACGAAATCACCTTCTATCGTAATCATATCTCATATCATCAAAATCACATCAAACATCTCTAAAACTAAAAATATACATTTCACATACATCCATAACTCATCGTATAAAAACATCAAATAAAACATCATCATCAACTACATCTATCACATTGCAATCATTATAAAAACTTAAAACATAACTCAAACATCAAAATCACAAACACACACACACACACACACACACAAAAGCATATATACATCATCAAGATCATCAAGATCCTCATATATCATATATCTATACATCATCAACAAGGGCTTCAAAAGAGCCTCATACATCAAAAAGTCCCATCAAAATCTACAAAACAATCCTTTGAATTGAATTTAAATCAATCAAATAGTCCCTCGTGTGTTGTTTCCTTATCATTATTTGCGCCTCTAGTTAGTCCCTCACCCGGACCTCAGGTGGCTGACCCACACTCGCAAAACTACCTAAGGGAACCTACCTTTATCGAACCTAAAATTTAGTAGAGTGAGGCTCATATAAAAGCCTCCGCCTCACTATATCCTCATAATATCTGAGCTTATCACACAAATTCTAGTAGATCACCTCACTCACATCACTAAGTGGCCCCATCCGACCACTTGTCCGAGCTTTGATTTGCCTATAACTCAACCCTTTAGATTGATGGGTTTTTCAATCCATACATCTTCCTAATGCCTCTCTGTCTTGCCTATATCTGTCTCTATCATCTCTTACCTATGTGAGATCTTCTTGAACAATAGTGAGATGTTGGCTCATCCCATCTCGCTCTCTAGTCACACTATATCTCTCACCATTCAATGTGGTTTGCTCAGCTGACCACACATCCTTCTTGGTCTCTAAACTTGTTATAGTGGCCTCCAATAAATCCACCCTATCATCCTCATCCCATCCCTCATCACCACCCTTTGATGCATCCTCTACATGGGCCCGCATCCGCCTCTCGAATCCACATAGATACCCCCGACACTACACCGCATAGGCCTCTATCACTCTGGAAACATCATGCTCCATCACTACTCCTTGAGCATCCACCCTAACTCCTACCCCCTCCTAATCCTTCATGTCAATTCCTCCTAAATAATTGGAGGATCCGAGCCGATATATAGAGAGAGGAGGGGAAAACAATAGAAGCGGCTCTTAGGATATATCTATATGGGGAGTAGAGGCCATTTGAAATTTGAAACTACCCATGACCCAAGAAAAACTTAATATTCCTAATAAGAGTGTAAAATCTCCCACATAATTAGTTATAAATACTTTTTGACAAGAATTATCCGCATTGGGTCATGTAAACCGAAACCTTTTTCCAAATCAAGGGGTGAACACATAATATGGGATAATTTCTTGAATGTATTACCGTATCCCCAAGGTTTAGAACCACATTTTACGGGTCGAGTGGGGTTCGAGTGCCACCGAGAATAGGGGAGTCATATAATCCAGAGAGAGGGGGGCCGAGAGAATTAATCTATCTGGGGGCCCGCCCCTATAGGTCTAGGGGGCCCCTATCTATCTATATAGGGGGCCCCCCATATATAGATAGGGCGCCCATATATAGATAGGGGGGCCCCTATCTAGAACTAGAAGATAAGATAGTTCGGGGTGGGGGCACTCGATTGATAAATGATAAATCGAGGGCCCCCCTCTCTCTATATAGCCGCCCAATATCTCCAATCTCTCTATAGGGGGCCCCTATAGGCCCGCCCGGCGGGCCCCTATCTCTATATGGCCCCCCCATAGAGAGTTCTAGATAGGGCTCCCATAGAGATCTCTATAGGGGGGGCCCTATCTAGAACTCTCTATGGGGTGGGGGGGGGCCCGCCCCTATAGATCTCTCTCTGCCCCCCCGGATCTATCCCCTCTATATCTATCTGGGCCCAATATCTATCTCTCTATCTGTCTAGGGGTCCCCTAGAGATCGGAGCCCTACCCTATAGATCTCTCTGGGGGCCCGGCCCCCTATCTATGGCTTGTTCGGGGAAAGCCACGGCCTCCCGCCTAGATTCTATATCTCTCTCTATATCTCTCTCTATATCTCCCTCCCCATTCCAGTTTGTTCACACACGCACACACACGCACACACACACACACACACACACACACACACACACACACACACATATATATCTTAGGGCAACCTCCCGGTGCCACCAAGGATCCAACGCAGTCGGGCCATTCCAGTTTGCTGCCACCAAGAGATAGGTTGAGATCCAACGTGCTATGCACATGTTAGTGAAGGTTATTATTTATCCTTTTATGTATTTATTAGGATAATTCTTACAATTCATGTTAGTCATACACTTGTTGGGTTAGCTTGCTTAGGTGTACTAGTTGTGTGGAATTAGCTTACTAGTTGTGTTGAGTTGGCTTCTCAATTATTTGGAGTTAGCTTAACTATCAAGTAATGATTAGTGGGAGTTCTTCACCACCGATTTAGGTATTAATTGTATGTTCCTCCTCCTATATGTACATCTTTCTTATTGATTAATTTAAGTAATTATCTTGTAATATATTGAGAAATATGGATTATGATATATTTTCATATTTTTTATTTTAGCTCTTCTATTTTGAAAATCTAATGTGATGTGATATTATCATCTCGAGATCGCAGCTTGGAAAAATCTTCTTATCATTCCTTTCATGGTATCGAGTGATAGATAATGTAGACATCCATCTATAAGTTTTAATTTGCAAGTAAGGGTGTATTATTTTCATGTATTCAAAATTTGTTAGAACTTTTATAGAGCATGCATTTTTATGTACATTGGAAAGCGCCATTAGATTTAAAAGGTGCCAAAACACTAGAATCGAGTGTAAACTCAACCATGTTTTGAGACAATCAAATCTAGATGTAAATCTATACCCTCTAGGTGCATTCTTTTTAACCACTAGACGCAGATCTATACCCTCTAGGCGCATTATTCCATCTATTAGATATAAGTGTGTACCTTCTTGATGCATTCTTTTACCCTTTGGATATTTCTATATTGGATGCGAGTCTTTTATACACTAGACACGGATCCTGTGCCCTCTTGGTGATTTTTTTATCCACTAGATATAAGTGTATACCTTCCGGATGCATTCTTTTACCCTCTAGATATTTCTATTTTGGATGTAGTCGTCTCATCCATTGGACGTGTATTTGTACCCTCTCAATGAATTCTTTTATCCATTGGATATCGGTGTGTACCTTTTGGATGCATTCTTTTACCCTATGGACATTTAGGTTTTGGGCGTAGGCTTTTATCCTGATCGGTCGCAAGCTTTGTATCATGTGGATGCACTCTTTTACCCTTTGGACATTTTGGTGTCAAGTGTATCTTTAAAAAATGCGTTAGCATTAAACTATTATTTTAATAGTAAAACCTTCGGAGCTCATAATTTTTATCTCGTATCTCAAATTAAGGTGATCGTTTTTTGAAAATGTGTATTTTTTCAAGATCTATGCATTAGTGAAATTTTTATATGCATATTTCAAATGTATAAGGTATTTTACTCATTGTAATATTTACATGCACTCAATTATAGTGTCAAATTTGGGAGGGTGTTGAAATCACTTGTGGATGCAATTTTAATTGAGCCCGACATCATAAAATTTTGGGTGTTGCATTTTTGTATCTATGGGTGTATACATTTTATATCTCTCTTTTTGTAGAGATATTTTGGATCTATATTTTCTACACTTTTTTTCGGCATGTTGTGATCTATCTTGTGAGGGAGATATTCGGTGAAGCCTAGTGTTAGTTTGTTAGTGTTTGAGTAGTTGATTTTGGCAACTCATACAGATCTATGGTGTCACTCTACCCATTCAGAAGTATGGGAGGGTGTGGTGTTGATATTGATTCTTTAGGTTTCATATCCTTTCCTTGTTACGTGTTGATACCGATTCTTCGAGTTTCATTTCCTTGTCTTGTTACCTTGAATTTTCTTAGATCGTGGCACTCTTATTTATTTGGATCTCGTGTCTTTTCCTTATTGCCTTCGTTATTGTTCTTGGATTGTGACACATATTTGTAGTAGTTGATCTTGATTACGTGGATTTTTTGTCCTTGTCTTGTTACCTTGGCTTTTCTTAGATCGTGGCACTCCTATTTATTTGGAACTTGTGTCTTTGCCTTATTTCCTTCATTATTATTCTTAGATTGTGACACACATATTTGTAGCATTGATATTGATTCTTTGGATTTAATGTCATTGTCTTGTTACCTTGGCTTTTCTTGGATCGTGGCACTCCTATTTATTTGGATCTCGTGTCCTTTCCTTGTTGCCTTGGTTTTCTTGGATCATGGAACACCTATTTGTAGTAGTTGATCAAATTATGTTTGGTATTTTTGTGCACTTTCAACATCACTCCATTAATGGTCTCCTCTTGCATAGAGCTATTATGGTGAATCCCAATCTCATTTTTTTAGTTCTATGATCGAGGAGTGGATTCGGACCATAGTGCGCACTAAATGTTTTTAGTATTGTATACATTTTTGGAACCGATCTTCTTAAGATATCTTGTAGCGGGATTTTATTCTCTCTACTTTGTTATTACTAGTTTTGGGTACCTTGCGGTGTCCAAATTTCCCGATTATTATACGTGGGTGCCTTATCGACCTTATTGCTAGGACCAGCCTTCTTTTCACCCACCTAAGTTATGCCTATAGAAGGTGTTAGTGTAGGTTATTATTTATCATTTTATTTATTTATTAGGACAATTCTTACACTTGTTAGGTTAGTTTTCTTAGGTGTACTAGTTGTGTGGTGTTAGCTTACTAGTTATGTTGAGTTAGTTTCTCGGTTATGTGGAGTTAGCTTACTAGTCTTCTAGAGTTATCTTAACTACCAAGTATCCAGTTAGTGGGAGTTCTTCACCACTGATTTAGGTAGTAGTTGCACCCTCCTCCTATGTTTACATGTTTCTTATTGAGTAATTCAATTCATTGTACTATAATATATTGAGCATTATGGATTATGATGGATTTCCATATATGGTATTTTAGCTCTTTTGTTTTACAAATCTAATTTGGTGTGCTATTATCATATGAGATTGTGGCTTGGAACAATCTTCATATCGTTCCTTTCATGGTATCAAATCAATAGCTAATGTAGACATCCATCTGTAAGTTTTTATTTGCAAGAAAGGATTTATTATTTCCATGTATTCATAATTTGTTAGCACTTTTTGTAGAATGCATTTTTATGCAAAACGGAGTGTGCCATTAGATTTAGAAGGTAACAAAACCCTAAAATTGACTGTAAACTTGATCATGTTTTGAGACAGTCAAATATGGGCAGATGATTTATACCCTCTCAGGTGCATTCTTTTATCCACTAGACACAAATTTGTACCCTTTGGGTGCATTCTTTTATCCACTAGATGCAAATATGTACCCTCTGAGTTTATTCTTTTATCCATTGGATATAAGCATGTACCTTCTTGATGCATTATTTTACCCTCCGGATATTTTTGTTTTGGATGTAGTCTTTTATACATTGACGTGATTTATACCCTTTCGGTGCATTCTTTTATCCATTAGATATAAGTGTGTACCTTCTAGATGCATTATTTTACCCTCTAGATATTTCTATTTTGGATGCAGTATTTTATCCATTGGATGCATATTTATACCCTTTCGGTGCATTCTTTTATCCATTGGATATAAGCGTGTACCTTCCGGATGCATTCTTTTACCCTATGGACATTTAGGTTTTGGGCACATGCTTTTATCCTTTGGTCACAAGCCTGTATCATGTGGATGCACTCTTTTACCCTTTGGAAATTTGGGTGTCACGTGTACCTTTTAAAAATACATCAACATTAAAATATTATTTTAATAGCAACACCTTCTAGAGCTCATAACTTTTGATCTATATCTCGATTAAGGTGATCGTTGTTTTGAAATTGTGTATTTTTTGAAATCTACGCATTGGTAGAATTTTTATACACATTTTTCAAATATTAAAGGTACTTTTATTTATTGTAATATTTACATGTACTCAATTATAAAGTTTCAAATTTTGGAGGGTGTTGTAATCACTTATGGACACAATTTTGGTTGAGCCCGAAGTCCTAAAATTTTGGGTGTTACATTCTTGTATCTATGGGTGTATACATACATACATATATATATATATATATATATATATATATATATCTTATTTGTTGAGATATTTTGGATCTATATTTTTGACACTTTTTTTTGGCATGATGGTTTGTCTCTCTTGTGAGGGAGCTATTCTAGTGAAGGCCAATGTTAGTTTGTTAGTGTTCGAGTAGTTGATTTTGGCAACTCATACAGATCTATGGTGTCACTCTACCCATTCAGCAATATGGGAGGGTTTGGTGTTGATACTGATTCATTAGGTTTTGTGTCCTTTCCTTGTTACGTGTTGTTACTGCTTCTTCAGCTTTTGTTTCCTTGTCTTGTTACCTTGGATTTTCTTGGATCGCGACACTCCTATTTATTTGGATCTCATGTCCTTGCCTTGATACCTTGGTTATTTTTCTCATATCATGACACAACTAATTGTAGCGAGTTGATATTGCTTTATCATATTTTGTGTCCTTGTCTTATTACCTTGGATTTTCTTGGGTCGTGGCACTCCTATTTATTTGGATCTCGTGTCTTTGCCTTATTTCCTTCATTATTGTTCTTGGATTGTGACACACGTATTTGTAGTAGTTGATCAAAGTATGTTTGGTGTTTTTTGTGCTTTCAACATCACTCCATTGACAATCTCCTTACATGGAGCTATTCAGTGAAGTCCAATGTCGGTTGTTCTTGATTTCTTTGATCAAAAAGTGGATTCAGACCACAATGTGCACCAAACTTCTTCAACATTGTATGCATTTTTGGAGCTGAGATTCTTAGGATATCTTGTAGTGGGATTTTACTCTCTCTACTTTGTTATTACTAGTTTTGGGTACCTTGCGGTGTCTAATTTTCCCAGTTATTGTACGTGGGTACCTCATCAAGCCTTGTTGTTGGGACCCACCTTATTTTTCGCCCACCTAAGCTATGTTTATGGGAGGGTGTTAGTGTAGGTTATTATTTATCCTTTTATTTATTTATTAGGATAATTCTTACACTTGTGTTAGCCTTACACTTGTTGGGTTAGTTTGCTTAGGTGTACTAGTTGTGTGGAGTTATCTTACTAGTTGTGTTAAGTTAGCTTCTCATCTATGTGGAATTATCTTTGTACTCTTTTTGAGTTAGCCTAACTACCAGTATCACTAGTGGGAGTTCTTCACCACTAATTTAGGTAGTAGTTTCACTTCCCTCCTCCTATATGTACATCTTTCTTATTGAGTAATTCATGTCAGTGTATTGTAATGTATTGAGCATTATGGATTATGATGGATTTCCATATATGGTATTTTAGTTCTTATGTTTTGCAAATCTAATGTGGTGTGCTATTATCATCTGAGATCGCAGCTTGGAAAAATCTTCTTATCGTTCCTTTCATGGTATCATAGCGATAGATAATGTAGACATCCATTTGTAAGTTTTTATTAACAAGCAATGGTTTATTATTTTCATGTATTCGAATTTGTTAGCACTTTTTGCAACATGCATTTTTGTGCAAAACGGAGTGCACCATTGGATTTAGAAGGTGTCAAAAACCCTGTAATCAATCGTAAACTCAACCATGTTTTGAGACAAGCAAATATGGATGCAAATTTGTACCCTTTGGGTGCATTCGTTTATCCACTAGACATAGATTTGTATCCTTTGGATGCATTCTTTTATCTATTAGATATAAGCATGTACCTTTTTATGCATTTTGTTACCCTTTGGATATTGTTTATTTGGATGCATTATTTTATACATTGGACGTAAATATGTACCCTCTCGGTGCATTATTTTATCCATTAGAAATAAGCATGTGAAGCTATTCTTGTGAAGCCCAAAGTGTTAGTTTATAAAGTCATTTTAATATTTGACACTTTATAATTGAGTGCATGTAAATATTAACGAGTCTCTTTTGTGAGGGAGCTATTATGGTGAAGCCCAATGTTAGTTTATTAGTGTTCGAATAGTTGATTTTGGAAACTCATACAGATCTATGGTGTCACTCTACCCATTCAACAATATGGGAGGGTGTGGTGTTGATATTGATTCTTTGGGTTTCGTGTCCTTTCCTTGTTACGTGTTGATACTGATTCTTTAGGTTTCGTGTCCTTGTCTTGTTACCTTGGCTTTTCTTGGATCATGACACTCCTATTTATTTGGATCTCGTGTCCTTGCCTTGTTGCCTTGGTTATTGTTTTTAGATCGTGACACACCTATTTGTAGAAGTTGATCTCGCTTCTTTAGATTTTGTGTCTTTTCCTTGTTACCTTGGATTTTCTTGGATCGTAGAACTCCTATTTATTTCGATCTCATTTTCTTTCCTTGTTTCCTTAGTTGTTCTTAGATATTGGCACACCTATTTGTAGTAGTTGATCAAATTATGTTTGGTGTTTTTTTGCACTTTCAACATCACTCCATTGATAGTCTCTTTGCATGGGGCTATTTTGGTGAAGCCTAATGTCATTTTTTTAGTTTTATGATCAAGTGGTGGATTCAGACCACAATGCGCACCAAACTTCTTCAGCATTGTATGTGTTTTTGGAGAGAAGCTTCTTAGGATATCTTCCAATGGGATTTTTCTCTCTCTACTTTGTTATTATTGGTTTTGGGTACCTTGCGATGTCTAATTTTCCTAGTTATTGTATGTGGGTACCTCATCAAGCCTTGTTGTCGGGACCCACCTTCTTTTTCACCCACCTAAGCTATGCTTACGAGAGGGTGTTAGTGTAGGTTATTATTTATCCTTTTATTTATTTATTAGGATAATTCTTACACTTGTGTTAGCCCTACACTTGTTGGGTTAGCTTGTTCAGTGTACTAGTTGTGTTGAATTAGCTTCTCGGTTATGTGGAGTTAGCTTACTAGTCTTCGATGTTAATTTAACTACTAGTATCGTTAGTGGGAGTTCTTTACCACCGATTTAGGTAGTAGTTGCACTTCCTCCTCCTATATGTACATCTTTATTATTGAGTAATTCAAGTCATTGATTGTAATTTATTGAGCATTATGGATTATGATGGATTTCCATATATAATATTTTATCTCTTTTGCTTTGCAAATCTAATGTGGTGTGCTATTATCAATCCGAGATCGTGGCTTGGAACAATTTTCTTATCATTCCTTTCAACACATGCACTAATAATCTCATGTTATGATTTTTACCTCACCCGAGGGGCCAACTATGGATATAGGGGTCCTATGGATATAGGGGTCATGAAGAAATGCCCTTTGAAGAAGCATCTGGTTTCATCTCTATTTCGTTGGTTAACTTCCCCTATATCGACTCAACATCATCTTTCCAATAGGTCACTCTACCGCCTTTGACACATCATGAATCAATCGAACCATCACCTAACACGACCAAATATGATCATTTCCCACTAATCATCCCTCTAAGCCTCACCGAATCATCAATTTTTCGGTATGTTTCACATGATGTTCTTATTTATTTTGGGCCCCAAGACCCTCTCAAAATCAAAATCATGTTGATCAATCTATACATAACTTTTCCTTATTAAATCCATCTCGGATTTCACATAAAACCTTTTGGGGACATTTTCCCTTACTACCATTAATTCATATGTCTATAGGTTGAGACCCCATTGGTTCCCCTATCACTTAACGACATGATTACGTAAGCCCACTTTGTTAGGAAATAAGGGATAAAATATGTGGAATAATCCCTTACTGAGAATCGCAAAGAGAAACTAATATGCGAAATTATTACAGATCTCAAATAAAATTACAGAATAAAATAACACAACACAAAGAGACAGTATTTAACGTGGTTCACCCAATTTGGGCTACATCCACCAAGAATCACTTGCTCAGATTTTATTACAAGCCACCACTCTCTCAATACAATACCCAGATCCGTTTGGAGCTATGCTCAACAAACTCTACAGAATTCACACCAATTCAAAACACATCTGCAATACATTTACTTGTACATCTATCATATGCATAAGACCATATAAATAGACAACTGCTTAAGCAGTTTTACAAAACCGTGGGTATCAAAACCATGGGCAAAACTCGTCCCATAAACCTATGGGTCAAAAAACTCGCCCATATGAGAAAAGCACGTTTCCCAATATGTCGGGTGCATTTTTCGAGGCAAAAAATTTTACGCCTAAAAAAAAATTTCAAGTCTTTGCGCCCCAAACCCTCGCTTCTTAGGGGCTGCACCCCCGGACCCCGCTACGGGGCTACTGCTCGGCCCGAACTCCGTGCAAGGATACATGAAAAGTGTACAGTACTCTTAGTGTACAGTCTTCAACACTTTCACACATGAAAACAGGCTCCACAACCTAACACCCACCTTTGTCGAAACATTCTTTGTATCTTGAGCATGTGTTTCCGATACACCCTTGATACTATACATTTTGAAAACATTTTAATACAGCTTCTTCCTATGATTCATGTCTATAATTTTTGAGCCAATTAGTTCCCCTATCACTTGACTTTATGGTCGCACAAGTCCACCTTTGTGGAAATTTAGTTACATACCAAGTCTTGGGAATCTTAAATGAAAACACAACATCATACAAACCTTTCTCATTGAGTAACCTATTCTAATCTTGATCATTACACTTCGTTGCGATGATCCCGGTTTGAGGGGGCACCCATCCAACACAAATCCAATCATTCGACTCACTTTTGTCCAATGCATGTCCATCACAAAAGGCGCAAATGTAGACACTTGTTTTTGGTACCCTACATTGTCTATCCATACTCCTCACATTCACACTCAAAACATTAAATTATCTTATTATTCCTAAAACCATGTCCTCACCCCCATAAAAACACACCTTATCCCTTAGTAAAAATATATTTACTCACCTAAACCACCTATAACCCATCTTAACCCATTTTAACCCTAACCATCTAACCTCCTAACATCTTCAACCTCTTCCTAACCATCTTCACTCACCCCATACCCAATTTAACCCTTTTGGAAGTGGTTGAAACCACTTCCAAGAAGTTTTCCCCACTTTTCCCGGGTCTCTAGCGATTCATAACCAATCATCGGTGATTATTTAAACAACATCAAACTCCTTGAATCGGATCATGATACATTTGCAGGGAAGCTCTTATCCTTAGATATTTGCAGCAAATATATGACTCATTGGAAACCTAGAAGACATCACTACACTCATCTTGGCATCTTCAACATCCTTGTCACATCCTTGGAAGCTCCATAATCTCTATAAGAATCCTACAACATCATTTTTAAGCATTCATCATCAAAGGTAAGTTCTTATCTTTCGTTTCCATATTCAACTTATTAATACATCACATTAGAGCCCATATCAAGTCACAAATCACTTGTTTCATATCTAATTTACATCCTATCAAAGAATCAAACTTTTTCATAATAATTGCCATCGATTCATTTGAATCATCGATGATAATACAAAATCGCTAGCGATCCCTATCATTTTATCATTTTAATCACATTCAAGTCACATTACAATCAACGAGATGAATTTGTTTTCTATCTAACCTATTTATTTCCAAGTTGTTCTTCTATGTAGTTGATTGTATCTTTTGTAGATCAAGGATTTCGCGCTTGTTACCTGTCCAAGTTAATGCACCAAACTAAACACAAAAACCCTGAAAAACTCCAATAAAATTGATACCTGATGGACAAGATCCGAAGATGTAGACGGATAAGGAGGTCGATGTAGATAAGACGGGCGCACACGAGTAATTCGCACAATAGATCCGAGTAACCTGCAAGACACCGATGCTTGACAGAAAAAGACCACGTTAAAAGGTATTTAGGTGGACTGCCCGAGAAGCGGGTCCGGGAAGCGATAAGCTTCCTCGGCGGATGTCAGTCCACGTTTTCAATTAAGTAAAGAAGCATACATGATAAAAGATGTACATATAAGACTAGATTTTCTGATTACAGTAATGAACCAAATTTAAACAGCAGATGAAAAGCTACAGAAAACAGAAACTATGAAATAAAGTTGGATTTGTGTTACCTGTGTCCTTTTACCTATCTGCAGGATGATCGGCGTCGATTATGTAGAATCGGCGTCGATTTATGTGATCGGCGTCGACTGATGTGATCGGCGTCGACTGAAACAGATCGGCGTCGACTGAAAGCAGATCGGTCAATCGGGGACAGTGCGAGAAGATTCGGAAATTGGAAAGTGAAGGACGGATCGTCAACGTCTGCTGGATGTGCCGAAGTTGGTGAGATACTGGAACAGAGTCACCAGAAGATCGATGGATACGTGCGATGTTGATGTGATAGGAGCAGAGTAACGGTGCTCCTCTCAGGGATTGATTCGGACAGGATCCGATCTCATTTGATACACTTGATGCTAAAAGATCTCTCTTTCTTACAACCTGTGTCTCTTTCGCGATCTGTCTCTTTCTCTCTCTCTGTTCGTGCGCGTGTTCTTCCTCCTTTTTTCGTCTTTTTTTTTTCGTCCCTAGAACTGAGTTCTGGGTTTGTATTTATAATCGGCGCCGCTCCTAAAAATCGGCGCCGACCGTATAGGTCGGCGCCGATCGCGGGACAGACTCCCGAGATGGCCAAAATGAACGATTTCTAGAAAGGTAAGAGTTACCCCAAATACGGGAAATATCCCGCTTGGGGAAGAGGAAAAAATAGGGGTGATACATAGATAGAATAAATTTGGGGTAGATAAGTGATTAGGATACATGGGAAGAGGTGTAATTAAATATTTAATACTTAATTACTCACGGGTAAGATACAATGGGGTGAATTAAACTTAGGATAGGTGTTTAAATCACAAATCGGATAATATCCCAAGGGGATAGTGGTGACGTAAACGTGCCCCAGGCTACCTGAGCAGGGAAACGAATGTGAGGGACACTAAATTGAGTAACCAATTTTAAGTGTCTACATTTTGCCCCTTTTTGTCAAGTAACTTGCGATGAGCAAGGTTATGAGACAAAAACAAGGAGATGGAAGAAGGGAAGAAAAAGTGATGATGTGATCCCCCTCAAACTAGGGATGGGATGGATGATAGAACAGACGATCCCAAGTTTGAAAGAGGTAGATGAAAACGCAGGATGCCCCAGTCGGATGTCTGGAGTAGATCTGATCATTAACGATGTACAAAAATAAATAAAAAGGCAGCAACCTAAGGAACTCACATTGGTAGGGCAAACTAGACGGTCTCCTCATGAGACGACGTTAGTGCCTACAGACCCGCTTAACTCTAAGTTGCCAAAAAGTACGAGTGTCCCACGCAAAGGGAACAAAACCCGAAATAGACGGTGATATCGAAAAGATGCGCCGAAAGGCAATATTCAGTGCACAATAATGATCAGATGGATAAATAAGCCAAGCATCAACACTATGGCAAACAGATATGGAAAATCGACGGCGATCACAGTAATCGGCGACGACCAAGATAAACGGCGTCGATCAAAAAAATCGGCGCCGACCAAACGTAGCGCATATAAATATGCGAACGGAAAACGTAAACGATTTATTTTCATCGTGACGATTGATTCAGAGAGAGTCAGAATTTGGATTTGAGCACCATGGAAGCCTCTGGGAGCGGTCAGAAGCGCAGGAGGACACGACCTGGGGTAAGTGGTTCTTCTTGAACCCGTTGTATTTCATTTTTTTTTTTGATTTTTTTTTTTTGTAGGAGGCCAGGGTCCGATTTATGTCGAACACAGTCAATCGGCGTCGATTGTTGTTTGAGCGGCGTCGATTGGTATTAATCGGCGTCGACTAGAAATAAACGACGCCGATTTTACCAATCGACGCCGATTGGAAGAGATGAGATTTTTGTTGTTGTTTTGGATGTTGTGATTTGGGTAAATACGAGACTAATATTGCTCTTGATGTCGTGGGTGCAGGCACGAGAGGCTCTACACATGAGGGATGTTATTCCCGAGTTACTGGAGACTATTCTCCCTGATGTGACTGATGCAGATTGGCGGCATTTAGAGTTAGCCGGGCTCGGGGGCTTTAGATACTACAGACGAGTGCCGCGAGATGTGGAGCTGATGCGGGCACTAGTGCGATGGTGGGACAGCCATACGTGCACTTTTTGGTTCAGGACGGGTGAGATGACCATCACCCATGAGGACATATATAGGATTTTGAGACTGCCAATCACTGGGGACCCGATCGAGATTACACCGCGAGAGCAGCAGCAGAGGGCCCTAGTTCGATTATACAGAGATAGGGCAGATGATTCAGAGATAGTGTCTGGGGCCGTGCGGATAGCCTCACAGTATAGACAGGATAGCCCCCGGAGCAGACGGATAGTTCTGATTCAGATGGCGATATCCTATTTTGCTCTGCCAGATTCAGGAGGTGGGAGATTCCCACTATTATTATTAGACTGCGTTTGCGACATTCTGCAGTTCAGGCAGGTGTTTGCCTTTGCTGATGCCTTGATAGCTCAGATATATTACGAGCTATGGATGTACACCACAGGCCGGAGGACAGGTATCGATGTCAGTTTTGTGCTCCATTGCTGGGCATATGAGCATATAGCGGTGATCAGGCCATCCGGGCTTCCTTGGATGCCAGCAGCAGTGGGAGGTATCGATTATGGATTCAGGCGATGGCGGGCTGACATGGCCGCTGGGGATACAGGGAGATCGGCCGATTGGTACACCGAGCGTTTCAGGACGCTGACACCGGATCAGGTCATCTGGAGGCCATATCGGGTATTTCGACATGGGCGGGTCAGGATGCTCACTTGGTGGCACTGAGACGGAGCAGGGTGGTTAGGGGCCGCAGGCCGGATATGTGGGAGCGAGTCCCGTTTGTGAGAGTATTGAGACAGTTCGGCCTAGTGCAGACAGTGCCGACCACGTACACGCCTTATAGGCGAGATAGCAGGGAGACTGATCTGCCGATTTTGATCCCGGCAGATCCATTGAGAGAGGCCCCACCCTCCACAGACAGCGATGATGACGCAGGGGTGGATGAGGGTTACGCAGCATGGTATGATACAGAGTTACCACGACATCTCCCGGCATCTATAGATGCCGACGAGGAGGACATAGCTGCGATCTTTGGATAGACGAGAGGAGAGCATGCCACACCACGACACGACACATCGGAGTAGCTCTTGAGGAGATCGGGGCTCGGCGAGAGGAGAGGATGCCCTAATTTTGGAGAGAGACACCGCTCGCCAGGAGCGAGATACAGCGATCCAGCAGAGGGATCGCTATTATCGACATAGGGAGGCCCTCAGGGCCAAATATGGGGAGACAGGTACCACGTCGGAGTCTGGTACGCAGGGTACGACCCTAGGAGGAGCACCACCAAGCAGCGCCAGAGCCCCACAGCCAGACCAAGCAGCACCATTACGAGCACCGGGTACCATGAGCTTGAGCACATATCAGTCTCTCCTCACTGAGGTGAGATACTATGAGGATGCCTTAGCGCAGCATGCCCCAGATGTGCCTCGGTACGGGGCGAGGAGGAGAGCAGCGACGGCCACAGCGAGCGGGGCCTCAGGTGGAGGGAGCACCGGGAGAGACCGAGGTGTGCAGAGACCTCCAGCAGCAGGTGCGTCTAGCTCGATAGGCGGCGGCCAGGAGAGACAGCCTGGTCCAGAGGAGGGTGGAGGAGATAGTGTCCTCCATGCATCGGATTTTACTATATAGGGATTGATAGATTTTGTATCCATGTAGTGATGTAGCCTCGATTGGAAGGCATTGTATAGATGGCTTGATTGAAAGCCTCCCATTTTTGTTGTACAGATACACATGTATATATAGATTCATCATTTCATTTGTCATATAATTGTTCTCATGCTTTTGATTTTGATATACATGGATAAATGTAGCGTAATTGTGATGGATATAGATATAGACTGATAGATGATGAATAGATGTGATTGGATAAATATAGACTGATAGAGGATAGAAATAGATGTGATTTGATTTGATGTGATTGATATGTGGATATAATTTTGATGAAAAATAGAGATAGATAGATGTAATGTAACTTGGATGTGCAAGTTTTTAAATATTTTGATGGATAAATAGATAGATGTGATTGATGTATGGATTTTATTTTGATGAAAAATGGATATAGATAGATGTAGTGTAACTTGGATGCACCAGTTTTTAGATATTTTGATGGATAGATGGATAGATGTGATTGATGTACTCGGCATGTTTGAGATGTTAATTTAATTTTGATGAAAATAGATAGCCAGATCCACATGTGTTGATAATAGATGCTTTGATAGGTAAGATGAAATTGGATAGAAGATAAATTTTGATTGAAATGTGAATTTGACTGGATGAAAAACAAAGAATAATGGGGAATACTCTTTGCGAGAGCCAAGGAAGTAATGAAAACGACCTTGACTAGAAATAAAGAAAATATGCCCGGATAAGAAAGAAAATGATAAGTTGGACTCCCAACCGACCATAGATAGAATCCGGATAGGAAATCACAATATCATGCATGTAAGGCCCTACATGAGGTTAAAATAAACCTGACACTAACTAGCCGCAAAACAGATCTAGGAGGGAAACGAAAGGAACAGTAAGTAAGTATCTTATCGGAATTTACAAGGGACAGAATACATGTCCATAGTGGGAAAATAGGATTCTCCATATGATCGACAAAAGGTCTTAAATCTCAGCTTCATGATTTTGGCAGAAGAGCAAACTGATCAATGCGGGAAGTTTGCTTGATATGGAAAGACTGATCAATACGGGAAGTCTTTCAGTGATGCTAAAAAGTGGATAAACTGACTGAAAGGCTGATTAATTGCAAGAAGCCTTGAATATGTCTTTGAAAAACAGCCGTCCTTCCAGGGAGCGGTCTGTATTTTGAATTTTAATGATAGCCATCCTTCGAGGGTATGGTCTATATTTTTTCTTTTTGATCTTTTTGATAATGTATGGATAGCTGTCCTTCAAGGGATCAGTCTATCTTTTTGGATAGCATCTTTTTTTTTTTTTTTTTTTTTGAAAATCTTTTTGGAAGAAGCTGAGTTTAGACCTAGATAGATTAGATGGAGGGGAAGAGAACATAAAGGAACATGCACTCATGCCCCGAGTAGATCCGACTAAGATAAGCACTTGGGACAGATGAAGTGGTGATTAAGGTATTCCTACCATGAGGAGGAACATATCCAAAAGAAACATGCAATGAGTAGAGCCGCGATACTCATATTTTAAGGTAAAAGAGGCAATAGGCGGAGAACCACATAGTTTCGAATCACCATGAAAGTATATGACTGGTTGTTTTAGACGGATGAAAGATCTGTGTTGCGACTAGACTTGTGTAAGATAGATTTTAACAGTAGAAGGGCCGTAGATGCAAGGCATTAAGAGGTTCCGCTTCAGGTATACCATCCATGGAAGATAGACGATAAGCCCCAGACCCATATTTATGAGTGATAATGTACGGGCCCATCCAGTTGGGAGCAAACTTACCACGTTGACTTCTTTCGAGTGTAGTGACATTTTGATTTTCTTTAAGAACAAGATCCCCAATTTTGAAGTCACGGTGCTGCAAGTGCTTGTTATAAGCATGTTTGACATGCTCAAGATAGACTTGATGATGTTCAAGAGCGTTGAGACGCCGCTCATCTAATAATTCAAGTTGTGCTAGACGATTTTGACGATAGTCCTCATCGGAGACAAATTCTCTAAGAGAAACACGGAGAGATGGGATTTGGACTTCCAAAGGAAGGACAGCCTCAGACCCATAGACGAGGGAAAAGGGAGTAGCACCAGTAGGAGTACGAATGCTAGTCCGATAAGCCCAGAGAGCAAAAGGGATATGTAAATGCCAATCCCTACCAGCTCGACTAGTTACCTTTGCGAGGATATTACGCAAAGTTTTATTGGAAGCTTCGGCCTGACCATTAGCTTGAGGATAGTATGGAGAAGAAAAACTGAGTTTGATATTGAAAGCGTTGCAGAGGTTCTGCAAATCAACGTTCTTGAAAGACTTACCATTATCTGTGATGAGTTTGTGTGGCCAAAGCGACAAATGAACAAAATGATGTGGGTTTAGCCTTTGTTGAAGAAAGAGGGATAGCCTCCACCCACTTAGTAAAGTACTCAGTGGCAGTAATGATAGAATGATGACGCTGTGAAGAACGGGGATTGATGAGACCAATAAGATCAAGACCCCATTGCGAAAAAGGCCACAAATCCGCCGTGGGTTGTAAAGCTTGACTAGGGATGTGTGTGAGATTGGAATGTTGTTGACACTTGACGCATTTCTTAGTGTATTCACAACAATCTCGATTAAGAGAAGGCCAATAATATCCCAAACGTAAGATGCGTTTAGCTACAGCTAAGCCACTAAAATGTCCACCACAGATACCATCATGGACCTCCTGGATAGCTTTAGATGATTCATGGGTTTTGAGGCACCGAAGCAAAATGCCATCAAAGCCGCGTTTGTAAAGAATCCCGCCTAGGATAGTATAGCGATTAGCGCGTTGGATAAAAGATCTTCTACCATTGGAAGTTAGATCTGGAGGAAGCACTGAATGAGATAGATAATCAACAATCTGTTGATACCACTCATCCTGAGTATGGGTTGTGACAGCATGGATTGAAGTTAGTTGCCTAAGATGAGATGGTTGATCTAATCGTTGTACAGCCACATAAAGTCGCGAGTCCTCGGTAAAAGGTGGGATAAGTGAGGCTAACGAAGCCATTGTATCCGCGAATCGATTTGCAGTGTGAGGAATAGCTTGGATAGTGAATTTATCGAAAGATTGGAGTTGAGCAAGAACGATGTCATGATATTTTTGAAGGATATCATTCTTGCATTGATAGACACCCGTGACTTGATTAACGATGAGTTCAGAATCACCAAAGATGTCAATATGACGAGCGCCGAGATTAATGGCATTTTGAAGACCCAAGACAAGAGCTTCGTATTCAGCCATATTATTGGTGCACTCAAAGTTCAATTTGTGTGCGACTGGGATAGGCGTACCCCAAGGAGGAATCATCACGAAACCCGCACCTCCCCCTTGCTGACATTTGGATCCATCAAAGAAGAGCTTTACTTTAAATGGAGATAGACCAAAATCAATTTGTTGGATATATTCATCGGGGAATTGAGCAAGGGGGTCTTGAGTGTCCGGAAGAGGAGCATCAGCTAATTGATCTGCAATAACCTGACCCTTGATAGACTTTTGCGGGATAAACTCGAGGTCAAATTCTGTCATAAGCATGAGCCAACGAGTGATACGATCATTGTGATAAGGCTTTGCATGAATTGTCTTGAGTGGATTGACACTTGTGACAATGTAAGTTTTGTGATTAAGGAGGTAATGACGAAGCTTAGAAGTCGCGAAGAAGAGAGCACAACACAGCTTTTCAGCTTCGGAATAACGTGTTTCGTACTCATGGAGGGTGCGACTGATGTAATAGACAGCTTGTTCTTTACCACAAGTGTCCCGATGCGAAATCATGGCTCCCAGAGCATGGTCAGTCACAGAGATATAAAGATAGAAAGGCTCCCCCTCGCGTGGAGGTGTAAGCACAGGTGGAGAAAGAAGATAAGCTTTGAGATCATCAAAGGCCTTTTGGCAATGTTCATCCCATTCAAAATGAACATTCTTATGGAGGAGATGGTGAAAAGGTTGACAACGGTCCGACAATTGTGAGATAAAACGACGCACTGATTGAAGACATCCTTGGAGACTGCGGAGTTGCTTTAAGTTAGAAGGGGGAGGCATCTCAAGGATAGCTTTTATTTTTGCGGGGTCCACTTCAATACCCCTAATGGAAATGATAAAACCTAAAAGTTTACCAGTGAGAACGCCAAACACGCACTTAGATGGATTTAGACGAAGACAAAAGCGGATAAGCCTCTCAAAGAGAGGTGCAAGGATGAAAAGATGATCCTGACGACGTTTGGATTTACCGAGGAGATCGTCAACGTAATCTTCCATAGTTTTGTGTAAGAGATCATGGAAGATGTAGGTCATTGCTCGCTGATAGGTTGCTCCTGCGTTCTTAAGACCGAAAGGCATGACGCGATAACAAAAGGTCCCCCAAGGAGTTATGAAAGAAGTCTTATGTTGGTCTTCTGGTGTGATGAGAATTTGATTATATCCAGAGAAACCATCCATAAGAGAAAGCATCTCATGACCCGCAGTTAAATCCACGAGTTGGTCGATATTAGGTAAAGGAAAATCATCTTTTGGACAAGCAAGATTAAGATCCCGGAAGTCGGTACAAATTCGAATTTTCCCAGTAGCTTTAGTTACTGGTACTACATTGGAAACCCATTGTGGATAATCGATGGGTTGGATGAAGTTAGCCGAGAGTAAGCGCTGCAATTCTTCTTTAACAAGAAGGGCTACTCTAGGGTGCATTTTACGTAATTTTTGTTTAACTGGTTTGATGTTGGGAAGAGTAACGATATTGTGGACCACAATATCGGGATCGAGTCCTGGCATATCCTCATATGACCAAGCAAAGGCTTGACGATGGTTGGAAAGAAAAGTGGTAAAATCTCCTAACTCCTGTGGATTAAGGGATTGGCCGACCTTAATGATGCGAGGGTCTTCAGAAGTCCCTATATTAAGGTCGACAGTGGCTTCGTTGAGAAGCGTAGACGTGTCAGAAGGAATAGTCTTGGGGAGATATGAATCCTCTGCCCCCAGATAGGTGAGGACAGAATCATCATCCGCACAGTGGATAGTGTTGATAGTAGGAGAGTCGTCTCCAACTATTTCAGGGAAGATTAACGGTATGGAAGCGGACCGGTTGTTAGTCTTATAGGCTAGCGGCCCTAAGGAAATGGTATTGATCAAAAAAAAAAGTTAGGTGGGATGGAAATGTCATCGTCCACATCGAGTGATGCTTCTGACTTAGTGGGAGAAGATGGTTCCTCAATAGGAAGAGGCTCATCGAGAATAGTGACGGTGGCTTTTGAAAGAGGTTTAAATCCTAAACCAAATTTTTGATGTGGCATGAGAGTAGGAATGGATGTGAGGTCATGCACACCTTGTTCATATTTTCCCAGGCCAAAACCCTTCCACGCGCATCGATATAAATAAGTTTTTGCAAACGTGGGATTCTGTAGATAATCGAACCCTGTTAAGTAAGGTTTGGTCCTAGGAGGAGAATCCGGGCGATAGTGAGGTGTATCAAGACCACCGTAGACAAAATTAGTCTGTTGATTGGGCAGACCAATGGTGACGATGCGACCGAGACCTGGTTGATATTCAGGTTGTTTGTCCGGTCTACCATACTCACTAGGATTGAGATGGGTGTCAAAAGAAAAGAGAGGAAGCTCTCCCAGTGAGAAACGCTGCAATGTCTCTTCTAGATTTTGTAAATCCGGTAGTTTGGTTAAGGTATGGAAGAAGATGAGGCCCGTCAGAGAAGAAATATTTTCCTTTAGAGGGCGAGACCTTGTGGTCATGTCGCATTGTGCGGAAGGAAAAGGATCTCTGGATGAGTATATATTTTGCCCTCATATTGATATTTTAAGCATCGATGGAGGGTGGATGGGACACAATGCATTGCGCGAATCCAGGAGCATCCGAGGATCATATTATAGTGGAATTTTCCTTCGACAATGTAGAAGAGTTCGTGAAGCAGCTTCTTACCTACTCGAATGGGTAAGACCACAGTTCCTAAAGTAGCGCTAATGATCATTAAATGATCAAAGGGCGAAGGGCGGGGGTGACACTACGTTCTTTGGTAACTTAAGTTGCTCGAATGTGTGCGAGGAGATGACGTTGAGTGCAGCTCCACTGTCGATCATAACGCATTTTAATGTAGTGTTGTCGATTTGGACTGTGATAAAGAGGGGAGTCTCCAAATCCTCTGAAGAAAGAGGAGGAATTTCGAATCTTCAAAAGAAATGGCGGTTGATGGTCTATTCAATCCAACAACCAACTCGAAGGGTTGGGGCTCATCTGAATTTACTGCGATGCGATGCAGATTATCAATCAGAGCCTGGCGATGTTGTGGAGAGGATTGGATGAGGTCAAAAAGGGACATTTTGACCGGAGCCTGGGTGAGTTGTTTCATAACACTCTCCTCAACTGACACGGGAATTTGAGCCCGAGGTGCAGCACGAATAGAGACCTTAGGTCATGGGGCTAATGAGGAAGGAGGAACTCCTTCAGGGGCTGCAGAAATGACAACGCGTGGTCGAGATGTTGTAGATGAAGATGGATTATCATAGTGTTGGGTTCTAGTGGCGATATGGATTGTGTCAATTTGAGAAGGTGGAAGATCAGTTGGGGTGGAATCACTAGAGGTCTGAGTGGATCGTTGGGGCTCAGATGGGGCTAAGATGATAGGAGATACTTGTTCCTCCTCCTCCAGCAAAAGATCACTTTCTTCCAAAAGGTTGTTGACAACAGCTTGAAGAGCTTTACATCCCTCAGTATCATGACCCGGGGTACGGTGGTAAGCACAAATTAGATCAGAGTTAAACCAGGTAGGTTTAACTCCTTTAGGGTTATAGGGTTTAATCGGAGGAAGGGATATGGATGAAGATTGGATAAGTTGGCGAAGGATTTCGGTGTAGAACCCGGTAGACGAAGATGAGGACAGAGGTGATGAAGGTGCCTCTTTTACTTTAACAGACTGCCGAGGCAAAAGAACCTGCATGTCAGGTTTGACAGTCTTTTTAGGGATCATCTTATTTTTTGGACACTTGGAGGAGCAGTCTTGGGCACTTGAGATGGAAGTAAGTGAGACATGATTGATTTTGGTGGAGGGGGAGCCCCTAAAATAGATTTTGAAGATGATGGAGATGTGACAAGTGTTGTGGGCTTCAAAGATAAAGGAGGTTGCTTGGTCGAATTTACCAATGATTTAGATAATGTCGATTTAGATGAGGAAGAAGCTCCCAAAATAGGTGTAATCGGAGGGACATAGGGCACCCTGGCTTTTGGTAATGAAGATGATGATCCTGATAGAAGAGGTGACGTCCTTTTAGTAGGTAAGTCGCTTTTCGGGGTGTTGGTGAAGGATGTGTTGTAGAAGAAGATGATGGTTTTGATAAGTGTGTAGAAGAAGACGCCTTCTCAGCGGACAAATCCAATCTTTTATGGGGCGTAGAGAGAGATTTTTGTGGGAAAGCACCAAGGGTCTTGATGGTTCGAAATATGGGCTTTCCTTTTTCAGGGATGGTGACAACTTCAACGGCATAAGGTGATTGTAACCTTTTCGGGGGAAGTAAATGGGGAGGTACTGATGGCGCAACGTTAGATTTTGGTTGTCTCGGTTTAAGTTCAGGAACCGAGCGTATAGGTGTTGGTGCTACTTCTTTTGATTTTCCCTTAATAGGCAAAGTAGCATTAGTGGTGGAAGAAGTGAGTGATGAAGAAGCAGTTCCTTGCGAAGGGACGACTTCTGGTGCAGTAATTGTGGGTGAAACTACTGTAGGAAAGGAAACAGGAAGAGTCAAAATCGAAGACGCTTCCGTCGGAGTCGGCACAATTATAGGTACGTTCACCAGGGGCATAGTTGCAGCGAGAATGGGAGCAACAGAAGTAGATGTATCTGCAGTGGAAACTCGAAGGGATGTAATTGCCTCGAGCATTGAAAGAATGTTTGACGATGAGACAGATGAGGATGACACTGTCTCGGGTATGGATGGAAGGTCGGACAAAGGAGCGGAGAGAGATGAACCCGTATCTAGCGATGTAGGAATATTCAAAGACGGGCTACCTGAAGATGGTGGAATTCCAGTGATTGACGAAGTGGAAGGAGGTTCTGGTTCGGTCGATGTGTTCGCAGATGGCTTGGTTTCAGAAGAAGATTCTTCAGTAGAGATGAAGTTGATAGTATGAGTGTTTGGTTTTTGAGACTCTGAAGCATTATGGTTTGGGGAATGATTGGGAAAAGGTTGTTTAAAAACATCCAGTGCCTGATTTGGGGGAGCATTTGGGTTATCCAGAATGAGCTCGCCTTTATCAATGAATTTCTGGACAAGATTTTTAAAGGTCTGACATCGTTCGATGTCATGACCTTTGGTTCTATGATAATGACAGAAATCATTTTCCCTATACCAGAATGGACGTTCTTGGCTTTCATCAATATTCCTAATGGGGGGAAGTTCGATCATGCGAACTTCCAACATTTTCTCTAAGATAGAGGCATATGATTCCCCCAATGGAGCGAAGGATCGAGATGATGAAGTCCCTTTTCGAGAAGATGAGGAGTCTCTCGTGGTGTTTGATTAGAAGTATTATCGACTCGTGATGTTTTTAATATGATAGCGTTGGTGGATCCCTGATTCTTGTCTTTAGAAGGGGAAGAATTTGGTTTGGTAAACCGAGAAAAATCTGGTTTAGATTTAGAGCGAAGTTTTAGCTTCCCTTGTTCAATGGCGTGAGATTCAAGTTTGCGTGCCATCGTAAAGGCTTCTTCAAAGGTATGAAAAGTTTGGATCCTTAAAGTGGAAGAAATGTGATTAGCACAAGATCGAGTAAACAACTCGATTTGTTGGGATTGAGGAAGGGAGAAAGACAATTGGTTGATTATCCCTCTCCAACGAGCGACAAAGTCTGCAATAGACTCATCATCGAATTGACGAATGTTATAAAGATCTGTAATCGAGATCTTATGCGCGATATTTATTGAAAAGTTTTCAACAAACATCTGGGCCAATTGAGAGAAAGAAAACAAGGAATGTTGAGGAATGTTATTGTACCAGTCTAAAGCAGGACCTGCTAGAGACATAGGAAAAGTACGGAGCATAAGCTCCTGATCCTGGACTATGAGGTAGCAAGCATGTTTGAATGCTCGCAAATGTTGTTGAGGGTCCTCTCGACTATGAAATTTTGAAAATTTAGGAAGTTCCCATTGGGGAGGATAAGGCTTAAAAGCCACTGAGGGGTGAATGGGTTCATTACACACTTCTTCAAAGGAGTATGAAGGACGAGCCCCTTTTGTGGAGGCTTCCAAGTCTGCGATTTTCTTGAAAAGAATTTGAACCACGTCAGATTGAGGAGGAGGCACACTGGCATGTCCTACATAAGAAGCAAATGGTGGATGTTGTTGAGGTGTCAACGGGGGATTCATCTGTTGATTGGTAGGATGATAAGAGGAGTAACCAGGGGTTCTGGGTGACACTGGTGGGGTATTTGTTGTGAAGTAGCTTGTGTATAGGCAGGCTGTGAGATAATAAGTGGTTGAGAAAATGAAGGTTGGATGACGGGTGGAGCCTGTGATTGGTGGACTCCTATGCTTGTTGATTGAATCGGGACAGATTGAGGAACATGAGTGCCGACTTGATTGGACATATTGGGGAACAAAACCTGAAAGGGGCCTTCTACTGCCAGATTAGGCATTAAGGGTGCCGATGCTAGAGGATGGGCGAAGGTCACTGTTGCTGGAACATTGGAAGAAAGACCCCCTTTGAAGAGGACGAGAAGCGAGAGCCAACTGACTATTCGGAGGGGGTTGGCTCATAAAGAGGTACTGACCTTGGGACACGATGGAGGGCATAGATGAATTAACAGCAATATGCGGGTGCGCAGACGCATTCATTATAGCCAGGGCAGAGGACCTCTCAGAAGTAGGTTGTGGAATATTCGAGGTAACTGCGGTGTTAGGAATAGGTAAGGCTATTTGAGAACTAGTCAATATGGTCGGTGGAAGAGAAAAGGGAGGCACAGGGGCCTCGCCCTTCTCCGTGACTCGAGGCAAGAGAGATGATGCAAACTGTTCTACCAAGGCCTGGGATGGTTCATGAGAATAATCGTACACTTGCTGGATTGGTGGTCCTTGATCAGATATCTGAATAGACTTGTGTACTAGGTAGTCCATGAGGGCTACCGGATTGTGATTGAGGAGCGCCTGAAATTCAGGATCCCCGCGAGGAACATACTCTGAGTCAGACGTAGATGATATTTCTGAAGGACTAGGGGAAGCTGGACGTGATGGGGTTACTTTGGCTTGATAGAAAGGATTATATGACCAGGATGGGGAACCAACTAACAGCGGTCCCGAGGAAGATTTGGGGGGTGCCGAAACATCCACGCTAGTGGTAATCTCGGAAGAGGAAGGGGCCAATTGAGCCATTCTTCTAGATTGTAACCGAGTGATGACCGTCATAAACACACAACAAAGAAGATTGACCTAACTAATGCCTGAGACAATTCAAGCAGTAGCAGTGATTATCTCCTTTAAGTTTTGATGCTTTTAAGAAAGAAAATATTAGGGAAGGCTTTTTAGAACAGGAACTACTCAGATAGCCAAACTAAGGATGGTTTGGGGAATGTTTGGTGAGGAGTCCCGAAGGCACTTGATAAAAGACCGCAGACGTGGCTTGATATAGGGCCTACCCCGCACTTCACACACCCATTGCGATAAAGGAGTCGGGTGCTTTGCCAATATATGAGAACTTCCGTGAATTTATAGCACGGCCCGAGTACCGCGTAGGCTCTTCCTCTTGGATGTCACTTCCAAGTAGGCGAGGCCAGGGAAGGAATTTTTGTTTAAATGCTTTATACCTAGTGATTTTGGCTTTGTGTGCAAGGGTGAAAAATAAAAATCAAATAGTGTCACTACCGATTTTGATCAATTTTCCAGCCTAATTAAAACTAGATGAAAAACATGCAGCAGCAATGACAAAGAAAAGGTTCTTTTTAAGCACTTAAAAATGAAGTGTTTGATTTCGATGAAGACAAGTCAAACAGATTCTTTCCCAAATGCGATTAAATTCCTTTTAAGCACCAAAAATTGAAATGTTCGAATGTGATAGACAACAAACAAAGAATTATTATTATTTTTTTTTTGGTTCCTAAAAAGGAGAAAACACCGTAAAAGAGGAATACCTGTAGATTTAGCTCTCCAAGGTGTGTGGACTTCAAAAAGCGCGTTGTTGAGCTCTTCCCCTCGAACAATCCCACGAACAAGCAAAGGGCTCCGCAAGAAGAGGTTAAGCAAACACCAAACAAAATCCAGAAAGATATATCCGGATAATGGTGAAACGGAAATTTCTATTTCAAGGAACTAGAAAAATTTCAAGGAAATAACAATTTCACATAAAGGGCAAGATTAAAACGATGAAAGGAAATGCTCAAGCAGAACTGATAGAAATCAGTGAAGAAAAAGAACAAAGCTCAAAACTAGAAAAGAAATGAACTTGCCAATAAGGGACTTTGGTTGGGTCCCACCGGGCGTGCCAGAATGTAGATCAAGGATTTCGCGCTTGTTACCTGTCCAAGTTAATGCACCAAACTAAACACAAAAACCCTGAAAAACTCCAATAAAATTGATACGATGGACAAGATCCGAAGATGCGAGGCGGATAAGGAGGTCGATGTAGATAAGACGGGCGCACACGAGTAATTCGCACAATAGATCCGAGTAACTGCAAGACACCGATGCTTGATGAGAAAAAGACCACGTTAAAAGGTATTTAGGTGGTGCCCGAGAAGCGGGTCCGGAAGCGATAAGCTTCCTCGGCGGATTCGATCCACGTTTTCAATTAAGTAAAGAAGCATACATGATAAAAGATGTACATATAAGACTAGATTTTTCGATTACAAATAATGAACCGAATTTAAAAGCAGACAGAGAGCTACGAAAACAGAAACTATGAAATAAAGTTGGATTTGTGTTACTGTGTCCTTTTACTCATCTGCGGGATGATCGGCGTCGATTATGTAGAATCGGCGTCGATTTATGTGATCGGGCGTCGATCGATGTGATCGGCCGAAGCGTCGATCGAAAGCAGCATCGGTCAATCGGGGACAGTGCGAGAAGATTCGAAATTGGAAAGTGAAGGATGGATCGTCAACATCTCTTTGGATGTGCCAAAGTTGGTGAGATCTTGGAGCAGAGTCACCGAAATCGATGGATACATGCGATGTTGATGTGATAGGAGCAGAGTAACGGTGCTCCTCTCAGGGATTGATTCACACAGGATCCGATCTCACTTGATACACTTGATGCTAAAAGATCTCTCTTTCTTACAACCTGTGTCTCTTTCGCGATCTGTCTATTTCTCTCTCTGTTCGTGTGCGTGTTCTTCCTCCTTTTTCGTCTTTCTTTTTTTTTCGTCCCTAGAACCGAGTTCAGGTTTGTATTTATAATCGGCGCCGCTCCTAAAAAATCGGCGCCGACCAGTATAGGTCGGCGCCGATCGCGGGACAGACTCCCGAGATGGCCAAAATGAATGATTTCTAGAAAGGTAAGAGTTACCCCAAATACGGGAAATATCCCGCTTGGGGAAGAGAAAAAAATAGGGGTGATACATAGATAGAATAAATTTGGGGTAGATAAGTGATTAGGATACATAGGAAGAGGTGTAATTAAATATTTAATACTTAATTACTCACGGGTAAGATACAATGGGGTGAATTAAACTTAGGATAGGTGTTTAAATCACAAATCGGATAATATCCCAAGGGGATAGTGGCGACGTAAACGTGCCCTAGGCTACCTGAGCAGGGAAACGAATGTGAGGGACACTAAATTGAGTAACCAATTTTAAGTGTCTACATGTACCATGTTAAACACATTTGATTACATGCATATACAACCTTCCTATCATCTAGTAGCCCTTTCTGGGATCGGTTCGACATCGCACACAAACTCGACCTTTTTCCAATTATTTGGCACCAAACATTAAAGACATCAAAGATTAACTTGAAATCATACGCGGAGAACAAGATGCTATTGAACAAGCCTAGTTTGTTTACTTCTTGGATGTTGAGCTTGTTGTAGTCCTCTCTAGGATACATATCACATGTAGCAAGATATCTCTATCCTTTTTGATTTTTAATCATCCTCTTATTGTCAATTATTTTCATATCATTATCACTTGATTGTAAAACAAGTTGACACCCTTCAAGGAATCCCTTTGGTTCTTGGGATCGGTCTTTTCCGAGTAACTCATCATATCCTTATCTAATATTTGTCTTATCTAATCATCTTTTTGTGCAGGTATCTCTCATTCACTGGAAGCAAGGTTCTTGCATCGGTTTTACATTCACGCATCTCAACATTGCATTTTCGACGCAAGTATCTCTAAACCCCTGTCATCTTATGAGTTATTAATGAACCAAAATTTACCACAAACAATGAAAACAATGGATTTTAAAGGTAGTTATAATCAGATTTTGAACTATATTCACTCTACTTATTAGGATATCCATCTGATTATTAGGTGTAGAGGTATGATGTGTAGTCACAAAAACAATTGATTATAAAATCCTTGTGGAATTTTGGTTCCATTTGCACTCTTTAACTTGTCATATGTTATATTTTAGATTATGAATTGCAATGGTATGATAATTCATTAAATCTCAACGTATGTGGTTTATGAAGTGTCTGAATTGTGGGGAGTTGCACTAATTGTGTAAATTGATGTTGCTCTTATATTATTTTGACTCCATCTAAGCTTTACAAATTAGCCCAATAGACAAGGAACATATAAAGTTGGAATGATCAAACCCTCCTTTCTTCTTTTTGTCTTACCCCTTAAGACTTTTCTTCGTCTTGAGTATCTTTAGAAATCTCTTTGTTATAAATTTGGCTTTATGATTACTTGGATGTGCTTTAGATCATTGTTGTAAAACCAACAAATTATGGATATCCCCTTCTCCATGCAATAGAACAATTTAGGTCTATTTATTTCACTATAAATGTGTGGCTATGTCACAAGTGACACTTAATTGGGTGCTTAGTCATGGAGGTTGCATTTATAGCCAAATTTAGTGTGTGTTTAGGCTCATCTCCTTATAAGAATTGCTAGGATCTCCCCCCTTGACACATTTGTTGGTCTTGAATCCATCCCCAACTTTTTGAAGAGAACCACCCCCACCCCCACCCCCTCTTTATTCTGGTCGACTCATCCTTTAGCTTCTCTTCATCAACTTCAAGGGAAGAACAAATTTGAGATCCAACAGGCCCACCAAAGGATGACCCTCCACCTACTCCTAGTGTTGAGACCACTTATGCCTAAATTTATTCTTCTAATTTATTTACCCTTATGTTTGTAAATATTTAAGTAGTATGCTTTACGATGTTGTGTCCAACCATCTCTTACTTTTGAACTGTGTATACCAACAAACTAATTTTTTTACAACTTATATGTTTTTATTAAATTAATATGATATATCAACGAATTTCAATTTTTATTTTTTCTAGAGGGGAGAAAAGGTTGGGGATGGGGTGGAGGATAAGTTAGTTTATTTTTTCTTAATTTTGGGATGATAAGTTAGTTTTAATTAATTATAAGAGCTCGATTAATGTATCCCTCATTCATGGATAGGATTGAAAACTCTTACCATTAATACGTATTCATGGATAGGTGCAAGGTGTAATGGCTTGATGGTGGGGCATGAGTGCTTGTCAAACACTCACCCAAGTTCTAATCCCCTAGGCCCTAGGGGACCGGTTACCCTTGCATTTACATAGCCGGTTGGGAGGACTCGCCTTGCATTAGCGCGCCATGAAGTGTGCTAGGTCATTGGGTCATTAACTCTTGTAGTATCTAAAAATATATGTATGCCATAGTCAACCTTACATTTATTTGGTTGGTTGGCATCGGTATCCTACCACGAAACATATGTAGGGAGAGGCACTCTTGTCTCTTCACAAAAGCAAAGCGTCTCAATAGGAGAAAAATGTAATCAATTTCTAGTGTACATTCAAGATGCTTATTTCTTGGGAAAGCGCCAAAATGGAGCTCTAAAAGAAATTCATTAAAATATGTATGCCATGGTCGACCTTACTTTTATTTGGTTGAGTAGCATTGGTATCCTACCACTACACATATGGGGGAGAGGCACTCTCATCTCTTCACAAAAGCAAAGTGTCTCAATAGGAGAAAGATGGAATCAATTTCTAGTTGTGTATATTCAAGACGCTTATTTATTCGAAAAGTGCTGGTTGGAGCTCTAAGAGAAATTCATTCACCGAATCGACCACCACCCTATGGTTTCTATACCATTCACTCGAGAACGATGCAAAGTGAAAAGCGAGAAACTCGTTGTCATTTACTAACCAATAAGTGGAGATCTTTATCTTATGTGGTGATTTTTACATTTTTCACTGAAGTAAGATATAAACAATGCTTGTTCTGAAAAGTCAGCAAGCTATAACTGAATTATTACCCTGATAAACCAGTAATATTGCAGCCACATGGAGTCTTGGAGAAGTAAAATATGTCCAACTTTAAGGTTATAATATTCGTAAGAACGGGGCATGTTTATTAAAAAAGGTACTTTCAGTTAAAGTGTGAACTGATATCTGTTCTCGTATTTAAATTGCACTCAAAAAGACATTTAACCAAGCTTTTGGCTTTTATTTAAAGGAAGTTGGAACACTTTACGGTTGGTCAAATCCAGAAGAACAGCTCACATTTCGAAACTCTAATAACTTAATGTTTCTGGAAATTAAAAGCTATGTAAACAAGTATTGATATGCTCTATTGAAACCCATAAACAAGAGTTTGGTTGCTGGTATTACTGTTGGAAAGCATATATAGATCTGCACAGCCCACATGTTTTTCAAAAGGTAGTTTGCATGGGGAATCACAATTTATCAACTCGATTTCATATCCCTATGCCAAGAAAAATGGCAAGGCAAAGACCATAGAATGGAATTTGTTTTTATCGAGGGGATTGCAAATTCTTTTGGAAATAAAAGCCAAGTTTCTTCCACTAAAAGTTGGAGAAAGTATTTGTATAACGTGGCAATCGTATATGGAATGCAGCCTGTCATATGTAGGGTCTATGACTGTACTTAGATATGTAGGTGCAATGGGTTTGAATATTTTTTTGGGGGCGGGGCGGGGAGGAATTTGTTCCAATTCCACAACTCCACAAATTCAAGAGACGAAAATTCGATACTGGGAAATGCGCTGTAAACTGGGGTGTTTTGGGTGGTGTTGTCGGCTGATTGCTACTTGAGCACAAACATGTTCACTCAGTGTAAAGGTGAGTTAATGGGATCCTGTTTGTATGGTTCCCCACCATTATCCATTTTATTCTTGTCCCCTTCAAACTTCTATTTAATACACCCTCCTCCCTTGCATTATCTCATTGCAATTCTCCCTTCCTCCTCAAGCCGAGCCTTTAATTTTAGTTTGGTCTCTCGGTTTCTATTGTTGGGTAAGTAAGTGGGATCCATCCCTCCATTCCCTGCTCTGTAATCAATTCCATCCCTTCTCTGTAGTCAATTCTGCTGTGATTATAATTACTGAAAAGTCTATGTTTGCTGCAGGGCCAATGGCTCTCACACAACTTTTTCTAGTGTGTTCCTTCTTGATAGCCAGATTTGGATTCTCCCATGGCTGGACGAGCGCTCATGCTACATTTTATGGGGGTGGTGATGCATCCGGAACAATGGGTAAGTGTCTGTCTATTTTCTGATACCCTCCATCATAAGAGGAATATTGAAATATTTTTCATTGTATTATGCAGGTGGGGCGTGTGGATATGGCAACCTGTACAGTCAAGGATATGGCACCAACACTGCAGCCCTGAGCACTGCTCTGTTCAACAATGGCCTCAGCTGTGGAGCATGCTATGCAATTAAATGCAACGATGATCCACAGTGGTGTCTTCCCAATACAATTGTGGTCACTGCCACTAACTTCTGCCCACCCAACAATGCACTTCCAAACAATGCAGGGGGTGGTGTAATCCCCATTGCAGCACTTTGATCTGTCCGAGCCTGTTTTCCAGCACATTGCAAAGTACAGAGCGGGCATTGTCCCTGTTCTCTACCAAAGGTTTGTCCCTCAGGCTCAATTCCACCATATATGTTAATCCCTCGGCTAGTTTTAAGTTAGCTTTCACTCTGTAACATAGATTCTTGTATGTGTGGTCGCTACAGGGTGCCCTGCAACAGAAGGGGCGGAGTCAGGTTCACCGTCAACGGCCACTCATACTTCAACCTGGTTCTCATCACCAACGTTGGAGGAGCAGGGGACGTGCACGCAGTTTCCATCAAGGGATCTAAAACTGGGTGGCAGCCCATGTCAAGAAATTGGGGACAAAATTGGCAGAGCAACAGCTACTTGAACGGGCAGAGCCTGTCGTTCCAAGTGACCACCAGCGATGGGAAGACGGTAACCTCATACAACGTGGTTCCGAGCAGCTGGCAATTTGGCCAGACTTTTAGTGGTGCTCAGATACACTGACATAAGTAACGAGAGCATCGGAAAATTAAGACAGCAGTGTGTATTCGTATCAGATTTAACGTTGGGAAAGATAGTCTTTGGTATTTAGTATCTATTTAGATATGTAGCCAAGTGGAGTCTTTATTTTTAGTAGGGCTGTGTTCGTTTGTGTGAATTTATTGTGATACTTATCATTTGGACGATCTGCACCAGGCATGGAAAAAGAAGCAGAAGACTTGTCAGGTGACCGCGACTTCGATTGTTTACAACTTTCCTAAATAGTGTTGTGGGCTTAAGCGCCTGGCTGAGGTGGAGTATTGACACCCGCCTTTGTACGCTTGTTGATTAATTAAATTATGATAACTATTGATGTAATGACAGTGCAGAGGATTTCTTTCCTGCAAGATTGTTTGGTAAAAATGTAACATATCTTCGTGTACTATTATATATATAATGATGAATGATTGTGTTTAGTGTTATTGGGTATGGAATTGTTGTAGTGGTGCTGCTGCTTCTTGTCGAACAAAATTAAGGTATAAAATCTTCAGTAAGTCATGGATTTCAGATTTTTTGAGGGCTTCTTTTTTAGGCATTAATACAATGATTGCTTTGAATGTTAGAATCATTTTGTGAATTGTGAAATGCCGTGCGGATTTTGAGGGTTAATTTGTTGAGTGCGTACAATTTAGAAAGGAGCAGCATAGTATTATTGTAAATTTGTGAGGGTCGCGGGTGAGCGACAAATGGAGGGGACAAGAAATTGGTGGTCACGTTGTTGGGTTGTGACTTATGAGTCGTATGCCTCGTGCATCGCGAGTGTGACAAACATTTTACCTGTCAAACCACAATGTGGATGAAAAACACTTTTGGCAAGTTCGATCCATTTGTTATTTCGATGGTAATTTTCTAAATATGCCCTACCAAAATTCAAAACAAGTGTAATTAAAAATGGATTGTAAACTTACCCTACGTAGTCCCTAGGATTGAATTTGCCTTAAAAAATATAGATATTGGAGATGTGGAAAAGCGGGTGTTAACTTTGATAGCATTTTCATGAATTAAATTTATTAACTCCTTAAAGAATATATCCACCAAGTCCTTAAGAATTTATCCACCATTTTCTTTTGAACACTACTCTAAAATAATAAGGCCATGAATGGCATATACTCCCTAAGAAATTGTAAAACTCAAGTTATAGATATTCATTTTGTCATAAATTGAGGAGTTGGTTAGCTATTGTTGGATCAAATAGCCATGGGACTCGTGCATGATCACTCGAAAGCCTCACAAATTTGGATTGGAAAACTTTTTGTTTCTAACTTATTGTTATCACCGAATCACAACACCCCTGTGTTTATACAAGTGCATATACTTGTATTCACGGTGTGATTGGATAACATGGGTACTATCTCCAAGTTGTGGGACTTGCTACTTGAGATAGACCTCCAGAGAAAGCTGGTTCTTGCTCCTAAACTACCTGCCACAATCTACTCTAATGCAGGGAAACTAACTATTCTAATCTAAATTTCCAAGGGACCAGAGAGAGAGAATGCATAAAATGAAAGCCTACACTAAAGCGGTGATACACCAGAAAAGGAGGGTGTGAGAGTAGTCTCCAAATGTGTGAAATACAGAGGCAAAGTGCACACTAGAAGAGGTGATGACAGTTCTCCATAATCTAGCAAAATGCATTCACAACAATATTCCAAGCATACACAATGATAATGAATCTCTGCAAGAACATAATAATAGACACAATATTCTTGTAGAAAGATTAAAGGGGCAAGAAGAATGCAAGAAAACACAGCAGGGGAAGATACATCCACAAACTGATATTTTATTGCTTCATGATATGCACAGTTCAATCTATTACAAGATAAGGGCCTGGATCACCATGCAAGGAGTCCACTACAAGGGCCTGCAGCACATTGGCTTCACAAAGCAATTTTGACAGAGCTTTGCTATCGAAAACTCCCTCCTTTTACAATGAGCCCAACACTCCAATTTATAGAAAAGATGAGAAGAGAGAGAGAGGGAAAATGGAAATCCCAAAATCTATCCTTCAACCACCTGTAAGAGGTATTAAATGGAGTGAAATGATTGTATATTACTTGCAAAAAAGGCTCCCATCTTGTCCCGGGAGCTGCAAATGCAGAGAAAGAATGATGACCATGCCTCTTAATTGCACTCCCAACCACCAAATAAAACACTATTATGAACCCGGCCACGTTTTGTTAAAAATCTCAATCAATCTCTCATAAAATCCAGAATTTCTTGATTATGTGCGTCGGGCTCGGAGCCACGATTCCAACGGTACCGATTTTGTGCGATTTCGTTGAGAAATGCAAAAGTTATGGCCTTCTGAGTGCGGGCAGCTATTTTGGGTCCGCAGTGTTTTTGTTATTTGTGGGAATGAGCATTAACCGATTTGGAGCTGAATATGTTTCTTTTATTTAAATATATCTACCCTCATTAAAGTTATGGCTGAATATGTTGTGAAAATCAGAGCTCGGAGTCAAAAGTTATGGCCGTTTGAAGTTTCACGGGTCAAACATTGACTTTTCTTCTTTGCCTTCGGCCGCTTCGGCTTTTCGCGTCCCCGCATCCTGCGCGTACTTTTGTCCCGGCTGTCCTGGACGAAAATCTCCTGCCTCGGCCGATTCAGCTTCCTTGTCCCTCTTTGCGGTGAAGACATGTGGCGAGATTCCATTCGCTCTCGGCTCTTTTCGAGTTTTCCGCGTCCCACGCGTCCCTTTGGCCCGGATGTCCCAGTACGAAAGTCCTCTATTTCGGCCGAACCGGCCGGTTCGCATCCTCCGCGCACTTTTGTCCCAACTGCCCTGGGACTGCCTGGGACAAATTTCTCCGAACCGCCCGAAATGGACTAACTTGTGCCAAACCGGCCGATCCGCGTCTTTCGCGTACCTTTGTCCCAACTGTCCCAACTGTGCGAAACAAAGACTTAGGCAATTTTTTCCACTTTTCGGCCGGTTCGCCTTTTCGCGTCCCACGCGTCCCCGGATGTCCCTTTGCTCTGCAGACTGCCTGGCGGCCTTTCGGCCGATTCGCGCCCAGATGTCCCTCATGTCCCGACTGTTGCGAGGACTAAGACTTAGCCATTTTTCATGATTTTTCCTGGCCCAAGCTTGTTTTCTGCAACTTTTTCACATTTTTAAAACTTGTTGGGTTTTCTTCTTGGACAGGAGAGTTAGAAAGAAGCCGAGGGGACCCCAGAAACACGATTTTTTGCCTTGAATAAATATAATTGCTTGGGACTAAAGAATTTGATGCATGTTATCAAAATTACCTTGAGGGGTGAATTTTGGATAACACTTATTATCAAGGAAAATGTTTTTGTATTCTTGTAGTCCATGCAATGCCTTCCCCCTGCGGATAATGGACAAGTGGAGGTGAGGTTCAAGTTACAGTGTTTCATCAAAATCACCCATTGGTTGTGCACTCTACCTCAATTTCAATCTTACCTCTTGCCCAATAAAAAGAAGAATATAGAATCTTTCGACTACCTCTTTTTGAGACTTCTCGTAGTTGAAGTAAGTAGTCGATTTTGGTGTGAGATTGAGATTGGAGCTGAGATGTGAGTTTTTGGAAAATATATCAATGCTTATTTTAATCCCAACTGTGTTAAGATGTCAGTCATTGATACATCTGAGTCCACAATATAAATCGATGGAGATTGACAGGATCATGATGACTCTAGTGCCATCAATCACCTAAAAACGTCTTGGCTCCAATCACGCGGGAAAATATGGCATCTTCGTTTAAATATGAGAAAGTGTGTCATCGGCGTCGTATTTGTAAGACAATCTTTTCATCTCCACGCTAGCCATCACCACCATTAGAAGGCTGCTCATACAAAAATAAGAACATCTTCACTGCAATTTATATGGACTGGAATGCTTGCAATACATGCCTTATATGCTCATCACCACCCCTTGTAAACAAGGCCCGCCCTTATATGCCCACAACCTTGTTCGGTGGGTGCCTCAAATCCTTGCATCCCTTGGTCAGATTCGTAAGACACCTCAACAGGAGATAGTAAGCCCTCACAAGCAACCCATATGCGTTGGTGACGGAGTGCTACTTTAGCGTCAAAAATTAGTCGAGATCCATTATTATCGGGAAGTTATTTTCATCCATCGATCCTCTCCATGGTCCAGCAGTCCCTCACCTCAACAATCTGTGTCACCGCAGTCATATTCTCGTTAATCCTGTTGACGAGTGTTTTCGCTACATGGAGCTACGCCTCCATGATATGGTGTGCTACATTTAAAGCGGCCATGAATTTGACGTCAAAGCTATAAGATTTTCTAGTGACTTCGGTGGAGTTGGGATCTATGTTGTAAAAACAAAGTTAAAGCCCCTTGTAAAATATCCTCAATTATATCTAAACATACATATATTTTTAATAGCTCCTATAAATCAATTTTGAACTTGTTCTCACCGAAAAAATCTATTGACAATCTTCCATCGATATGATGATTTCTCACTAAATTTCACAAAATTAGACTTGTTAGAATCGTAGCTCCATCATCTACACTCAGAATCAAGAAATTAAATATTTGATGGAGTTTTGGTGGTGAAAAATGTATAAAATGAACCTAGTTTCAAATGATGACCTCCAGGTGGTTGGGAATGCAATAAATGAGCATGGGAAACCATTTTTCTTCTACTACAAGTTACAAGACAACAAGGGATGGATTTTACAGGTGGCCCATTATGATTTGCAACCATTTATGGTACTTTGCAAGTGGGTGAAAGGGAAATTTCGATATTTGCAATTTCTTTCTCTTTCCCCATTTTCTATAAATTGTAATGACCTCTCATTTGAGGGAGATTCTCATTCTAACAAAAACTCTATCAAAATTGTTTTAGAACACCAATGTGCTATAGGCCTCCATTTTGGACTTCTTGCATGATGATTCAACACTTCTTCTTGCATTGTAATGGATTGTGTGAATTAATGAAGCAATAGATTTAAGTTTGTGGATATCTTCCTTCCCTTGCTTATGTTTGTTGCATTCTCTCACCTCTCTATTTTCAGTTGCAGGTGTGTTATGTCTAATTTTATTCATCTTGCGGGGTCTACACTATTGTGCCTTCATGAAAATGTTTGTTTGAATGTTGTTGTTAGATTGTGGTATTGTTTTACCCTCTCTACTCTGCATTTTACTTCATTTTCATCCATTGGGGAGATTCCCACACACCCTTATCTTGGTGCATCACCTCTTTTAGTGTAGATTTATTTCATTTTCATGTTATTTCTCTCTCCTTGGTCCCTTGGAAGTCATAGATTAGGAGTAGTTAGTAGATTTTCCTTCACTAGAGTTAGTTATTGCATTAGTTTAGGAAGAGGAACCAACCTTCTCTAGAGATTTGTTTCAACTGCAAGGTCCCACACCTTGAAGCAACTCCATGTTACCCAATCACACTGCTTTCCTTAACACACTCACATGCTAAGAAATCAAAGGGTGTTGTGATTCAATGATAACAAGTAATTGAGGATGGGAATGGGATGTGGAAGAAGGAGATGAATTTGGAGGCTCTTGAAGTGTAGTATGTGAGGATTCAATTGACATATGATCATCATGAATAGTTGGAGAGGCATTAGGATTAGCATTGGGTTCAACATGGCCATAACTAGAAACAATGTCGGGAAGTAGAAGATAGTTGAGGTATAGATTCACATTCAACAATCTTAATGGAAGAAAAAAATTCATTAACATTTGCATTATAATTATCATAATCAGAGTCACTATCATCCATATTTTCACAACCAAAAATTTCATTATGTAAAGAATCTAGATTAGTGCTATCATTGACCATAGTACATGAAGGAGAGGCAGAGCAACATTCATGTTTGTAGTGGGTGGAAGAGAGAATTCATCAAATGTTTGAATTAGGGAGAAAAAGAAAGAGTTGGGACTTAGGAGGTCACTAGGATCATATGATTGGAAGGCAAGGAGTTGTATTACATGGGGTTGATACTCAAGATTTTTCATGAAAGCACAAAATTTCAGCCTCTTCACAAGTTTTGGAAAAAATTGATTGCATGCTCATAACGGTCATAGGGTGATCTAGGGAAGGGTGCCATTTTGTAGCCTCAAGGGATGTGGATCCTAGGGAAAGGAGTTAGAGCAAGGAGTGGGTTCATCAAATGATTTAATATAATTAGAATTAAATCTAATTTCAAATTAACTACTCGTAACAAATGATATTCAAACCATAAATTACAATAATATACAAGCAATAAGCATTCAATAATATAAAATCTTAAACACACAAGGGAGGAATGATGACTTAGCTATTTATGTGTGATTCGGGAGTGATCGTGACAATCGAGTACTAGATCCGGATGGAAACAATGTTGAATAGGAGGAGAGAAGTTCCTAGAGAACCGATGATTGTTCCGGGTGATAGTGACTGCGTGAATGTTCAATATTTGGTCTTTTTACGTTGGAAGTTCGACTTATATTCACTCTTTATTGCTTTGATTTCTTTGTTAAGGTTTCACTCACACCTGTAACCTACAAAACAAACCCTAGCTATTTGTACAAGCTCAAAAACCCATTAGATGTGAATAAAATATGCAATATGTGAAGTCAAATTGACCCCAACGGTCACGTCATGAGTGAACTTAGTATCGAGAACTGCACTACATCTCAAAATTCATGTAGTTCTTTGTTCTTGTGTTTGAAATGGTATCCTTAGGTTTTCCCCTCATGCCAATGATGTAAAGATAGCGGGATATAACTAATTTTGATGAAAATGTGTGGAATGGAATTCAACACTTCCCTTCTTATGCTAGTGTATGCAGCCTAGAATGCAGTCCCTTTGAATAGTAGTAATATGTAGATGTGATAGTCCCTCTTGATTTTCCAGCCATAATAATGGTTAGTATGTTGTGTATATATATGAGTCTCTTTCTTGAATTTAGACACTAGTGACATTGAAGGCCGACTAAGAATGTGATATGAGGACAATAAAACAAACAATTACCGACAATAAATGATAAAAATGTGTAAAATTAACAAGGATGACGGGGAGTGCCCGGAAGGGACACAAGTTCCTAAGGGCTAGTGTCAGAGTAAGTGCCAATGTCCTAAGACGTTGAATAAAATAACACCCCGGGATATTTTCGCAACCCGCATCTTCATTTATGGACTTGGAAAAAAATTGCAATTGATTCGGAGTCGAGGATTTCATTTGTTAAGTATGTAAAATTTTGGGCTCTTCATGCATCTCTGCATGTTCCATGCTTCATGTTCTCCGCCCCCAAAAATCATCTTTGAGAAATCTTGGAAAATTCTTAGGTATCCAAATTTTCCTTTATGTTTCGAATTTCAGGTTTTGGGGATCAACATGTAGTTTACATGTAAATTGATCCTCAAACCTCAAGACCTGAAATGCAAAGGATTTAGTGTATTTCGAGTTTCGAGTTTCAATTTGCAATTTACATGCAAATTGCAACATGAAACCAGATCCCTAAAACCCAACCTAAAAGGAACGATAAACATATCACACCTGGACCATAAAGAACTTAGATGTTAATAAAACACCACACTCAATAATCTCAAAGCAATTCGCTTAGAATAACTTTACAAAAAAATTGCAAACAAATGAGCAACAATATCATATATTATTATGGAACTCTATAAAGTACAATGAGAAAGGGCCTTGCTTATATTTCATATTAATTAATAGTGATTTAGGCTTTGTAAAGTTTATATGGTTATATCCATTAATTATAAACCATATTATTGTTTTATTTAAACAATATGGATGTTGTTATATTGTTTTAACAATATTATTGTTGTGCTGCTTCCTGATGTAATATTGGAAGCTATGTAATTGGAATATGGTTTGCATACCATGTAACTTAGATTAAAGTTTGTTCAGATGTTAATCATGTTAGGTTAATTATATTCACCTAATATATTAATTATACATTTCATATTAATGTGTATTTAGTGTTTATATGGTTATATTTAATTATAAACCATATTATTGTGTTATCTCAAACTACATTTGGTATATGATTTTAACAAATTGAAGCTGCTTCCCGTGATGTAAGGTTCGAGAAGGTAATATGGAATAGAGGAAGGCAAGATCCTTTATTGATGGAGAAGAAAATATATATTCAGCTTACTCCTATGAGTTAAGAGATTAATAATTTTTATCAAAGCTTCCTCTCTGTTTCTACATTTCCCATCTCGAATTAAAATCTCACAAGGTTATGTGAAATTTGTCAGAGAGAGAGGTAAATTGTGTAAAGAAGAAATATTTTTTTCGCCTCCAAAGTGCTTCCCATATCTCTCGCAATCTCACAACCTTATGTGAATCGCCAAGCTCCCTGGAAAGAAAATTTTTTTTGTGCTCATCGCAAAAATCAAATTGCTTATGGAGCATTTTTTCTAGTTTATAGCAATCAATTTTTTTTTTAAAATAATAATTTTGCTTGAGTTGCATTTTCAAAAGACTTGGTTTGAGTTACATTTGAAGGAGTGTGTCATTGAGGCCAATTCAAGTTCATTGTGCATTAAAAAATCAAAGCAGATCAAGTGTTCCATCATTCATTGGCTAAATATTAGAGCTCTCATTGAGAAGCCTCTACACAAAAGTCGAGCCATTCAAATACAATGCTAAACTAATCAAACACTTCTCTACAAATGGTGGGTTGAGAAAGGGTTTTTAAGGTAGCCTCATAGACATGGCCATAGCCATGAAAAGCTCCACAAACCTCGCTACCACGAACTCCTCTAGCGTTGACAAGGTTTTGCCTATCCACGAGTTGTGATCTCCTCCACGCAACCAACGCAATCCCAAACATGATCCTGCACAAAAACATACAACATAGATCAAAAACGCTGAAGAAAATTACATTCAAAAAAAAAAATGGATAAATAAATAATATCGGTGGAGATTAAGCAAAAACGGTGGAGGAGTTGATGATATTCCTTTCTCATCCCTCGCCTCCTACTGAAGTCAAATTATCTTCTCTCCTAAATAAAACTGACATTCTGTTCACCATTGGCGTGTGGATCAAATTTCATGCACGAGAGAAATAAAAATTCAGAACCTACAAACAATATGCAGCAAAAAAAAAAATCAAAAAAAAAAAAAAAGAAGTAATCAAAAGCAAAGAGGCATTCAAAAAAACCAATCCAAATAAAAGCTAAATTTATATGAAAAAAAAAAAAGTTACAAATCCTTTTTCATCTTCACGAAAAACCTAGTCAAATCTTCAAGGCACGCAGGCCACGTGGATACTCCCTCCAGAGGTGCCATGTTTTCATTTTCAAAAGGTTAGTCATATTTTTTTAATATAAATTACTTTCCTTCATTTTTCATATTCACAAGCACTCATAGAGCCTAAGTGGATAGTGGAAAAGACTTGGTAGTGGGAGGTGCATGGTTCGAATCACACAAAAACACAAGTTTTTTGAATTTTAAAATTTGGAGGAAAATTTAGAAAATTACCAAATTTGGAGGAATATTTAGGAAAAACCACTACTAAACCATTTAGTTATAACTAAACAGGTCACTAAATATTTAGAGAAAAACCCTAATTTAGGGTAATTTTTTTTTCTCCTAATAGGCCTATTTTTTCATTCCGGGCATTTTTTTGCAAAAGGAGGCCTATCTAAAAATTGCATTTTCAGCTATATTTTTGCAATTTTTTGGCGTAGTGGGTCATTTTGGGCTCTGAGGCCACCAAGGCCGCAAAAAAAAAATTTTTTTTTCCTGCCATTCAATTTTTCCAAATTTTTGAATGTAATTTGTATACTTTAGAATATTGCACTAATTTTTAGGTTGCCATAGTCAACTGCAAAACTTTGTAACTACTCAGAAACTGGTAGAATATTGTACTAAAAACAATAAAAATTGGTTCTGAAACACTCACGAGATCCTAGATCTCATTCGCAGCATTCGGTATATATAGTTGCCTTTGGGAAGCGCTTATGGGTAAAGCCATCATGACTACTACTACACTTAACACCTAATATAGCTGCAATAATAACGTCATTCTGGGCATCGACCCTTTAAATCGATGGGGAGTAATAAGGTCACAATGCACACACTATGAGCCATCCCATCCATCTGTGAACGATTACATGACATAAATCCAGACTGAGAAATTATCCAAGTATATAGAAAAGTTACGCGCGCGTATGAGGATATTTCTTTGAGCCGGTGTCAATAATCACATAGACCCCTTTCAATATTGTCTTGGTACCACGTATTGAATTCTTTCATGTACGTTAATGCCTCTTTCACATACCACTGGGTATATAGAAAGGGTGAGCTTCTTCCACGTACCGCCGGGTATATCGAAAGGGCATGTATATAGAAAGGTTTAGTATATCGATCGATGGTATATAGATTGGGAGACCTTATACCTAGAGTGATAAGAGCCAAACCCTGTTAGTGTTTTCTACAAAATGGGCACCAATGCCCCCAAATTTTTCTTCCAGATTCACAACTACTCAGAGGAAACAACTATGCTGCATGGAAGACAAAAATCAAGACACAACTTGAGTTTGAAGAGATCTGGCCTGTTGTGAATGGTACTATGACCAGATCAACAACTGATACAACACAACAATGATAGTTTGATAGAGAAGATCAGAAATCCAAACTCATCATCTTGTTTGGAGTGTTCCGATGATGTGCAACCCCACATTTGAGATGCCAAAACAACCAAAGAAGTGTGGGATAAGTTGAGCATAGTATATGAGGCCAAAAACAAGAATGTTATACTAAATTTGCAGAGTCAGTTACACACACATTGAAGTTCAAACAAAATGAGAAAATTGAAGCTTTCTTAAGAAGAGTTGCAGAATTGAGGGCTTCACTTCTAGCCCTAGGAGAAGTGGTCAAAGATGATGATCTCATTCCCATTGTTTTGAGAGCACTCCCTTCTTCATACCATTTTTTTAACAACACTAAACTTGTCAGATATGACATAGTTAGTTTTGACAAATTGGTAAACCTACTGCAACAAGAGGAAGCAATGCACAATAAGGATGATGAAGAGGAGAAGAACTTTCTTCACATCAAAAATGGAAAGGAAAAGGTAAAGGAAAACCTAATTCCTATCAAAAGTCCCAAAATCAAAATCAAGTATCAAGGGGAAAAACAAAAGAAGCAATGTCCAATTTGTAAAAGAGGACATGACTTAAAAGATTGTTGGTATAATACTTACAAGAAAGGTTCATCAAGCAAACTCTGGACCTCCACAACAATCTCACAAGGGACATTCTAACTACAATCAAGGGAAGAAAAAGGGGAACTAGAAAAGAAGACCCCATCAAGCAAGGAAATATTGTTGAGCAAGAAGAACATTCAGATAATGAAGACTACTTGTTCACTTGCTCGATCAAGTGAACCATCCATGTCATCTAGTGATGTTTGGTATGTTGATTCGGGAGCCACTGACACATGACCAGCCACAGAGACTAGTTTACTTCAATGAGGGACACGCCATCAAAAAAATCATGTTTCATTGGGAGATGATTCTTCATATACAAGTTAAGGGATTGGGAACATCTCTCTACCCCTTGGTTCATGCAACTACAGACTATCTGATGTCTTATATGTCCCTAGGTTGACAAAGAATCTACTTTCAGTTAGTCAACTCCTTGATCACAACCTAAAAATTGACTTTGATAGTCATTCCGCAAGAAAACGTGTTTGATTCGAGATAAATCACGAGGCTCGAAAATAGTTGCAAAAGCCTCCAATGTGGGACATGTTCCAACTTGATTTTGTTCACAAGAGATGATCAAGCACTTGTGGCTAAGAACTCTACCTCAACACAGTTGTGGCATCGAAGACTTGGTCATGTAAGTTTCAAGTATCTCGAGACACTTCGCCGATGTAATATGGTACATGGGCTACCATCTCTTTAGAAGGATACAAACAAGTGTCCTCACTACCTAAGCAGAAAACAACACAGAGCATCATTCCAGAAGAGTACATATCGAGCTCATGGTAAGCTTGATCTGGTTCATACCGATCTTTGTGGTCCGATGCAACCAAGTCATTCTAGATTTCAGTACTTCATGCTATGTGTTGATGACTATTCAAGGAAAAATGTGGATTTTTTGTCTTCGCAAGAAAAGTGAAGCTTTTGAAACCTTTCAAGAAGTTCAAAGTAGCATTGAGAATGAAACTGGTCATCACATCAGAACTCTCCACTTAGATCGAGGGGGAATTCACCAAGTAATGAGTTCAAATACTACCTACAAACTCACATGGGATTCATCGACAAATGCCTCCTCCACACACACCACAAAAATGGTGTTGTTGAGAGAAGAAATCATACTATCATGGAAATGGTGTGATGCATGATCGATGATTCGGACTTGCAAAGACATTTTTGGGAAGAAAGCAAAAAAAACAAAGTGTATTTGTTGAATAGAGTGCCCATAGTTTCTCTTGAAGGAGTAACACCACAAGAAGCATGGTCAAAGTGGAAACCATCTATTGCACACCTTAGAGTATTTGGGTGCAAAGAAAGTATGCACATACCCAAGTAGAATAGAAAGAAATTGGACATGAAGTCACAAAACTCATCTTCATTGGGTACAATGAAGAGACTCTTGGGTATAGATTGATGGATCCAAAGACCAGAAAAGTCTACACCAAGTAGAGATGTTGAGTTTTTTGAGAAGAAGGAAGCAGAGTCTCCTCCTCCGACTCACCAGATGTAGATTTTTCACCAGTTGTAAAAATTGAAGCTGATGTTCCCACAGATGATGAAAGTGAAGATGGGGATGATGGTGTTGATAAGATAGAACCACGACCCATGGGAATAGTTCAATGTATGCCCAAGTGGTGTACTAGCACATTACGAGATGCAAGAATGGATGCTCCACTAGATACATCCACCCCCTGGACCATGGACTCACAATAAAGCAAGAGAAGAAGTTAACTTTTCTTTGATGAGTAGAGTTATTGAGTCTGATGAGCCCTCTACAGTCCAGGAAGCCCTATAGTCAAAATCTTGGAAAGATGCCATGGATTCTGAATATCAATCAGTGATGAAAAATAACACTTGGCAAGCTTATCGATCTTCCACCAGGGAAGAAACCCATTGGATGCAGATGGATATTCAAAACAAAGTACAAAGTAGATGGGACAATGGACAAGTACAAAGCAAGACTAGTAGCAAAGGGGTATGCACAAAAAGAAGGCATTGACTATGAGGAGACATTTTCTCCCACAACTAAGATCAAAATGATTAGGATGATCTTTTCTCTAGCTGCACAGATTTGGATGGAAAGTCCATAGATGGATGTAAAAAGTGCCTTCCTGAATGGAGATTTACAAGAAGAAGTCTATATGACTCAACCTGAGGGATATGTAGTACCTGGTCAAGAAGAAAAGGTATGCAGACTCAGAAATCTTTGTATGGCCCAACAGCACACCCCGGGCATGGTACATCAAGATTGATGAGCATCTCATACAACATGGATTTTTAGAAATCCATACGATCCCAATCTTTACCTCAAAAAGAAAGGGGGAGATTGTGATTTTTTTGTCTATGTCGATGATCTAGTCATCACTAACAGTTTAGTGAGGATGATCGATGCAATGAAGAAAGATCTTAATCGATCATTCGACATGACCGATCTCGGGTGATGCATTATTGTCTTGGATTAGAAGTATGGTAGAAAGAGAATCACATTTTGTTTCTCGAGATGAAATATACCAAGACAATGCTCAAGAAATTCAAGGATGATGGATTGCACACCAATTGCTACACCTATGGAGAACAGATTGCAGTTATCTCATTCAGATCCATCTCCTGAGGTAAGTGCCACTCTCTATCGGCAGTTGATTGGGAGTCTCATTTACCTGACCTACACTAGACTAGATATCAGCTTTACAGTGAGCTATCTATCTAGGTTCATGCAGGAACCCAAATTTTGTCATTGGAAAGCAACAAGGTGCATCTTAAGATATCTCAAAGGATCAGTGGATCTTGGTCTAGAATACAAGAAGAAACGACAAACTTCTTCTGACTAGATATTCGAATTTAGATCATGCAAGAAATATTGATGATAGAAAATCCACTTCAGGATTTTTGTTCTTTATGGGATCTAGACCAATATCATGGGGAAGCAAGAAACAACACTTTGTTTCTCACTCTTCCATAGAATTCAAGTATCATTCGCAGGAGAAAGTTCTTCTGTGAAAGCGATTTGGCTATGTCACATACTAGAAGGACTTGGAATACCACAGACAAACCGACCACCATGTATGTTGACAATGAAGGTGTTCTCAAACTTGTTCGCAATCCAGTGTTTCATGAGAGAACAAAGCACATTGAGGTATAAGTTCATTTCATATGTGAGCATGTGTTGAAGCACAACATCCAACTTCAATTTTTCCAACAATTGAACAACGGGTATATATCTTCACAAAGTCACTTGCACGTGACAAGTTTGAGTTGTTTAGAGAGTTCCTCTCCTCATCCCTTGAGACAATGCACAATTAAGGGGGAATGTTAGGTTAATTATTATTTACCTAATATATTAATTATGCATTTCATATTAATTAATGTATTTAGTGTTTATATGGTTATATTTAATTATAAACCATATTATTGTTTTATTTAAACAATACGGATGTTGTTATATTGTTTTAACAATATTATTGTTGTGCTTCCCCGGATGTAATATTGGAAGCTTATGTAATCTGGAATATAAACACCACACTTAATAAGATGAAAGGAATTCTATAGAATAACTTTATAAAAATCTTCTGCAAACAAATGAATGGAAATATCATATATTAAATTATGGAACTCGATAAAGTACAATAAGAAAGGGCCTTGCTTATATAGGAAAGGAGGATCAATCTAAGAATTAGTCAAGGTCGTAGATCAAGCCATAAATCAAGGAAATAACTATTCATAAAAAAACTAGTCAAGACCATAAATTTAGCTTAGAACTAGTCATCAAAGATCTAGTCCATACAGAGATCAATGAAAGAACTATACATAACAACTAGATAATATATTCCTAATATCTAAATAAGATAAAAGAAATATCCACAAACATAAGTGGGTGAGGATAAATAAAATAAAGGTAAATAAATTACCTGGGTGAATATGAGCCAAGGTAAATACCTACTCTAACATGACCTTCCCAATGCATTTTGGATTTTGGGTTCGATTTGCAATTTGCATGCAAATTTCAAATAGAAACTCGATTGATTCGAAATACAAAGGAAACAATGCATTTCATATTTGAACATGATTTACAATTTAAATGCAAATTGTAAGTCAAGTTCTCGAAACCGAAATACAAAGACCCTAGACCATTTCGGGTTTTGGGGTTCGATTTGCGATTTGCATGCAAATTGTAACTTGACTTTTGAAACCCGAAACTTGGCAAGCTGCAAGGATGGTCGATTTCCACCTACGGCTATTTCAAGAGTTTGGAGGTGTATTAGAGGTCATGAGTTCCAACCTTTTTATTTTGGAGGCGAACAAGTGCAAATCAAGGTCAAACTTATGATAGTATCCTTGATTTGGGTTTCGGACTCTTCTATGTCAGAACATGGCAACCCAAATGCACGTATTTTTCCACTTGTATTCCGATCCTTGAAACCCTATTTCCTTTGTGTCAGGGTTTTAGATTTATTTTGTAGGGTCAAAGTTTTGATGGAGGCATGATTTAACTGTACAACCACTCGCATTTATTGAAGTATGACACCTAGAACTTCAAATGACCATAAGTTTTTCCCTATAACTCTAATTTTCACAAACCTGGTACCAATGGAAACCTCTCAAAGCATCCTCTACACCAAAAAAATGGATTTATTAATTTTAATGAGGTTAAGTATTTTAAAAATGGGAAATATAGTCTGTCATTTAGAGGAACAGTTCTAGGTAGTTCAACCACCAAGTTTGATGAGGCATGGTGCCCATTCCTTCTCCTACAAGAAAAGTACCATGGGGGATGGCCTTGCAGAGTACCCATGCCTATTTTCAGGTATTCAATGCATCTTTTGGTTTTTGAAAGAAGAAATTTGAATTCCTTCTCTTCTCCCTCTTCTCTTTCTCCCATTATGATATATAATGTAAAAATCTCTCATTTGAGAGGAGGATGTTCTAAAATGTAAAGGGAACTATGTCAAAATTATCCTTGAGTAGATGTGAGTTCAGAAACCTTCATTTTGAGTAGCATGCAATGTGTTTTGTACCTTCTTCTACAATTGTAATGGTCTTTGCATGTTTCTATTGCAATAAAACTTGTTTGTGGTGTTTTCTCAACCCTAACTCATGTTATTTGTAACTTTTCCTCTCTTTTATTTGTTGTAGTGTGTTGTGCATGCTTTTCTCATTTGCAAGTTCATTTTGTTGTGTTTCATGGAGAATAGATGGTAAATGAATTTTTGGGTTTGTGTCACCTCTGTTTGACCTCTCCCTTCTCCATTTTTCTTCTCCCTTTTCCCTCATTAGAGTGTCTTCACCCTTTTCTTGGTGTTATCACCTCCCCTTAGTGTAGGATTTCATTTTATGCATCTCTCTCTTCCCCTGGTCCCTTGGAATGTTAGAGTAGGATTAGATAGTTGCATTTCTAGTAGTAGGAGTAATTTAGCATTAGGATTAGGTAGAGGAACCAACCTTCTCTAGAGGTTGATCTCACTTTGTAAGTCCCACACTTATGAGATCATCCCATGTTAGCAAAAAGTAGGGATCTCGTAATGGACAAATCCTAGGGTTCTACTTTTCGCGATAACAAGACCAAGAAAGCAGCGGATGTGTCAAGATAGATAGATGACGATCCCCGTGACCTGACCAAAAGTGCATATAAAATTGAGAGGTGTAGAAGAGAGTCACAAAAATCAATCAAAGAACGTAGATGGACAAGGGACAATATCACCAGTGAGTACTTTTCTTACTTAATATTCATGCATATAACAACATATCGATGACATATAAAAGTGATGATATGTGCATAATTTTGTATCTACAAAGTGAAATTTGCATAATTTTGATACATGTTATTTTAATTTGTAGCTAAGGTAAAATAATGTATCAAGTAGTGGTAAAAAGGGGGTTCACACTTCAAAAGTCGGCTAAAGTGTCAATATTGCACCCAATTTGAACTAGATTATATATATATATATATATATATATATATGAGCAAAGAAAACATAATGAAACAAAATAAAGGCTATGGGGATCCTCTAAGTTACTACGCATTCCCTCACTTTAAGGTTCATTCTTATCCACAAAGTAGATGGCATAACAATAATATTACTTGGTTTTATAAATGAAGAATATCAAATTGGATTTTTGTTTTTTTATTCGGTTTATGAATGGCCCATCTAGAAGGCAAGTCACCCTATTTGCATATAGATAATGTCCCTGTGTGGGAGAGTATTTGAAGTTTCATGTAAGAGCTAGATCTATGTCTCGCGTAATGATCCATAATGGAATCACATACACCATGTTCACAAAAGGATGATAGGGAGTGAGCATTCGAGTCTAGTCTTGAGTTATGTTGGCTTTCAATTGTCCTAATCAGATTTTCCTATTTATTATTTATTTTATTCCTCGAGGGAGGGAACTTGTACTTCCATGAATTCCAATGGGTAAATTTATAGCGCCGTTTTATAGGAGAGACGATAGGAAAGAGTCAATTATGAAAAGAATGCTTTAAATGTTGTTTAAATGTCTGGTTTTGGTTGTTTTTCATGTAGTGCTTCTTTTGGGAGGTACTCTTTCCTACTAAATCACTCAACTCCCTCAAATAAGATAAAGACAAATTATAAAACTAAAACTAAAGAAAAAAAGTTAGATGGCGGCCATGGAAAAAAGGGTGCACTTCCGTTAATATTAAAGCTTTGTGTTGTGTTGTGTTGCATTGTAAAGTTAGAGACTATGAGAAAGCACGAGGTATAGATGAAACTCTTGGATGTGCGAACCAGCATCTGCATATGCGAGGTGTGGATAGAAAAACAACGAAAGCGAAAGCCAAAAAGGTTTCGGTTGACCAAGTGCCGCATTAGTCGCCTAAGCCTTCCATACCTAGATGTTGCACGTGCATGTGCCTTCCACTCGACGGGGAAGGCGACCATTCGTTCCCCCACCCAAATATCAGACGGCCTTCAATGGCTTGCAATTATTTCTTCATTCTTTGCCAAACAAACTAACAAATTATATAAAGCTATGTAGGGAACTGAATACAGGATTTTGTACCCCATTACGTCGTACATCAAATCTGCTAACAGTTCGCCAAAATCTGTTAACTTGTCGTTTCTATTTCGGATCACGGATGGCCTCAGGCATGTCTTTGAATTCCATCGTTAAGAGGGAAAGCACAAGATTACAGAGTCTTACTGATGTGATTTACTACCAAAGAGAAGGTGGGCATAGACCAGTTGTTTTCTACAACCCCTGCTGGGGCCTGAGCTGGTAATTTTGTCGAGCACTATCCCCTTTCTCAAGGAAGGTGAAAGCGAACGGCTGTATTGGATGGTGAGCTGAAATGACAAAGAAAAACAAAGACCTTTCATACCCTAAGCAAAGTAGGATGTTCGTATTCTTGCTTAGGTTACAGCTACTTCATGCCTTGATCATAAAATGACTAAAACATACAAAGTATATAAGCGGCCTTTGGAGAGAATGAGGCCACTCGCTTACACATCTAGCAATAATAAATTCACATCTGTTATTAGGCGAAAGTCGTTTGCACTGCCGGAAGGCACCATCCCGTCTCACACCAGGCAAAAATGGAGGGCGGAGGGCCTGGAATTTGACGGTCACCCCTACCTGTCAAAAGGAAAATGTGTGACGGTCTCACCATATATACATATTTCAATTTACGTTTTAAATAATATTTAAGATTGTCAAAATAAAATTGGATTCATCTTCTTAGCTTCTTTCTGCTTGAAGTTAAAATAAAATCTACATTGAAAATAACTGAAAACTACTCTATATTTAAAGATTGTATAGAGATCATAATTCTAAATTTAAGTAAACTGGAATTAAAATAGTAAATTACTAAATGGTTCAAGAAAAATCAGTATAAAATATCTTGTAGTTTCACTTAACAAAAAAGAATAAATCACATTTTTGAATTTAGGAATTGTAATTAAAGATAAGCGAGTTCTTTCTATAAAAAAATTTGAACAAAAATCACATTCAAAATAATATGTTATATTTCTAAATTATAATTTTTAATATGTTAGATTTTTCTACCTCATATAATGTATGATTGCTAACATTTTTTACGGTTTATAAAAAATATAAACCTTCAAATTTACAACTTAGATAAAAACTAACTAGTCTAAATTTATGGTTTAAAATTTTATTAAATTGTAAATTACGGTTAAAATATGGAAAAACAATCCACAAACCATCAAATTCCAGGCCTAGCGGAGATGAATATGTTGACGACACACGACCTCGCATGAGCCCTATACGTGGTGGGGAAAGGAAAGAATGGCAGAGAGAATGTCGAGAGAGAGTGAAGTGGAAGATAATAGCAAAGAGAATGTCAAACATAGAGTGAAGTGGAAGATGTCAAAATACACTCACTTTAAAAATATGACTATCATGATTTACGGGTAAAATCCAAACTGGTGCCAAGAAATTATACGGTAAATATTTTGATTGTGTCCCCTTCTACCTTGATTTGCAAGATGCTGATGCATCCTCTAAATGTATTTCTACCTCTTCCTTTAGGAATAAGTCTGCCTCCTCTACCTCTTCCACGACTTATAGAATCCTGAGACGAAAATGCATTTTCTATGCCTGTATGTAATCTATTTAGCCTTTGCTCATGGTTAATCAAAGAGGCATGCAACTCATCTATTGACATTTGACTCAAATCTTTAGTTTCCTCTATAACAACAACAAGAGGATCAAACTTAACATGTAAAAATCTAAGGATTTTTTCAACTATCCTTTGATCTTCTATAGTTTCCCCATGTGATTTTATTTTATTCACAAGCCCAACAACATGTGTAAAAAAGGATTCTATTGAATCAATCTTTCATACTTAGATTCTCAAAATCTTTTCTAAGCAATTGAAGTTTTGTTGCCTTAACTTTATCCTTACCTTGGTATGCGACTTGGAGAGTTTCCCATGCATCCCTGTGCTTTGCTGCTGCTGCAACTCTGGGAAGAATACTCTCATGCATTGCTTGATGAATGTAAAAGAGGGCTTTTCCATCTTTCTTCCTTTGTTCCTTCAATAGATCTTTTTCTGCTTGTATTAATGCATTAAATGTTGTTGCATTCGCGGGTTCTTGATACCCATTTTCAACAATATCCCAAACATCCTAGGATCTAAAAAGAGCTTTCATGGTCGAGACCAATATTCATAATTTTTTCCATTAAACTAGGGAGTCTGCAAACTAGACAAAGATGCTCCAAATGTGGACACCATTAATGGTTGTCAATAACCTTTGTTGCGATCTAGAAGCACATCAACTTAAACTTGATGATTAAAATCACCTGCTCTGATACCAGATGAAGGGAAAGAGGTAGAGGAAGATGTCTGTGATGGTAGAATATAAACAACAAACTGAAAATGCAAAGTGCAGCAATAAAATGCACAAAATAAACACCCAACAATGGAGAAAATATAACACAAATCACATAGCTCAAAACATAAATAAAAACCAGCAAATATATATTTAGATTTCTTGAAAATCTACAGTCAGAGCTTCACTTCTCTGTTCTTCTCTTCTTCCCCACAAACTTATGTATTTTTCTCCTCTTCTTACAATGAACAAATGCAACACACAAACCAAATACATTCAATCCATAAATTAATTCATTCACGGTTGCATGTCGGTGGTAGATGCACCTACACAAAAACATTAAATTCATTTGCAGATTTCAAGAGAATGTTAGAAATAAAATCTTCACATTCCTAAATGCATATCTTTCTTTTCATTTGCCCAAATCTAATTTTGTCGAGAGATTTTTCGAGGTGTCGAAGGTGGAGTTAATACGGGTTGTTGAGATTACTTTTTCCAACAACCATGAAAATGCGTAAACTCTTGAACAAAATATACACTAATTAAATGAAATTCACACATTTAACTAAATTTAATTGTAAATATAGCCTTTTATAAAATGATAACACTTATTAAATTTATAGCAGAACAAAAACAAATAACATATAACACCACCCACATATTGTTAGATTATTTAGGAGGGTGGGGGTTTTCACAAAGACAAGTGGTGATCACGACATGTGTAGAGAATAGGAAATCTTTCCAAACAGATTGACAATGAGCGAACAATTTTCACGAAGGAAGAAACCATGAAGGCACTGTAATTCACTATTTAATGTAATTAAAAACCGAATTCCCTAGGCATTTTGGGGGAAAAAACGAAAGGCTATCTCCTAAGAGTTTTTTTATGTAGAAAAAAAGGAAAAATATAAACTATTTTTAACCATCAGAAAGGCCAAATGCTTTGCCAAGTCTTGTTGTTGTAGACGAGAGGTGCAATCGAGAGAAGAACAAGGCAACAACCAACACAACATGAAGCATGGACTTGAGGGTGATTTCCTTTCATGTCATCTCTTGGGATTATCATGGTTAGGTGCTTCCAAATTTGATGTTTATTTAGACCTATGTTCCCCATTTTCTTCCTTTTCGTAAAGACTTTATCTTGGCGAGGTGATGAGGACTTGTGTCATCAAATTTTCTACGTAGGTCTCACCACAGAGGACCGTAGGATGCACGTAAGGAGCTCCATGGATGATGGTCTTAGTAATCGAGAATATCTTAAGGAGGCCTTGAGGAGGCGATCTACTAGCAAATATGGATCCCTTTTTCACTAGAGCCGAGGGGAATTAAGGCTTAGGAAAACTAGGCAACTGCCTAGGGCGCTAAAATTTAGGGGGTGCTAATTTATTTTATTTTACTATGATTTTTATGAAGAGTAGATCAATTTATTAGTTCCATATATGCTAGTAGTAGTTAGTGTCCAACCTTACATACCAATTCAATTCACTTCATTCAAAATAAAATTAAAATTACATAATTATATTAAGAATATGATATTTAGGAGGCCTCAAATATTTATGCAAGTGATTTTGTTGCAGGATTCTTAAATTTAATTCATACTCATGTATTTTTCATACTTTGTATTGTTTTGAAGTCTTGGAAGTTTTTTGGAGGAGAGATCAAGAAAGGTGAATATGTAAAGAACACGGGAAAAAATAGTTGGGAAATATATGAGAAAAAAAGGATTATGATAGACTATATGTTAGAGAATTAACTAAGAATTTTAGGTTGTAGTAGATACTAAAAATTATTAAGAAATTTTTCTCTAATGATAGAGACATAACATATTAAGTAATACGATATTTGGTCATGGTTAATTATTTTTCTACTATAAATTTTATTTATTTATAGAAGGCATTAACTCTAGTACTGGCTAGGGTACTAATAACCCTTAATTCAACCCTTACTAGAACTTCGTGAGAGACATGGTGGCTAGATATCATGAAAAACGGGTAATACCATATTCTGCCATTTTTTTATGGACTTGAGATGCGTACTCTTGCAAAGATTCGTTGTAGAAATTGATCCGTAGTAGAACGATTATAATTAGCCATCCTAGAGGACCCGGTTGCAAATGAGATTTATCTTTCTTCCTAGGCATGGAGAAGATAAGCACTATATATGCAAGAATACGATACATAAACAAGATGGAACCAAATACCTGCATGAATGAATTTGAATATAAATACATAAAGAGGAGGATTTTTATATAAGCTATATTCTTCTGCGAAGTTAAGATGATGTCGTGCTGATTCTAAGGTTCGTTTTGTCAAGATCACCATGACAATTTTATGATGATCGTGACTATTTTAATTAAACCTACATTCTAAATCTAACAAATTAGGAGAAAATGTAAATTTGCAGTCAATTTCTCATGTAGAGGATCATCATTAAAGGCATTTCACGGCTGGGTGGGTTGGCCTCGATTTAGAAGTAATATTTCTTTCCTTCAGAAGTGGTTGGGCTCTTCTTTCCTCCATGATAAATGGCTTAGACAATAATTTAACAATGTCAAACAGAATAAAATAATGCACATATACTGGAAAATGATGACTTGTAGGATGGTTCTTTGAGCAAAATTTCATGATATTGATAATGTCGAGTTGGGTAGGGAAACCTTTCTTGTTGGATATAGAAAGTTGACGGTAAATATGGTTGTTATTTGGTGTACATTTCACTTACATGTGGTGGATGCCCCTTGTGTATGTTCATTAGTTAGAGCATTGTCTTTTAGTTTAAAGTTGTACTCTTTAATTTTAATGCATATTCGTGAGAGTCTCTTTATTTGAACAATTAGTTGGTTTTGTATGGTTGGATTAGGTAGTTAGCTGATTGGTTTTCCACCTTTACCCCCTTAGAAGACGTTATCCACAAACACAAGAACATGCATAGAGCGGGTTAAAACTCATCTCATGTCTAGTGGATTAAACTATATCTAGTTTTAGTATATATACATATTTCCTACTCATGAACGTCTCTAAATGTCCGAGGTCGTGGGAACCGAGATCAACTATGCATGTAAGGAGGATGGTTTTTTTAGGTAAAATATTTATTTGTTTCTTCTTTTCCCAAAGTCATCAAGTTTATTTGGGTCTACTTCAATTTCGTAACATATATTATGATAAATTTATTTAGATCCTGAATTATGAAGTGTCGAAACTATGTTGAAAAACATAATGGACATTGCCAAATAGTTCTTTGAAATCTCCATAGAAGAAAAAGTTTTTTTCTACTCGAAAACCTAAGCCACATTGTCAAGGCTTTCTACAAGCTTTAATATCACCAAAGACAAATTCCTTAACTGGATGGATCTTTTGACACAACCATGTCATCATTGGAGGAATTCATCCATTTATGGCTTCATAAACTTGTAGCCTACATGTAGTAACCCTCCCCGAATGAAAAGCAAAAGGTAAATTCCCATGAGGATTTACAAAAGAGGAAGTGAAAATGACTGTTATTTATTTTTACTTAGAGAGTTGCATGGATAATGTTAAGGACATAGGAGCTCTAATTTTAAGGCTTCGGTAGCATTTTTGAAGCTTTGGGAAAAGACTTTGCTTATTTAAATTATACATTTGAGAACCATTAAATTATTATCCTCCATGTCCAATCCAGACCTAACCTTGGGATACCACCTCATTTAGATCCATGTGCCATCATTGTCCTAAGTTAGGAGATCACCTAGAGGTTTTTAAAAAAGCATATGATTTCGCGTATACATTCATATTTGAACAAAACTTTTCTTGAAGAACTAAATTGTGAATTTCCCCCATATCATATTATAGATAGAGAGGGTTAGGTTGGGTCAGCCATATATAGACAATATATGGCATTCCATAGATTCTTTCATTTTCCTTCGAAACAATGACGGATGAAGAGCATCCAAGTCGTACATAAAGGATATAGGGTTGAAGCATTCATGGGGGCATGTTTCAAAACTAGGGATTGAAAGGAAAGAGTATTCTCACACATATCAAAATATAGATTTTGGTGAATGATATTAGTGAGTGAGATAATTTAAATATATGTATCGATTTATTTAAATAGAAAGGTTTACTACACCTTATTGAAAAAAAAATATTGCCAAATAACTATATACTATAGGGTTCTCATGTATTGGAAAATTATAACCCTATTGCCTTCACTTGATTATACAAAATATCCCCAAATTGCCATTACTCCTTGGAAGTAGTTCCCAACCTCCGCCTTTGTTGTTATTGTTGTTGCTTCGCTTCATCTCACTCAATCGAAACATGAAAAACATAGACCAAAGTGTTAACAAATTTTATACATGCAAAAAAATGGTGAGAGAAGGATTTCTAATTGGGCCACAACAAATGATGCATAACATAAGTTTTATGTCTTAAAGTTATATGTTTCATTGAAAGAATCTTTAACGATGTGACCAATCGAGGATGTCTACAACAAACCATGATTCATGAAAGCAATTTAGAATGAAAGTATATGCGGTCAAAAATTGGATAAATCAAAGTGTAAAGAAACTCTCTACATGACAATAATTTGTTCCATTTTAACCATGCATAACAATCTTTAGAAATTTTACATTACCAAACTCAAATAAAATCTACATTCATATTGCTTCCTAAAATATCCATTCTCACTATCGAAAACAACCCCCACACCAACTACACCGCCCGCCATCGATCGGCCTAGGCTTGCTTAACCGCTAGTTTAGTAGAAATCACATGTTGATGTCGCAGTTGATCATTTTCCAAAAAGATTTGATATCACAAGAAAAAGCCATCCTTGAAACGCCAAAATGAATGCTTATGTCTTGTCGAGCAAATATTTTGTTTAGATATTTGTTATGGTCCACACTCGGAACAAAGGTGCTCCCTTCACTATCGGAAAAGACAGAAAATGGGTTTCACATGATGAATACATGTTGCACGTGCATGTGCCTTCTCCCTCCTTTTTCCTCGAAGTCGAGTCTCAGGGGAATTTGGAAACTACCTAATTACTTATTTCTTGTATTTTTGCCGAACAAACTACCTAAAGGCGTGTTTTTGGCGCATGAGCTCAACGCATGTTTGTGGACCCCATTATAAATTTCATCGTACATCATCTCTCACAATCTGTTAGCTTGTCGTTTCTCTTACATGCCTGTCTTTTGACTTTGAGTTTCTATGTCGATGTTCGCGAGCGAAGTCGCATCAATTTGACCATCTCTTCCCCGTAACATGGGTAACTTCTCCATCTAGTGGTGATTTGAGCGAAACCCACAAATTACACGTCAAACTTTAATTATTCTCATTTTTATATTCCAAATCCTATTTCTTTGTAAAAAAAAACAAAAAAATGAAAATCCTTTCAATATTCTAGTTTCGTGCATTCTCAATATTCATTCCTTATAAATGAATTAGAATAGATGTATTTAGTTGTAGACATCTAGCTGTGCATTGTTAGTGCCACATCTATATACAATCAGTTGATGTGCGTCCATACATAACAAGAAAGTCTACTAATTACAGCCTTATCGATTCAATTCTCTACTAAAGTAAAGGCAGCAGCAATGTAGGCCCTGGACCGTTAGTCGCAAAGTGAGTTTGTACAGAGCTTAAATGAATTTGATTATATTATATCAACGCGAGAGATTGTAGTTTTGTTGAACACTATCCTGTTATTCGATTGGTATGGTGGAAAGGTGAGAGCGACGGCTGTATTGGATGGTATTTGTGATCTGGAGTTAACACGAAGAATAAAGGGACTTCAGTTGTTCACATGCTTTTGAATAACTGCCGCGTAATGCCATTACAAATGGTCCTACTTCCTGCAACTAGGAGTGAAAAGGTCCACGACTCCCAATTATTTATTGATTCTTTCCGTGAGATAAAAATAGTGTTTTAAATAATAATATTCGCTCAATGACCTAGATTTATTTATGAAACCCGAGACTTCACAAAAGGACTACCACTAGCAATCGCATGTGTACAATGCAATGTGAACGCCGAACGGTATATGTTATTTGATTTAGAGGGGTAGTTAATTATTTGGGTGAAATTGTGTTAGTGTTGCAACGTGTTTGAGACGGTGATTGCATCGGTTTTTTGGTTAGTTTTTTGTTGAAAAAGCCTTTTTTGTATTGTCGTTAATATGTTGATAAGGAGTGTGATACTTCAAGCCAACAAGTTTGTATTATTGTACATGAATGAAAATGTCCTTGTTGTATACAACACATTTCTCATTAAGCCTTGATGTTCTTGCATATTCAGGGTCAATGTAGCCAATGGTAACCATAACATAGGTGCAGGTGTGGGTTTTGGCCGAGGAAATGTACTTGGCAATGCCAAATTCTGACAAATGTGCCTTAAAATTATCATCCAAAAGAATGTTATAAGTCTTCACATCCCTATGAACAATGCATGGGCTACAATCATGATGAAGATATGCTAATCCTTTTGCAGCACAATTAGTAATCTTTAGCCGAGTGTCCCAGTCTAGCTTTTGTCTTCTTTTATGATTCTATACGAAATTAAAAAAATACACTTGTTAGATTCTTCAACAATCCATTTTAATTAGAAGGTTAGATATTTATTGGATTCTTATGAATCTACAATGTACAGATCCATTTTTCTTCATTATGATCAGTCAAACATTTCATCTTTAAGCATTATTTTCAGTGTACAGAGACAAAACATCAAAATGCAATTGCCACCTTCTCACTATGGTGGGAGAGGAATAAATTTTTTTCCTCCTTGTCCACATCAATCAGTCCATGATTTGAATCTGGGAAATATCCTCCTGCCTTCATCTCCCAATACAATTCGTCCAACTTTGCATAAATCACCTGTGTTTGTGGATGTGATGTGTCTCCTACACAGAAAGCATGTACCATTTTATGGCCTTCAATCCAACTACACCTAGGTTTCTTTTGAATTCCTCTATCTTTCATCAATCTTCTTATCATTTGAACCTCACTCCACCTGCCCACTTCTGCATAAATGTTTGACAGAAGAACATAAGTTGCAGTATTTTGAGGATCCAACTCAAAAAGAAGAGTCGCTGTAAATGATCCTAACCCTATATTCTTATGTGCTCTACAGCACCCAACAAACATTTCCACACAACGACCATGGGTTTAATTGCCATTTTGATGATAAAATTTAGAGATTCCTCAAGATAGCCAGCACGGCCAAGAAGGTCAACCATGCACACATAATGATCAATTGTAAATGCAATGCAATAATAGCCACTCATGCGACTGAAGTAATTACAGCCCTCATCCACTAAACCTGCATGGTTACATGCTAATAAAACACAGGTGAAGCTTACATGGTCAGGGTCTGCATCCAGAGTGTTTCATTACTTCAAAGAGTTTGAGAGCATCTCAAAGGCCATTTTGTGCATATCCTGCAATTATGGCATTCCACGAGACTAAATTTTTCTAAGAAATTTTGTCAAACAGCTCACGTGCCTTGTGTATGCTTCCACATTTTGCATACATATCTACCAGAGAATTTGCAAGCTGCAACATTTGATAAAAATCCACTTTTGATTATGCTTTGATGGATGCTTGTAGACTGTTGCAAAGCTCCCATTTTGACACAGGCTGGGAGGATGGTGGATTTTAAGCTCCCATTAAGTGTAAGTGTTCTCTTTCAGAACCTAAAATACATCAATATTGAAAATAAGTTCTTGAACCATGCAAAAAATTTAACATTTTTGAGTGATCTCATTCAATATAAATAAGTTCCTAGGGCCTAAAATACATCAATACTGAACAAGGAAAAGAGGTTCTAACAAAAGCATGCAATCTGAAAGACTTCAAAACTAACTGAAATAAATTACTTTCAAGGCAGCTGAGAGAAATGAGTGAAATGCATACATTCAATTGATGTGTGACAGTGTCTTCTTGATTTGTGAAGGTAGCCCAGGGAGCACCATTGTCAATTGCATATGCATTGTGTGTTGTGAGAAATGAGTACTTATTGAATGGCAGTGAAGCGTTCTAAGAAAACAAAACTCGAATTACTTCTTTGTAGAATCATCAAAATCAAAACCAAATCTTGATAAACAAAAAGTTTTTGAGATTTCCACATGAGAATATATTCTTCTTGTTTTTATCTGGATTCAATAGTGTAAACATGTTTATTACTGTAGCTGAATTCAGATAAAAACAAATATATATATATAGAGAGATAAAAAAGAATAAGACTTGTCTAGTAGAATACTAAATAGCCTTTATCTTTAATTTATGAATAACAAAGTTTTCTAGGGTTCAAACCCTTGACCTGTGGAGAGGTAATGAAGGATACATTGTCGATTCCCCCATTCATCAAAAGAAAAAAACAATGTTTTCCATGGTAATTTGATAAATTAAATAACAGATCTCATTAAAACAAGGAGGATAATTACCACAATTTTAAATGGACTTGTTGCTTGTTCATGAATACACCTCAAATTGCTAAGCTCACACGAGCTGCAGTAAATTCCAGATGCATAATCACTATCGCTCGCACAGGGATCTAAAAGCTGAAAAATTCTCCCCAAATTTCATAAAATTAATACAAAGTGTACTCTCTACATTCAATTTTAAGCTGAAGAATTCTCCCCAAAATTTCACAAAAATTACATACAATGTGCACTCTACATTCAATTTTAAGCTGAAGGATTCTCCCTGAATATCACAAAATTAACGGAAAGTATATGCTCTACATTCAATTTTAATTTGAACAATTCTCCTCAAATTTCACAAAATTAACACACTGTAACACACTGTAAACTCTCGATTCAATTGTAATGAACCCTACAATGTACAAGAGCTACTTTTATAGTTACCTGGCAACTGCCATCCAAACAAGCATTAATGCAACACAAAAAAATCAAAAGCAAAAGCAAGAGTAAGAACATAGGTTTTATAATAGACATCCTCATATAGGTTTCTTTTGAATTCCTCTATCTTTCATCAATCTTCTTATCATTTGAACCTCACTCCACCTGCCCACTTCTGCATAAATGTTTGACAGAAGAACATAAGTTGCAGTATTTTGAGGATCCAGCTCAAAAAGAAGAGTCGTTGTAAATGATCCTAACCCTATATTCTTATGTGCTCTATAGGCACCCAACAAACATTTCCACACAACGACCATGGGTTTAATTGCCATTTTGATGATAAAATTTAGAGATTCCTCAAGATAGCCAACACGGCCAAGAAGGTCAACCATGCACACATAATGATCAATTGTAAATGCAATGCAATAATAACCACTCATGCGACTGAAGTAATTACAACCCTCATCCACTAAACCTGCATGGTTGCATGCTAATAAAACACAGGTGAAGCTTACATGGTCAGGGTCTGTTCCAGAGTGTTTCATTACTTCAAAGAGTTTGAGAGTATCCTTGCAAAGGCCATTTTGTGCATATCCTGCAATTATGGCATTCCACGAGACTAAATTTTTCTGAGACATTTTGTCAAACAGCTCACGTGCCTTGTGTATGCTTCCACATTTTGCATACATATCTACCAGAGAATTTGCAACTGCAACATTTGATAAAAATCCACTTTTGATTATGCTTTGATGGATGCTTGTAGACTGTTTCAAAATTTGCACTGACAGATGCATTTGCTTAAAAGCTTCAACAAACCCGTTTTGTGCATATCCTCAAAGCGTCCACATATCTAACGAATAGTTTGCATGCGCTTATGCTTCCAACTACAACGTTAAAAAAACACTGCTTTCTATTATGCTTTGATGGATTTCCATACCCTGTTCTAAAGCTCCCATTTTGGCACAGGCTGGGAGGATGCTGGCAAATGTTACGGGGTTGGCTTTTACACCTACCAATTCCCGTTGACAGTTCAATCGCTGCAAAACCCTTCTTCACCATTCTGCAGTTACGCGAGTGTGCTCCTTTCTTGTCATCAAAACTGTAATATACATACCATATTACAACCATAATTGTGCTAAACGGAGCTCTCTCGCTAATAGCCGTCCTAAAATCAACGCCATTATGCGTTAAATCAGTCTATGCAAATAGAGATAAATCTGTAACCCTAATAAACTACAGTTCGCGATTTTTCCCAAAAGTGACGGCCGTCAAATTTAACTTAGTCATAGAAATGTCCGCAAAGGCCTTTCCCATAGGGGAACGCCTTCGATGTAATAATATGTTATTTTATTTTCAACTATATCTTATAATATATTTTATTGTTGCATGTCTTTTAAATAAAGATATAATGCCAAAATTTATAAAATATAAAATTTGTTGGAAGCTTTAAAATTGGCTTTTCACCGGCATGATTTGATATCTTATTACCAAAGCAAATTGATAAGATAAACAAGTAGTGTTTGTACTATTACTTTTTTTTATCATGATGGTATCATTCTTATAATTGTATATTATCACTTTTTAATTTAAAGAAGAAAGTAATCGAGGTCCATCATCCAACCAAATTGATGTGGAACAATTTTGTTTCCCTATAATTTATAAATACATTTTCTAATATTTCTAACAATTTTTAATATTATAAATATTTTATTCCTAACAATTTTAAAGAATAAATAATATAATTTAATTCATATAAAAGAATCTAATTAAACGATATAAATTTTACAAAGTTAAATAGTTTTTGTCAATTTATATATTGACTTTTATTTTATAATCTTAACATAAATTTTCAAAAGTATATAATATAATTAACTATAATTCAATTTATAAATTTATTATTGAAGAGAGTTGATGTATTTAATTAATTCAACATCAAGAGGTATAAACTTTACCGTATTTTAGAATTAAAGAGCATACTAAATTGTATTTAGGTGCCTTATGTATTATGAAATCAGTAATATGTTCCACTCTTAGAAAAGCTTATTCATTATGAAGATAAAAAATATGTAATTCTATTTATCAAGTGATCTAACACACTTTAAGAATCAGAACTATAATTCTTTTTCAAGGTTCAATTTCAAATTCCTTTCTTCAAATTTAATTTGAGAGGCTGAGAAAATCCGACTCTTCTTCTATTAAACAATTATAAATTATGTAGAGAAAGAAATCAACTTCAACTCTTACACTCAATAAAATTTGTAAAACTATTTTGAATATATGTAGGTGGGGCCATGGGGATGCTGATAAAGTTATTAGATGAAAAGGCCAAGGCCAAGGCAGTGTTAATAGCATCTTTTTAGGCAGGGTGATATTTCTACACAGATTTGGCGCATTAGTTGGTTACAACGCGTAAATCTACAGAAAGTAATTTGAAAGCGCGGAGGTTGTAATCATGTTGAACACAACATTATCCACAGATTTTCTGAAAAGTGAGAGCGATCGTGGAAAGAAAAGGGGTCTTCGGTTGGTCCCAGCGTCTAATGCCTAAGCGCCGAGTCGCTAGTAGCTACTGTTAGTAGTAGGTAGCGATGTTGCAAGAAAACACGAGGATGATCCGTACGCCGTGCAATACCTGTGGGTTCCAACTTCCACTTCCACTTATTTCTTACTTTCTTTCCTCTGACTTATTTCGAGTTTCGTCAATCGAATCAATTTCACCATCTCCTCCTTACGAATTCCCTTACTCGTCATACTCGTCACTCGTCACTCGTCATTTCATTTCATTGCGTTACGAATGTATTAACGCACACCCATCTCTATGAGTCGTACAGAACTAGAGTAGGTCGCGGCCCGCGAGGCATTTAATAAGTATTAGTTTATTTGTTTTAGTATATTTTTAATTTATCGATTTATCTATTATTGATCCAAATACATTATTGGTTTACAAATAAAAATGCCTTTTCCTCCCGTTAGTTTTATGTTTAAGCATATTTCTTAATTTATGAATTTGTTTATTATTGAACCAAATATAATATTGGTGTGGTGTGTGTGTGTGTGCGCGCGCACACACACTTTTTTCTCCTCTACATTCATAAGTGTTTATGTGTTTCTAACGTTTTGTATTAAGAGTGGTGACACTCGTAATACTTTTGTAAGCATCAACATTCTTGGTTTCATTGTTTTTGTTCATTTTTACTCAAAGTGTACATTTTCACTTCTAATTATTTGATATCGGTTAATGTGCCAATATAACCATAATTTAAATTTGATTGTTGATAAATGCACAAGTATTGTGGATCATTTGATATAAATACACATTACAAACATTCATTTAACCAAAATTAAAGCTTATAAGAGAGATCAAACAATCCTCAGTGCATTTATCATTGTCTCAAGCTAACATTTCCTCATGTAATAGACTTTTACCTACATGGCACAAGATTTCATATATTAGATTTACTATTTTTTCTACATTTATATATCATAGTTACCAACCTTTAGGGCTTAACAACCAATAAGATAGTTATGTTATTCATCAATTCTAGCACAAACCTCCAAATTCACTTTATTTTCCCTAAAGTCTTAATATATCATAGATGCATTGGATTTATTTTAGAATTAAGGAAGAAAGACTATTTTATATATACAAAAGAGGTACAACACAAAATGTGAAGGAAAAAAGTGAAGCAAATGAGTAGGCACACAAAACCGCAAGTCAAATTTATGGTTTGTAATAATTGTCGAAAGCAGTGTCGCTCCGAATATTGGAAAAAGTGATGCTCGAAGAACCAATAGTGACAATGCTCATGATATCTCTTCTTGATTGGTTCCAAATTTTTGTGTAAGTTTTGCAATATAATTGAGAGCATGTTTCCAAAAATATATTCGAACTCAACTATTTCCGTATTACATTTCTTGAAAAAACAAATTGATATGTATCTACTCACATATTTAACTTGGAAAATATGTATTACATATTAATGTTGCATTTATTGCATTTACATCCTTACTTATAAAATTTAATTAAATCATTTCATAGTTTATTTATTTCTATAACATCTAGTTTAATCTATTTATTTGAAATACAAGATCCAAAAAGAATATTTGTAGACGCCTAATTTTATTATAGGACAAGCTAATTTTTTATGCAACTAGCTAAATGTTGATCTCATGATCCTTATGCCAATCTTGAATCCATTCATTTTGTAAATTATTATTATTATTATTTGTATTGTAGTTTTAAGGTTTTCTCTTCATAGAACATGTCATGAGTGTGATTTGATCTTAGAGATATTTACTTTATAAATATAAATCCTCACCAAAATAGCGAACTATAAATGTACATGGGGATGATGTCATCTTTGGAAGTGAGTACCCTACCTTAATTCTTTTCTCATCCCTTTGTAGAAATGTTTCTATTACTTAAGCTTCATTTTACAATACAGATGACCCTTTGAAAAATAAATTTGTTGAAAAGTCTCTTATAATAGTGCAACTCAAATATACCTCTTTAATATTTCTAGGAATTACTTTTTCTTTGCTTGTAGACAAAATCACGCACTTTGGGAAATTATTGAGTCCCGATTACATACTACTATTCATATGATTCCTAAGTAAGAATGGTACTAATTAACCAATTTCTTTGCTTTCTATTGTTACTTTCTAGTCTTACACTCTTACTTACTCATCAACCTTTCCAGTCTTTGGCATTTTTCATTGTGGACACTAGCGCTCGAGACCAAGATGTCGGCGCCAGTGCCCCCATCCAATCTGGGTTCCCCTTTCATCTTTGTACTTTACTCACACTTTTTGGGTCCTTTCTAGCCATTTGAGCATCTTGTCTTTTTGGTATCCGGCCTCTTCGGGGTTGATTACGAAATTCAAGTAAAGGAATCATATAAATACAAAGTCATGTGATCATAATAAAATACCAAGCACTAAGCATCTATTATCTCCACTTAAGATTGCTTCCATCAAGGCATCTAAGAGCTCCATTGCATCCATATAGCTCCATCACAAGGGACACAAGTATTGGTTCATATACATACACTTCATAGGAGAGAATTTCATTATGTTCCATGCACATATTTATTACATTCCACATGTAGTTATTTCCTCACTATCCAAGTGCAACTAGCACAAGAGCAACCTAGGGCACAATTTTGCACACACACACACACACACACACACACACACACACACACAAAACTACATTCGGTCGAGATGTAGTGTAATGGTTGAAATTGTAAGTCCACCTTTGTGGCGGATGAGGATAGTTTTTCCCTCATTTTGCATCTTTATTTTTGGGGATTTGATGTCTATTTGAGGGTTTTGTAGGTCTATACTTATTTGCAGGTTTATTGCGACCTCCACGATCACGGTGTGAAATCATAACGAAAAAGGTGACATCAACGAAGATCTTGCAACCCGAGAATTTGGGTTTCGAGAATTTTCATAAATTTCTCAGTCTAGTGTGATTATCGAGTGCTTCACATTTCTCTATCTTCCAACTCTGTGCACTTTCTAGAACTTGACGAATCAGCTAAGGCATCTTACCCTTATTTGCACATTAGGGTTCATTATTTATTGTTTAGTTTTCTTTGATATATTTTTGTATTTCATTATTGCATTCATTTACTACTACTATAACATTAGATTAGGCTTGTGTATTTGAAAGGAACCATAAGATGATCATTCCAATCCGCGAAGATGTCGATGATCATAGCGCACCGCATTTGATAAGCTAAAAGAAATTCACTAGAATAAATTTACAAAAGAATTTACAAACAAAGTGTAGCAATATCATATATTATTATGGAACTTGTCTTTGAATACAATGAGAATGGGCCTTGCTTATTTAGGTAAGGAAGATAAATCTAAGAACACCAAGGCCATAGATCAAGCCATAAATCAAGGAAATAACTAGTCAAGACCATAGATTTAAGAAATAACTAGTCATCAAAGAACTAATCAAGACCATAGATTTAGGAAAGAACTAGTCATAACAACTAGATAATATCTTCCTAATATCTAAATAAGATAAAATAAATATCCACACATAAGTGGGTGAGGATAAATAAAATAGAAGGTAAATAAAGTACCTAGGTGAACATGAGCTAAGGTAAATACCTACTCTAACAATAGTACATTTTAGCGTAATCAATACTTCTACTTAAATAACAAAATAGAATAGATCATCATAGAAGATTAGCTAAAATACCTCATGCTTAACCCACTCAAATATGCCTATTAAATAATTTGAGGAATTTCTATGTCTAACTCTATAATACTCATAAAAAGACTTTAACTGCATGCACATGCCATACGCTTACACACACACACACACACACACACACACACACACACGAGATGCATGGATATGTGTTTGTGTTATGTATCTACATTTACACTAATTATGAACACTAAACAAAAATAATGTTTTAATGACCCAAAATTGAACTAGAATATTTTAAGGTTTTGATTAACTAAAATTAAAGTAAACTATAGGGAAGTATAATAATAGTTAATCTAATATAGGAGGACTAAAACGTTGTAAATTATGCTAAGACAATATGGAATGATTTTAAATAATTATATCAAATGAAATAAAAACCCCGGTATGAAAAGATGTAAAAGAAAGGACATAGTTGATTGTTGGAGACTATTTCAAGGTGTCACGAGTCGATTGTGGATTCCGGGAATAGGGCGATCACTCGAAGTCCCGTAAAGGCTATACGGAAGATATAAGGAAGCTGCAGTGCTGGAAGTCTTGGGCGCCCAGGGCACCTTGGTCTTTGTAAAAGCTCAAAATCTGATTTTGGTAATGTCGCAAGATACCTGGAATATTATGTGTCCGCATCACATTGGATCGTTGAATTACGCCGGATGTATGAAATGATGTAAGATGAAGGAATGACCTACAAAAGATAAAGAAGTATCAAAACCCTAAAAATAAAAGATGCAAAATGAATGGGTCAGACTGACCTCAACTGCCACAACAGTGGGCTTACTAATCGAGTGTTGCACTACATTTTAGACCCAAATGTAGTTCTGGTGTGTGTGCATGTCGTGCCCTAGGTGCTCTTGTTCCAGTTGCACTTTGTGAAGTAGCAAGTAATAATAACTATAAAAAATGTAATAGCATGTGTGCATGGAATAGAATAGAATCTCTCCCCTATATTGCGTGTGTTGATGCAGATCTCCTAGCCTTAATGCATGACACTATGTGGATGCAAGTGATCTGATGGATGCCACTCTAGATGGAGTGACGGTAGTATGTGACGCTAGGACCCTCATTATGGTCTCATAAATTTATATTTTTAGGGTTCTCTTGTTCTAATTTCGTATGTAGACACCAAATTTGGGTCACAAACCCTTTAACCCCTATTCAACTTATCAATTTGCTTTACATGCACCTAACCATGACCCCTTACACACATTCTAATTAATTTAATTACCATAATTAAATTAATTATATACCTCACCCCTCCACCTCACCTAAGCCACCTCACCTCTCCACCTCACCCTAGACCCATTCCAACTCCATTTATTACCTTAGACTAAGTCCCCACTTATCCTAACCAATTAGGATTTAGTCTAACCCTAATCTTAATGACCTATTATCCCTCTAACCACTTTCCAACTCCATTTACCATCATTATTCACTTGTGACCCAGAACTAAAATCAAGATCATGCTAAATTTAGTAAGGATCAGGCTATTTCTAACAACTATGTCCTATTCTCCTTAACCGACACTTTGGTTATCCCTTGGTCGATATCGGTCACCTAATATGTCATCTGTTACCTTAAATAAGAGTTTATAACTCTTGGTTCAGGTTCTCAATTTGACTTCTTTGGACTTACGCTTCTTTCATTCAAACGTGAAACCATTCCAATGACCTTGTGACCTTCTAGAGCCCATCACAACATTCAGACGTCATTTGGCTCACCCATAGATTCCTCTAGAGTTCCAGAGTACACACGGGAAACATCGTGTTGCCTTGTTGCCAAATTTACTCTGAATCACCACCTTCTGAAATCACCATCATCATTCACCTCCAGGCTACATTCAACAAGTAATTATTGTCTCTCCTTTTTCATTTCTAATAGCTTAATTTATTTTATTAAGTTATCTACCATTCCCTCTATTTCTACCTTACTTGAATCTACTTTCAGAGCCTCCACCAACCTTATTCTGTTTTACCTTTCATAACTTGCCTAAACCCCTATATCAACATCTCTGAGTCTTAATTAAAATCCCACAAACCTATCTCAGCCCCCATTATTCTCTATGCAATCATAAAGAGCACCCAAACCTCAGTTTTTACATTTTTACCATATTGCCCCTACCGACACCGATCACCCAACCGGCGTCGATCACTACCCTATACCAACATCAATCACCTAGCCGATGTCGGTCTTTGTGACTGATAATATTTCTAAAAACAACGAGCTTATATCTCTTTCCAAACTACCCAGAACCTAACCGTACCTTACAGACCTCTATAACAACCTCTATCACACCTGCAGACCCCCATCCACCTATTACCTCTCTCATATTTAGTCATATTTGCATTTATTAGACTATATTTGAATTATTGTGCTTGTGTAGGATACCTAAACTACATAACTATAATAGGCCTATTTATTTCATGTTCTTAGCAAGCATTGAATTGTCTTAAAACGTGGATTGATAACCTTCTAGGAAGTATCTCACTTCTCTAGATCTAGCTCTTGCTAGAAATCCACCAATTATTACTTTTAACATTGTTTTGTGGTATTGTTTTCTATTTCAGGTCATTCCTCCTAGCCAAAGGGAAGCTCACACAATCAGCTTGGACAAAAGTCTATAGCGTGTACAACGCCTTCTACCATCTACATAACACATGTATTCCTCCTATGCATGTTACCTTCTTATCTGTTTTATCGCATTACTTTGAGGTGAAACATTTTGGCACACCCAATGGGACCCTATCATTTGGGTTCTTTTTCATTGTTCATTCTTAGGGAATATTTTGTGTGTCTATTTCCTTTCAAAAGAGTTCACATTAAACTTTCTCCCTAGGAACATTCTTCTTCTTCTACTTGTCTAAGTGAAATTCATATTTTGGGTTAAAAAGAAAACTTATTTTTATTCTATATTGCATTAGTGAAAGACATACTCTCTTCCTATTCATTATTGCTCTCATTAAATTTCACTTTCAATTTGGGCTTAAAAATCTCTACATTTCATCCTTGTGTATGTTGCATTTAAATCACCTAAATTTATTTACAACCTATATGTTGGAGGTCATGACCAACCGATGGTTGGCGAGAATTAAATATAGGTCACTTCTTGCACACACATCCCAAACCGAATCTCTTGAAAAATTACACACTTCTTAAACATCTTCCTTCCCGAAATTACCGTTAACGACTAATAATCGGATTAACGGCGGATCCAAGTTGGTGTTTTGTCTAGTCATCATATCAGAGTTGTACCACACGTACCGAAAGGTATATCAGGTCCCTTTATCCAAAACATACCTGAAACCAGCCATAGACTTCTTATAGGGCACCCTCGTTGACCAAAAACTCTATTCTACTCATAGTTAATTTTAAATGGCATAAGCCACACAACATAAAATCTATAACATAGGATTACATGTTTTGTTAGCTTTTGATTGATTGTGTTTTGAGGTGTGAGGCCATTTCATCTTTTTTTTCTTATCCTTCATGCCCCACCATCACAACTGGTGTATTTTGAGTTTATTTTGGGTGTGTTAGGACTCATCACTACCATACTCAGTTGTTGGGTTGGTATTTTCAGTTGACTTAATTACCAAAAATTCAAATTTTCATCTCCTCTCAAGATTTCACAAGAATGGTGGTTTCGGTCCAACGATCGATATCGGTTACCTCTTCACCGGCATCGATTTCTTGTTGGCGTAGGTTCCCTATTGTTTTGGTTATTTCTCCCAAAATAGTGTTCAATTCACAAATAGACATTTTTGTGACTTATTATGTCACTTCATCATATTTCTGAGTCTCTGGTATCATTTTCAAAGTCCAGTTTCACTTGATTTTCACCTCTTCATCTCCATATTTTAAATCTACCACTTATTTTGACATCGGTCCAATGATCGGTATCGATTACCCCTCTCCACCGGTATCGGTTAGTCAACCGACACCGGTCTCTGTGTTTTAATTTTTCTATCAAAACAACAACCAAATTCCACTTTCTAGATTTCTTTTGCTATCCTTTTCTATGTTTTTGTACCATCTACAGAACTCAAATTACCTGTTCTACCATCATTCACATGGTTTTGACTCGTAGACAAGCCAACGCTTTAGTTTTTTACGCTAGCCGCCAACCACTACCACCTAGTCCTTCACCACCTTTTATTTCTTCACCCATGGACCCCACCTCACCTATTACTATACATGTAGGTGATGAGGAGTTCAAAAAAACCCCTTGATCATAATCTCGTAGCCTTACAGCATTATCTAGCTCATTCATCTACCTCGTCACTTGTTAGGAACACTTATATACGGTATGCCTGTATCCATCCCTCCCGCTTTGGCCCTCACTTCCGTATCAACCACTACAAGTGTAGCGCTACCTACTTCCACCTTACCATGTGTTGTTTCTCATATCACTCCCACATCTTCTATATTTTTCGCTCCTACAACACCTTTTAGACACCTATAATTTAGCTTGAGTAATTTAAATACTTAAATTTCACTAATTATACCCTTTCCCGCAAATTGACGACATATCATCAATATAACACACTTCCTCTTCTATCACCATTAATTAGCTACATTACGCTAGTTAATTAACCCTTCTATCCAACAATGTTGCCAATTAATGACATTGCGTTAATCATGCCCCCTTTATATCTAGATTAATTAATTATTTCTAATTAATTAAGCTCCCTTTTCTATCTATAATAATTAATTATTTCTAATTAATTAATACCCCTTAATTCTCTCTACTATTTAATCAATAAATCATCACTTATTTGATTAAATCCCTCTCATAGTCTAAATCATGCTAATTATTCCTCTAAAAGCTTCTATAAGCTTGCACACCTATTAATTAATCAATTTGATTAATTAATAAATCCCTTCAAACCCCATGGGTCACTAAAGGACAAACTAAACTCTCATAAGGTTGACTCAACCCTTTCTAAGCCTTCCTTATCCACAACCAATCCAACCTCTCTATTTATCCCACATGAAGAGGGATGTAGAGATTCTTCTATTTACACCTACATTCCTTAATGAGCATAGAGCATCCACTATAGCCATTTTGTAATGTCCCCTTTCCTACACCAAAGGCCTAAGGGCCAATTTGAGTCCAAACCTTGTTCATACCCAAGGGGATTTGTACGCTGGGAGCTATTGGGTATGAATATCTAGTCCATTTTTTTATAATTCTTCATTGACATATGCAAAAAGTGATTTGGAAGGACTAGATGTTACGTTTTGTCGTTAGGAAGGGGCCACGTGGTACTAATATTATAATTTTGTTTTTGGGGTCACTTTTAGACCATGACAACTTAAAAAGGAAAAGTAACTTAAGTTACTTTCATTTTATTGGCCCTTCTAAGGGAAAAATGCGACTAGGGTTTATTGGGGATCTCTTTCCTTGGAGAAGTCATATAAGGAGTTGGGGGAAAAAGGAAAGGCTTTCTTGCATACCTAATTGTCTCCTTTCATGTGCAATGTTGTTTGTAAATCGACAGCTTGTGGAGTGAAATCCCATAGGAACCCTAGCTTCGATGGTGAGAGATCCATCCCTAGCTAGTAGGGCATTCTTCGGTAGTGAGAGATCTACCCTATCTTGTCATTTTGGAGTTGTTTTCAGGGCTGATTTACAGAGATATTTTCAGAGGTTTCAGAGGAAGGGTTTTGAGGGTTTTGGAGACATTTGGGGAAGATAATCAGAGGGTTTTCAGATCAGATTTACAATGCCATTTGGGCAGGTGGTTTAACATCACTTAGAAGGCCTTTTCATCAATTTCCAACCCTTTTCCAAGCTAGGTGACTTGTTTGGAATATTGCAACCTTTATTTGGAGGGTTTCTAGTTGGCCATTTTCAGATCTGAAGGTTGAAATATCATCTCCTATATTTATAAATGTTATTTCCAAAGTCTCATAAATTTTGCACTTGTATTTGGAGAGTTACGAATTTTAGAAGTTTTCCATTTATCTAGGACACACTTTGTAATTTTCGACGACATTTTATTATCTACAAAATTCCAAAAATAGTTTTCTTATGTTCTTTATAATATTAGAAAGCTCTCTTTATTTTTTCAAGTAATTTAGATGGATATTTTGGGAGATATTAATTTTCTTTAGTTCGCTACCCAAACTGTAAAAATCTACAAAAATTAGTATTTTATTTGGCTGCAAATTTTCAATATTTTGTGCATTTTTAAGTGGTATCCCACAAGGGATATTTTAGTGGTATTAGAGCAGTTTTTTCTTCAGCCTATTGGGATTGGAAGATGGGAGACAAAGACAGTGAGGATATAGGTGTAGATCTGATGAAACAATTGTTCACCAACATGGTAAAGCAGCAGGAGACTACCAATCTCTATTTGAGCCAGCTCACTAAGAGATTAGCACAGGACAAGATTGGTGCTCATGCAAAAAGAGGAGAAAATAGCAATAGGGGACAACATGGTTAAAGAGGTTAGGGTGGACATTCGGGGAAGCGATCTCCCATTCTTACTACCAAGCCTTTGGGGCTTCACGAACCTTTTTTCTTGAAGGATCTAGAAGTTTCACAGTACGGCGGCCGAGTGGATATTGTAGATGAGGAGGCTTGTTGGGAAAAGTATTATACCTTAAGTGATGGATTTTGTGACAACATGCCATTCAGGAATATTGTAAAATGAATATTGGCGGAGGCATGAGAGATCATCAGAATGCAGTGCAGGAGTTGTAAAGGAGATTGGGATAGATTTATATTCCACACTTCGATGGTTCTAAGAAGTGTACTTGCATAGTCTTGAATTTAAAATTTGAAAACATAATTTGAATTGAATCCTATGCATGAGAAATATGTAATTAAGTTTGCAATCTTACATCTTGAGGGAGACGCTCATGATTGGTGGCATCATGGGTTGATTACCATGGACACATATACATCACGACTTATGTAGGGTTCACATAGAGGCTAGTGAGTAGATTTGATAGGAGGGACCTCGGACAGGTATTTTAGAGAGTTGACTCATTTGAGGCGGACCGGTTCCTTGGATATGTATATCATGATTTTCAAAGACTATCGGTCATGGTACCTAATGTTACAGAGATGAGGTTGATTTCCCTATTCACAGTAGGTTTGATGAGATGCTCTCGTTGGATTTTTGAAGGAATTTGAGCCTTATTCTTTGCATGAGGCTATTAGGACAGCTCGTGACTTGGAGTTATCCACTCCTAAGTCGAGGTTTCCACCTCAAGTATTGCCTAGTTGTTTCCCTTATAGATCGATGGTTTGTAGCCAAAGGTACCTCCACCTAGGTAAGATACATCTTGGAGACCATTCAGATCTAGAGAGGACAGAGATGAATTGAGCCAAAAGAAACTATATTTCGATTACCGCACACCTTGGGTTCAGGACATGATTGCAAGGGTAAAGGGAGGGCCCAATTCATAGAGGTCTTTAAGGAGAGTGATGGTGATGAGGAGTTGGACACACAGGATTAGAGGATGGTGATGATGAGGCATTATATAGTGCAGGTGTTGAGTAGGATAGTTAGACTTTTCCCAAGAGACTATCGCCGCTTTTTCTAGTACCTCAAGTTACAAAGCATTCGAGTTAGGGGAGTTTTGCGGGGATAGCGAGTAGTGGTACTCATTGATAGTGGGGCAACCCACAACTTTATTGTTGCCTCATTTTTGAGAGAGGCGAGGGTTACAAACATAGGAGTTTGAGGGATTCATTGTGGTTGTAGCCAATGGAGATTCTATGAGATGCACACAATGGGTTCCCCAATTGAGCATCATGATGGGTAACTATACAGATTACCAATGATTTCTATATTGTTGGTATTGGAGAGACCAACATAGTGCTTGGAGTATAGTGGCTCCATTCCCTTGGTGAGTTTCGGACTAACTTCCAGACGATGGAGCTAAAGTTTAAGTCTGAAGGGAGGAATGTGATCTTGAGGGGCTTATCTTCAGAGGCACCCCGAGTTGTTATGGCAAGAGGATCGAGAGGATTTATAGGCACAATGGGGTGGATTGGGTAGTACATTGTTTGGTTTCGACCAAGAAATCAGAGGATGGACAACAAGAGTATCATGTGGATATACAGGGCTTATTGGATAGACATAGTGCAGTTTTTGGTGACATACCTCCAGGAATACCTCCAAGATAGGGGATTTGAGCATGTGATTGAGCTCGAGGATGCTAGACCACTAGTTACTTCTCCTTACCGTCACCCCAAATGGTTTAAGGATGAGATCGAGAAGACTATACATGAGATCATTGATATGGGGCATGTTAGACTAAGTTTCAGCCCTTTTGCTTCTTCTTGGTATTGGTGAAGAAGAAGGATGTGACCATGCGAATGTGTATAGACTACCGTGCCTTGAATAATAAGACAATAATGAACAAATATCCCGTACCACGCATTGATGAGTTGTTTGACGAGCTACATGGTGCAATCTATTTTTGAAAATATATTTACGATCCGGATATCATCGAGATCAAGGCCGGGAGCAAGATGTGCATAATCTGACTTTCAAATGACATTACGGTCACTTTGAGTTCTTGGTGATGCCCTTCGGATTATCTAATGCTCCAGCCTATATTCCAATCTTGCATGAATCATGTCTTCAACTCGCCACTTGTGGAATTTTGTATTGGGTTTCTTTGATGATATTTTAGTCTACAATAAGACTTGGGAGGACCATATCGTGCACCTTGGTGAGATATATTGATTTTGGATCAGACTTGCATAGGTAAAACACACAGAATAATTATATTATTTCTCTATATTCAATTCATACGGGATTAATACATACTGAACAAGCTGCAAATATATAGGGAGATAGTTTCCTATTAAGTAGGAAACAACTCAACCACAAATCTATATATATGTGAGTTGTTATAACTCCCAAACAACTCACGTATATAATATAATAACCTGATATTATGAGTTTGTTTATTACAACTCATAATATATTACATAATATTATTCATCCATATATATGAATAATGTGAGCACTATATAAGTATTCCTAACAAGATATTGAGGATATTATAAACTAATTCATTATATGCGAAAGGTTATAAGTATGAGTTTGGCTGACCGAACTTCTATACTTGGGATATGTGATTGGTGGGGTACGAAGTGAAGGTGGATAGAGAGAAGATACGTGTAATTCTGGATTAGACACCACCTAGTACATTGACACATTTGAGAGGATTCGTGGGGTTGTGCACATACTACAAGAGGTTCGTGAATAATTTCTCTCGATTGATTGCTCCATTAACTGATGTCACCAAGAATGGGGATTTTTCTTGGTTAGAGGTAGCACAATGGTTTTTGATCATCTCAAGGAGGTGATGAGTTCGTGTCCCATTCTCACATTACAGATTTCTCTCACCCATTCATTCTAGAGTGTGATGCATCAGAGAGAGTGTTGGGGCGGTTATCATACGAGATAGGCATCCCATTTCCTATGAGAGTCGAAATTGAAACCTGTGGATAGAGGGTATTCAATTCACGACAAGGAGATGTTGGCCATTATGAATGCTTTGGCCAAATTCAGACAAGTACCTTATGGGAAGAAAATTCATGGTTCGTACAGATCAAAATAGTTTGAGGTTCTTCTTAGGACGAAGGAGCTCAAAAATCACCAGCAAAGATGGGTGAACAAGGTACAAATATATGACTTCGACATAGAGTACACTAGAGGTAAGAATAATATTGTTGTTGACACTTTATCTAGGAGGCCTTACCTCACTTCTATGCTTAGTTCTATGTCTAATATTTCAATGGATTGGAAGGCTCATATACTTGTTGAGTATTCCAAAAATCAGTTTGCATGTGAGATCATGGATGGTATTATACAGATGATTGATACAAAGTAGTGGATGATCTCATTTTCTACAAGTATAAGATTTTCCTTATACCAAGATCCAAAATGAAGAAGAAGATCCTTCAAGCAAGATACATGATACACCACTAGCTAGGTATCTTGGCTATTTCAAAACATACGAGTTTATCACGAAGATATTTTCATGGAAGGGGATCAAGGACAATGTCCTTAATCGTGTTAGAGAATGTATGGTTTTCTAGCAAGCCAAATCCGAAGCAGTCTTTTCAAAGAAGATTACTTAAACCTCTACCCATTCCCAAATAGAAATGGGAAAGCATATCTATGGAATTTATCATAGGGCTTCCATTAGTGCATAGGCATAGCTGCATTTATGTTGTAGCGGATCGATTAACTAAGTATGCTCATTTATTTTCCCTACCCAAGGGGCACGAGGTAATGGATGTGGCCGGATCTTCTATACAAGTATTTTTAGGCTACATGGCTTGCCTTAAAATATTGTCGATGTGAGGACAATATCTTCATGAGCACCTTTTGGTAGGAGATCTTCATATTAGCATGTATGGAGTTGACTCCTAGCACTAGCTACCACCCACAGACAAATGGGAAGACGGAGATAGTCAATAAGTGGATAGAGGGCTACTTGCGGATTTATGTGTCAAGACATCAGCGGGCATGGATTAGATGGTTACACATGGGTGAGTATTGCTACAATACCACCTATCAAATGAGCATAGGTATGACTCATTTCCGAGCCTTGTATGGGTACGACATTATTTATGACATTCATTGATTTGGTATTACCAGATAGCCAAGCTCCCGAATCTCGAGATTAGTGACATGAGAACCGGGATATTTTGAAGGATCTCGGAGAGAACCTTTAGAAGGCACATAATCAACATAAGGTATACACAGATCGACACATGATAGAGAGGTATTTTGAGGTTGGGGATCTAGTATTCCAACGTTTGTAGCCATATAGGAAGTCCTCACTAAAGCGAAGGGTGCGAGAGAAATTGAAACCACGGTTTTATGGTCTTGTATCGGGTAGTTCATCAAGTTGGGGTAGTTGCGTATGAGTTAGAGCTACCGGAGCATGCAGAAGATACATATTTTCTTCCATGTTTCATACCTTAAGAAGGAACTCGAGACATCATATTGTACCATCTATAGAGTTTCCACCACAAGATGAGGAGGGGAAGTTGGTGTTAGAACTAGAATCCATTATTGAAAAGAGACAGAGGGGCTTAGGAGAAGAGTGATCCGAGTATTTGCTGCAGTGTAAGGGATTGCCACTTAAGGATGCTACTTGGGAGGGAGAGCAGATTTTGTAGCATCCTAATTTGCATTTGCTTGAGGAAAAGCAAAATTTGGGAAGGGAGGACTGTAATGTCCCCTTTCCTATGCCAAAGGCCTAAGGGCCAATTTGAGTCCAAGCCTTGGTCATACCCAAGGGGCTTTGGATGCTGGGAGCTATTGGGTATGAATATCTAGTCCATTTTGTTATAATTCTTCATTGACATATGCAAAAAGGTGTTTTGGAAGGACTAGATGTTATGTTTTGTCGTTAGGAAGGGGCCACATGGTACTAATATTCTAATTTTGTGTTTGGGGGTCACTTTTGGACCATGACGACTTAAAAAGGGAAAAGTAACTTAAGTTACTTTTATTTTATTGGCCCTTCCAAGGGAAAAATGTGACTAGGGTTTATTGGGGCTCTTTTGCCTTGGAGAAGTTATATAAGGAGTTGGGGGAGAAAGGAAAGGCATTCTTGCATACCTAATTATCTCCTTTCATGTGCAACTATTGTTTGCAAATCTATAGCTTGTGGAGTGAAATCCCACATGAACCCTAGCTTCGGTGGTGAGAGATCCATCCCTAGCTAGCAGGGCATTCTTCAGTAGTGAGAGATCTACCCTAGCTTGTCATTTTGGAGCTACTTTTATGGATGATTTACTGAGAGATATTTTCAAAGGTTTCAAGGAAGGGTTTTGAGGGGTTTGGAGACATTTGGGAAGATAAATAGAGGGATTTTCAAATCATATTTACGGCAGCCATTTAAGCTGGTTTAGCATCACTTGAAGGCCTTTTCATCAATTTCCAACCCTTTTCCAAGCTAGGTGACTTGTTTGGAATATTGCAGCCTTTATTTGAAGGGTTTCAGTTGGCCATTTTCAGATCTAAAGGTTGAAATATCATCTCCTATAGTTTTAAATGTTATTTCCAAAGTCTCATAATTTTTGCACTTGTATTTGGAGAGTTATGAAATTTAGAAGTTTTACAGCTGTCTAGGACACTGCTTGTAATTTTCTAGCAGCATTTTATTATCTAAAAATTCCAAAAATAGATTTCTTATGTTATTTATAATATTAGAAAGCTCTCTTTAATTTTTCAAGTAATTCAGATGGATATATTGGGAGATATTAATTTTCTTTAGTTCGTTGCCCAAACTGTAAAAATCAGTATTTTATTTGGCTGCAAATTTTCAATATTTTGTGAATTTTTAAGTGGTATCCCACAAGGGATATTTCACATTTATCATCTTTGAGCATTCTTCCATTAGAAGAGCTTTCCTTCTCCATTTCTTGTATTCATCCACCCAAGTTTTGAAGTCATATGGAGATATGTCAAATGGTCTTGTAGCCATGATTTGACAAGACTCCATTCTTAGAAACCTTGGGATTTCAAGCACATAATCAACTCTTTGATTGCTAGAGGTCTACCTAGGTTCAATCTCATCTTATTTTTAGCATTCAATAAGAGATAGAAGTTAATTTGTTTAGCATGTTAGCTTGAAATATTCATTTCATGTTTAATGTAGAAATGTTTATAGGTTAGCTTTGTTTAAGCCCTTAGCATGATGATTCATAGGTTTAGCTTAGCATTGTATTGAAGCTATTAGGTGTTAGTTTCAACTTTACTTACATTTCTAACTATTTCATGCATACATATGGCACACCGGTGGGACGGGTCCTTAGTCCCTTAACATTCTAGTTCAAATTTTATTATTTCAAGTTTTTGGCTAACCCTTGATATACACATATGGAAAATAATGTTAAATTTCTTAGGATTTTTCTAATATCACATGTGTAGGATCTCATTTAGAGCTTTAATTCTAATGGGTTGTTGTCAATTTTGAGCTAACATACTAAAATTTGGAGTATTTTGAGATTTTTGTGTCATTGGTCATATTTTGACTACAGGATGGGCAAAAGCACACTAAACCGGCGCAGACACACTAAACTTGGTGCAAACACATGTTCCGATGCACACACACTCTGCTCATACTATACCTTCACTACTTGTTGAAACTCCTGTCAGCTAGCACACATGCCCTAACCCTAGCTCACATACCCTAACCCCCGGCACGCATAGACACCTAACCTAGGTGCAAACATTTTGTGTTTGTACCAGGCGCATATGTCCATATCTTGACACAGGCATCTCTCGGGTGGCGCAGGTGCACATTTGAGTTTTCATACCACCTTTTTCTAACCCTTGCATACACGCCTATACGCATACACGCCTATACCCTAGCACACACGCCCATATCCTGCCACAGGAATCTCTCGGGTGGCACAGGTGCACTACGGATTTAGATTTACATAGGGGTGCAACCACCCTAACCCACATGCACATGCCCTAACCCACGCAAGCAGTGCTTCGGTCCAAGTTGGCATATTAATTTTAGATTTTAAAAAAATGTTTCCTAAGATGCTGACATCATTGCAAGTTTTATTTTTTACATGGATATGCTAGACTAGACATTGGATGAACCTTGCATGTTAATTATAAGAGTAAGATCATGTATGCTCTTCCCTTGCATCTTTTGGGGCGATCTTGGGAATCATAAACGATTCTTATGTCTTTTGTTGCTTTGAGAATATGTTGAATGTCCAAATTGAGCAAAAATATATTTCACGTTTGAATTAAGTGTTTCCATTTGTTGATTTCTTGGATTTTGCGTCGCATATGCTCTTCTCTTGCATCTTAGGGTGATCTTGAGAATTAAAAATGACATTTATTATTTTCATGGAAAATTACTAATCCATTGTGTAGAACCAAAAACGCTTGTCAAATAAAAGGTGACGATAAAACAAAATTAAACTACTAATACAGTTTTCGTGTAGGTTTCCAAAATGCGTTCAAGTAAACCACATCCAATTTAAAAATGATAAAAAAACACACCACAATCAACACATTATATTTGCAAGTTCAGATAAGCGTACACCCCGTCTGCTTAAAACTAGGACATAACTCCTTTGGTATAAGCCTTACGCTACAACAATGGGGTTATTCCGGGAACGCCAAAGTAGTCCATGCAAGAGGGAACCTTGTGGATGAAACGAGAAGTGCTCCACATAACCCACTTGACTAGTATACCATTTGTGAGATTTAGTGTCACAAAATTGTCCAGACGACCCTATTAAGAGTACACAATGGACGCATTTATTTCCCACTGTGCTTGAAGGGGGAAAATCTAAGATACTCCAAGAATTAGTCATTGCATGATTGTTCTTAGTAAATTGTTCCTACCTCTTAGATGACTTGTGACACCTAGTTGAGTGAACCACCCAGGAAGCTATCTTTGACCAGGAGCCCACTTGGACCACATCAAAGCTAATTTGAGTTGAGATCTATTGTTCATCATGAAACATGTGAAGCATTACTTTTTCTTAGTTTTTCACTTTCCTTAAGGTGAGGCAAAACTCTACCAAAGTGAGGCCAACATTTTTCAAATCCAATTGATCTACTTCCTTCACTTTTTTTGACACTTTGTTGATCAAAAGAAGAGTGACTACCTTTGCATTATCAATTGATTGTTTCAACACTTTTTTTTCCATTTACACCCATCGATGTTTACGTTTAGGTTGTTAAACGTATAAAGTGTGTGGAGATGTTTTTATATCATTGATATCCTTTTTGATCTTAATAGCCAAGTCAAGATCATCATCATAGTTAGGCTTTGTTCATCACTTTGATTCTCCTTTGAATGGTTATCTTGTTTATATCATGTCACTATAATTTTGGTATTTACGTCTTGTTTCTTGTAAACTTTTCCTAAATATCTATATTGTAAGGTTATGTTATACACTCTTTAAAAATTCCTAGGTATACTATCGATTTAGTTTGATTTCAATTATTACCTCGATTGTGAAGATTGTTAAGTGTTACCACTTGTGCGTGTTATATCAATATCATCTTGTTATCAATACCTTACTTTCTTGTAAAGTTTGGTTAACATATCTTGGTGAAATTCTCCTATATCGGTTACCACTTGTGCGTGAATTCTCTTATATTGGTTAACCTATACCCCTAATCCTCCACATGCAGCCAGAAGTGGAACGGAAGATGTACTTCCCTATGTCCCAATAGTAGTACTATATTGAACTCCTACAGTCTACGTGGTGGTACTACTCCTAGAAGTGAGCCCCAAATTTTGTGTGCTCAAATTCTATGCAGATGATGCACCTGCAAAGTTACCTCCAAACAACAATGAAGACGTTTTCCCTACTATAGATGTACTTTCTATGTGACTTTCTTCTACCTCCCTTTTGCCCAAATTAGCTTGGTAACTATTGGATGTACTAGATACTTAAAAACCAAGTGCAAGGGCTAGGTTTTTAGGTAGATTCTGATGTGCATGTGGCCCAAGTTGTCTCTACTGGTGTGCTCTTATGTGAGGCCAAGGAGGGTTCCCTATCATGTTTTCCCAAATGGTAGAGTCCCCGATGCTCGGCTCTATGCCTTCTGTGTGAGCTCCAAATCCTTCATGAGCCATCTCTCTCCTCAATGTCATCCACTCTGTAATGTCATGTTGCTTCTCTATCTCCCTCTCATGTGCCTCATTATACTTAAACCTCATTTCTTATCTCTACCTTCTACGTCGCTAGGTCCACCATCTTTCACCAAATCAGCTCGTGCTCCTACCCCCGCACATGGTGGGGTTTAGCTAGCCATTAGATTTTCCTCTAAGTTCAAGGTTACCATTTAAGATCTTGATTGCTCATGGAATGCCTTGCAAGTAAGTTCCCCGGGATAATGTAAAACTTATATCTCAGCTACCTGCTGGGAATAATAAGTGGAAATTGAATACTCTAGAATATAATTTTTCAAAACACCATGCAACCAAGTATCCACAACGCGTGTCCAAATCAAATCAGCATCATAGAGGGCCTAAAATTCTTCCTGCATCCAAAAAATTCTTTGATACCTCCAATTTCATTTAGACACATAAGAAACTAACCACTCGTATAGTTCTATTAGTAAAATATCAAATAATCTCTCATACAAACAATCATACAAATTCTTTTCCACCCACGTACATGTGTCAAACTCAGATCCAGTGTTGAACCTCCATGCGTACTCTTCTTCTAGATCTTTTATCCACTCCTCAACACTTTCTAGGGTCAACTAGTACATCTTCATCACAAACCATCCTGAAAACAACTAAAAAAGAGGTCCTGGCAATGGAACCAATGATGCAGCCTAGAATTTACCATGAATAACCCAAGCGTGTTGACACATCACCCAGCCTGAGCTAAGCGCTCACCCAAAGCGTGCAAAGGTACTTGGCCCATATTTAGATTTACTTGTGCAGATGTGAACATGATGAAGATATAATGCATTTAGATCCATAAATAGCATAAACATTCCATAGATAATATTCCAGATCTAGATAATAAGTAATATCATAAGTTTATGTGTGCATCGATCCGACAAAGACTCCATAATAGCTCATACACAAAGTGTCTCTCTAACTACACATATTAATACTTATTTATAAGGGTGAGGAATTTCCTTCACCGCTTATGCACTTCCCAAAATAGGTTATATGCTGAAAATAGTCATGGGCCTTTATAACAACATGCACACATGCAAGTGTGATAATAATAGATCTCTTACACTCAACTGGGTAGTAGTATTCCTATTATTAACTCAAACTCATGCATGGCTCTTAGTAGACATTCTTCCCAAAATAACATTTGTGTGTCATACAAGTCTCCATCCCGTTGTGTGTTCCATACATTATCTCTTAAAATAGCCTCGTAACCATGAAAATGGCTAAGTCCCAAATCAATCTATCTTTCATGTGCATTTACTTCCTATCCTTCTCGCACCTTCAAATATGCCTTGCTCCTACCCGCGAATCTTCTCGTGTTCCCTCTCCTTAGTTTCATATTTTTTCTACTCAACAAACAAAAACATGGGGGCTTCATTAGCTGTAATATCCTATCACGTTCATTCATATTGAGGTAATTAAAATTGAAAAAAACAAAGTCAATATACCGGTAGATGTGAGAGGGTGAAAGGGTTTAAATTATTAATATTTTGAGTCAAGTATTGGGGTACGCTAGAGAGGTGTACCAAAGGATAGGGAGGTTTAATTTTAATATAAAACTAAAATATTTGAAGCCTAGTTTTAAAAAGTAAATACCTTAAAATTGCAAAAGGTGTGTGCTCATAAAGTAAAATTATAATCTCTTATTGAATAAGGAAATATCAATTAATATATTCTTAACTAAGAAATAATAATATGGTAGAAAACTAGGATTGAGTATGTTTTTCAACATGAGCGATATTATTTCACCATATTAATTATTTGAACTATTGATAAATGATTAAAGCTTAAATTTTTTAAGGTAATGAGTAATAAGTCGTGTATGGCTTCAAACTATCTTTCGAGAGAAAATACGTATTAATAAAATAATAATTGAGTGAGAGATGATATATTTTTTGTTTGATATATTAGGGTAGAAATAAAAAGGGGTAAATAAAAGTGTAATGGAAAAATGACTAAGTTACATTGAAAAAATAGTGGGTATTTTCATTCTAATAATATAACGGGAGGGTGGTATCATCAATTTAATAAATATAGGTAAAAAGTAACATTAAGGGTATTCTTTAATACCGTTCTAACGAATGTGTTATACCATACTTGTATTAAGTGAACCCCCATGAGCAAAAACCACGGTACCAAATTACTAACAATTTACTAAAGCACCTCCTAGTAAAATAGTAAGGACACTTATAAGAGTAGGATAAACAAGCTTGTAATAATAAATATGAGTAGAATTATAAAAATGATTCAAACATGTTATATTATCCCTTAAGCTATTTGTAGACACCCAAAATTTGGTCCCAACCCTCTAATCCTCTTTCAATTAATACACCCCCTTACCATGATCCCTTCCACACATTATAATTAATCTAATTATCAATATTAGGTTAATCACCACCTCACCCTTCCACCTCAGCTTGGACCCATTCTAGGGAATTTAAATAACCAAGACTAGGTCATCACTCCTAACATTGAGTCAACACTTCCCCTAACTAACTAAGACTCTTTCTAAACCTAATATTTATTGCCAAATACCTCTCCAATAAATTTCCCATATGTTTAAATGAGAACCAATACTCCTAACCCATTTACATTATTAACCCATGCCAAAAAGGGAAGAAACGAGCTATTTTGAGAAAAAATGACTATTTCTCCCTAACTAACATTGGTTATTCCTCACCGGTGCCGCCAAAGAACCTTCATCGGTTCCTTTAAATAAGGATTTTCAACTCTTTTTCTGGGTTCTTCCTTTGGTTAGCTTTTGATTATTCATCAGGTTCCTAGCATTCAATTGAGTCTCAGACAATCAAATACAACATTAGAGCATTCAAGTTCTTCACCAGCAACCAACCTCTTGCTCCATAGCCTCAAATCATTCACACGAGAGAAGTGCTCAGGCTTCCCTACCGCGACACTATATTTTAGACCCATTTCTTCTACGAGCACCCACCAACCACCGTCCTCTTCTAATCTCTAGATCTTTAGATAATTATCTTAACCAGGTTGTTAGTTTCTTAACTTTAGTCTTAGATATCTTATTATTTTCTATTGTACTACTTCTTTCTCACCCGAATACCATTCGTCACCCATCTACTTGATACCCTACCAACCTGAACCTCTCTTCCTTTCCAATCACCTCTCTCACCCTTTCTGAGCCTTCACCTAAATCCCTATACCCTATCCAAGACCTCAAAATCCCATTTTCAATCAAAAATTTCCCAAACCAACCTCTTTTCCTACCTTAGCACCTAATTTCCTCTATTGTGGTCGGTTAGCCAACCAATCTCAAACTAAAAATAGTGACCAAAGATCGGTTCCTCGATCAAGATCGGTCTCGTGGTCCGACATTTTCCCGAGACCAATAAGCTCATGCATTCACCCAAAACCTCTCACAACTTCGCCCGCACCTCCCTAATACCCTCTATTATACCTATAAACCTTTATAACCTACCACCCACTTTAAATGTAATCTTGTATTCACTATTTATATTAGATTTAAATCATTGTGCTTGTGTGATATGCCTAAATTATAAAACTATAGTAGGACTCTCTATTTCATGTTCTTATCAAAGCATTTAATTTTTTTAAAATGTGGATTGACATCCTTCTAGGAAGCACCCGCTTCTCGGATCTAGCTCCCACTAGGAAATCCACCAACCTATGCTTTTAATTATATCTTGTGGTCTTGCTTTACTTCTCGGGTAGTCCTTCCTAGAAAAAAAGGAGTGCTCTTGATCGGCTTGGTCTTCAATGGTGTGCAACCTCTTCACAACCTCTAGGTATTCCTCACATACCCAACCTTCTACCTTAAACGTTTTTCTCATACATACATTCTTATTGGTGAAACACTATTTTCAAAAGGCCTACATCATTTAAGAATATACACATGGAGCTCATAAAATGTAACTCAAATTGGAAAATACTTTAGAGGCTTTGGCTAACTTAGTAATCTTATAATTTAGATTGTAATGTTTCCTTCCCATTTGTTATAGCTGAAATTGGAGACTACTCATTATTTTATGAGATACTCATTGTATTTGATTTTTGTTTTCTTATTGAAGCCAAGATTGATCACATATGGTGATTGGTTGGAGTTTATATCTTGGATTTCGACATCTCAATGAAGAACATAATAGGGAAAAGAAGAAAAACAAAAAAACTTCCAAATGTACTTGATAAATATGTGGCAACAAATGTTGGTGATCATAATGTGTGTAGTGGATGAGTCAAGAAGGGTTACTTTCCAAGATCATGTAAATTAGGAGATGGAAGGTAGAGAGGTCATAATTGAGGACCAATGCATTTTACCATGTGATTAGAACCTTAAAATATGTTGGATAGACTTAACCTTTCCATAAAATTAATAGAAGTGTGGTGGATGAATCAATTTCATGTATTTCCCAATGCGGAGATGGCATGGAGAAGCTTCAATGTAGTAACCGGGATAGTGAATGCTTTTTGGAATGTCAATTTTGTAGATTGATTTTGATTCATTCAAGATAGCTGGAGATGAGTAGCAAATTAACAATTGTTCCATAAGGAAGTGGATGCCCACCATTGAGACAAATCTTAAACTCACATCCAATGATAATATCTTTAGATATAATTAGGAACATCTCTTCCAATCCAAAACAAAACAAATGAAAATAAGGAAATTTGAAAAAGGAAGAAAGCTTCATTCTAATTAGCATGGTAAAACACCTTTAATTTATAAAAATGGATATTCAATTGATAAATTTAATTGATTGATACTAGTAATAATATGAAATAATAATTGTTGCATCATTATAGCTGAAATTAAACATATTTTATTGTGTATAATGAATGATACATTAGTATTTTTGTAAAAGTATGAAATATATTTTAAGGAATATGATTTATTTTTTAAATGCAAAATATGTTTTATATAAGAAAGGAATTTTTAAGTATAAAATATTATTATATTTAATTGTATTTAGTAGATGTAATGCAAACAATTACTTTAAGAGTTAGTAGGGGATGCGATTTTTTTTAAAGTATGATGTATTTTTATATAATCCAAAATAAGCCCCTTGCTTATTTTTGGCTAACTTTCTTCATTCCTTCCTTCCTTGTGCCTCAGTCAAATTTTTCCACTTTTTAGGCACTCAAAATTATCTAGAAATGGCTTCATCAGATAGAGAATTTTCTCACCTTTCAGAAAGGTAAATTTTTCCTTCTAACTCCTTGTATTTTGCAAGTTATGGCTCAATGGAGTTTTTGAGGGAAATTTTCCCTAGGAAGGTCCGCAACCAATAGAAAGTGCCACATGGGTGGTGGGGGGGGGGTGGAGGTAAGTTAGAAAATTTTTCCAAAGGGTTGGTGGGGGGAAAAGAAAAAAAATTTTTTGGCCCAAAAGCCCCAAACCAATGAGGAGGCCACCACGTGTCCATAAGGCCAAATGGGCGGGGGAGTCGGAGGGGTGTAGTGAATTTTGGCTTTTCGCCAAAATTTGTAAAAAGTGAAAATCTTGAGAAATGGCCTAAAGGCCCACAACGAATGAGGAGGTTCCACGTGGCATTGGAGGTGGAGACCGATGGGGGTGGAGTTAAAAATTTTCCAAAGTCAAAAATGGCACAATGAAATTTTTTTGAATGGAAAATTTGCCCCGGGCCGTGCAAAGGAAAATGTGCCACGTGTGTTTGTATTCTCGACAGAGAGGTCGAGGGTGGGGGGAGTTTGAAAATTTTGCCAAAGTGTTCAAATGGGTGCAAAAAAAAATTTGGCTCAAAAGGCCCGCCAAGGAGGAAATGGGAAAATTTGGCGCGCCCCCACAAGCGAATAGGAGGAGGATGACATGTGGCGGCAGAATGGCGGGGCGTGGAGGAATTTTGGAATTTTTCCAAAATTCAAAAAAAGTGTAAAATGGCCATTTGAACCCATGGACCAATAAAAATGTGCCATGTGGCAGCGGAGTGGCAGGGGGTGGATATTTTTGGGGAATTTTTCCCAAATCAAAAAAAAAGGGGAAAATTTTTGGGTTTCGGCCCATTGACCGATTTTTGCCCCTATTTTGCCCTAAATCTTCATAGGGGCATATCTTTCGATCTAGAGCTCATTTTTTCTCGATTTTGGTGTCATTGGAAAGATATTGAAGTCTCTACACATGATGGAATCTTCAATTTTGTTTTTGGTGGAGTTTAGTGAGAGAAAAATGAGAAAACCTCTGGCATGGGGAAAAGAGTAGAACCGACATTCAACCACCATTTTTAATGCAAGTATGGCTTCCATTCTTCTCCAGCATGGTCAAAAATCTTGGGGAATGAAATTTTAAGGGTACCCATGCTATTTTGATGGATCTGGTTAGTGGTTGAATGATTCCTTTCATTTTTCCCATGTTTCTCCTTCTTGGCTCGGGTTTTCATTGTTAAAAGCCAGATTTGGCTCATTTGTAAAGGGTTGGACATTTTTATGATCTGCAAGCTCCCTCCTTCACCCTGGCAAGTGAATTTGTGGAATATCAGACCTTTTTAGGACTAAACATGTTTTCTACCTCCTTACTTGTTGTAATGCACTGTATTTAAAAATGGAAATGACAATGCAAGCTCTGTGAATGAATTTTCAATCCTTTCTTGTGTTGTTTGCTCTATCCTGATCCTTCATTACAATTTTAGAAATTTTTGCATGATTTTTTTTGCATTTTTATAATTTGTGTCAATTTGTAGAAGTAGATGTTCACCACTCCTTTGGTGTATCACCTTGTTAGTTTAGTTTTATCTTCTTTTCTCTCTTCTATCCTTGTCTCCTTGGTAGAATTAGAGTAGGATTTTGAGTTAAACCTCTAAAAATTTCATGCATACATCTGATCAGAGGAGTAGAGGAACCAACCTTTAATCTGGAGATTTTTTTCCCATTTTTGCAAGTCCCACACTTGGGGAAAAGATTCCATGTTGTGCAATCACACTGGATGCCCATTATCAAACTAGAAATCTGAGAAAACATCCAGGGGTGCTGCTGATTTGCACTAATAGTTTTGGCATGCACCGGTGGGACCTTAGAGGTCTTCATCTTCATTACAAAAAGTTGATGTGCATTTTTGTTGTAAGTTTCTTGCTTAAAAGAGCCTGATTTGCACATCTGGTGACTCCAAAGAGATAAAATCAACTGGTTTCAGTAGTCCAAGTCTGAAAGATTCATGAGAAGGATCCAAACAAGGTCAAGGGCTAGAGAAGAGGGATTTTGAGTATCTATAGTTATCCCCAAGAAGAAGAGAGAGGGGAAGAAGAATTCAAAGGTCTCCATCTCCACCAAATAGAACTCTATCAACTCCTCCACCTGGTAGACCTTTCACCCAATCAACAAGGGTTCTCAGGCCAATCAGAATGGCACAACACAACCCTTATGTCAACTTCACTAGCAGCAGCCCACTTGCTCTCAATGCACAAAACCTAGTTCCAGTTGCAGCATTGAAGAACATCCCATACTTTACTGGGGAAAATCAGACCACTCCTGGTGATCATGTCAAAGACATTGCTAATGTTTGTGCAATCCATGAGATTGTTGAGATGTAAATTGTTGTCAAATTGTTGGCATCTTCATTCAAAGGGAAAGCCTTGCAATGGTTCAGGAGCCTTGGGGAAGCTCTATCCAAAATTGGAACCAGTTGTGCATAGCTCTCCATGAGCAGTTTGGAGAAAAGGGAGATAATTTGTCTCTATTGGAACAACTGACAACTATCAAGAGAGCTCCCAATGAGCAGCTAACAGACTTCAATTTCAGATTTCAAAGGACATGGGATAGAATTCCAGTGATAGTAAGGCCAACAGCTGAAGGTGCTTTCTTATACTATCTCAAAGCTTTAAATTTTGATATTTCTATGTTAATCCAATCCATGGGAGGTGTAAATATACCTGCAGCTTATAGCATTTCCATTAGGGCTGAGAATTGTTTGATCCAAGCTAGTAAACTAGCTCCTAGGCCTCCCATGCCCTTATATCCAAACTTGGAAAGCCCAAGCACTAGTCAAGCACCTACTTTAGCTCCTATTCCCACTCCTAGAAATTAGAGTTCAAATGAAACTTCTACTTCATCCTCTAGTGCCTCAAATGAACTTCAAGAAGTCATGAAACAATTACAAAATTTAGGCAATGAGCTGGTTACACTCAAGAGGCAAGCAAGCCCAAAGTTTTAGACCTTCTTATCAGTCTCAAACTCAGCCTAATAGGCAACCATATCAGCCTAATAGGCCACCCAATCCAGCTACAAATCAAAATCAAGTAAGGCCTCCTGCCAATAGACCATTTCAGCCCTATAACCCCAATGTTGCATCTACCTCTAAAGCCTTAGTGCCAGTGTAAAATAATATAGCTCAAGAGTATGATTGGTGTTTCCCATGCAATGAACCTCACAACCAGTCTATGTGCTTCAATGGTGCTTTGAACCAAGCTTTGATGGTGACAACAACTGGCGTAGAGAGTGAGGTGAGTCAAGAAACAAACCAACAACAAGGAACATCTCAGCAAAATACAACTCCAAATGAGACTACACTTGTGAACTGGTAGCAGGTGAAGATTTTTGTGGTATGAATCAAACAATTTCTTAGAATGTAGTAGCTAACACATGGTCAAAGAAGAGGAATATTGGTGAAGGGAAGTCATTAGCTCTAGGTGATCCACAACCTTCCATCACTCCACAAAGTGTTGGCAAGCAAAATGTAGTTCCAAATGTGCAAGGACAGCCCAAGCCACCTTCTAGACCAGCTCAAATGCCAGCTGTTGCAGCCCATGTACAAGAAAAGAGTGTGCAAGCTAAGGGGCAGCAAAGAGATGTTTCATCCCCATTTAGCATCATTGAACAAATGAAGAAGACAAATGTGAATATATCTATGTGGGAATCACTATCCATCCCAGGCCAAAGGGATCTACTACAAGCTGCCATGAAGAATTGGTCAACTTCAAATCAGCAAGCTCATATGCAAGAGAAGGTACTCACAAATGTTGCTCAACCTGAGGGGAAGCTTGGAGGACAACAAGGTAAAGTTTTGAAGCCCCCTCCATTCTATGTTTCATTGATCATTGGGGATAAACTAGTACACAATTGTATGATTGATTCTGGGGCAAGTAGTTCTATGATGCCCAAGAAAATAGCTGATCAGCTGGGCCTCCAATATGAAGTCATATCCAAAGGGGTGGTACAACTAGATGGGACAACAATAACAATAATTGGGGTAATTAAATATTTGAGCCTCACTTTGCATGCATGCCCCAATGTCACTATTTGCAAGATGTGTCAGTGATAGATTTACCACCACTTTTTGCCCTATGTTTGTCAAGGGATTTCACAGCTAGAATTGGAGGCTATTTATCTACTGATTGGTCACACATGTTGTTTAGAAACAGATATGGAACTAAGGCCACAATCAGGTCTGAACCTATTGCAAACTTTCACATTGAGCCTCATACTCCAAGCCCAATCAATGCCAACTGTTCAACATTTGATCAAGAGGATTATCCAGGCATAGATGAAGCTGACACCAAAGTTGGAAGCATCCCAGATTTGACTCTTGATGAATGGGCAAGCAAGGTACATGCTTTTGATCCCTACAAGGAAATAGAGGAATCTGAACTAGGAGTTTATTGCATGCATGAAGAAAATCAGCCTATTCCTAGCATCACCAAGCCAGACCATAAAGATGACAATGAGGTATGGTAGTTGTTCTTTGATGGATCAAGAAGTAGACAAGGTGCAGGGGGGAGCTATGCTTGTTTCACCTCAAGGCATTAAGTATTATTCAGCTTTTAGATTTCAGTTTGCATGTTCTAACAACACTGCTGAATATGAAGCTTTGATACAAGGATTGCATTGGTCAAGAAAGAGAGGTATCAAAAACTTACAAGTCTTTGGTGATAGTGAGCTGATTGTTAATCAAGTTAAAGGACAACATGCTACCAAAAATGACCTGCTCAAGTGTTATAAGAATAGGGTGTGGGACCTCATTGAGGATTTTGAAGGCTTTGGCATCAACTCCATCCCTAGGAAAGAAAACCAAGCTCATTGATAGGCTTGCAATAGTTGGAGCAGCCTTTGATGTTGTGGAGAGTATCAAGGAAGATAAAGTGCAGCCAAACATTCATGTGATTGTAAGGCCATCAGTGCCAGATAATAATGTAAGTTGGAAAGTGTTTGAAAGTGACCAACAAATCATCAATTTCTTGCAAGAAGAAGTTGAGTTCTCAGCCAAAAATTAGGAAAAGTTAGAACAACAATATGGTGATCAAGTGGTACAACTGAGAACCAACAAACTGCCAAAAGGACTTGTCACTTTGGAGTCCATCTTTAATCCTAATGATCAATTTAGGAAGGAGAAAGCAAACATCCAAGTCAAGGGAGAAGATTCAAGTGCCCATCTCAGTGGGAGAAGGAAAATCACTTCAAATTGGTAAAGTGGCAACCAAGCAAGAAAGGTATGAGTTCATGCAACTTTTCCAAGAGTTCCTAGATATATTTTCTTGGAGCTATGAAGACTTGAGAGGTTTCAATCCCAAGCTAGCTCAACACACAATTGAATTAGATCCAAGTGCTAAACCCATCAGGAAAAAACAAAGGCCGGTCAATCCACACATGGAGCCTCTCATGAAGAAGGAATTGAATAAGTTAATAGAGGAAAGTATCATATTTCCCATCAAGCATTCAATATGGGTTACAAACTTGGTTCTAGTTAGAAAGAAGAGTGGAGAAATCAGATTGTGTGTAGACTTTAGAGATTTGAATAGAGCATCCCTCAAGGATCATTACCCACTTCCTTCTATGGAGCAGATTTTGCAAGTTGTTGCTGGCTCTGAGAGGTTTTCATTGCTAGATGGTTATTCAGGGTATAATCAGATCATGGTAAAGGAGGATGATCAGTTCAAAATAGCCTTCACCACCAAATGGGGAACCTATGCATATAGGAAAATGCCATTTGGGTTGTCTAATGCCGGAGCTACCTTCCAAAGGGCAATGGATATGGCGTTCAAGGGATTGATCAAAAAATAGTGCTGATATACCTAGATGATATTACTATATTTTCTAAAAGTGCAGCAGATCATCTCTTTCATTTGAGACAAGTGTTCCAAAGATGTAGAAGATTTGGGGTATCCTTGAATCCCAAAAAATGTATTTTCCTAGCTCATGAAGGAAAGCTCCTAGGCCACATTGTTTCCAAAGAGGGATTAGTAATTGATCAGAGAGGGTTGAAGCAATAAAAGCACTACCATTACCAAGTCACAAGAAGGCCCTTCAAAGTTTCTTGGGAAGAATCAATTTTGTTGAAGGTTTGTTCCAGACTTTGCAGCCCTTGTCAAGCCAATAACTATGATGTTGAAGAAAAGTATGGCTTTCAAATGGACAGCTGAAGGTAAGGAAAGTTTTGAGGCAATCAAAGAGGCTATCTCACAAGCTCCAACTCTCATTAACCTAGATTTCTCTAAGGATTTTATCCTTTATGCATTTGGAGGTGATGATACAATTTCTACAATTTTAGTACAGCAGAACAAAGAAAATGCAGAGCAGCCAATTGCCTTCTTTAGCCAAAGCTTGGAGGACTATGAGGTGAGGTATTCCTTCATTGAGAAGCATGTTCTTGTAGTGATTAGGAGCTTGAAGAAATTTAAGCATCTAGTTTCAAACAACAAGGTTCAACTGTTGGTTTCTCATGTGGGAGTTAAGGACTTCCTCCTCAACAAAGACCTAAATGAAAAATGTGCAGGGTGGATTACTCGTGTCATGGAGTATGACATTGAGATCAAAGTCACCAAGCTGGTCCGAGGAAAGGGATTGTGTGAGCAGCTGGTCTTGAGAAAATCAATGGAAGCAAGCAATGGGAAGGATGTTGTTTTGGTGTTGCAAGACAACCAAGAACAAAGAGGTGTTCAAGAAGAGAATGGTGGTATGCTCACTCCTTGCTGGACCCAAGACATAATGCACTTCTTACAAATAGGCCTATGCCCTCAGAGATGAACAAAACCAAGAGAAGACACTTCAGATTGCAGGCTATCCCATATGCACTTGTTGATGGTGTCTTGTTCAAAAAGGATATAAATGGAGTGTTGCTGTTGAGATGCATTGGGACAAATCAAATTAAGAGAATGTTAGAAGAGTTCCATGGTGGATCAGTGGGGATTTTTCTCCAAGAGTGACAGCCCTCAAGATTATGAAGGCTGGCTATTATTGGCCCAAGGTGTTTAGTGATTGTTATGCATGGATCAAGAGGTGCAAAAATTGTGCATTCTTCACAGGCAAGGAAAGATTAGCAGCCCTTCCATTGCACCCAATTTCAGTTGACCAGCCATTCATGCAATGGGGTTTGGACTTCATTGGAGTCATTAACCCAAACTCAAGCCAAGGACACAAGTGGATTCTAACAAGCAAATACTACTTCACCAAATGGACTGAGGTGGTGGCACTCAAAGAGGCAAATGAATCTAGCATTCTAGACTTCTATGAGGGGATAGTAACCAGATTTGGTATACCTACCACTATAATATCAGATAATGCATTGGCATTCATAGGATCAAAGGTAACTGAATGGGTTGTTAAGAATGGGATCTATCTAAGCACTTCATCAAATTATTACCCTCAAGGTAATGGCCAAGCTGAGTCTACCAACAAGAACCTATTAAGGATCATCAAGAGGACTCTTGATGAAAATCGAGGACTTGGCACACTAAACTTAAATCAGCCTTATGGGCTGATAGGATAACTCCCAAGAGATCCATCGGTAACTCTCCATTCAGACTTGTTTATGGAAGAGAGGCAATCTTGCCTATGTCACTTGAGTTGCCAATGTTGGAACTCATGAAGCAATTGGAATTGTTGGAGTTTGAACCCATGGAGGTTAGATATGTAGAATTGATGGAACTCCAAGAAATCAGAGAGCATGCAGCCCAAACAATGGAGAAGGACCAAGCCTTGATCAAGAGAACCTTTGATAGGAAAGCTAAGGCTAGAACCTTCCAAGTTGGAGATTTAGTGTTGAAATGGGATGCAGACCGAGAAAAGCTAGGAAGGCATTCAAAGTTTGATGCCATTTGGAGTGGCCCCTACATGGTCACAAAATGTAAGAACAACAATGCCTTCCAATTGTCTACATTGGATGGTGAAGAACTACAGATTCCAGTTAATGGAATCCATCTAAAGCATTGCTACTAGAAGGGAAACTCCTCACCTTGTACATATTAGCTTAGATTTTCATTCCTCCAAGTGCTTGTGCACATTGTTTTTTTGTAGCTTAGTTTTACATTTCCCTAAGTGCTTTGGCACAAGATTTGTTGTCCCAAGGATGCATCTTTACAGGCCATGTTCCAGATCAAGTGATGTTCTACTCTCACAATCTTCTTTCTAGAAATTTTCTAATGAGTTGAGAGTACCAAGTAGTTAAGTTGATGACTCCATGCCCAATGGATTGCTTCAAAGGCAATTGATCATTCATCAGCAGGTAGATGACCCCTCTGAGTCGCCAAAATTGTTATCCAAAATAAGCCCCTTGCTTATTTTTGGCTAACTTTCTTTCATTCCTTCCTTCCTTGTGCCTCAGTCAAATTTTTCCACTTTTCAAGCACTCAAAATTATCTGGAAATGGCTTCATCAGATAGAGAATTTTCTCACCTTTCCAGAAAGGTAAATTTTCCTTCTAACTCCTTGTATTTTGCAAGTTATGGCTCATGGAGTTTTGAGGGAAATTTTCCTGGGAAGGTCCGCAACCAATCAAAGAAATGTGCCATGTGGTGGAATGGCTGGGTCGGTGGAGGTAAGTTAGAAAATTTTCCAAAAGGGCTCAGTGGGGGCACAAAGAAAAATTTTTTTGGCCCAATGCTGAAAAAAATGAGGCCAATGAATGAGAACGTGTCCACGTGTCCAAGGCGGGAGTCGAGTGGGAGGGAGTAAGTAATTTTTTGGCTTTTTGCCAAAATTTATAAAATAAAAAGAAAAATGGCCCGAAAGCCCATAACAATGAAAGTGCGCCACATGTCCATCAAGGTCGGAGTCGAGGAGGGGAGGGGGAATTTTGCAATTAAAATTTTTCCAAAAATGTCCAAAAGACACAATGAAAAATTTTGATTTAAACAAGAGAAAAAAAAATGAGTGCCCCATGTGAATAAAAATGTGCCACGTGTCCTATTCTCAATGGAGGTGGGGGTGGGGAAGTTTGAAATTTTTCCAAAGTGTTTGCAAATGGGCAAGGAAAAAAATTTGGCCCCAATGGGCCAAGGAGGAAATGGAAAATTTGGAGTGCAACCCCGCCAATGAATAGGAGGATGACACGTGGTGGCGGAATGGTAAGGCCGGGTTAGCGGAGGAATTTTGGAAATTTTTCCAAAATTCAAAAAGTGTAAAATGGGCATTTGAACCCATGAACCAATAAAAATGTGCCACATGGTAGCGGAGTGGTGGGGGTGGAGATTTTTGGGGAATTTTTCCCAAATTCAAAAAAAGGAAAATTTTTGGGTTTGGCCCACCGACCCGATTTTTGCCCCTGTTTTGCCCTAAATCTTTAGAGGGGCATATCTTTCGATCCAGAGCTCATTTTTTCTCGATTTTGGTGTCATTGGAAATCTATTGAAGTCCTCTACATGATGGAATCTTCAATTTTGTTTTTTGGTGGAGTTTAGTGAGAGAAAATGAGAAAATGCCTCTGGCATGGGGAAAAGAGTAGAACCGACATTCAACCACCATTTTTAATGCAGTATGGCTTCCATTCTTCTCCAACATGGTCAAAAATCTTGGGGAATGAACTTTTAAGGGTACCCATGCTATTTTGATGGATTTGGTGGTGGTTGAATGATTCATTTTCATTTTTCCCATGTTTCTCCTTCTGAGAACTCAAGTTTTCATTGTTAAAAGCCAGATTTGGCTCATTTGTAAAGGGTTGGACATTTTTATGATCTATGCAGCTCCTCCTTCACCCCTGGCAAGTGAATTTGTGGAATATCAGACCTCTTTTAGGACTACAACATGTTTTCTACCTCCTTGTTGTTGTAATGCATTGTATTTAAAATGGAAATGACAATGCAAGCTTTGTGAATGAATTTTCAATCCTTTCTTGTGTTGTTTTCTCTATCCTGATCCTTCATTACAATTTTAGCAATTTGTGCATGATTTGTGTTGCATTTTTATAATGTGTCAATTTGAAAATAGATGTTCACCACTCCTTTGGTGTATCACCTTGTTAGTTTAGTTTTATCTTTTTTTGTCTCTTCTATCCTTGTCTCCTTGGCAAAATTAGAGTAGGATTTTGAGTTAAACCTCTACAAATTTCATGCATACATCTGATCAGAGGAGTAGAGGAACCAACCTTTAATCTGGAGAGTTTTTTCCCATTTTTACAAGTCCCACACTTGGGGAAAAGATTCCATGTTGTGCAATCACACTAGATGCCCATTATCAAACTAGAAATAGCAGTCGGTTTCCATCCAGTTCATAAAAAAATTTGGTTGATAGGTCACTTGTATGGGTTAGTTCACCTACTATTTACACTTAAAAATGAACTTATGCATGTATTTTACCAACATTTTGAATCAAACTACACTCATATTCACCGAGGTATAATACTATACATATCACCGAGGTATAATACATATACATCATGACATAGACGATCGTATAACCTATTTTTCAATTTGTGACTTCCATCCTACTTCAATACTTCTATCGTTGAACCTATACTGTCCAACCTCTTCTACCCAACCTATGCCACCCAACCTCTATCATCCAACCTCTACCGTACAACCAAAGTGCCATCCAACCTCTCCCATATAACCTTTTCGTTCGAACTTGTACCATCCAACATGTTACCTATGTCACCCCTCCGCATCCAACCCCAATCCTTCCAACTCCAATTTTTCCCATCCCTGCTCATCTTGCCCATAGCCCATCCTACCCTTGACCTGCCCCTACCCGTGACATGTGACTATCACCCAAACCTCTACCGTGAAGGCATGTATCCATCTCGTGACTATGTCTACATCAATATCTATGACATATCCGTGGATTATGGAAAACATGGTAAGAAGGTTTCTGCCAATTTAAAAAAGAGTAAAAAGACATTATTTGGCTATTTTGGCCACTCACAAAAAATGTAATTGGTGTTTGAATATTCAGAAAATATAGGTCTATACTATCTACTAATTTTCAAAATTTAACTAATATATTTTCCATACTGTATGTTTCTTCGATTCTTGAGTCTTTACTCTTTGTACTCTTGTTTATTTAGTTATATTAATGATATAAATAATTAATACTATATTTATATAACACTTTTAAATGCAGACATTTCTCAAACACATTCAGAAACTAATATTTTTGAGGTGGTCCTATTGATGAAAACATTAATTCCCTTGATGAAATCAAACAATGAGAAGACTCATTGAATTCTCATCCAACACCAACCTAGGAGGAATCTTTCGCTCCAACTGCTTTGCAGAAAAAGGAGATGTGATGATCATGATATTCCGATGAGAACATACTTACGTAAAGAAGCTCAAGTTGAAAAAAGTAATTAAAAATATGTGAGAAGAAAGAGGACTAACTGGATAATAGTAAGGAATTTTAGGTTCAAGTGGAAGCTAAATATCCTTTTATTAAACACGTGGAGCCAAAAATGGTATCAATATTACAACTCAATGTCGATGTAAAATATGTGGTTGGAAATAAGGAAAGATCATACAATACAACTCAAATTAAACACCACCGAAAAACATTTCGAAAATATATATTTCACAAAAGTAAAAGGATGGGTGCGTAGTAATATCTCATAAATGGAAAATGTAAAATACTACTTACATGTAAAGTACGTAGAAGAGTATGAAAAGAACAAAAATATTTGAAAAATATAAATGAAAAAGGTGGCACAATTGCAGCAAAATTAGGCAAAGCTATGCAAACTAAAATGCTTGCCAAAATTATTCAATTTTCTATGGTATTCCATATATTGAAAAATGGAAGAACCATTTCAGATTTCTCAGATAATAAAATTTTGTATCATGTTATTGGCTTATAGAAAGTTCCACAATCACATTGGTCAAATAGCAGTGGTTGGGAAATTATAAAATGTCTTGCTTTGGTGGAAAAGGAGGATTTGAAAGAGGCTATTAAAAATGTAAATTTTATTTCCCTTTCAATTGACAAGGTTACAAAGTGGTGGAAAATACTTCATGGGTTTGTATTCATGTCTATACTTTTGTAAATGAAGTAAGAAATCCCCATCTCCTAGCTATTCATAAAATGAGTGAAAATTACAATTTTGAAAACCTTTACAAATTGGTGGTGTCAATTTTAAAGGATATAGCAGGTATGGATGATTTTTCCATTGCAAAAGCATTAGTTTGTGTTGGAACCGATGGTGCATCAAGAATGCGGTGGCCAAAAATGGTCTCTATGTCTTAGACTACAAATTTGTTTTACACAGTATATGATTACAATTCATTGCATGGCTCACAGAATGAATATGATGTATAAAATTGTGACCACATTTGAAAGTGTTACTAGAGTGAAGGATCTCACCCATGACTTGCATGCATATTATTCAAGTAGTCCAAAAATATTTTTAGAATTTCAAAATTTGCAATTTGATTGATAGATGGGGAAAATCTTCTTAAAGATGTAGATACCAAATGGATTTCCATGTATGAGCCTACTTGTAGAATATTTGAAGAGTATCCTTCATTGACAAGTTTTATGTATAAAACTGCAGCAGGAAGTAGATAAGTAGAAAGACTTATTGTATTGTCTTACATATATTGAAACTTTACTTACATTATGTGGTATTTTTCCAATGTTGAATGAGCTCAATGTTTTGACGAAGCATGTACAAGAGTGTTCCATCTACATTACTGACTTCATACGACTGAGAAAACATGTATGCATGAGTCTAGATAATTTATATTTGTCATATGAAAGTTTTGAGGATCTATTTTTGAAATTTGGAATACATTAACCTTCCTTAAGAGCCTAAGTTGCTTCTTAAGATTTAATATAAATGGTCATCTATTTAAAACAATTAATGGGAAAGAGATACGACTTCACACTTTTTAGAGAAGAGAATATTTGGTTAGATCAGAGTTGGAAGAAGTATGAGTGACACACAATTTATATGAAATAATATTATGTGACACACAAAATAAATTAAAAAATATTTATCTATGGAGATCTCGTGAACAATTTAAAAAATATAAATTACTTAAAGCAATGGGATTTTTCAATCCACTATTTTGGAATATAGTTGGACGCGTTACTAAAACGTCCATCCATAATATATTTATAAAATACATGAATACTCTAATGGAACATTTTTGTAACCTTTAAGAGATAAACAATGTTTTAATTGAAGGTATTTTGCAAAATAATTTACTAAGTTCTCAAATACAACATTATTTCATGACTATGCTAGAGAAATTTCATTTTCTAGGTGACCCAACAAAAAATGGTTCCATTAGAAGCCTTTGGAAAAATATTTATTCAAGAAGTATTTTGTGAGACGATTTGAGCGAGTATTTTTGGCTATATGAACTATGTCAAACTATGATCCCGGGAAATGTTGAAGATGAGAGAGTATTTATGCATTATCCTTCATAAAATCAAGTTCGTAATGATTGGATAGAAATTTAAAAAGTTATCCGAGATTGTATGTATCCAAAACTATTATGTAGAAATGTTTCCTTACGAGATATCACTTGCATTACTGAATTCACTCGTAGAAATAAGAGGAGTAGGTAACATTTTGACTTATATGGGGGATCCGAACATATCCTCCAAACAAACTTCAAATTTAGTAGAATTTGTGGACACTTATGAAGAACGGGTTGCTCCAATGATGTTTTAATTGCGAGTCCTAATTTCTTGTCTACATACTTAAAACTATTGTTAAAAATGATTTGATATATTTATATATTTCATATTAATTAAGTATCAAATGTTCTTAATAGACTATATGTTGTTATGTTGTTTTACTTGTAACAAATTCATTTTTTATATTTTGTTTGATTATTTTAATAAGGATAGTGATTTATTTAGATCCATCTCTATGTGATTAATATTTTATCTCTACATGAAACATAAATCCTTTCTATACTAAAAAAACACTCTAAACACCTAAAACCATGCTTTACATCTCCAAATAGTAACATAAATAACATTCACAAGAAATAAAAATTTGAATACAAGTGTTTCACCATTTTCTTTACCTTTTCGAAATGACAAACAGATTAAGGGTAAGGGCCAAGGAGGAATACTTCTTAAATGTTGGTCATTTGATGGTTGTTAGCACATTTTGACTTCTTGATTCACAACTAAATGTGAGAGCTTCCTTTGGCTAGGAGGAACTACCCGTAATAGAAAACAAGACCAAGAGAGGATAATTAAATGGTATATGACAAGTGGACTCGCCCAAAGATATGCTATTTCCGGGAGGTGTGATACTTCCTAGATGGTAGTCAATCCTTTATTTAAAACAAGTTAATGTGAGAAATAAACAATGTCCTATTGTGGTTGATATGATTTAGGTATCTCATTCAAGTACAATAAGCAAATCTAATCACAATAAAGCTAGGTTATAGTGGGATCGAGAGGTGAGGTGTCCTGTCAAGGTCTTTGGAATTGGTCGGGGTCAGATTCTGGATTATTTAGGTCAACTGGTAGGGTGATTGTTGGGTATGTTCTTGGTCCAAGTATAAAACATAGAGAGCGATGTCAGTGGCCGGGTATGACCGATGCCGGATTAGGTAGAACTGATGGCGGTTATGGATACCCGCATCGGTATGGTCGAGGTAAAAGAAAATCAAATAGATCAAATGGCAGGGGTTGATCTGAGGTCAAATGAGGTTGGGAGAGTGAATGAGAAGGTCTGTGGAGATCTCAAGTATACTCAGAAATGGATATTAGGTTAGAATGACAATTTGGTGGTGTGGGTAGGAGAAATGGTGAGATTACAAGCTATTAAACAATGGAGGGATGAACATGCAAAGTATCAACTAATGACAGGAATGACAAAAGTTAACTATGCTAAAATGGACAATGTTGGTAGAGATATACTTACTGTGATGCATATTTTGATGGCTAAATGGAGGTGATTTGTTGATCGAAGAATGGTGTTGGATATCATAGCAGTGGCTCCTAGAATGATTCCATGAGTGCAATGCTTCCAAAATCTATCCTGGTGATGGCTCTGGATGTTTGGATACGTGAAAGGATGTTGGTTTCACTTGCATGTAGCTTTGATCTCCTTTTTTGCTCTCAGAATGTGCCAACCCAAAAACAAGGCTGTTTGGGTGAATAAATGGTAACCAACGACGGTTCTAGGTTGACCGGTGTTAGTTTAGGGGTGACCGGCATCGGTTAAGGTGGGATTCCCTAGGTTTACTAAAATGGGTAGATATTTCTAATTTCTTGGGCCCAGTTAGTTTATTCTCACGGATTAGAATGGAAACTTCCCTTCTAATGAGCGGGAATGTGGTTAGAGAGATTTTAGGGATTGATTTTAGGGTTAGACCAAATCTTAGCTCATTAAGGCAAGTAATACTTAGTTATTGTTAGTTATGGAAACATGTCAAGAATAGGTCTAGGGTGAGGTGTGAGGTGGAAATTAACTTAATTAAAATAATTAAGTAATGAATATTGTGAGGATGGGTATTAAATAAATTAATTAAATTAAATTAATATTAATGTGGGGTGGAAGGGGCCATGGTTAGATGAGTATGCTTAAGTTGGTTATTTGACAAGAGACCAAGGGGAGTGTGATCCAATTTTAGTGTCTACATTTTCCCTTTTTTTTACGTAGCTTGTATTGGTAAAGCGACACCGCGACAAAAATAAGATGTGGTTACCCCATGTATGGGTGAAGGTGATCCCCTCAAACTAGGAACCGATGTGGTAGAAGATAAAATCGGTGATTTTTTTGATAAAAGGTGAATGTGATGAAGAGGAAGGTGGACAACGGGGTAATGGGGTAAAGGTCCAATCGGGTAATCCAATTAATGGGCCAAAGTGTCAAAGGTAGTAATGTGATTAAATGCATGCACACATATAAACCGCAAAGCATGGTCCCGAGGTTGAAGAGCATGCAAACTCTACATTGTCTAAGGTCGATAGGTTTATCCAAACAAGGTTGAGGTGATTCGGTATCTAAGGTATAGGATATGGTGCGGAAGCACTTCGCAGGTCAGGTGTAGGAACATTTAGGTATGTTCCGGTACACCAAAGGTTGGGTTAGGATAAACGGTCATGGCAAGAGGCAAGGTAAGGTCATTAGGTCAAACAACACGGGTAACAATGTCGTAAGGTATAGCGAGCACATGAGTTCACAGGTCACTAACAATGTTCCGGGTCCAAGTAGCTAGGTCATGACATGGGTAGGGCCAAGGTATGGGTAAAATAACAAGTCCCTAAATACAAATAAAGACAAGGTATAGGTAATGTAGGCTTGGAGGTAGGTTACGATAAGGGTGGGTAAGGCCAAACAATGGCTGGGTTGGTTAAGTTGGGTCAGAAATGGGGAAAGGGTAGGGGAAAGAGTATGACAAGTAACCGATGTTGGTCATACATAACTTGTAATAGTCAAGGTAAGCTAATCATGGTTTATTAGGAAGATGACTGATGTCGGTTTGGGTGTAACCGACCACGGTACACTCGGGGCACATGACCAATGTCGGTTTAGGTATATAATCGCTGTGTATATAAAAATTAAAAATCCATATAATACGGATTCATTTGTATGGTTTTTCTTTTTTGAAAATGATAGAGTGTTGAACAAGTTGTGCTTTGTTGGGAGGAAAAGACGAGGGACGATATCCTATTGAGGTGGAGAGATCCGGTTGGTTAGAGGAGCCAGGTAGATGAGTTCACGAGCACAGGGGGATCGATTATGATTAGGTGGAGGTCAAGAGGATTAGATTTGGTGATTGGACATGGAAGAGGTAGGAGAGGGATCGGGTGGACCACTAGTATAGCGGCCTGACGTGCCACTGCAAAGATGGTAGTGTGATGAGGTAAGATTCAATCCCTTGTATTGGTTTGGGAGGTAGATTGGGTATATAGTTCAGGGAAGGAATACGGGTTTTGGGGGATAAAGGAGATTTTGAATTTGGGAAGGTAAATTGGGTAAAATTGGAATGGGGAGAAGTTTGATCGGGTGAACGAGGGGTAGGGAGGAGTTAAGGGTAGATTTAGGTAGGAATCGGTGGGGAGAAAGGTAGAACAAGGGAGTTAAGGGAGTTTTTAGGAAGAAAGGGTTTTGGGTGTTACAAATTTCAGCGTGACAATGATCGATGTTAGTCAATGGGTGGTCGACAAAGGTGGTGCTTAGAGAGCTAGTACTATTCACGAGATAAGATGACCGATTCTAGTTTGGGAGAGATCGTGGTCGGTTAGAGTAACTCTGGCACTAACCATCATGGAGAAAAAGGGGCCAAAAGAGCCCTAGGGTGGGTGGGTGAGATAGATAGTGGGAAAAAAAGATGTTGGTGATGAAAAACATAGCATGGGTAAGAGGTTGAAAGAGGTATGGTATGATCAATAGTGGGTGAGGGTTGGGGTGGGTAGATAGAATATGTGATAAGAAGGTAAGTTGTAAGGGAAAAAAGAGGGAGGGTAATAGGTGTAGGTGAGGTGTCAAGAGTGATTGTGGGTATGATCAAGGTGTATTAATGTGATGTTTTGTTGGATGTAGGTGAGAGACCAGCTGCGGATGCAAGATAGGGTGTCACCCTGCTCGTGACGGTTCAAGGAGGTGTGAAAGCTGAGGATTGGTGGCATGTTGCAGAGGTTGGCTTAATTGGGGTCAAACACTACCGACATGTAGTCCGATAGCCGAGTTTGATGGTCGCCCTCATTGATAGATGGGATTTGGTGACCAACACATTCCATCTACCGACGGGTGAGATCACGGTCACCCTAGAGGATGTGTACAGGATCTATAGTTACTAATAGTGGGGACGCATGTATATTCAATCTCCTTAGAGGCATCTGAGGAGTTGATGTTGACATTATTTGGCAAGGGGTTGGTAGAGATGAGGTTTCACAACACCAGCATGAGCTATGGGGAGATGTACTTGGCTCATCCAGAGGAGACTAGGCTAGTTGTGTTGTTGATGAGAGCAATCTGTTTCAGACCGCTAGATGCAAAGGGTGGGAGATTCCTGTGATCATTGATGGGGGTCCTGCATGATATGGTGATAGACCAGACCCATTTTGCATGGGCACCAGCATTCTTGGTGCAGCTATACAGGGAGTTATGGGTGTATGGGTGGCTACGGAGGTTCAACTTATGTTGCACTTTCCTACTTCATTGTTGGGCATATGAGCACATTATGTGTGTGTGCCCAGTTGGTATGCCCCAGGATGATGCATTCGAGCCAGGTTTGGTTGGTGGGTTATAGGTGATGGGTGCCTGTTATTGGAGAGCATCGAGTGACCAGGGTGACTCATGATGTCACCTACTACAGTGTTTATTAGAGGGGTTATCCCAGTATGGACATCATTTAGAGACCATATGTGGGTTTTCCCTCATACAGACAGATGGTCATTGAGTTAGATGGATTACAACTACTTAGATGGATAGAGGGCATCATGTAGGAGAGCACGAGATGATACCCGTGGGATAGTTTAGATGGAAGTTCAGGCTGCTTCAAGATATACCGCCACCTTTCCCACAGTACAGAGGGATGACGTGGAGAGGCCTCTACCTCTACCACAACCTGACAAGCGATCTTGACAGGCGAGGTGGAGTAGGGGAGATACCAATGGATTGATGATGTTGGGGTCACAATAGATACCGACAATGGTGGACTACACACTTACGAGTAGTACCACCAAGACCGGGGCAGCCGGATTTAGCTACCATCATAGTGCAGAGGGACACCCTACAGGGGAAGGTGGCGACTCTAATTACACAGTTAGGTATAGTGCAGGGGTAGTTGATAGGCTCAGAAGCACATGTGGCCACTCTACAAGCCCAGGTAGTATAGGGACAGGTACCCGCACATGGTGGAGATGGAGATGGGGTATAGGTGGCCACCCTACATGCGTAGATTACAGGTTTTCGGGGCCGGCTAACCATTACACGAGCACAAGTTATGGCCCTCGGCCCAAATATAGGTAAGCAGCAAGGTAGGGTCCCTCAGATAGGCACGAGATATAGGGATAGGGTCCCTCTTACTGTGAGCACTAGTGGAGCAGGTCCCGAGAGATAGGTACAGGGCCGAGGCCGATGGCACCACCACAAATAGTACCGATAGGCTGGTTAAGAGATGCCTTAGGTGAGGTCCAGTATTATCAGGATATTTTGATGGCCACAGGGATAGATTTTCTATCCTATGGGGAGTAGAGAGCAACTGTGAGCCTCAAGTGAGAAGACGAGGTCGCGCACCTACAATGTGAGAACACGGGGGCCATCAAGCCCCGAGACAAGGTCAGGGTGAGGCCACCAGTTCATGGAGGCCAACCATGATGATGGGTGGTGAGATGCTAGTTGGATTTTAGATGGGGGCAAAGGAGGAGGAGGATACAAGTGAGATAGATATGGAGGATATACAAAAGGGTGATATCGATAGTTGTATGTACCCCTATTTTGTATAGTTATTTATTTTTGATATATACTAGCTTGTGTGTCGAAGAGTGTGATGATTTACATGAGATTTTGAGATTTTGATGAAATTCGCCTGCATACCGAAGATGGTGAGGATGTACATGAGTGATTTGAGATTTTGATGATTATTATTGGGATATATGTTCACATGTATTTTTATACATACTTTCCGATTTATAGATGATGGTGTTTATAGTATGAATGGTGTACATGTTTTAATTTTCATTGTTATATATATATATATATATATATATATATATATATATATATATATATATATATAGTTCGTGTAGGTGGAAATCAAGTGGATTAGGCATGTTAGAGCATGGAGTCGGTCACTTTAGGTGTCATAGGCATGGATGGAGTCAGTGACTTAGGCATGGATCAAGTCATAGGCATGGATTGAGTTTAGGCATGGTTGAGTTTCTAATTCATTAATGCGTGAAATTAATGATGATGTGGATCATGTTAAGATGTTTTGTAGGAAAATGTATGATAATGGTAAAGAAATGGTAGACAAGATGAAATGAATGTATGAGCGATGATGGTAAAGATGTTAAGCAATTTTTGTTTGTTTGGTTTAATTTCCAATGATTGATATAAAAGGAAACTAACTAGGGTGGAAAAAGGGGTAGAGGGAATTGGTTAGGGTAGAGAGTGGTTGAGCTAACCTCCAAGGGCCCCATGCCCTCAAAGTGCTTCCTACATAGTGCCGACGAAAAGGGACCTTAGGATGATGTAGTTATCCCATAATCTAGGGAAGATTAGGGTGAAATAGTGGAATGGTATTATAGGTTATAGGAATGGGTGATGTAGGTCATATGCATGATTGAGTTTAGGTTGTAGGCATGGTTGAGTGATTTTTAAATATAGGTGTTGAGGATCTAGTCCTGTATAGGATAATCAATAAGTAATGAGGAAGGTGAATGGTAAGAGGTGGTAAAAGATCTGCTTAATTGATAAGAACCCTAATGAGTCTACCATACCCTAGATGGGCTTATGAACGTAAGACCCTACAAGCCTTGCATAATGGACTATTTTAAGGGTGAAGAAAAGTCACATGATCATGAAATGTTGTATTTGAAGCAAGTCCCTTGAGTAACAAGGAAAAAAGACAAAGAGGTGAGAATGAGAGGTTTAGCTTAACTTAGTGTATGAGGACATGTATTTCGGAACAAGAAACCTAAAATCCAAAATAGGCAAGTCCATGACAAATTTTTTATATTTTTCTTTATTTATTTGTTTTTTTAATAGACGGATCGATGTGGGAAGTCTATATAGGATGAATATATTATCTCCTTGAGATCTATGTGAAGTTGATCGATGCAAGAAGCTTCGAATATTTATTATATTTTTGTAATGACCGTATATAGTTTTCCTTCAAGGAGCAAACTATTTATAGTGGTAGAATATAAAGAAGAGATGTCTCTTTTGAGGAAGTCATCTTTTTTTGGAAGTTTGACTCAAGGAGTTGTATCCCTTTTTGTTTTTAGATGTTTAAGTCATGGACAAGACTATAGAGGACGATTAGGTTCTTGTTTTAGAAGACAAGATCATAATACACAAAGATTAATTGTGAAAGATGTGGTTTTGAGTGATGAATGACCATGGGATTCAATCTTGAAGAAGAAAAAAGTATCCATGAGAATCATGCTATGAGCAGAGCCATGGTACTCATATTGAAGATAAGGCTAAAAGGTGAAGGGTAATCACATGATTCTTATTTAGTCGCAGATCCTCAAAATGGGTAATTATGGAAGGTGAACAGCGCTCAAGGGATGAGTGGTCAATTGATAGAAAGTGATATAGGACTTGATATCAACAATGAAATGGTTGAAGATGTAAGGCACTAAGGGGCTCAGTTCATTTTACCTTCAAGTGAAGACAAGTGATAAGCACATGATCCATAGGCATGGGCGACAATATAGGGTCCAAGCCAATTAGGAGAAAAATTTCCCTGTTTACTTTTCTCCTCTTTGGTTACATGTTGATTTTCCTTCAGGACGAGGTCACCGACTTGAAAGGTTCATTCATGAACACGTTTTTCATAGGAACATCTGATACATTTTTGGTAGATTTGGAGATGATCAAGAGTGTTGAGACGACGCTCATCTAATAATTCAAGTTGCACCAAACAATCCTAGAAAAATTCATTGTCATTGAGCATGTCTTGTAGTGAGATGTGGAGGGATGGAATCAGACTTGAGAGGAAAGACATCCTCGCATACAGTAGACAATAGAAAAGGGAGTGGGTAGTCAAGTCAAAGTGTGAATACTAGTGCGGTAAGCCCACAAGGTGAATGGAATGTGCGTATGCCAATTCTTCCCAAAGATCATTGACCACCTTCATAAGAATTTTGTTTAAGGTTTTATTGGTTGATTCAACTTGACTGTTTTTGTGGGTAATAAGGTGATGAGAAAGCGAGTTGGATGCCAAAAATCATTGCATAGTTTGTGCGGGGTTTTGTTTTTGAATTATTTTCTATTATCCGTGATAATGCGGTGAGGGACACCAAAGTGACAAATGATGTGATGGTTGATGAATTCACATATTTTCTCTACTTTGGTGGAAATGAGGGAAGTAGCTTCTACCCATTTAGTGTAATATTCAAAGAGCGGTTATGATCCCTTGGTGGTGTTGTGAAGAATGGGGGTTGATCTCACCGACCAAATCTAAACCCCATTGAGAGAAAGACCAAAGGTCTCACGTGACCTGTAAGGCATGACTAGGGGTGTGATGGAGATTAGCATGTTACTAGCATTTTATGCAGCATTTGACATAATCACAACATCCACGATTTATGGTTGTCCGATAATAGCCTAGGCGAAGAATGCATTTTGACAAATAATACCACTAAAGTGGCCTCCACAAATTCCATCGTGGAATTCCTTAATGGTGTAAGGAATTTCATAATTTGTAAGGCATCGCAAGAGAATATTGTTGAAACTACATTTGTAAGGAAGACCACCAATGATGACATAATGATAGACACTTTTAAGAAAGGCACGTTGTCCATTACGAGTGAGATCGCGGGTAAAATGGAAAGGGAAAGATAGTCTGTATATTGTTTATACCAAAGGTCACTTAGGTCAGGAGTAGTAGTTTTGATAGAGTAGACTTCATGAGGCAAATAAGAGGGTGATGATAGTCTTTGTATGGTGACAAAGATTTTAGATTCAAAAGAGGAAAAGTAGTTATCCGAGAAGCCAAGCAGGCCATGGTATCTGTAAATTTATTGGTAGAACATGGGGTTGTTTGAAGTGCATAACGGTCGAAGGTGGTCAAAAGTATGTCCACATGATGCTTATACTTTTGAAGTATCTCATTACAACACCGGTATATACCATTGACTTGGTTTATGAGAAACCGCAAATCACCAAAGATGTTGATTGACTTAACATATAAGGCATAAGCATCCTAGAGACCCAATAGAGTGCTTCACATTCAAAGCAATATTGTTTATACAATCAAAATTGAGTTTGAAATACAAAGGCATAGGTTCACCATCAAGCCGAATGAGGATAACACCAGCCCCACCGCCACGCTGACACTTGGAGCCATCAAAGAAGAGTGTCATTTGGTAAGCGGGTTCGTCCAGGAAAGTGTACTTATAGACTTGTCTCGGAAAGTCAAAGTTAGAGGGTTAATTCGAGAAATAGGTATGTTGGCCAATTGGTCGGAAATATTTTAGCCCTTGATGGTGGTTTGATGGATGAATTCAAGGTCAAGGTCATCCGAAGCATAAGCCAACGTGTGGCACATTGATTTTGATAAGGTTTGAAATACATGTAGTGTAATGGGTCAGTATTAGTAATGACGAAGGTTTTGTGGTTGAGTAGGTAATGACGGAGTTTGGTGGCAATGAAAACTAAGGCTAGGAAAAGTTTTTTAGTGTGGGTATATCTATTTTCGTAGTCAAGAAGGGTACGGATTATGTGATAAACCGCTTTCTCTCGGTGTTGGTCGTCATGATGAGCGAGAATGACACCTAGAGAATGGTCGAGTGTCGGAAATATATAAGTAGAAGGGCTGGTCATCCTTAGGAGAAATGAGCACCGGTGGTCAAGGAGGTATTTTTTCAAGGATTTATGGCATTCATCATCCCATTTAAATGAAATGTCTTTCCATAGAAGATGATGGAATGGTTGATAGTGGTCGGAAAGTTGGGAGATAAAATGATGAATTGATTACAAATTTCCCTATAGGCTACGAAGTTGATAGAGATTAGTGGGTGGCAGCATTTCAAGGATAGCCTTGACTTTAGCAAGATTGACTTCTATGCCATGCAAAGAAATGATGAAACCTAGGAGTTCCATGAAAAGTACCGCAAAGACACACTTTTTTGGTTGAAGATGAACACAATATTTGATGAGGCAGTCAAAGATGACTTTAAGAATGGGCAGGTGTTCGGTTTGATGCTTGGATTTGGAAAGTAGATCATCTATGTAATCCTCCAATATGCGATGCATAATGTCATGGAAGATGTAAGTCATGTCCCACGGTTATGTAGCACCAATGTTTTTGAAACCAAAGGGAATGACTCAATAGTAGAAAGCCCCCCAAGGGGTGATGAAGGCATTCTTGTGTTGATCCTCGGGAGCTTATAATATTTTATTATAGCCTAAGAAACCATCCATGAGTGATAACATTTCATGGCTAGCGGTGAGATCAACTAGTTGGTCAATGCCTGGTAGCGGAAATCATCTTTGGGACAGGTGATGTTGAGGTTACGGAAATCCATGCAAATGTGGAGTCCCCCTGTCACTTTCATGACAAGAACGATGTTAGAAATCCATTGGGGATAATCAATGGGTAGAATGAAGGAAATAGAGAGAAGGTGTTGAAGTTATTCTTTGACTAGAAGAGCAATGCAAGGAAGCATTTTCCGTAGCTTTTGTTTGATGGGTTTGGCATCGGGAACAAGATTACGATATTATGAACCACAATTTTTGGGTCAATCTGGGCATATCGGCATAGGACCAAGAAAATGCATTGATATGGTGCCGAAGGAAAGAGGTGAAGGCTTATTGTTTAGTAGTGTCTAAGGATTGGCCGATCTTTAGAATGTGTCGGTCATTCTGAGTATTAACGTTGATTTCGATGGTCGATTCATTTAACATGGTTTGCATCTCAGAGGGTAACAATGGTGAATATAAGAGTCTTTTGCACCAAGGTAGGTGAGGATGGAATCATCGTCCTGACATTAAACGACGTTAATTGAAGGTGTATCGTCATTAATCATGTCAGGATACAAGAATGGGAGAGAAGAGGGAGCCGTGTCATCGCGTTGATAGGTCATGGTCCTGGGGAAATGGTGTTTAAAAAAAAAAAAGTTAGGAGGTAAAGATTCAGGATCTATGGACTCCGTGGGTGAGGATGGTAATGTGGGTGAATGAGAGGGGGAAGATTTCTTGTCCTGGATAAGGTCGATGCGAACCTTCTTAGAATATGTAGTGTTAAAACCAATGCAACTATGGTCATTGTGTTTATGAGAGGTACAGAGATGACAATGTGGCAGCCTTGTTCATAAAAACCGAAGCCAAATCCTTTCCACACGCACTAGTGGAGGAAAGTGTGAGTGAGATGGTGGTTAGTGAGGGAGTGTAGGTTGGATGAAAATGTCTAGGTTTGGGATGGAGGTTCAGGTTTATATGTGGCCATATCAAGTCCCCCATATATTAGATTGGTGCGAAGGTGGGGAGGGCCATAAGGGAAAATGTCACCAATGCAAATGTCATAACTAGGGTGTTGACGTAGATTCTCATACTCTTGTGGGGTGAGGAAGGTATCAATATTGTATAGGCGGTATTCCCCCAAAGTGAGGCATTGAAAAACACCTTCTAAGGGATCAGTAGTTGGTATGTGGGTAGCGGGTATAGATGGCTTGCTAGATGAAGGGGAGACAGGGGCACCAGTGGTAGAGGCTACAGTAGCTGCAGTAGGGATAACGAGGTTAGATGCAACAGAAGTAGTGGAAATTTTGGTGGATGGGCTCGTGGGTGGAGGTGAAGTGGTTATGGTGGCGAGATGCCTTGACCGGTACAAGCACATCATTGGGTTGATATAGCATGTTACAGGTCTTGAAAGGTGAGGGGTTGGCAGGGATGGTGTAATTATGTCCCTCATGTTTAAATTTGAGGCACCAATGTAACTTAGAAGGGACACAACCCATAACACGAATCCAAGGTCATCTAAGTAGCAAGTTATACTAGAACTCTCCTTCTAGGACATAGAAAATTTATGGGACGATGCGGGGCCTACGCAGACATGGAGAACAATGGTACCCAGTGTAGAGGTCATGGCGTCATTAAAGGAACACAACATAACGAGGTTACCATGCATGCAATGGGCAGGTATTTACATTTGGTCATACGCATGGGAGGAGATGATGTTAATGCTAGCACCACCATCGATCATAACGTGTTGTATGCATATATTATGATAAAGACGAAGATGAAAAGAGCGGGGTTAGGGTCATCAGACTAGAAGGGAGTGATCTCTTCATCTACAAAGTTGAGGGCAGCCACTTGGTGAGTGGGTGGAGGTGTAGAGGAAGGTGAAGACCTAGTGAGAGAGAGGTCATGTGTCGTGAGGGGTAATGATGGAGGCTACGGGTGTGGGGTCATTTGGTAAGACTTTGATAGATTGAAGGACCTCTATGATGGCTTGATGATGTGACTCCAAGGTCTGGACGAGGTCATATAAATACATTTTGAGAGGGGGTTGGTGTATTTGTTTTAGCATTGTGCGATGTGTGACCCCGTTAGAAATGGGATACGCAGGACCTCGAATGATGACTTTGGGTATGGGTGTGGATGGTATATTGGGTACAGGGTTGGTTGATGACCACTTGCTTTCTATTTTCCCTTGTCTTTCTAAGCACAGTGGCAATGTTGATCATGTTAATCTGAGGGGAGGTAGATGAAGAGGGTGTGTCATGGAAGGTATAGCGGCAAGAGGGACAAAACCCTAGTGGTGGATATGAGCCTTGTGAGATGAGTAGGGTGCATTGGCATTTGGGTGGTGGTTTGGCCAACTCTCTTATGTGAACCATGTTAATTTCGAATCTCAGGGATGGATCAAAGAGTTGTGGGGTGGAGATCTTAGTTGTTGAGTAGGTAACGAGAGAAGATATGTGGAAATTGGTGAAGGTGAAATGGGGTCCTCATCAAGAAGATCATCATCATCAAAGTTTTCTTCAGAGGACACAATTGGACAAGAGTGGTTTTTAAATCCTTACAGTTCTCTACATCGTGTCTTGGCACATGATGGTAGGCAAAAATTTGGTTTCATCAAACCCTTTTGGTTTGGGTTTGAGTGGGTCGTAAGGTCTAAGAGGTGGTAATGTGATGACGAAGTTTCAAGGAGGTTAGTTAGGATCTTGGCGTAGGATCCTCGCTAATGTATCACAATGGGACGTGAATGTGGGTTTGGGTACAAAGTGCGGTTGACTATGTAGAAAGAGTCTTTATGAGAGGGGGAGTAAGTTGGGCTACTAGTTTGGTATGTGGTGTGGTCTTAGGTGTTGGCCATATCTGCTTGGGTAAGGGCATGGTAGATGGACCGACAATGGAAGGTTTGGTTGGTTTAACTACCTTATTGGAGGGTAGCGGTTTTTAGCTTTAGGTTGCATATTTTTGGGTAAAGGTGATGCAGTGCACGAGATGTTGAGGGAAAAGCAGATGGTGGAAGAGGGTGGGTTACCCATGAGGGTAATGGCGAGGTGTTGTGGATGTAGGTGGTGTGGGTTGGGAAGGAGGCATGACCGAAAGAGAAGGAAGCGTCATGGTAGTGAAGAAGTTATTCACGTTATTAGAGGTATGTGAGGTAAGAAGGTTACGTGTGAGGTGGAGGTTGTGTGGGTCACTTGGGTATATTAGAAGCCCGTGATGGGGAAATGTGTTGCTGCATTCTTGGTTTACCGGTGGATGGGGGTTTCTTGGCTAGGGTTGAGGGGTGAGGTCCTAGGATGGATGGAAGGGGTGAATATGATAAGGGCATTGTTGGTGAGGTGGGGTATGAGATCTATGAGATTGGATCATCTTTGTAGGGTCTGGGTTAAGTTTTGTGTTAGTTTTGGAAGATGTAGGTAAATCTAATTTGATGGGTGGGTGAGTAAGGCTAGCTGTTGGTATGACCCCTAAGGTAGTGATAGGTTTAGGTAAGGGAGATGATATAGGCGTGGGTTTGGGTGTAGATGCATGTTGGGCTATGGGAAGAGGTGTGAGTTGGGCCATGAGTGGTGTTGTGGAAGGTATTGCAATAGTTGTGATTGTGTTTGGTTTGGTTGCTCGAAACACTTTTGGATAGATAGTGGAGGTGTCAACAAGTGACATTGCATTTGTGTTGAAACAGAAGTAGAAGATGCCCCCAAAGTGGCTTTATCGACATAGTCCAGCGATCACCAAGTGTGAGAATGGTATGTTATAAGTGGGGTAATGACGTGGATTGAGTGGCAATCCTCGTAAAATGTGTTTGAGATATCAAGAAATGGCTAGCCTCGGACTCTGTGGGTAAGAGAGCCAAAAGCATATTAACATGATCTTGAAGGTTTGATGGTGAATGGTCATCTACAGGTGGTCGTACCTCTATAGTATCCTCCATGGGTAGAGGAGAGGACGGACCAGCCGAAATAGGATCTCCTTACATTGGCATATGCGGTGGATTTGCATCTTCTATGAGTAAGAGAGGTGTCATTGACAACTGCTAGGAATTTTGAGGGGTCAAAGGCAGCGTGTTGATGATAGGATCTTCCATGGATGAAGGGAAACATGAATGGGGTTCCTCATTGGGTAGAGGAGTAGATGAAATAGATTCTAGTGTAGGTAGGGAGCACAGGCTAAGATTTGATCTACGAAGGAACATGAGGTAATTGGGAAGCAAGCTGGTGTGTCATTGAAAATAGCATGAACCTCATGGATAGTGTTTTCATTGTTTGAGGTATCACCCACTTGGTTGGAAAATGGGGCATGATTAGGGAATGGATTCTTAAAGATATGCAGGTTTTGGTTAGCAGTGTATTTGGGCTATCCAAAACTAGATCTCCATTGTCTATCATTTCTTGTATGATATTCTTACAGGTGATGCAGCTTATTGTCATTGTGACCTTTGACATAATGATAGTTGCAAAAGTAGTGTTATTTATACCATGCATGCATGGGTCACCCGTGGTCAAAACCAAGTATGTGGTTTTATAGGTGGAAGGGTAATGGAACCAACTTTAACAAGATTTTCCAAAACAGAAGAATAAGATTCTCCTAGGGAAGGGTACTTTTGTTGTTCTCGTCTAAACTGGAAAGCTTGGATAGGAGAGAGATTAGAAGGGGGTTTGGCTAGGTTTGATTGATGAGGGGGACCGGCTTTTAGAACTATGACATTAGCAGACCCTTTGGTCTTTGAATCATTTTTTTGGGGTTTCAAGATGAAGAAGTATCATTTGATTTGAACGTGATGTTCTTGTTACGAAGTTGAATCTTCTTTTCTTCGATAGCACAAATTTCCAATTTCCATGCCATGGTGAATGCCTCATCAAAAGTGTGAAAATTTTGCACCTGTAGGGTTGGTGAGATGTGTCTAGAACATGCCCAAGTAAATAGTTCTATAAGCTTAGTTTGAGGTAATTGGAATGTGAGCTGGTTAATGAGGTTGCGCCAACAAGCGACGAAGTTAGTGATAGACTCATCATCATACTATCATGTGGAATAAAGATCCGTCATGGTAACCTTCTTGACAATGTTAATGGAGAAGTGATCTAGGAAGGCTTTGGCTACTTGATTAAATGAGTAAATGGAGTGTCTTGGTTTTCCACTGTACCAGTCCAATGTAGGTATTGCCAAGGACATTGGGAAAGTCCTCAAAAGTAAAGTGTCATCATGGGAAATTAGGTAACACCTGTGTTTAAAGGACCACAAATGTTGTTGTGGATCTTCTTTTCTATTAAAGTGGTTAAATTTTGGCATCTCCCAATTTACGAGGTATGGTTGAATGGGAATGGATGGGTGAATAAGCTCGTTACAAATTTCATCATAGGTGAGGGAATTGCATGAGCCGGAAACCGATGCTTCTAGTGTCTGCATCTTTTCCATCATCAACTTGATTAGGTCATTGGTAGGTTGTGATGGAGGGAAACCTCCTGTGGCATAAGGAGGTGGATACTGAACCTGATAGGGAGGTTAAGAATAAGGAACCGACATAGAAGGCACATATCCATAATGGGTGACAGACGAGATAGGGGTTGTTGATAGTAGGTGTATGTAGGTGGGATGGTCATCGTGACTCTAGTAGCGATTGGGGGCAGTGTTTGTGGGATGAAGAGGATGAGATTCTGGAATGGAGTAGGGGTCACCGACACCAAGGATGATTGTGTTGCAATGGGTATTTGTGAGACAATGGGTGCAGATTGTGCTATGGTCTGGGTGGTTGATGAGGGGACAACAGATACGACAGGCACGAGTGAAACTATAGATGCAATGGTCATGTCAGGTATGGGTCATAGTTGTGAAACTACTAGGGGTGAAGCAGGTGAGGGTAACACTACATTATTAGGGGTTGATGTAAGCAGGAATAAGGGCAGGAGAGATGGACACAGGCATGTCATATATCAACTGACTTGAGGAGTCTTGGGTGGAAGAGTGAGAAAGGTAGAACTGTAAGGCCACGGGATTCTCGATGGAGTCACGAAAACTCTTCGTCACTGTAGAAATGGTGGTAGGTAAGGTTGGATCCATGGGTGATAGGATGGAAGGCGATGAGGGACTAGGTGGGAGTGGTTGATGACTAGTGTGGAATATGAGGGTGTTAGTCTAGCTGCGAGTCAGCACCATGTGAACAAGTGCTGACCTGGTAAGATTGTATTCTGTAGATGACAGAAAACAATAGAAACAAAGAATAATAGGGTCTAAGATGTGAATATGGTCAATGTCTAGATTTTGAAAATAAACACAGGCAACCAACGATAGTCAAGTTTATCGCTGATGGTTGAGGGAAAACCGATGATGGTTAGGCTGACCGGTGACGGTTGGGGGAACACGATGATGGTTTTTGAAACCGATACCGGTCACTATGGAAGAAACCAGTCTCAAAGAACGAAACAGGAATGTTGGATGTGTACCTATGAAAAATATGTATAACAAGAAGTATTAACAAGGGATAAATATGATGATGCCCGAGGGCTAGAAACAATGATGAAAGCTATTCTAGGTAAAGTAACTAGAAAGCTAAAATCTAACATTGGTTATGGTTTAATCAATGATAGTCGATGTGAACTGGCGATGGTCACTGGACTGATGTTAGTGACTGTGAAATTAGAAAGGAATGAATAAAATTGGTTTTGTGAATTAAATTAAGTGAAGAATCAAACTCAGAAACCTGAGAATGAGGATATGAAGCCCTGACACACTTAGATAAAGTCAGAATACTCCAACTACGATGGTGGAGTGTGCAAGGAAGAAGAAAAATGGATATTCGTAGTCTCACACCTCAAAACACAAGTGAAGAAGAATGCGAAGAAAAAGCACGATCCTAACAGTGATTTTCTTATGTTTGTTTAGCTTATGCTATTTATGACTAATTGTGTGTATTTAAAATAAAATTTATTGGTTGGGAAGGCATCCTACTAAGAAGGATATCTAAAAGGAGAGGTTTTAGGTATGTTATGGTGGGGGCGGGCCATCCTTTGAGATGATGAATTGACAGAGGCAATGAGTTGGGGAGTACCTACCAACCAGATCGTGTGATCACTGATAGATGTTCCCGAGGTAAGATGTTGTTTAAGAAATATGTGTATATTTTGATTTTGTGCAAGTTTGGTAAGACACGAGAGAGAGAGAGAAATGTTCTTTCTACAATTCTTTGTGTCAACCATCAGTTGGGCATGACTTCCAGCATATAGGTTGCCCTCAATTTTAATGTGAGCTAATAATGCAACAAATCAGAATGCAATGCAAGTGTTTTAAACCCAAATCGAAGTGTGATATTCGATGTAGCAAGAGATGAATAGGAAGAGGGATGCTCTTTCACTAATGCAATGTAAAATAAAGGAAGATGTGTTCTTTTTAAAGCACCAAAAATATGATTGTTTTTAGACAATAGAAAGAAGGAGAATGATTCCAAAGAATAAAATTAATGTGGAATATTTTCGAAGGGAAACAAACACACAACTTTCACCTAGGAATGAATAAATGCAAAAGAACCCCTGATGGGTCCCACTAGGCATGCCAAAATGTTTCACTGTTTTCTTTACCTTTTCAAAATGAAAAAATAGATAAGGGCCAAGGAGGAATACTTCTTAAATGTTGGTCCATACCGAGTCATGAAAGACTATGGGAATGGTGCATACCTCTTATGTACGCTAGAAGGTGAGGAATTTGGTGAAACAGACAATTCCCTACACCTCAAAGCATTTTTACGCTGCAGTAGTGAGCCTAGCACTACTTATATATATATCTACATTGCATCTTCATATAGATTAGGATCATGTTGTCCGCTTGTTCATACACAAATTGTGATTAAGGAATCTATTCTCAAAGTAGTTCATTACAAACTCATGATGTTGTTGGCATAAACTCTTTAATCATACTTCTCCATTTTCATGATATCATCAAATTATCTCAGAATCATTTTATCAAATAAAGCTAGACATGGCAAAGTCTTAACGGTAACCATACCAAGATCTGCAAGTTTATTCTCACTTTTGATTTCTTCTTAGGGTAGGTGTCTTGCCTATGGTCTGTTCTAGAAGCTTCATGGTGTCACATCTATCCCATATGTATATCTCTTTGGAAATAAACACATACTGACATTTTACTCAAATAAACAAGTCAAACATTGGTCAAACAGAAAATTTTAATTTTACACATTTCCTTGCCCCACCAACCTTTGGTGATGAGCTTGCATCTCTTACTAGTGACATAGGGTCGGGAAAGGATGGGAATGCCCTTACTCGCCTATACTTTTCCCATGGTCATAAACCCACGCTTCTTACTAGTAGCATGGGACAAAGTGTAGGGGTCCTCTTGACAAATAAATGTAAAAAGTCATACACAAACAATTCAAACTTTGAAAATTTGAGTCAAAAACAAATGAATCAGATGTTCAAAGTCCCAAGAGAGTTAAAATCCTAAAAACCCATATTTTGTCTACTATGTGGCCATCTACGGGTCTAAGTTTGGATAAACCGCAAAGCAAGTTGCATCCAAAACTATGAAGTCACTCGAGTAGAGTAGACTTGTGGTGTCCTAATTTGGTTCCACTAAAGCTTTTTTTGTCTTTCATCACTATCATTTCACTACACCTCATAACTTGTGCCCTTCCCAACTCTTGGTGATAAGCCCTCGCATCTTACTAGTTGCGTGGAGTTGGGGGTAGGGGCAGGTTTATTTGTTCATCATACCGGTTTGTTTTCATCACCTTGCCAAAACAAACATGAAGTATCCAAAATTGCTTACAGAAACTAAGATTCAAAATCACATTATATCTACATCATCATATATCAGCATCATGAAACACAAAAGGAAAGTGAAACACTTGCATCATTTGTTCACCATTGCATATATTCTAAAAGAAACATATAAACATACATCATAGCATACATGAGGAAACTGGAAATAGAAAGAAAGCCATGAATGCCAAGATTTTGATCCAGAATGAATGCATATATATAAATAATCAATGTTTATATACAATGCCATCATGCACTAAGCATGGTCAAAACACTCAAAGAGCTCGGGATATACAAAAGAATATATAGTACAAAATCTACAAGAGCCAAGTGGCTTCTCAATCCCTACGGGACCCCTCTGAAGGTGCACGCCCACGCCTAGGACTCCGGCTATGCCGGCGCTCTGAATGCACAGAGGGCTCAGGATCTCGAGGGGCAGGCGCAGTCTCACCACGAGAATGGCTCCTCATCAGACGCTCAGCCATCTTGTACCCCGCTAGCTCGGTGTGAAGGGTCGATACCATCCTGGCCACATGCCAGACTGGAGCAAAGACGTCGGTATGTCTGCCGGCTCCTGAAGGCTCCCCAGCATCCATGGACAGCTCTGCGTGGGTCCTCTCCATGGGGATCATCAGGGTATCAGTGCATACCCTGCGGATCAAGTCCCGCCACTCATCGGCGGTCTCTGCAAACCAAGGAGAAAACAAATTAGAAACCAAACAAGGAATTAAAAGATACAAGATAGCAACTAAGGAGATCCTAACAAAGAAACAAACACTAGAAGGGAGAGAAGGTAACTTACTCGAGATCACCAGGCCTCCATGATGGGTCTATGGGATCAGCGCCTGCCACGGATGCCGCTGCCGACTGAGGGGCTGCTCCTGTGGCTGGAGCAACGTAACGCCCGTAACAGACTCATCCTCCCCATGGCCCTGGGAGAGTGGCTCCTCTGAAACCAGAGTCACCCTCTCTGCACTCTGCTCGGCCCTCTCCACCTGCATGATATCCTGGGTATCATGCCACTCAGGATCACTGTCCTCGGTCTCCTCCTCTGTCTCCCCCCCGTAAACTCCTCAGACTCGAGTCTACCTCAATGGGGTCATCGCTGCTATGGGTAGGACCCACGATAATCAAGTAAAGGCACCTAACACACACCGACTCTCCCTCCGCACGAACTATCCTCCCCGGCTGTAATAGGAATGCCAGGAGTAACCATTGTCCAACCCACCTTTAGGCCCCCCTCTGGCCTCTCAGACTGATCTATATACTGGCACCACTGGGGGAAGCATACCCATGTATGGTAGGCCAAACTACTGAGGAACTCGGCCAAAGGGGTGCATCTCCACTCGACCCCACTCTGTCAATAAGCTACCCTGTGGTGGAGCAGGAGATCAAGGTAAGAGCCTCCTTGCCCCATATGCCTGCCATAGTCTGGTATGGTGTGGCCTCCATGTCGGCAGTAGTCAGGGAAGCAACTGGCTGATGAGGTGCTCTAAGCACTGACATGTCTATCCATCTGGCTGCCCTCACAGCTCCAGGATCTGCCACCTCCACACCCCTGCCATAAGGGATGAAATGCTCATAGACCCAACTCATGACTAGAGTCGGGTGGCTCAATGACTGCCCCTATAAACGGACCACCCTATATAAGTCGTGGTAGGTGGTCCCAAGAATGTCTGCTCCCTGCATATATCCGACCGTGCCCCTCTATCTGTGCAATAATGGGGGACCAGCAGTATAATAATGTATCTCCTCCCTTGTCCCCGATCAGTCTCGAGGCAAGGATCCCCATGATGGCCTGGCGAAGTAGGGGGATGGGCAAAGAAGGAATAGATCAAACTCTCACCCCCTTCTTCGACCCCGTGGAGATGACTGCATCTCCCATATATGTGGCCCACTGTGTATCTGTGCCCATGAGCCTGTTGTCTCTAGGGTGAGTCGTCTCCCGATGATCGGGACCCCTGAATGCGATAGACATCCTCCAGTGTAATAGTCCACTCACCACAGACCCCTGGCAATCGGAAGGTGTTCGATCTACATCCCAGTATGAGAACAAGTCACAAAGGATGTGACTAGATGGTGTAACGTGGGGCATGCGTGAAATGCGTAGTATCCCAGCCCGCTGAAGAGTGTCCTCCTCATCCTGTGAGAGGGCATCTAGAACCCCTGGGAGCCAATCACACTCCCTCTCTCTACTCCACCGGATATACTCCTCCCTCGCCTGCATACACCCAAAAACACACAAAACAAAGCAAGTTAGCATCCAAGTAATACTAGAAAAATCATGAAAGCACGTAGAAATGCTAAAAATACAAACACAATCTCAAAAAGATGTTCCTTTTGCATTATGTGCAGAACCGTCGCCCTAAGCAGGGGGCGGTTTTATAATCGCCACCTTAAGGGCGGCGGTCGTGTAACCGCCACCCTAAATAGGGTGGCGGAAATTTCAGTAACCACCACCCCGGGTAGGGTGGCGGTCATGGTCTGAAAACCCACGCGGGTTTTTTAATTTAAAAATCCTAAAAAACGTAAAAAACAACCATTTTACCTAAAAACAAAGCCTACCCAGTAGGCGCCCCCCCTAGGTGGACCTTTTAACACTAACATTTTCAAAAATTACCCCCCCATGACAAAGTATTTAGCATTTCAAATTTAAGGGGGTAAAAAGGAGAAATTGAAGAAAACTAACATGTGATCTCACGGGTCGATGTGCCGCACGTGGAGGCATGATCGCTATCTCGTCGCAGACATTTTGACTCTACTCACGCAAGAAACCGTCACCGTGGGTCCCAGAGCTCAAAATCAATCAAATCGACTCACGCAAATGAATAGGAAAATGGGCCCACTTTCATATATATAGCACTCTGATTCATTTTAAATGACTTTTCACAGGTTTGGAGCGCCGATGGAGGTAAGTTCCTATCCCCGCACAAATGGTACGTTCTCATTCCCTGTTATTTTAGCGTTTATTTTTCAAACTATTGTGTCTATCTGCACTTGAGTTCTCTTTTCATTTTGCAGGTAACGGGAATTTTGGATGGCGTCATTTCAACACACGGATGTATCAGGTATAACTTCTAACTTCCCATTTTGGGACCGCCATACTCGGACCCACCATTTTACACCTCTTCATGGCTAAAATGCTTCTCCGAGGGGGCAATATGTACGTACCCAAAATTGTAAGGTACTGTACTGCCAGAACAACGTGACACATGCCCCAATGATGATACAGGTCTCCTCGCAAGGTGTTCGGGATCCGGAAAAGCTCTCCAAGTGTGCGTTAACATCCCGCATGCCCCGCTTAGCCCCCGCATGCTTTATTTTTCCTTTTCCCCTCTTTTCTTAGCCTTTTTCTCTTCAGTGACGAAACCGCCACCCTGCCTGGGCGGCAGTCCTTTACATGTTTTCCATAAATCTCTTTTAACACGACTCACATAAATTCAACGTTTTACCAGCTTTCTTTCACCGCCATAAGCTTGCATTTATGATTCCGGTTCCCCTGGAATAGTGTTTTGCCATTGTTTATAGTTTAAGCGTTCTATTTGGCTTTTACCTTGGGTAAATGTAAATGTTATAAATAGATGGCTTGTGCTCAAGCAAATGGCCCCTCATTCACTTCTCATCTTCTCATTTTAGTAATTCAGTCTTTTATTTTGCTTAGGATTCATAGTTTAGTTCATTGCATGCTTAGTTAGCATTGTTTTACTGTTGGTAAGCCACAAATCCATCTTGTGCAAGCAGTGCTATTATTTCATCCAATCCATTGGAGTAGAATAGCTTAGGAAGCCATTAAAGTTACAAGTTTTCTCCTCAAACAGGATAGTTTCAGGTTCTGGATGCTTTATGTTGCATGACTCGCAATAGATCCCGCTAGGAATTGCATAAGCCAAGCTCTGTACTCTTGCGCTATCCCTCTCCTACTCGCATTGTATTCAGTCTGTGTCTTGAGCTACCTTTGTCCCAATATCTACTTCTGTTGATGCTAGCATTACACACTTTTCTGGATCCACGTGAACATGAAGGAACAAGGAGATCACACTGAGGGGACAAGATCACACACACCATCGATTCGCCACCGCATTCGCAGAATCCATGTTCTAGCTTTCAAAGTTCTAGTTAGAATCATATCAAATAGAGTAGTTAATTACTTTATTTTAGTAAATTCTATTCTCGATATTGCCAAGGAAGCTATGGGGATTGATAGTTTCTGAGAAACTATGATTCACTCCTCACTTCTGAGGTAGGATCAAGAATCTTGCAAATAGATTAGATAAGCTATTTTATTGTTTAGAATAGATCTACAAATTGCACAGACAAATAGCTACACTCGGTTATTTTGTTTGTTTAAATTGATTATTTTAGTTGTCATTTCTAGATATTTTAAATAGCTGCTTTCTTAAATTCGTAAAGTTCATCAGAAAATACAAAAAATAGAGAAATCATATATAGATATATTCAACATAGTTAAGTTTCATTTTACTGTAGTTCTTTTTACATTATTGCTTTTGTATGACAATCACGGGACCTAGAGAGCCCAGGGAATACATATTCGAGCCAATCATGCCCCACCCAATCTCATCACAACAATAACTGATATAGATCAAAATCTTAGGATTCAAGTCTTCCGAACAACGGTAAGCTTGCAACAAATCAATTCTCAGTTGAGTGGACTAAACATAGAAGATGACCAAGCACACACGTTTTGGTCAAATCAACCGAACTACAGATTACCCTAGGCAAACATTCATAAGATTCAGTAGAAGGGTACGAAAGAGAAAAACCTTTGGTTGTGATCCTTTGGTCCCACAAATGATTCGGAGACACTCTTCTAGATATAGATACCAGCCTAAGAATCCAGGTTGCACGAACGCCTGTAGGGTATTCTAAGAAAATCACATAGTTATTGATCCTAAACATAGAAGCTGAGAAAGCATATGATTACTGGATATTAGGGATTAGGACTTGATTTCACGCATGACCATAACAGGTCCACAACGACTAAGAGTCTACGGTTGTGACCCACAAATCCCGCAGCCCAACGAATCCACAGGAGAATTAGACATAGACACTGGCCTATGCACACTAGTATTCTAGTCTACTCCACTTCCACCTATCATCATCGAACAATTATCCTTGCTAGACACAACAACTAACAAAGCTAGAGAGTTCTGGACTAGGCCAGAGAACCATCCATAGAATTGGCTACATTTACCATCCACCATATGACCCTGTCTGGAGAAATACACGAAACTATCCCAGGTCATTTTCCACGTATTCCACAACCCATAGATTGAATCACGCCAGAGCTCGATATTGATTGGAGCCTTTGAGCATTCATCCTTGCTGACCGATCTATCACACCAGCCCAAGTTAGGAGGGCTCTCTTTGCTTTAGATTCGCAAGTTTCGTTAGTGCGCATCAAGACATTAGATTGCCTAACTAGTTTGTCTCGTATCTCACACATATTCATCCCCACCCTGTCTCGCACGACCTCGGGAGGTCGGGTGTGAGGAAGAGTCACTTGTAGATTCCCACACTCGCTTGTCACTTTTCCGCCGTCACAAGTAACTATTGATCGAAGAATGGTGTTGATATTGTAGAGTGGCTCTAGAATGATTCTCGCGAGTGCAATGCTTCCAAAATATGTCCTGGTGATGGCTTTGGATGTCTAGATATGTTAAAGGATGTTGGTTTCTCTTACATGCAGCTCGATCTCTTTTTCTTGCTCTCGAGAATGTGCCAACGCAAAAACAAGGCTGGTAACCAACGACAGCTGATTCGGGATTGACCATGCCGATTTGGGGTTACCGCCATCGGTTAAGGCAGGATTCCCTAGGTTTACTAAAATGGGTAGATATTTCTAATTTCTTGGGCCCAGTTAGTTTATTCTCACAGATTAGAATGGAAACTTCCCTTCTAATGAGTGAGAATGTGGTTAGAGAGATTTTAGGGATTGATTTTATGGTTAGACCAAATCTTAGCTCATTAAGGCAAGTAAGACTTAGTTATTGTTAGTTATGGAAACATGCCAAGAATAGGTATAGGGTGAGGTGGTGGGTGAGGTATCTAGGAGAAGTGGAAATTAGCTTAATTAAAATAATTAAGTAATTAATATTTTGAGGATGGGTATTAATTAAATTAAATTAATATTAATGTGGGGTGGATGGGGCCATGGTTAGATGAGTATGCTTGAATGGTTATTCGACAAGAAACCAAGGGGACCTGTGACGCAATTTTGGTGTCTACAACAAGAGTGTATATTAATTGTTCAAAACTTTGAAAAAATAGGACACAGTTGTAAATATGGTTCCAATTCAAAATTAAACTTGTATGCATTCTAACAAGAGGTGGATTGCTTTATGAATACATGCATGTTTTCATAAAGCGTTGTCAGCTAATACAATTACAAAATTTTAGGTTTTCGTTTTCTTCTCAAAGCTTTTGGGAAAGTTTTGTCATATAAGAAAACATTACGAGGGAATCCTCTTCTCTGACTATGATTTTGAATCATAGTTTTCCTTACGTCTGCCACACGGAATAAAAAAATAAAAATAGTTAGCCACCATTTTTTAATTCCTACGCCAATGTCGGAATTGTGACAACACACCCATCACATGGTGAAACTAACATTTTTTTCAATTTTTTGTCAGTAAGGAAACTTGGAATTTTTCTTGCAAAAGAGGCAAGAGTTTTCTCATCTTGTACAATTATTTCGCTACATCTTCGATACCTACAAATTCTCAGTGACCGTGCTTATTGACATTTTGATTAATATTTTTCTCCTCCCTCAAAACATATCCTCGACGCTGACAATAGTGATGGATCAACTCTTATCTTTTCTTTCAGAGGATATTTGGATCCATCTTATTCTCCTTGATTATCTTTTTCAATGTATTATTTTATTTATTTAATAATACAAGTTTTTCCTTCAAATGTATAAATTCATTCAATCTTTTGCGAGCATTTTTCAAATGTGCATCAAATACAAGATTGTTTCTTTCTTTAAATTTTCAAATTTTACCTACAAAACATAATTGTATTAGATACATTATAATTAATTTATTGCAATTCTTATAATTTCACAATTTTTCACATGTAAATAAAGACCTACCACAATGTTTTATTTTTCGCATTTGTAATTAAAACATTATTTTTGTCTCTAGCCCATTTTTCGTAGTATGCCCAGGCTCAAAGCATTAATATTTCCCACCTTGTTTAACATTATATCTAAAATGTCAAAGCATCATAAGCATTATTATACAAAATTATGCCAATATGAGCTTTATTATGCAAAATGTCAAGCCTTTCGGTTGGCTCTCTATGGAAATGAACAATGAATGCCTTTGACCATGATTATGGTAATGGGTATTTATTTATTTGATCAAAAATTTGGCCGTGTACTCCCTAGTGCACACTAATTCAATATAAGACAACCACTTCCGAATTTTGGCCCCCATACTGTCCGATACCAAATTTTTGGTTTGGAAAAATATGTCTTTTGATCATCCGTGAGTGAAAATTGACTTAGTGGAGGAGGAGAATCTTTGACTTCACAGATATCATGTGCACTTGTGGTTAAGCACATGGAGTACTTTGTATCATATCATGGGTGTAAAAAAATTACTTTTCGTTGCATCACCTCTATCAAACCCCAAAAATTCATCATCAAGCTCAATTGGATTCAAAATTTGAGTATCAATTACACTCAAGACATCACCTAGTGAAAAATTGTGAAATTCTAAAGTTACAAGGTGAACTGTTCGTGGAGTCAAAGAAAAATGTAATATTCTTCCCTATAATTTTTCTTTTTGTTTGTCTTGCACATGGCAAATGGTATTAGAGTCTTGTTTGGAATCTATTGTGGTTGTAAGAAGAATAGTATTAAAAATTAAACATTATATCCTCAGTAAATACAAAATGAAATATTTACAAGTAAATAAAAGAAATTAAAAAATATAAATTACCTTACATGCTTAGAGATGTGACCATATGACCTTATGAATGATATTGAGTTTGATCTACTTTATCAAACTCGGAAGTTTCTTCAAATTCAAAATGTAAAAATATTAAAAGACTAATACTTACAAAATAGATAGCTTGTTAGTGATTCCTGCTAGTAGCTTAGTTATAAATAGTAATATAAATACCTGTAGAAAATTGTGGAGGGAAAGGTGGTGGTAATGGTGGAGGTATCGACCCCTAGGTCTTTTTCTGTCAAGGAAATTAAATTGGGGTCAATTACGCCGAATCCATATATCAGAATCACGAGAGGTCTCACAGAGGGGATTTACCCAGAGCAATAACCTCCTTATGAGATATTGTAACTACAATTCTTCTCTGTAGAATATAAATTATTATTATTATTGCATTAAAAAATAATTAATTGTTATATTGTTAAAATTAATTGTTACATGTTGTTCTTCAACTGAAAGACCTATCATTAGCAAGTTGTAGTTTATTGTTGTCGAATTTATCCATTCTGCGCAATTGGTGGAAATATTATTAATAGAAAGTAAGTAGATTATTTGTAAAATAAAATAGAGTCTTCGATTTATCGGGTTCATTCATATTGGCAATGGCATTGTTGACATCTATTTTAATTCAATTATAAAAATACGTGCACTAATTGAATTTTTACCCTACCAGTGTTCACAATATATATTGAACTACCCAATCGAATGTTGGGAGATTTTACTGCAACAAAATCCTAGATTGAAATAGTGATATCATTGCAAGAAATAAATTATGTGTAACACCTTGTATAATAAGGCCTATTTTCGATCAATTAACTACAAATGCAACAACAAAGAAGAAATGTTATATGCGGGGTTAGTAAACCGATATTAAGAAAGTAAATAACTGAAAAATAAAATTGAACTTACCATCAACCTACACATTGTAATGAGATTCCCAAAAAAAAAAATTGTATCTGTTAAAATGGCCTTTGTAGTCATGGCAATCTAGTTTCGAAATGGTAAACCAATTATTTGATGGATACTGCGGGCTCCACAATGAATGAAAAATTATGATCCATCGGGGCCAAAAAAATTGTCTTCCGGTTGTAAGATTTGATTAGATAATCAAAGACGTGAGTATTTATTTCGAATTGGGGAATATTGACAAGCCCTATGAATTTTTTTGTTGTGCATCAGTCTTTAGGTGCATCTTTCAGTTTCATGAATGTAGTAATTTGAGGGCACATGAGATTTATATACTAGAATTTGGAGACTAAAGTAATTGTAGAACTAGCCATTGTTGAAATATTTGGAAATTGGTGTAAAGTTACGCGAGAGGAGGGGTAAAAATGAAGGTGCACATTGTTTCCATAGAAAATTGGAGTCGGAACATTGTTTATTTGTAAACGTTTATAGTAAAAAGTATATAAATGAACCTCATAGGGCTAGGGTTCACAAACAAGACATGTGGTGACAGAATATTGGAGTAGATTTTTAGGAAATACATGTTTAGAGATAGGGGCTAGTCGATGATTCCCACCACCTTCTATTTCGGGAGAGATGGACGTTCGTTCTTCAAGATACGTACATTAAAGAGATGATTGTCTCTTCTCTATTAGATGAATTCCCTTTCTATAGAGACATCCATCTAATAGAGAAGAGGTGACCTTATATAGTAGAGGAGGGATGATCATCCAATACATAATAGAAAAACATTTAACCCGTTCTAAGTTTTGATATATAGATGTCCAATGTTGTACTGTTTAATAGGTAAGAGGTGGCCACCCAACTTGTTTTAATATAGACCGAATCCAACCTTGTCCATCTAACAGGGGAAGAGATATTCGTCAACCTATTCTAAGATAGATAGTCGTCCACCCTATCTTTCTAACGCGGGATATATTTCCATCCAACCTAGTCCGTCGACCTAAAATGGGATGAATACTAACTCACTCATTTGATTATAGATATATGGTCATCTAACACCCGCCCAACTATGTGAAACCTAAGAAAACTACGACCTGTCAAATTTCCTTTTCCACGAAACATTTTTTTGGATATTCGCCATTGTTTTGAAATATTATTTCAAAGATTCACACTGCTCTATAATAATTATCGGAGGTATTAAAATGAACCCGAATAAGAAGTTGGTATCATTTTTTTATATTGGTTTTCTTATTTCTTAAAGATCGAAATATTTATAGTATTTATCCAAAAATACTTTAAAATGCACTTATCGTATTCCCTATTGATTAAAAAATGGAACATTCCTTCGTGCCTTATGCAAAATAGTCCTTTCAATTATAGATAATAATAATTCACGCTTTTAATATATAAGTTTTAAATATTTTTTTTCGCACCTATTAAGATTACTAGAAGACATCTAAAGTATACTAATAATTATGATGTGAAATACAACATATGATTTTAAAACAATTTATTAAAAAATATTTATAGTATTTATCCAAAAATAATTTTAAATGCATTTATCGTATTCCCTATTGATTAACAAATGAAACATTCCTTCGTGCCTTATTACAAAATAGTCCTTTCAATTATAGATAATAATAATTCACTAGTTTTAATATATAAGTTTTAAATATTTTTCTTACACCTATTAAGATTACTAGAAGACATCTAAAGTATACCGATAATTATTATGTGAAATACAACGTATAATTTTTAAACAATTTATTATAACATGACATATCAACCCATATTTTAAAACAATTCTATCAAATGACACATCAACCTCTATTAATAATTACAATGTGATATCCAACATTAAATGACTAATACAAAATGACATACCAACCTATATTTCAAATGTGTGTGTGTGTGTGTGTGTGTGTGTGTGTGTGTGTGTGTGTGTGTGTGTGTGTGTGTGTGTGTGTGTGTGTGTGTGTGTACAACCAAATGAAACCTTAACCTATATAAACAAATAATTTTGATGTGACATATAACATTGAATTACAAAACAATATAAAACAAAATTGCATATAAACCCATATTTTAAATAATAGTGAAATGAAACATTGTGCTACATTAATAATCACGATTCGACATATAATAAAAATACATATCCATTTTTAAAAAAACAACATAAGGGCATGAATAAAACTCACACTCAAATCATTTGCCTAATCTACACCCTTTTTCATTTGACTATTGTGGTTTCATCAACATCGGTGTTGGAGAGTGTGGTAGGGTAGGAGGACTCAAAGGATGTTAGTGGCTGATCAAACTCAGAGAAATAACTTGCATTTATGGAATCTACCATCATATATTCTATGGTTAGGGAAGATGTCAAACAACTTAAATGATTTGGTAATGGTATTCCTAGAGGCTTGTTAAAATCTATTAATGTAACTCATCAAATTAATACCCCAAAATCAAGAATTTTTTAACAATATTAATCTTCATATTCAATCACATAAGTGAAATAATTTTTTTATCAACTTGATTACTAGAAATTATTTTAGTTTGATCCATCGAGTAACTCTTTTATATATAAACCTTGTGTGAGATGAGAAGGGTTATTATTTTTCCCTTGATGCACTCATTAAAAGTAATCGTACAATATTTAGTATGTTTAGGTTCACCTTTTCAAGGTTGGACAATTATTTTTCATCCTTATATGTCTACCAAGAAATTCAATCTTCATATTCTGGTATTAGACATAAATAACTAATGATACAATGAAAAGACAATGCAATCTGCCATTTACATGACTTTGCCCAAAGTTTTCACTGTGCAAAAATAGGGTATTTCAAGACCACACAAAGCCTAGAGATATAATCTTCCATCTCCAAAAATTTATCTCAAAACACTTATCTAGATACTTTTATTTATAAATGTGAACATGTTAAGGAGGTAGTGTTCTTTACAAGACCATCTTTATAAACAAAAAGATCCATGAATAACTCAGGATTCTTACAGAAAAGGGAGATACCGCGTAATGGAATTATTTCCATTACACATTCTTTCTATTTTTTCATAACTACCCTTAGTACTATTTCCGATTATATGGTTGGTGACATGAGATTATATTTAATCTACGTCATTTTTAAGGTTTACTACGAAATTACTTTACTTCTCACAATTATTTCTTTGTGAATTGGTTGTTCCTATTGGATTGGGTTTTTGTCATACAAGATTAATTATGGATTCTCAAGTCAATCATTTATGTTTCCATAACTTTGTAATTTTATTACGTTAGAGATTAATTCAGTTGTTGTCACAAGTAAGCCCATTTTAATAGGGTTGGGAGTTGCTAAGCTATTTGATTGACTTAGTGTTCTAAAATCGATCTCTTATGTCAACATCCTTTCTTCATAAGGATTAATTTATTAACTCCTAAGGGAATAATAACCCTTGAATATTTGATTTGTAATATTCTTACTTCCTTATAATTAACTAAGATTAGATTGCGTGTTCATTGTCATAATATTTTTCTATTATGAAATAAGATGATATCATTACCATTTTCATTTAGTATTCATTTATTTCATAAAAATATTAACATCCCATATAGTAGTCTATATTACTCTATTTGATTCAATCCTTGTTACTATTTATTTAAATCCATTTGTAATATTAGTTTCATTAAGAACTCATGTAATGATTAATAACTTATTATTTAACCATAAGACGTTGAGGACGATTTACTAATTTATTTTATCAAAGATAGTATAAGTTAGATACATTAAGTATTAATGTAGACAACGTCTACTTATACATGTAGTAATATACATAGGTCTTCCTAACATAGTAGACACCAAAATTTCACAATGTTTGAACACAAATCTTCATTAAAAATATCATAATTACAAATTTACATTAGGGTCATAAGACCTTCTCTTATTTAGGATTTCTTCATGAAATAAAACAATACAATTGTAATCTAATGAAAGAAATAATGTCTTTATATTTGAGACCATATGACCATGATCATCAAAGTATGAAAATCAACTCAACTGCTCACTTCATAGCTTCATTGTTTTCCTATAAAAAGTTAGAAGAAATAATATACAAGAGTCATTTCATAAGAAATGGCATGAGATAACTTCCCATATTCTAAACATAATTGTTATAAAATGATACTAACAAATATGGTTGAACCAAACACCCATTAATACTATCCATACTAAAAGTTTCATTAAGATAACGATAATAGGGTTATTATTGAATTTTAGTTTAAATTAACAATTCCCATTTATACATCAATTAATTTTCTTATAGCAACAAAAAGTTTCCTAGTAAGATATTCCCATTACAATATTACGTATATAAAAATAGACCCAAAATGCGAGTAACCATATGGTGTTACTACTACATCGAATAGGGAAGAATTATATCCCTATATTTAATTGTTTTAATTCAATTAATCAATACCCAAGTGAACACATGTTCATCCTTAAGAACTACTTAATCAATTAATCTCTTTCATCCTACAATCGTAATATACCTATCTAACTTCTATTTTGACATTTCTTATTCCCGTGAAGTATTATTAAACCAATCCAATGACTCGTAATCATTCATTCTACGGACAACATATGAGTCCTTTAAAAACAATTCAAACTCAACATACTTAATTTACCCATAACACATCTATATAATATTTAGGTACATTTTTAGATAATAGAGGATAAATCAAACAAGAATCAATCATAAAATAATATCCAATTTGTCTTTATCCCATAAAATAAATAAGACCTTGGTCATAGGATAGAAACTCACACAGTCACTTCAATTTTAGATTTTTAACATTCTTAACTATACGGTCTCATTTAAGAGTTCATACAACCGTGATATCCTAGAAAATACCTCAATACTAAAAACCCAAAATGACTTAATCTCTACCAGAGATAGAAAATTTTAAGAAACGAAATGCATTTTCGCAACACAATCATGCTTGGAGTAACACTTTACTATATTCAAATCACCGTGCATAGACTAGGATGACATTGTTTTACTTTATACCCATTATCCATTTGAGATAAGCAAAGAAAAATAACCCATTGTGAGTTCTTAGAACTCATAAAATTATATTTTTAAAAATACTCATGTCTAGGTCATATTACTTCCACAATATTAAAATATATTACAATTTCCTCATACATGAACAAATGACCAACTAGAATGAATCCTAACAACCCAGTTCATGCAAATTAAACTTTTTAACTCATTAAACAAGTTTACGAGATATGCATGCAATCGATACACAATTTGGACCATCTTCAAACATAAATATTACAAATCCAGCATTTTATTTCTTCATAAAACCATGATAGTAACTATACCGGTTCATGTTGTTGTTATGCACACAATATAACTTAGTCCAATTTATATTTCATTTAGTAGACAAAAATAACAAAACCCAATTCATATTTTGACATGCAACGAAATATACTATAAGTAAATGAACCTTATAACAATATACCGTGTTTTTCCAAAGAAACAAAATAAAAATCCATTGACCATTATCAATATGTAACACACATGTTACAAAGAGTAAAGAAGGTGCTCATGCCCGATATAAACTTTCCTTTACCAAACGTCACTTTCTTCCTCCCGTAACTTCCTTTAAAATCGAAATAACAATACTGAAAGTGAAATCTTTCTTTTACAATGAAATGGCTCCATATTCGAGATCGAAATCATTCCTATGGCCACAAAACAAGTTCAATGGAGGAGAGTCTTCATTTTATCCATGATCCCAAAAAAATAGAAGAGCCAAAACAAAACACATGAAATTGACCAAATGAAAAAAATTGCAAATAAAAATGGTTTTGGGGTTAGCTTCTCATAGAAGCTAACCATTCCTAAGGAATACAAATCAATTAATTCCCATAAACCAAAAACCTATCACCTTACTTTCCTTTCTACCCAAAATTCTTACATCCTTAATATCATTTTCCACATAGACCATACTCTAAAATTCCCAAATTTGCTAGTTTAGATTGCTTCGAGCCCTGGTGACATAGTTCCTACCTAGGTTTAAATTAATATTCACAAAGTCCACATAACTTTAACATTTAAAATTTATGCCATCACTTTTAACATTAGTTAATATATTTCTTCATATAATAATATAGCATATGCCACCACCTAATAATGTCCATATATATCTATATGTTTATACCTTCAATCAATAGTGTAAGCGTATACCTAAATTTAATATCACAATCTTATTTACCATTTAAAAATAGCCATAAATTTGCATGTCATAACATTTATATACCCGGAAATTCAAATTAGAAGCCATGTACATGCTTAGGTGGTCCCTTGACCAAACACTATTCATGCTTTCAATGTAGTCGATAATAGTACATATAAATATATATGTAATACAAACTTTTATAATACACTTATTACAAATGAATGAAATTGGAAATGATTAATTAACTTTTTTATCCTTACCCAAAAGATGCTATCACATGTATAACAAAATTATGGTGTGAGATAAGACTCTGTTATGACTTTATACAAATATGAAGATAGTTTATTGACCACTTATGAGATAATAAATTTTGGGACTAAAAAGAGCAGGATGTTATATACCCTCCTAAAAAGTTTCATCGTCCCGATGATATATTCATGTATAATTTTTTTTAATATTTAACTATTACAATAATCAATATTTCAAGAAAATTTTAAACGTGTTTTATAAAATATTCACCTACAAGATTTATTTAAACTGTAACAATTTTTGGATTATTAGTAATTCCAAACTTAATAATTAGTCATGACCTTAATGGTCATTAGTACACTAACTTAATATCATATAATAATTTTAAACGTATTTTACTCTTTCAAACTTAATTAAATAGATAAGGAAAAATAGCCTCGCAAGTCTTCCATATTTTCTCAAGTTGTACTTTCTTCGTAGTATTTGTCCCATCGACCTTGCATTACGAAACTTCATGATTTCATAGCTATAACTTCGGGTTTCTAAGGTTTTAATAGGTTCAATCGTGATGATTCCAGGATCTTGTACCGCAATGAATCCTAATTTAATATGTGTTAAATCAACAACACACTTTTTCAAAGAAGCATACGTGGAAGACATCATGAATTTTTAGACAATGTAGGAGGTAGAGCTAGCCTATAGGCCACATGACCTATAATTTCTAAAATTTTAAATGGTCCAACAAATCTAGGTGATAACTTGGCATATTTTCCAAAATTAATGGAGCTCTTTTTGGGTTTCACTCTCGAGATATGTTATCACCTACATCAAACTTTCTTTCTATCCTTTTAAATCAGCATAGCTCTTTTGTCTATTTGTTTCTTATTTTAACTGCTCCCGAATAAGTTTCATTTGATTTTCAATTTAAGTTATCATTTCAGTCCTAATACTTCTCTATCCTCAACATTATCCCAACTGATAGGTGTTCTACATTTTCTACCATACAAGGCTTCAAAAGGAGCCATTTTCAAGGATGAGTGATAAGTATTATTATATGCAAACTCAACCAGAGGAAGATATTCTTCCCACTTGTATTGTTGATCCATGCAATACATCCTTAACATATCCTCTAGGACTTGATTTACCCTTTCAATATGATCATCGGGGCCGGGTGATAAGTCGAACCAAAATTCAGTTTTTTTCAAAGGCCACATTAAACGTCTTCCAAAATATGGAAGTCATTCTAGAGTCTCCATCCGATATGATCGATCTCGGTATTCCATGCAATCTAAATATTTCTTGAACAAATATTCTTTCTAGTACCAGTGAATCATCTTTCATATTTCCAGGTATAAAGTGTGCCACTTTAGTGAGCTTATCCACCACAACCAATATTACATCATGTTTATTTTTAGACATGGGTAGTCCTTGGAAAAATTCCATGTTAATTACTTTCCACTTATAATGAGGTACATTATGTGGATACAATAATCCTGCTAGATGTAAATGTTCATCTTTAACCCTTTGACATTCTAGGCAATGAGCTACATAATTTGTAATATCCTTTTTCATTCCTTTCCAAAAGTATTGTCTTTTTATATCAGCTAATAGTTTGGTTACTCTCGGATGACTTGAATAAGGTGCATCTCTAAATTCTTTAATTACTTTAGTTCTTAGTTTGTTCCCTACGGTACATATATTCTGCTGAAATAACACAGAATTCCATCATGTTCAATTTTGAAACCCTCATACCTCTTGTCAATGAAATTTTTTCTAGTGTTGTTTTTACTCGCTAATAATAAAGATATGTTTGAAGTTTTTCTCTAACTTCATCCTGAATCGGGTTCTTAAAGTAAAAAAGTAGAAATATGTTTTCTACATCTTAACGTGTCGATACCCAATTTTATTTTTCTTTATATAATTTATCTAAAACTCATAGTGGGAAGGAAAATCTAACCATCTCGTGTTATCTTACATTTAAATTTGGTTGTGCAAAGATGTATTTGAGACCCAGATGGTCTATTTTTAATTCAAATTAAGTTGACCAAGTTCTTTCATTCCTATTCATATTAGTGAACTAGTAATAAAGGAAACAAGTAACTCGAATATGAAGGTTTTATGGTACCTTGGGATGATATGGATGGATACGGGTGCAATACGAACTCCACCTCACTGCAAGCTAAGTGACCTACACAACAAAGAAGAATAAGAAGGAAAATAGATTAGTAGATATATGGAGGGTTTCATTATAAAACTAGTCTCGAGAAGTGTGAGCTTCCTAGGATGGATGTCAACCCTCTTGTAAACAAGATAAGATAAAATTGGATATTGATAAATTGGATGTAGTGAGATCGATATGATGTAAAATATGAGATAAGACAAAACTGAAATGTAGAAATGTAAAGAAAGTACATATCTTATCTAAATATATGCTAACTAAACCAAACATGCATGGTTCGAAGACAACCCGAGACTCCAGAGAGGGCCAGTCTATAGAGATTGGGTCTAGATGAGAAATGCAAAAACTAGGCTTACACATCTTCCCGTGGCTATATCTCAAGTTGATTTGGATATGATGATGCATTGTGATGATAAACAAGAACCTACAAAAGGTATGGAACAAGAGGAAATGGAAAGGATGCAAGAAAATGAGGAAAAATATGGTAAATGATATGAAAATAGGGTGCATCGATGACGAATTGACTGGATCGAAGATGATCGTGAGGAGATGGTAAAATTGATCCGAGATGGCGAGAGGGGACACAATGACCTGGATATGAAAGTTGAATGATGGGATCAAACAGTGATGTGGTAGGTGACAGGAAAATAGATATAGAGAGATGGTTTGATGGCAAATGAGGTTGATTTAGACTTGGATGAATGAAATGGATAAAATGATAGTCTACAGATGAAGAGGAAGGTGACTAGATGCAAGAATGAGGCACTCAGATGATCAGATAACCTAGAAACACAATGAATATGGTTTCTAAAAGGTGATGATGATGGATCTAAGCATATAATGATAAGAGGACTTCAAAGCTCTCAAATTAAACACAAGATCTCCAAGATGGCTTCTAAATGACTTGGTAGCTACAAAATAAGTCACAAGATGAAGAGAAGATCACAAGATCTCATAAAATATCAAAATTACATCCTTTAACAAGGAGGGATAAATGTGGCTTTATAGGATCGATGGTGACGTGGATGGGTCACCTTTGACTATGGGGACCCTTCCATTTGGGTAGTTGTAAGATGATGAGCTCGAGACAAGGAGCCAATAGGAAGAGGGATTAGGGTTTAGATGGATAGGGATGAGGTAGGCTTGCATAAAATGGATAAATGGGTAGGTGGATGGTTGAAATGAGTAAATAAAGGCCATGGGTGGGTAAAAACATTAAATGATGGCCTAGAAAGAGTAAAATTAAGGATTTAGGGAGGATAAACAAATTAAATGAGGATTAGGGATGATTAAGGGTGAATAATGAGATGAGGATTAGAGATAATTAAGAATAATTAGCATAAATGGGATGGAATAATAAAATGGATAATATAAGATAAAAGGTGGGAAAATGGTGATTAATGGGATAAATTGAATTTAGGAGGGAAGATAAAATTTGAATGGGTGACCATGAGGAAAAGAGAGTGAACACAGGGTGAAGGGTAGTGATACCAAATTTTAGTGTCTACATTTGCCCCTTTTTAATGAGTGGTTTGTGTTGGCTAAGCCATGAGACAAAAAAGAGAAAGTGATGAAAATATTATTGATTGGGTGATCCCCCTCAAACTAGGGGTCCACAACACAAAGGAAGTCGATCACAATTTTGAAAAAGATAGATGATGAAAGGATGGAAAGGATGAGAAAAGAAAGGGATAATATAAGATATCCTAGTTGAGGAGTGAACAAAAATGAAAAAGTAAAATAAAAATATGGCGGTGATTTTAGAACCACTTCAAGAGGGAAAAAGTACGGTCTTCGGGGATATGATGGCAATGTCCTATGTGCTTGTGAGTTGCAAAAACCACTTCAAAGGGGAGGGAAATCAAGGGGAATCCACTCAAATATATGTGTAAGCCATGGAACCAATGGTCAAAGGAAGACATCAAATATGTGCAAACAAATGTGAAAATGGTGGAGACAAAGGTCGCGATAAGAGGATAGGGGTGGGATTGAAAACATGCATCCGAGGTGGGGATGAAAAAGTGATGTAAAACATGAATGGTACCCCAAATAGAAACACAAAGTTGGAAATGAAAACAAGATGTGATAGATATCAACTTAAGGAAAAAGTGGAAGAAAAGATAATTTGAAAGGAAGGATTGATTGAAAAGAGGAAAGAGGGATGAAGATAAAAAATGCCAGGTCAGTCAATGATGACTGGAGGTGGTCGGCGGTGACTAGGGAAAAGTGGCGGAGACCCAAAGGGGGTCAGTAGAGACCATGGTAAGTGGGTTATATAAGCCCATAGGATGACCGATTACACTTATTTGCATGTTATGAAGTGACGATCGAGAGCTCTGGGCTATAAAGAAAGAGTGATATTTGGACAGAGAAATGGAGGCTGGAGGAGCGTCGAGGAAGTGCCAAAGGACCCATAGAATGGTAAGTGCCTAAAATCTAGCTTGTTTTAAGAATTTTTGATGTTTTTTTAACTTTTTTGAATTTTTTCAAATTTTGGGGTTGGTAAAGGGGCGGTCGACAAGAATCGGGTATGGTCGTCGTTGATCGGGCCTAGAATGGCATCAAACCAACCTAGGTCAACATCGACCAAGGCTAGATAGGTATATTTTTCTTGATGTTGGATTTTGATGATGAGGGATCTGATATTTGGGTGGTTTGACTAATTTTACAGCATGAGAGACCTTATACTTGCGAGACAAAGTACCTACATTGTTTGATCAGATGAGGGGTGATGTGACATATGTTAAGTGGGATCACTTAGCAGTGGTTGGATCAGGTGGTTTCCATCACTACGAGGGGATTCTATTAGATGTGAGCCTTATGATCACTTTGGTGGATTGGTGGGATGTACGGGCATGCACGTTCGGTTTAGGATAGGTGAGATGATGTTATCCTAAAGGATGTATATCACATCCTTAGGGTTCCAATTGTCGAGCGATCAAAAACAACCCATTATAGTTGACAAAAATTGGGGGTCCTTTCATGGATATTTGGAGATGATGCCCCACAAATCAATTTTGTATCTAGGGATTTTCACATTGAGACCCGATATGAGAGGGGTGTAGTCAAGAGCAAGTTGTTTTTGTGATGATGGCCATATCTAGTTATGTACTTCGGATTCAAGGGGTGTTATATTTCGTGGACACTTTGGTAGGAGTGGTTAAAAATATTATTGATCTCAAGACTATATTTTCATTTGGTACCACATTATTTGAACATGTATATCATGAATTGTGCATGTACTCACAGAGGAGGAAGAATGGATGGATGTGGGTTTCCTTCTCCATTGTTGAGCATATGAGCACATAGCAGGTGATTAGACTACTGTGTGGCCACCATGGGTGACTAACAATGCAACCAAAGTGCCATCTTGGAGTACAGTGAGCTTGGCATAGCCACAAAGAGATGTAGGACACGATGGAGGTGTTGAGGCCCTTAGATCGATACAAGCACCTTCCTAAGAAGGGTAGGACTTGAGATTATCATATGTACAATTTACTAATATTGATGATGTATCCGCACGTAGACAAGATCCTTAGAGGCCCGTGACACACGATATACTTGGATTACTAATTATATATATATATATATATGATTTTTTGTCGTGGTTCATGATGTGTCATGAGTTAATTTAATATTTTGATGATGTTAGATGTGATTTTTATGGATTTTATTTATATTTGAATAATTAGAATTAGATGTGATTACTTAATGTTATTATGATATGGATGTGATTTATTTAGATATACATGTTTTGATATGGATTATATATAAATCGATGGACTATGATTCTATGGATTTATGCTTTGAAAAGTTAAAAATTGATACGTATATAATTGTGATATGATTATGGATGAAAGAGTGGCCATGTTATGGATAAGTAGGTATGTTAGAAAAGGATAGGATGGATGTGAAAATATGTCTAAGTATGTAAGATATGGATATGGATATGGCTATGGATATGAATATGATTAATGTTGTACTTAAAATTAATCACACGAGATAACATGATTAGATTAGGAATAATATGATTTTCCTAAGAAAAAGGATGTGACTTTGATAAAATGTGACCAATAGGAGATAAATGACATGTGACCATAACAAGGAGTGCACGAGGAAATGATGCTTCAAACCGGATTGGAGGTAAACAAGAAAAGGAGCCACTTAAGGAAATGCACTTGTAGCCAATAGTAGGTGTTAACACATAACCAACAATAGTTAGTTATTCCAAGGATCATGTGGAAAAGATGGAAAGTGAACTTATGAACCTAAAGTTGACATGAAAAAGGGGTTTAGATGTGACTTATACGCAGGAATATAGGTTCTCCATAGGTGGGTTTTCTTAGGTCTATACCCTAGCTCTGGGTAAGGGGAATGCAAATTGATCAATGCGAGAAGTTTTCTATGAATGAGAAATTTGATCAATGCAGGAAGCTTTCTTAGGATGATTGATTTTGATTTTTTTCTTTTGATTTTGAGATGAAGGTTGATCAATGCAACAAGCCTTTGATGTCATTATAGAAGAGAAAGAGTAGTATCCTCTATTGAGGGAGTGGTATACTTTTTCTTTATGCTTTTTGATTTTTTGATTTTTTCTTTTCCAAATGGAAGGGATAATATATGCATGAAACATATCCTTCAAGGGATCAGTCTAAACTTTTGACTTTTTAATGCTTTAATGAAAAACTATCATTCAATGGAGCGGTCTATTTGATTTTTACTTTTTGATATGAGCATCCATGGAATTTTAAATTTTTATGGAGAAGAGATAGGGATAATTAGGTAGACCACTTAGGAGGGGAAATTGAATGTATAAATGAAACCCACTAACCCTTAGCGTGGTTCCAATAGGTGGATAAGAGGGTAATGGATGTAATGATCACAAAGTTCTCACCAAGAAGGAAGAACCTATCCATAAGGAATATGCTATGAGAAAAGTTGTGGTGCCCATATTTAAGGTCATATATAGGAAAGTGAAAGTAGACCACATGATTCTAGATCATTAGAAGGAAAGATGGAAAATAAAAATGATGGATGGATGACCAATGGGATGACTAATATCAAATTGTTAGGTATGTTAATAGTAGGAAGGCCACAAGTGCAATGCATTAATAGGTTTCATTTCCATTTTACCATCAAGGAGGATAAATGATAGGCCCCATAACCATACTTATGCATGATAATGTAAGGTCTAATCTAGTTGGGAGAAAACTTTCCACATTGGCTCCTTTCTAGAGTAGTGACGTTTTGGTTTTGTTTAAGGACAAGGTCACCGATGGTAAAGTTTTGTTCTTTGAGATGTTTTTGGTAAGCATATTTGATGCACTCTTGGTAGACGTGATGATGTTCAAGAGCAAGAAGGTGACGTTTATCTACCAACTCAAGCTATGCTAGATGTTTTTGGTGATAGTATTCATCATAGATGAATTCGGGAAGAGAAACACAAAATTATGGGATTTTAAATTCAATAGGAAGAATGACCTCGTAATTGTAGATTAGAGAGAAAGGAGTAGTGCCCATAAAAGTGCCAATGTTAGTCTCATAAGCCCAAATGGCGAATGGAAGATGAAGGTGCCAATTATGAACAAATTTATCAATAGTATTACCAAGGATGTTACAAAGAGCCTTGTTAGTGGATTTGTCTTATTGTTAGTTTGAGGATAGTATGAATAAGAGAAGCTAAGCTTGATGTTAAATGAATCCCAAAACATTTGAGGTCTTTATTTTTAAAGGACTTTCCATTATCTGTGATGATTTTATGAGGGACACTAAAGCGAAAAATGATGTGCTAATAGATGGAGTTAACTATTTGGTTAGCTTTGGTTGATGTGAGTGGAATTTCCTCCACGCATTTGGTGAAGTACTCGCTAACGACAATGATAGAATGATGGCATTGAGAAGAACATGGATTGATGAGGCTAATGACGTTGAGTCCCCATTGTGAAAAAGGCCAAAGGTCTTGAGCTAGATGTAAGGCCTGACTAGGAATGCAAATGAGATTGGAATGATGCTAGCATTTGACACACTTCTTAACATATTCACAACAATATTGATTAAGAGAGGGCCAATAATAACCCATGCAAAGGATATGTTTGGCAATAACCAAACCACTAAAATGGCCACCATAGATACCGTTGTGGACTTCTTGTATAGATCGAGTGGATTCATGATATTTAGGCAATGAAGCAAGATGCCATCGAAGCCATACTTGTAAAGGGTGTTGCCAAAGATTCCATAGTAGTTAGCACGTTGAAGAAAGGACCTCCTACCATTTTTAGATAAGTTAGAGGGGATGATGGATTGAGATAGATAGTTGAATATTTGAGAATACAAAATATCACGAGGGTTAGCATCAACATGGTTGATACCAGGGAGTTCATGAACATGGGATGGTTGATCTTGATGCCAAAAATAACAAAAAGTTTAGATTCTTTATTTTTCAAGGGATGAGAGATTCGAGAGATGTCATAGTGTCTGCGAAATAATTGGATGAATGAGCAATATTTTGAATGGGTAGAAATTGAATTCCTTAAGGAGGAATTCAATGATGTCCTTATACTTTTGAAGGATGTCATTTTTACATTGATAAACACCCTTTACTTGATTGATGATAAGTTAATAATCCCCAAAATGTCAAGGACTTCAATACCAAGTAAGATGGCAGTTTCAAGGCCTAAGATAAGGGCTTCATACTCGGCCATGTTGTTAGTGCATTCGAAATTAAGCTTATTAATGATAGGGATAGGATTTTCCTAAGGAGGAATGATAATGATGCCACCGCCTCCCCGTTGATGAAATTTAGAGATGTAAAAGAAGAGAGTCATCTTGAGAGGAGAATATACTTGAAATTTTTAGATAAAAGCTTCTAGAAATTGTTCGTGAGGAAGACGATTGTCATAAAGAGGGACTTTCACTAGTTGATTCGTGATATCCTGGACCTTGATTAATTTATGAGAGATGAAATCTAGGTCAAACTCTATCATTAACATGAGTCATCGAGTGATACAATCCTTGTGGTAAGGTTTAGAATGCATGGACTTGAGAAGATGAAAACTAGTGATGACATAAGTCTTATGATTGAGAATATAGTGAAGAATCTTGGAGGTAGTGAAGAATATAGTGCATCAAAAAAATTTAGCATCAATGTAGCGAGTCTCATAATTGTGAAGGGTATGACTAATGTAATAAACCATCTACTCCTTTCCTTTCTCATCATGATGCACCAACAACATGGCACCTAGAGCATGGTTGGAGGAAGAGACATTAAGATAGAAGGGATCCCCTTGCATGGAGGTGTAAGAACATGCAGAGATAGAATATACTTGCTTGATATCATTAAAGGTTTTTTAGATAGTTATCATCCCATCTAAAGTTGACGTCTTTATGAAAAATATGATGAAAGGGTTGGAAAAGGTTAGAGAATTTTGAGATGAAATGATAATAGATTGAATGCAACCTTGAAAGACTGTGAAGTTGCATTAAGTTAGGAGGGTGCATTTTAAGGATAGCCTTTATTTTCATGGGGTCAACTTTAATACCCCGATAGTAATGATAAAGCCAAGGATTTTATCATTTAAGACTCCAAACACACACTTGGCTATATTGAGGTGGAGATTGAAAAGGATTTCAAGGACATAAATGTGATCGTGGAGATGCTTGGATTTACCCAAGAGGTCATCAACATATTCTTTTATAGTCTTATGGATGATATCGTGAAAGATGTAGGTCATGGATTGTTGATAGGTGGCTCAGAATTTTTCAAAATTAAAGGCATAACACGGAAGAAAAATATTCCCAAGGAGTGATGAAATAGGTCTTATGTTGGTCCTCTTTTGTGATAAGGATTTGATTGTATCTATAGAAACCATCCATAAGAAACAACATATCATGGCATGTACTAAGATCTACAAGTTGATCAATGTTGGCCTAGGGAAAGTCATCTTTAGGGAAAAAGAAGTTTAAATCTCAAAAGTCGGTACAAATGCAAATATTTCTAGATGTTTTAGCAACGGGTCCTATGTTGGAAACCCATTGGAGATAGTCAATGGGAATGATGAATTTGGATAGAAAGAGGCATTATAGATCATCATTTTTGACAAGGAGGGAAACTTCAAGGTGCATGCAAAGTGAATCTTCCGCTTAATCGACATGATGTTGGGAAAGGTGAAAATGTTATGACAATAATTAAAGGGTCAAGGCATGGTATGTCTACATATGACCATGCAAATCCTTGGCTATGTCGAGAAAGTAAAACAATGAAGGATTCAAGCTCTTGTGGATCAAGAGATTGACCCACTTTGAGAATGTGAGGCTCTTAAGGAGTCCCTATGTTGATGTCGATGGTGGATTTGTTGACAAGGGTGGATGTGTCTATAGTTAAGGACTTATGAAGATAGAAATATTTTTCCCCCCATATATGGGAAAGGATGGTGTCATCATCAACGCATTCAAGAATGCCAATGGTAGAAGATTCTTCCTCTATCATATCAAGTTGTCGAAGAGGGAGGGAACTAGCTTCACCGTCACATTGATAAGTGACCAGTCCCAAGGTGATGGTGGAGATTAAAAAAAGGTGGAGGATATGGAAATAATGTCATTCATATCCATCACATATTGGGATGCCAAATATGGAGGATCAATTTCATGAGAGCCAAAGATGGTGGGAGAGGATCTGCAGATTGTTCTTTGAACCCTAGTCAAAAATTTTGATGGGGTTTGCAAGATTGATCAATGATAAGGTCATGCATGCCTTTTTCATAATTTACCATTCCAAATCCTTTATAGACATAACAATGGATATTGAAGTAGGTAAAATACTTCTTATAAAGATAGTCAAAGCTGATAATATATGGTTTTGTGTGCGGTTCGATGTCAATGTGTGAGGAAAAGTTATCAATTTCACAATATATGAGGTTGGTGAAAAGTTGAGGTGGACTAAAATAAATGACGTCCCCGACATTAGGTTGATACATAAGAGCTTTATTGGGTCTGCCAAGTCTATGAGGTGTGGGAAGGGTGTTAAGTGTGAGATGAAAATACTCCCTAGTGGAAAGGTGATCCATCACTTTGTCTAAAGAGTCATCATTAGGGAACTTGGACATAGAGACAGATGAACTAGTGGATGCTTGAAGGGTCCTATTTAGGAATGAGGACATGGTTGGGTCAATAGGTCATGTAACATTCTTTGAGTGGCATAGTTTTGAAGGGAGAGTTATAATTTTCCCTCATGTTCATATTTGATGCATCAATTGAGGGTGGAAGGAATGCAACACATGCACAAATCCATAGTCATCCAAGGAGGATATTATATTGGAATTACCCTTCCATGATATAGAATACTTTGTGAAGGATTTTTTCACCAACGTGGATGGGAAAAATGCCTTTTCCTAAAGGGAAATAACGTCATTAAATGCATAAAGAAATATAAGTGATTAGGTGAAAATGGAATTATAGAGCTTAAATCGATCAAAGGTGTGAGATGAGATGATGTTTATGCTAGCTCCATTTTCAATCATAGAATGAAAAATGAATGTGTCATTGATGTGGATGATGATGAAGAGGGGAAGGTCATGTTCTTTGGATGGTATGTCTTGTGTTGTCAAAGGATATGAAGGCTAAAGTGGCTAGGGAACCAACAAGACATGTAAATGGATGAACCTCATTATTAGGACTGGGGATACACTTAAGAGCTTTAATGAGGGATTTTTATGGTCTAGAGAGATTTGGATGAGCTCATAAAGTGAAATCTTAATTGGGGGCTAATGAAGTTGTTTCATAACACTCTATTCAATAGTACTAGGCTAAGTGGCAGAAGCTAAGATAGAGACTTTGGGTTTTAATGAGGAAGGTGGAGTAGGCTCTCTAGAAGGAGAAACAATAGTGAATTTGGATTTGGATTGAGTGGGTGATTGGAATTCATGAGGATGGGAATGATTTTTGACCCGAACAACATCGTGATAGAGAGGAGAATTTGAGTTTGGAGGTGGAATGGAGACGTGTCTTAGATGAATGAGGGCTTGGCTATCTCGGTGGATAAAGGTTGGGATGGGGTAGTTGATGTGGATGATGGAGGAATTTTCTCGTCTTCAAAAGAAGATCATCCTCGTTTATAATATTATGAATGAGTGTTTGAATATCCCTACATTGTTCTATCTCATGTCTTGGTGTATGATGGTATGCAAAAATGAGGTTGGAGTTAATCCATGAAGGTCTTAGGGAATTTGATCAAATGGTTTGATAGATGGAAGATTGATTGCAGAAGCTTGGAGTAATTGATGAAACATTCTCATGTAATAGTCTATGGGATAAGTGGAGGATGAAGTGGCTTTAAGAATATCAAATTAAATTAAGGATGGGTTGGTTTGAGGAGGTTTCATGGGAGCCTTGATTTCATCTTAGGCTTAAAAGAAGAGTAAGATGGTTTTGTTTTAGTTTTAGTTTTGATTGGTGGTGGTTTGGAGGGTTTGGATTCAAATTTAATGATGGAAGATGTGGATAGTTTAGAAGGGGTGCTTTATATAGGTGAAGGTTTAGGTTGCGTCTATTTTTTGATAATGGGGTTTTAGAAGAAGGGGTGGTAGTAAAATAGAAGCATATGCTCCTAAGGATGGTGATGTGACACTAAGTTTCTTAGGAGGATTTATTGTGGGAGAAGGAATCTCTAGCCATTTACGTGGATGTATAAGATACTTTTGGATGGGCAAACCAAGGCTTAGCCTTAGTAGGGATGGTGACACCTTTAACTAGAGAATCATGGTGATAGGACTTAGTAATAAGGTTTGTAATATTAAAGGTGGGAGAATTTTTTTGATGATGCATTTAACAATATCTAAAGGTGTGGTAGATGGTTTAGATTTAGTATTTGTTGGTGTTGATGAGATTAGAGTTGTAGATGTAGTAGAATTGTAATTTTTAGGTACATTGATTATGGGAGTTTGGATAGTGTATGATTCAATGGACGGTGTAGATATGGGTGTAATTTCTGATGTTGATGTTGGTGTAGTTGTGTTAAGAATGGAAATAGGTGTAGATCTTGAGGTTTAGGTTGAGTTCATTATAGGTGAAGGATGAGATATAATGGATGAAGATGTATGTGATGTAGATGAAGGAGTATGGTTAAGCCCGATGGAGGTATCACGGTTGTGGTCATAATTGAATTTGTGATTGTAGGAGTAGAATATGAAATAGGGGTAGACATGATAGGTGTAGAGGTGATGGTTATATATGGAGGTGTTGGAAATTGATCTATAGTGTTAATGATATGGGAATTAGGTTCCTACAATGTGGAAGTTTGAGTCTGATTGTTGGGTGAATGATTAGGGAATGGTTGTTTAAAAACATCCAAGGGTTGATTTGGTGGTGCATTAAGATTTTCCACTTGAAGGTCACGAGTCTATAAGCTTTTGGATCATATCCTTAAATGTGTGACACCTCTCAATGTCATGGCCGTGGACTTGGTGATATTTGCAATAATTTTCTTCATGGTACCATGCTATTTTAGGTCATCTTTCATGATATGGTCGGATAGGGGAAGTCGAATGAGATTGACCACCGTTAACTTGTTGAAAATAAAACCGTAAGATTCTTCAAGAGGGGTATAATTAGGGGTTGGTCTAGGAACTCTTTGTGGAGACTCCTCACGTGAAGTGGATGAGGATTTAACTACAATGGCATTGGAAGTACTTTTGGATTGATTACCATGCATGGAGGATTTATTGAACTCATTTTTGGGCTTGTTGATCTAAGCTTGAGGTGGCCTTTCTCAAGGCGCAAAGTTCAAGTTTGTGAGTTCAAGTTTGTGAGCCATAGAGAATTCCTCTTCAAAGGTTTGAAAATATTAAATTTGAAGTGTTGAATAAATGTGTATCATACAAGATCGTGAGAGTAGCTCAAAAATATCATTTTGTGGAAGGGGAAACGATAGTTGGTTAATGATGTTACATCATCGTGTGAAAAAATATGTGATAGATTCATCATCATACTGTCAAATGACATAAAGGTTGGTGATGGTAATATTTTTCGTAATTTTGATTGAGAAATGTTCAATAAATAATAATTGCGTAAATTGAGTGAATGATAATAGTGAGTTTTGTGGGATACTATTATACCAATCCAATGCATGATCGCCAATAACATAGGAAATGTGTGAAGAATGAGATCTTTATTGTGGGTGATAAGATACCATGCATGTCTAAAAGCTCGAAATGTTGTTTGGGATCCTCCTTTACTGTTGAACTTGAAGAACTTTGTAAATTCCCAATTAGGAGGATATGGTTTCAAGGGACAGATAAATTGATGGGTTTGTTATAGATTTGTTCGTATGAAAATGTGGTCTTAGATCCCAAAGTTGCAGTTTCAAGGTTATCCACTCTAATCAATAATTCTTGTAAGGGATCATTAGATGGTTGATATGTTGAAGTATGAGTTTGAGGTGCATATAAGGTGGATGGGTTAGGGTGTTGGTATGTTTGATATGTTTGAGGATGTGTTGGTCTTGGTGGAAGTGGTGGGTAAGGGGAAATATAATTAAGCACTTGTGATTGAATGGGTTGGGATAAAGCTTGATGTTGAGATATGGGGATATGATAAGATTGGTTTGAATGGATTGGTTGTTATGAAATAGGAATGTTTGATTGATTTTCTATAAGGCTGGTTGGGATGTAATTAGTAGGTGTTTGGGACACTTGATTTGGTCAAGTAGGAAGTATGTAATGATAAGCTCCTTGTTGAGAAGGTGGTTGATAATTGGTTTAGGTTGAGAGATGATTACGTTGGCATGAACATGTGAAGTATAGATGAGGGGTAATTGTGTGATGTTGTTCGGATGTGGGAGGAGCAAGTGTGACTTTTGAGATGATTGAATAGGTAAAGAAGTGATTGTGGTATATGAGGTGATGGGAATAGAATAAGGGATGGTGGTTTTGACACGAGGTAAGTTAGGAGGGATGGGGAAAACTAATTGGGTAGGTTGATGATTGTGAGGAATGAAGGAAGATGGTTTATTAGGATCAAACTCATGTTTGGCTCTAGGAATCTCACTCTTGGATCTAGGAAAGAAGACGACAAGTTGGGAAGTAAGAACTTAGGTAGACTCCAAATTAGAATGGTAGGCATAGATTTATTACAAGGAGATCCATCAATGGGAAGGTGGGTGGTTTTTCAAAGGAGATAGTCATATAGGACTATTGGATTTTTGTAAAGAAGATCCTAAAACTCAGAGAGCCATGAGGGATGAGAGGAGGCACATAAGCATCGATAGAGGTGGCTAAAGGTGGCGTAGTTGGTCTAGATGGGATAGAATAGTGGAAAAGAAAGGTATTGGTCTCGACATGAGTGTGTGATTGCTTCAATTTGGTTTCCTAAAGAGGTGGGATGCTAACAATGGGTTGAGTAATTGTGGAAGGAATGAAAAAATGGTGGAGGTAAGAATAGAAAGTGCAGATGTTTGTTATATGGTAGTGGTAGTGGGAATTGGGATGTTGTTTGATATCATGTTTTGTTCCATTTTCTTGGCTTTAGATCTTGTAATGATTGGAATGAAACAAAAATAAATAAAACTATGTTGATTTCTACTTAAAGCAAACAATTCACACAACAAATATTTGTTTATCTTGATTATTTTAAGATGTGAAAAGAAATGAAAAATGGGCTAAAGGGGTGCCTATGAAATGGAAAGCTAGAGATTGTTTCAAGTAGTTTTGGTTTGTGAGTCCTTGACATACCTGAAGGTACATAAGGCCTGAATCTGTGATAATTTATAACACAAACATAACAACGTGATGAATTTCCTATTGGATGATGAAATCCCAATAGTTCCACATGGTAAGGGATGTTTAGATGTGTGAGTTGGTTTGTGTGTTTGGTTGTGTGTGATGAAGTGAATGCAACATGTTAAACCCTTTAGTTAAACTAGATTTACAAGCAAGAATGACAAGGGTTATTTTTTTAGATCCAAATTGAAATGTGTAAATTTGATGAGGATAACAAATAATTGATGCAATAAGGTAAAATAAAAATATGGGGAAAAACAAGGAATACATGAAATACGCTTTTCCTTTTTATCTTATCTTCAAAGCAAGCAAGTGAGAAAAAGAAAATATAAGAAAATCATGATCCAATGTAATCAAGAAAGAAAGCATGATCCATGGAATGTTCCCTCCTTGTAAGGTTAGTGGAAATGGAAGAAATAAAATGAAAATGAAAACAAATAACAAGACTCGCCTAGAAAGGGTGGGTCCCACTGGGCATGCTAGAATGTTGACCAAGTTTCTTCATTCCTATTTAAATTAGTGAACTAGTAATAAAGGAAACAAGAAACTCCAAATATGAATGGTTTATGGTACATTGGGTTGATATGGATGGATACATGTGCAATATGAACTTATCCTGCTACGAGCTAAGTGAATTACACAAAAAGAAGTAGGCAAGATTTTAGTGGTGAATATTCGTAATTTGGCAAATATTCCATATTTTAAAAGTTTGAAAAGGAAAAAAAATTGAGTACGAAATTGTACCTTTCACCTAAATTTTTCATTATAATAGTTTTTAGGGGTTAGATTCACCTACTATCAAAACTCCTCCTATTTAATCATAGGTAATTCACTAGCTAGTAAATGATTAACTTACTAGTAAGCTATCATTTGAAATATAATCATGTGATAAAGAGTGCGAGAGAGACATGCAACAATAATATAGTCACGTGATAGGACATTTTTGTCATACGAAAAGACATTTGTTATCACATGACTGAAATTTGTTGTCACGTAACAATATATTTACTATTCTCATGCGATAACAAATGTCCAATCGCATGACAACAAATGTCTTGTCACACAACAAAGTGGTATTATTGTCTGCGACAAGGAAAATTAAGTCGTTTGAATATTGTATTCATAAACCCTAGGAATTCTCCTTGTCGCGAAAGTGGTTCTAGGGATATTCCACCTCTAATTTCCTAGAGGCCTCTTACAATTATCCCTGTAAATAAGACTAAGAAGGAAAATGGATTAGTAGATTTATGGAGAGTTGGCTGAAAAATATGGTCCTAAGAAGTGTGATCTTCCTACGATGGATGTGAACTCTCTTGTAAACAAGATAAGATAAAATTGGATATTAATAAATTGAATGTAACGAGATTTGATATGATATATAATATGAGATAATACAAAAACTAAAATTCATAAATGTAAAGAAAGTATAGATATGATCTAAATATATGCTAAATAAACTAAACCTACACGAGTCGACGGTGACCCGAGATCGCAGAGAGGGGTAGTCAACCACGACTAGGTATGGATGAGAAGAAAATGGAGAAAAACAAGCCTATAAGTATTCCCGTGGCTGAATTTGAAGTTGATTTGCATCCGATGATGCAATGTGATGATAAAAAGATGTTATAGAAGGTATGGAACAAGAAGAAACATATATGATGCAAGAAAATAAGGGAAAAAATGGTAAATGATATGAAATTAGATTTGGTCATCATCAACTAGATGAATCGGGTAGCAACTAGGGGCTATAAAAATGGATCCGAGATGGTAGAGGGGACATAATGACTAGATCTAAAAGATGAATGATTAGGATCAAATAGGAGATGTGGCAGGTGACAAAAAAATAGAAACATTGAGATGGTTCAACAATGACCAAACAGTGGTCGATGACAACCAAGGATGATTTAGACTTGGACAAATGAAATGGAAAAAATGACATTGTGTAGATGAAGAGGAAGGTAAATAGATGCAAGAAAGAGGAAGTGGGATGATTGCAGAACCTACAAGCACAATGAGGATGGATGTAAAAAGGTGAAAATTATGGATCTAAGCATGTAATGACAAGAGGACTCCAAAGCTCCCAAAATGAACACAAGATCTCTAAGATGGCCTCCAAATGACTTGGAATTTTCAAAATAGGTCACAAGGTGAAAATAAGATCGCAAAAGATCAAAATATCTCAAAATTACATCCTTGAATAAGGAGGGGTAAATGTGGCTTTATAGGTTTGGTGGTGACCCAAATGGGTCACCGCGACTATGGGTACCCATCCATTTGGGTGGTGGGAACATGATGAGATCGAGTTATGGAGCCCACGAGAAGCGGGATTACGGTTTAGATGGATAAGGAAGAGGTAGATGGTTTAGGGTTGCATAAAATGAATAAATGGGTATGTGGATGGTTGAAATGAGTAAATAAAGGCTATGGTGGGTAAAAACATTAAATGATGGCCTAGAAAGAGTAAAATTAAGGATTTATGGAGGATAAACAAATTAAATGAGGATTAAGGATGTTTAAGGGTGAATAATGAGATGAGGATTAGAGCTAATTAAGAATAATTAACATAAATGGGATGGAATAATAAAATGGATAATATAAAATTAAAGATGGTAAAATGGTGATTAATTGGATAAATTAAATTTAGGAGGGAAGATAAAATTCAAATGGGTGACCACAATGAAAGAGAGAGAATGCGGGTGAAAGGTGGTGTTACCAAATTTTGGTGTCTACAAATGGTTTTCCTAATAGATAATGTCTCTAAACCTGCAATGCATGAACAATAACAACAAGGTATGAATATTGAGAAGCATAATTGTGTTCGTGTAATTTTATATTTATACTTTCAAATTCTACTACATGCTCATTTTGAATGACTCCTCCCAATCCTTCTCTTGAATCATTTGTTAGAATAATAAAATTCCCATTTAGATATGGAACCTTTAAGATTGGAGTTGAAGTTAAATTTTGATTTAATAAATTAAAGGCTTCTTTACACTTACTCTCCCAAATAGATTTCTTTTTTTCCGTTATATAAGGCGTTGATTGGACCTGCCACTCTAGTGAAGTCCTTGACAAACTTCTTATAGTAACCAACCAGTCCCATGAAACTTCTAACTTCATGTACATATTTAGGGGCTAGCCATTCCAGAATGGCCTTAACCATAGATGGATCAAATGAAATTCCTTATTTACTAATTATGTGACCCAAATATTGTACTTATTTTTTATAAAAAGTACATTTGGACCACTTTCCATACAATTTATGCTTCCTCAAAATCTATAAAACTATTCTTAAATGTTTATCATGTTCCTCTATATCTTTTGAATATATGAGTATATCATCAAGTAACACTAACACAAATTGATCTAAGTATTCTCGGGACATGTTTTTCATTAAATTCATAAAGGATGTACATGCAAGTAGTGATTTTGAATAAGCAAAACCATCAACTCGTAATGCTCATAACATGTTCTAAATTTTTTTATGTATGTCTTCATCTTTAATTCTTAACTGATGGTAACATAACTATAGATCAATCTTCAAATAAACTGAAACACCCATCATTTTATCAAAAATATAATCAATTCTAGGAAATTTATATCTATTTTTAATGGTCACTTTATTTAATATTCGGTATTCAATACACAATCTTAGATATCCATCCTTCTTTACAAAGATTACTAGTGTTCCCTAAGGTGATACACTTGGGTGGATCAATCGTAGACAACAACTTCCAAGTTTTTCTTTCAATTCCATTAACTCTATTGTAGTCATTTGGTATGATGTTTTTTATAGTGGCTCATATCCATGTTTGAGGTCTACGAAGAAGTCAAAATCTCTTTTTGGGGGTAATCATGGTAGTCCTTCAGAAAAACATCTTTGAATTCATTTAAAAGAGGGAAATCCTCTATTTTTGGCTCATTTTCATCGTTGGAATATGTTATTTTTACAACATATATAACATGTAACCCTTGTTTTTACCTTTTTCAACTACATAATGTAGATTTGTCTTACTACAATGTCTCTTTTTATACCTTTTATCATTGTTTTTTTATTGATCATATAGACATTATTTTTACTTAGGTAATCCTGTAAATGCTTGGTGTTGAGATAACTAGTTCATGATATTACAACATCATAAGTCCCTAAAGGGGCTACATAAAGGTTCATCTCAGTAGTAAATTCTAATGATTCTAAATTTTCTTCAAACAAACATTGTGCAACCTTATGGACAACATGATTACCATATTTAACAAAGACAAGAATTCTCCATGTATCCATATTTTCTAGACAAATTTGAGGCTAACTTAGAGGAAACAAAACATCCAGTTTCTCTAGAATCAAATAAAATAGTAGCGAGTTTACCAAAAACTTACCCTTGACTTCTATGGGAGTGGCATATTTTTCTACCTCATTATTACCTACAGCAACATGCATCCTCTGCTGAAATGTTTCTTTATTCCTAAAATTTTTTTTCAACTATTGATTATTTCCCTGGTTGTTCTAGGGAAAATTACTAGAATAATGATCACCTTTGCATTTAAAACATCCCCCAATAGGTCCCTTCCTCTCAAATCTATTCTAAAAACAAGAATTATTTTGTCTCTTCTTTCTATTATCCGTGTAGCATATTTTTCTCAGTAGCATTTATCCTTTCAAGTTTCCCTTCTTCTCAAATATTTTTCATCGTGACTTTCTAGAAATTAAGGTAGAGGAAATGTTATTTCTGACTTTACATGTTTCCTTTGTTAAAGAAAAAAATCCCTCTCAATTTTTGTTCCCATTTTATATCTTTTTCAAAGATTTCCTCCATAGTGGATGGTCCATGCACATCCAATTCACCCCTATGTTAGGATTTAAGCCCATTATAAATTTGTGAACTCAAAATCATCATATTTTTATATCGGGAATATATTTTAAAATTCTAGTGAAACGTTCCCAATACTCAGTTACTAATAATTTCCCTTGAGTTAAACTTTGGAATTTCTGTCATTTTCTGTCAAAGTATATGAGGCAAACTAGTGTTGATGAAAATATCATTTGAATCTGTCACCAAAGTTATAGCTGAAGTTTCAATTCCTAGTTCCATTTTTCAATTGTCCCACCAAGTGGAAGCTTCGTGAGAGAGATAAAATTCTCCCCACATAGCCTTGGTTTCTTCAGAAAAATATCTAACCTCAAATTATTTTTCCATTTCACTTAACCAATTTTCTACCCCATCCCCTAATGCAGTCCCATCAAAATTTAGTGGACTGATTCTTTTAATGTCTTTAGCCAATTCAATAGTCATGAGATCTTTCCTCACCTGGTTTTCACTATCTTGTTACCTAGGATGATGTTATTCCTCATGTTCCTCCACATGATTCTCATTATCACCCCCTAGCCTACTATTCCAAGGAAGCAATCCGATTTACTGAGTATCTTGGAGAAATAAGAGTATCTCATCCAATTTTTCATTAGTTGTTCCATCATGATTTTTGAGCTAGTTACAACATCATTGTTCATTCTTCTTCTTACCATTATATTCTGTTAAAATAGAAGAAACTTCATATTAGCATAATGAACCCATTAAGTCTAAGAGATGGAACCTTTAGCCCTAATACCAAAATGTAACACCTCAAATTAATTTCCCAAAAATTTAAGTTTTTTTACAACAATAATCTTCATATTCAATCACATAAGTGAAATAAATATTTTTTAGAGAAATCAATTATCAACTTGATTACTAGATATTAGTTTAGTTTGATCCATATGATAACTCTTCTGTGTATAAACCTTGTGCAGTTGAGAAGGGTTATTATTTTTCCCTTCAGTCCACTCATTAAGAGTAATCATACAATATTTAGTATGTTTAGGTTTACCTTTTTCAAGGTTGAGACAGATATGTTTTCATCCTTATATGTCTACCACGAAATTCAATCTTTGTATTATGGTATCTGACATACATAAGTAAGGATACGGTGAACAAACAATGCAACCAGCCATTTGCATTTCTTTGGCCAAATTTTTCTTGTTGTGTAAAAGCATCATATCTCGAGACCGCACAAATCCGGGAATTATAGTCTTCCGTAACAAAACATTTAACTCAACATAGTTAATTGGATATTTTTATTTATGAATGTGAACATGTTACTAAGGAGGAAGTGTTCTTTATAGGACCATCTTCATAAATGAAAAGATCCATGACTAACTCAGGATTCTTATGGAAAAGGGAGAGATCATGTAATAGAATTATTTCCAGTACTTCCTCTTTCTATTTTTCGTAACTACCCCTAATCAAGTACTATGTCGAGTATATAGTTGATGACATGAGATTATATTTATTCTACGTTGTTCTTAAGGTTAAATAATGAAGCTACTTTACTCCTAGAAATTATATCTTGGTGAGTTGGTTATTCCTATTGGATTGGGTTTTGGTCATACAAGATTATTTATGGATTCTCAATTCAATCATTTATATTTCGTAACTTCTTAATTTTATTATGTTAGATTTTAATTCATTTGTTGTCACAAATAAGACCATTTTCATAGGGTTAGGAACTGCTAAGCGATTTAATTGACTTAGTGTTCTAAACTAATCTCTTTTAGATATGTCAACATATTTTCTTCATAAGGATTAATTTATTAAATCCTAAGGGACTAATAATTGTTGAATTTTTATTTTTAATATTCATACTTCTTTTATAATTAACTAAGATTATATTGTGTGTTCATTGCCATATTATTGTTCCCTTATGAAATAAGATGATACCATTACCATTTTCGTTTAGTATTTGATTGTTTCATAAACATATTAAGGTCCCATATAGTAGTTTATATTACTATATTTGCTTCATTCTTATTACTATTTATTTAAAATCACTTGTAATATTAGTTTCATTAAGAACTCATAATGAGCAATAACATGTTACTTCACCATAAATTACCGAGGACAATTTACAAATTTATTTGATTACAAATAGTATAAGTTATTGGCATTAAGTATAAATGTAGACAATGTCTAGTTATACACGTAGCAATATACATAGGTCTTCCTAACTTATTAAACACCAAAACTTTGCAATTTGTGAACACAACTCTTTATTGAAAATATCATAATTACAACTTTACATCGTGGTCATAAGCCCATCTCTCATTTAGGATTTCATCATGAAATCAAACAATACAAATGTAATCCAATGAAAGCAATAAATTATTTATATTGGATACCCTATGGTCATGATCATAACAAAGATGAAAATAAACTCAAGTGCTCACTTCATAGCTTCATTATTTACTTGTACAATAGTTAGAAGAAAGAATATACAAGGTTTAGTTCATAAGAACTAACATGAGACAACTTATTATCTTCTAAACATAATTGTTATAAAATGATACCAAAGAAACTGGTTGAGCCAAACATCCATTAATACTATCCACAATGAAATTATCATTGAGATAGCAATAATAGTTTTAATATTGAATTTCAGTCTAAATTAACAATTCACATTTATACATCAATTAAATTTTTATATCAACACAATGTTTCCTAGTAATATATTACCCTTTCAATCTTCCAAATATAAACACAGACCCAAAATGTAGAACCATATGGTGTTACTACTTCTGAATAGGGAATAATTACAACCCAATATTTAATTATTTTAGTTCAATTAATAAATCCCCAAGTGAACACATGTTCATACTTAAGTACTATTTAATCAATTAAGCTCTTTCATCCTACAACCGTAATATACCTATCCAACTACTATTTTGACATTCTTATTCCTATATATTATTAGTAAACTAATACAATGATTGTAATTATTCGTTCTATAGATAATATATGAATCATTTAAAAATAATTCAAACTCAACATACTTAATTTACCCATAACACATTTTCATATAATAGAGGATAAATCAAACAAGCATCAATCATAAAATAATATCTAAGTTGTCGTTAGTCCATGAATAAATAAAACCTCAAGTATAGGATATAATCTCACACAAGTCACTTAAATTTTAAAACTTTAACATTCTTAACTATATGGTCTCATTTAAGATTTCATACAACAAAACTTATTTAACTAAATTAGGAAATATTCCGGTGAATTGACACTCCAAAGATTTCAAATATTGGAAGAAATCCATCTCTATTTTTACATATATTGGATTCCATTTTTGTCTATATTGGATTCCATTATTACTATTATTGGAATCCAATAGTAGCAATATTGGATTCCAATATTGTCATTATTAGAATTATTCTAGTTCCAATTTCACTATTATTGGATTCCAATATCGTTATTATTGGATTCCAATAGCGCTATTATTGGATTCCAAGTTCACCACTATTGTAATCCAATTTATAAATCCCAATTTTTGGATTTTAGTTTCACTATTTTAGGATTTCTATTTTTTTATTATTTGAATCCCCACATAAGCCAAGCGGCCGCTATCTTACATAATCCAAGCGGACACTATCTTACATATCCAAGCAGTCGTTATCTTACATAAGCCTCGTGGATGCGTTATCTTTAATAAGCCTAGTGGTTGCTAACTTACATGATGAAAGCACATCTAGGTGAAATCAGCCTAGTGGGGTCAAAGTTACATCTTTTTATTGGCTAATTTGTACATGTGACTTGATTTTACTTGTGTTATTGGCTACCTTTTTTCTAAATTTTTAGTATAAAAGTTATAAATGTTGACTTTGATTTTTACAACTAGTGGTACTATACTACACATTACCACTCACAGTCATTGGCTTATGCACAATCATTGGCTTCTTTCCCTATGGCTTTCAAAATTTGTATAGCCTAGTAGTTGTTGTGACGTAGTTTTTTTTCTTACATGCTAAAATTAAAATATTGACTCCAATGGGAGGCCAGAAGTTGGTGATCACACTTCAATGTGCGAGCAAGCACAATTTCAAGTTTGAAAACTTGCACTTGGATGTGACAGTGATAGCTCATCGTAGTGTGAGAGATTCGTGGCCTCGTACATCTACGAAGTGTGATTCATTGCATAATGAAGTGTGGTCCATCATATGACAAAGTGTGATCCCTCTCACGTTGAAGTGTGATCCCTCACACGCCGAAGTGTGATGGATCACACATCAAAGTGAGATCCCTCGCACCGCAACATGTGATCCTGCAAGACAAAGTATGAGAATTTTCAAGATGAATTGTGAGCATTCACAATCAAAATATCGGGAATAGGGAATAGATTTTGGGAATAGGTTTACATGGACTAAATCCTATCTAATTTATTATAACCACTATTGTAATCCAATTTATAAATCCTAATTTTTGGATTTTAGTTTCACTATTTTAGGATTTCTAGTTTTTATTATTTGAATCCCCACATAAGCCAAGTGGTTGTTATCTTACATAATCCTCATTGTCACTATCTTCAATAAGCCTAGCAGGTTGCTAAATTACATGATGAAAGCGCATGCTAGGTGAAATCAACCTAGTGAGGTCAAAGTTACATTTGCCTTGTGGCCACTAAGTTACATTTTCCTTGCGGTCACTAAGTTACATAAGCCTTGCAACCTCTAAGTTACATAATACCATGATAATCCTAGCATGTTGCTATCTTACATAAGCGTATAGGTTGTTAACTTACATAAGCCTAGTGGCCGTTATCTTACATAAGCGTATAGGTTGTTAACTTACATAAGCCTAGTGGTTGCTAATTTACACAAGAGTAGATTCATCTAGGTGAAATAATCCTAGTAGATAGAAATTTACACTAGCCTACCAGTAGCAAGTTTCATAAGCCTACCCACCACTAAGCTACATAAAACTAGCATCCGCTAAGTTACATAAGCTTAGGTGCCACAAAGTTACCTCAGCCTAGGGGTTAAATGTGATGGGCACTTATGTCTATCAAATAATTTTTAGATGACAGTAATTTTATAATATTTCCCTTTTAAAAATATAAAACAATAGTTATTTAAATACTTCAAATTTATATTTATTTAATATTTTATGTATATTATATATTGATATAATTTTTATATAAATCTATATAAAAATACCATGATATTGTAAATATGCAAGTTGCGTGTGATGAAGTCAACTACTTTTATGCTTTTGCATTGAAAATCTAAAGAACAAAAAAGAGATAAAAATTACATTAAACAAGTTGTTTTGAGGAAATGGATTTGAAAATGTATTTCCATAGGCAATCAATCCTTCGAGAAAATTACATAAGAATTGATCCCTCGCAAGGGTATTAATTATTGTTCTTGAATTTGTGCAAGGTATTGTTGGATAGCTTCATGACCCGATTCGGTATTTTAATTTGAAATCCTTTCCATGTTTTTCTTGGACTCCATGCCCAAATGACGTTGTCTATATCAATATCTGATGTGTCCCTTGATTTTTGCCACCATTGCTTTTTCAACAAGCATTCCTCGTACCTTTCTTTTTCTATATTTCCTTTTCATGTGGGTTCCCACCAGTGTACCCTTATCTTTTGAGTGTTTGTGTGAACATCCTATATTAGTTTTAGTTCTTCCTTGCCCATCCATATAGGTACATTATCATCAATTGGTCTTACTAGTATCATCTACCCAACATTCACATCCACTACTAGGTTGAATTCCTCTCGAGGTCTATCACAAATAGGTCCAACATATATATCCTTATTTGAAAGGACATTTTGACAATAGTAGTTATCCATGTCAAGACATGGTGCACCCACTATCTGATCATACATTGCGTTATCCTAAATTTTTTTGGCCAAAAAAATCTCTTCTTGTCATGTTACAATTGACAAAGGGATTCTCTAGGCACGTAGAACATTTTTCCAATATGCAATCTTTAGAACATAGTATGCTTCTCCACCATATGTTGAACTCTTTTCCCAATGTGTGATGTATGCCTGAATGCCTCTTTACATGTCTACCATCTCTTTGGGTTCTTTGAAGGGTGCTAATGGAGGATCCCCTTCAGGTAAGAAAGGTTTCCCATCCACTATTTTCTAGATCTCAATTGAGTGTGACCAGATGGACTCCAAGATTGATGCTTTGAAATCCATGATGAGATTTTTTTCTTTGACATAGAATTTAAACATCTTTGGTTTGTTAATACCCACAATCTTGTGGTTACCATCTAGCAAGTGTGGTTCCATAAAGGCCTTAAAGTCATAGACTTCCTTGATAAGGTACAAAGTGAATGTGTTGGAATCCTCTTGGCATGTTCTGTAAGTGTCCATTATTTGTGGCAAAGAGAATGTATCCAATTTACACAATGTTGTTGATAATTGGTTGAATGTCCCATCTATGTCTTCATGTGTGTGACCCACTGGAAGGAAAATCACATACACTGTGTTGAAAACCCTTCTAGTTGTCAACATGGATGCAAACGCAAATAATGTGCAATTTTTTTGTCACTTGCAGCATTATCTAGTTATAAGTAGAGAGTTGGTGGTTGTTTTCTAAATGAACTTGAACAAATGCTTATAGTATTAGTTGTATGAGCACCCTCATTTTTTTTCTTGTATTTCCTTGCACTTTTCATATGCATAATTTTGCAATAGTGCATCATGTAATGGGTGTTTTGACATCCCACTACTATATAAAAATCACCATACTGATTTGTAAGTGATTTTTATAGCTTCGGATACATAGTGCCAATGATTTTATTGTGAATTTTTCTCCTTACTCAACAAAAGGGAGACCAAATTTAACAAAACCCCGTTTTGTGCCCATGTGTTAGCATACTAGTCAAGGTGATGGGGAGATTAATAGCATTGCTTATTGATTTTGATTTTTTGTCCATCCTTGGTATTGTAGTTTTCATCTTGTCCATTTTGTCATGCACAATGCTCAAATAGCTATTAGGATTTTGTTTTGATTGCACTCTATGTGCATAGTAAGTTACATGAAAAATTTGAATGTAATCATTGTTCCATTTTTGGTGCTAATCTATTTATGCCAGTATTTTTGGACATGAGGTCATTGCACATTTGTTCTTCAAATTTTTGCACTCATCACATTTGGAAAATAATTTGTTCTTGGTGATTGAAACATGGGAGAAATGTTCTTTCCATATTTTATTGAGATTTGACTATGATGTTTAAGGAAGGCCCAACAATGAAAGGCCCTCATTACACTTTTGTAGTATGTAAGAAAAACTATAACATACATGCATCAATCTCATTGTTACTTTAGTACCATATTGTCCCACTGAATGAGACATGTGTGGGGATATATCAGAATTCTTCTCCACCATTTTGGATATCAATGAAATAGTTACAACAGTGTTTGGAATTTGTTTTTGTTTTCCTATATTTCCATTTACTGCCCTCCTCTCACCATTAATCCAAGATTGTCTATATCTATAATAGGTGTTTTTCATGATTCCATGACATCTATACCATGCATTATGACATACATCCCTTCCACATAACTTCAATTTATCTATACTATGTTATGAAGTTTGACCTTGATCACAACTAATAGCATTTGTGGTGAATGTATTAAGTACAAAGTTTTTGATGGCAGGTTCATTCATATCTAGAGTTAAATTCCAATTATGATTGAAAGCACTTAGAGATAGATTAGAGAGACATCCTTCCTTGTAGCAAGGTTTTTCTCAACTTCAAAAAAAAAAAAATCTTCTCTTGATTTTTCATCATTTTCCATTTCCTTTGATGTACTAGATGGAGTAGAATTTACCTTTTGGCTTTAGTAGACGTTGTAAGGTATTTTTATCAAGTTTTCATTACTACTACATATGCAGGATTCATATGAATTTTGGTATACCGGTTGAGGTAATGGATCTTCAAATGAACTCCATATTTCTAACGAAAACTCTTATGGAATTTCTTTTAGCCTTACTTCCATAACGAAACCATCTTGATGGGCCAAATGGTTGGCAGACCATTGGATGATAGATCCTTCTGATTTGGAGCAACCCTTGCAAAAAGGCGTAATTAATTTATCATCATGCACCCCAAATGTATTGCCATATAATTTTTTTAAAGTACACCATGTATCCTTCATAGACATTTTTAATTGTTGCTTCTGCTAAAAATTTGTGTTCTTTTGAACAAAAATGTATCACTTGGCATTAACCCCTTGAACTTCAAATTGAAGTCATTGTTTGATGTGGAAGTTATTTCTTGGAGTTTAGAATTTCCATTCACATGAAGTGTAGTTCTTGTTTCTAGATAAAATAAGTTTTTGATTGGCCAGGCAACTTCGTTGTTGCTTTGTAGACTTTAATAGAAATCATTGCATGAAGTTGTAATATTCTCCACAAAACACCAAAGTGTATGGGTCCCAACACCACTCCCAAAATCACATGTTGTTCTTGTACTAGGGATATAAACCCTTCAGCTATGTCACCTTCTTTATGAGGACACTTATGTTTTAGCACCACGTAGGTTGTAGCAAATTCATCCCTTTCCTTAGGAGTTGTGTAACAATGGCTATCACTAGTAGAATTTAAACCCTCATCCTCATTAAATGTATCCTCTAAGTCACTTCTCATGATGTTTTTAATGCCATCACCCCCACATGTGAAACATTTGAAATCACATGCTTAATCATTTGCTTCCTTTCCCATGGGATAAAGTATCCCTTGTTTTCAATTTCTGCTAAGGTTTCACAATCATCAATTGTGTATGATAGTCTTGCTCTTACCATTGAATACAATACTTATTGTGACAATGAATAATCTAGACCCCATGTCTCTACAATGGAGTGTATATTTGGATGGATAAACTATTCCCTCCACAACTTTCACACCTTTGGATAGTAAATCCACATGTGCTCCTTCTTCAAAAATAGAGTTCATTTTCAATTGTATCCATAAATAAAAAGAGAAAAATAGTACAAAGAGCACCTAAATCTTTAACATTAGTATGGAGAATTTAAATTCACAATAAGAAAATAAAAATATACATCTTATATGAACATCTTTAAAACCTCATTTAATCCAAATCTTTAAACATATAACAAATTATTTTACACCCTTTAGATCTCGATGTTGTGTGTATAATTTTATCCATAAACCACATAGTTTAGGGAAAGATTAAGATTTTAATAATGCACACAGTTTCTTTTGTGCATTTAAATTTTGTTGAAAATGAATTTCTAAGGGATTAAAAATAGGTACTTTTACTACAAAGAAAATTAATATTGGCCCTTGCTTGTGAATGAAATCACCTTCTCGGGACAAATTGATGTGTCACCTGATGTCACCTTTTTATTAATTGTTTTGTACACATGTGACTTGATTTTTGCAAGTTATAAATGTTGACTTCAATTTTTACAACTAGTGGTACTATACTACACATTACCACTCACAGTCATTGGCTTATGTACAGTCATTGGATTCTTTCCCCTATGGCTTTCAATAGTTGTATAGCCTAGTGGCCACTGTGACATAATTAAATTTTTTACATGCTAAAATTAAAATATTGACTAGAATGGGAGGCTAGAAGTTGGTGATCGCACTTCAATGTGCGAGCGGGTGCAATTCCAAGTTTGAAAACTCACACTTGGACTCGTACATCTACCAAGTTTGATTCCTCGCACAACTAAGTGTAATCCCTTTCACGATGAAGTGCAATCCCTCGCACATCTAAGTATGATCCTCACACGCCGAAGTATGATCCTCGCATGAAAAAGTACTTGAATTTTCAAGATGAAGTGCGGATTCACACTTGGATTAATGATCACTCACATATCGAAGGGCATATTTTCACCTGCCATTCTAGTCAAAAAAATTCTATAGCCTAGCGATCTCTTGGACTTAAATTTAGGGCCATTAACTAAATCGTTCATGTATTTAATTCTCTAATTGTATAGCTATGTTTATTTTATGGTATAGAGTTCAAGTTTTAGTCTTTATTTGATTAACGATGGTGGTATATGCTTTGATTCAATTATGTGTATTAATTGTTTCTAATATTTTTATATCCTACATAATATTTTAACAATATAATTTTATTTTTAATAATTTAGACTTTATTTGATTAACGATGGTGGTATATGCTTTGATTCAATTATGTGTATTAATTGTTTCTAAGATTTTTATATCTTTGTTTTTAATAATTATATATAATATTGAGTAGAAGTAACACATGCTACGTAGTTTTTTATTAATAATTCTCAATATTAAAGACTTAATTTCAATTAAATTTTGAAATTAAGTCTCAAAAAATGTCGAATTGTAGTTTTCATACATTAAAAATTATGTTATAAAAATGTTACCTTAATTTTAGATCATACTTCCATGTGTATAATTTTATCCATAAACCTCATAGTGTAGGGGAAAGATTAAGATTTTTATAATACAATAACAATTACACTTTTTTGTAAGGTCAAATGTTACATAATTAATATTGTGCTTCCCTAAACATTAAATGACCATTAAACCATATAATGTAAAATCCACCACTTGAGAGTATGTTTTTATTTTTTCGTATTGCATTTAATATTAAGTGGTACAATATTAAATTTTAATCCACACAAAATCTGCTAATGTCTATATTTAATGCAATAAAATGGAAAACTGTATACTCATTTCGAAGGTGACCACACCAAAACAAGGAGCACATACACAAATGGGGGAAGAACAGAGTTACAGAAAATTAAAAGAGGTAAAGCATTGTTATTTTATTTTGAAGAATTTCAGTTTATACACCCATTTCACAATGATTATAAATATTACATTTATTAGTAGGTAATTAACCAATTTTTAATGGTTCTCCACATGTTTTGATTTTGTTATTTTATAGAGCGCAAGACCCCTTGTATATTTATTTTTAGAAATGGAAAATGAAATTAAGTTTAGATAAAAGATGGAGTACATAAATTGTTTTATATTTGATTGTCTCTTGTAACTAATAAATTTGCAGGACATGGAAATATCACCATTTTCCTTTTTTTAAATTAACTCCAAGAAACTATGCAGATAATATGGATTTTTCAACATAGCTAAGTAGCTGTAGTGTAAAGGACTGTGTGCAAAACTTGGATGGAAATAGTGTCTCAAATTTGCAAGAGAATACAAGTGGCACACATAAATTGGGTCCTTGCATTCCGCATTCACAAATCGGTCTAAATTCTCCATAAATTGTTGATGATTCAAAATTAGAAGAAACATTTTCACTAACCCATGCATATGAAAGAGATAAAACTAAAGAGGACTGATGAAAGAATGCAAAGAAGAGTTGTGGTCAACATCTGATGTGAAAACATTTATTTCAAAATACGAAGAGGTGTATGAACATTTAAATCATGGATATATCGGCAAGAAACATTGGGATAATATAGCAGATGCTTTGAATGAATTTTTGGAAAAACATTCACTGGGAAGCAATGCAAATACAAGATGAATAGGTTGAAGAAAACCCTCAAGAAGGAGAAATAATTGGAAAACACAACATTGGCAACATAGTCAACATGAACTTTATATGAAGATATAGATCACATTACACAAAAAAACACAAGGTTATTGGTTTTAATGGAAAAGAGAGGGTTAATACAACCACTTCTACTTTTGAAAAAGACACAAGAGGGAAATCAGAAATCCCTTCTATCAACATTGAAAATTTGGAAGGAGCAAAGATAGAAACCCCTTTGAATAAAAATGGAATTCAGAGAAAAGATGTCAAGAGAAAAAGAAACTCTTATGGATATTTGAAAGAGGTAATCAAAAATACCATGCATATATTCAGATTAGACATTCAAAGAAATTGAACAGGAAGGCTTCAAGCAGAGCATGAAAGAATGGAGCAAGAGAGAAATGAATTGGACAGAGACAAACAAATGGAAGAATACAAGCACTTACGTAAAGTTCACTCGTTGATGGTCAGGGAAGAGGATTCCAACCCAAAGGAAGTCATAGAAGAGTATAACAAGTATATAGAATACAAGGAGATCATAAAGTGGGTATGGAAAATGAGAAAAGATGCACATGAGAAAGTAAGGAACATGATTACCCACAGTGGAAGGGAAATAGTAAAAGCTTGTCAGATGCGTTGGAATGAAATGACCCCTGAAATGCAAAGGAAGGAGATGCACTCCTATCCTAATATAATACCAACTCTAAGAAGGGTAAATGTTTACATTGACTTCTCTATTAAATATGCAAACACTTGGTTCCCAATTGGTTATCACCCACCAATCTTCCACTTTCCTATACCACATTGGTCTGGTGATATACCAATGGATGAGATGATTCAAGACAGGGTTTAGGATATGTACATATTGAATGATACACACTTCTCCATCGATCTAGTAGGGATTGATGTTCCAATTGATTTCAAATGCTTATGCAACACCATTCAGTGGACCCTAAGCCAACTGAGGAACCTAAAGAATATTGAATGAGGACATTCAAGAAGTTAAGCCTAGGGGTGTGATGAGTTGTTTAATTCTCTTTCTAAACAACTCATCCTTTGTATTTTGTTGAGCCATTTGTAGCCTTACACTTGTATTCCCTTGTTATATTGTTGAGACATTTCATTATAACCTGAACATTATGGCATGAATACTTATTAATATAGTTATCACTAATTAGATTTATTTTTTGGTATTGTGAGTACACATTTATTCTCTTGATTACAATAAGATGTTTGATTGATGATGCATGTGATGCCTCTTGTTGTAAGAAAATTTTATATGCAGCAAAAATATCCATACGTATCAACCCATCCACACCAAAAGGAATCATCTCGTAGTTAATGCATCGTCCAAAAACTCACATGCATCCAAAGGAATTTTCTCGCATCAAAGAATCCACGTACCAAAGGAGGTCACACACATGAATAATATGTGATCCTCGAGAAGCTCGTGGAACGTGGAAATTACACTTGAGCTTGCACATGTCAAGAGAAGAAGCAATTAAAATTCAAACATGAGAACTAGGAGATGACTCAACTCTAACATCTGATTATGTGTTGCAACATAGCAAGGAACTAACTAATTAGATTAATGATTTAGGAACTGATGGATTAAACTGATCAGTTACTTAAGTTATTTGTTTGACACGTAAGCACTTACATGAATAATTTTTTGCATGCATCTAGTCTCAATATTTTTGGTTGAGATCTTTTACTTGATCTAATTCAAACTACTAGTAGAACTTTGTTTCTCCACTGTTCTATTGATATGAGATGTATAAAAGGAAAAGGTTAATGTTGGGAAAGGGATCTAGAAAAGAACATAGAATAGATATTTGAAAAAGAGTAGAGAATATACGGATACATGTTTTTGTAGTCCCAATTGTAAACTTCATGCCAATGTAATAAAATTCTAAGTTTTGTTCATTAGCCGTAGTTACAAGCCTTAGGAGGGATTAACACCCAAGGCAGGGCCCACTTACAATTTTCTAACCCTCCATCATTTGTTTATTTGATTTATTACATGATTAGATTAGTAGCAACTCAATTTTTTATCTACATTCGAGTTTACATGTTTTGCCTTAGACTTAGTATTTACTTCCAGTCTGAATTTAGTTTTTTTCCAAGCATTGTTATTTCTAGAATTGTAGTGATAACAATTTATCTTCTTATCTCTTAAATATCTATAACTGTGCATACAACATTGGCATTATTAAAATTTTACGTCCCTTGGTTTTATAATTAAATGACTACATATTAATGAACATCATACAATTTTTATCATACACCTAAAGAGGTTACCTTAGATGCCGTGGTATTAGATGTATGATAGACCATCTCTTGGCAACTTAGAGATGGTAAGTGGTGCATAGGCTTCAAAATTGATGTAGAATATCATGGGCCTCTCCCTACCCTTGACAATGATGAGGCTATTATAGAAATCATGTATGCTCGAGAAGATAAACTACCTCGACATCATCATAAGTTAGGAAAATTCTCTAAGAAACCTATGCACTTTGATGATAATGTTACGACTATCGATCCTAGCTAGGACAAAGTAGCCAAATTACCTGAGGCCCTTTACCATTTCTAAGAGGGAAAATATATGTTGGATGAATCATCCAATATTGTACAACTTGATGATGATCCCACACATGTAGTTATGTTTAGTGATTGTTTTCCTCACCTACACGAGCATAACATGGAAGTATTACTAAAACATGAGGTATAAATGCATGGGGATATGTCGATGTACCGGCATTGATCCTAAAATTGTATCCCATAACATTATCACTTATTTAGATGCCGCACATGTTCAACAAAAGATAAGAAATTTTCCTCCCAAAATCAGAAACTTATGTCATAAGTAAATCATAAAGATCTTGGATGCAAAATTCATTTGTACGGTGGAGTATTCTTAATGGGTTTCCAATATTATCCTAGTTCTGAAGAAGGCTACCTTATCCATCCAAATTTTCATTGACTTTAGAAACCTTAACCTTGCTTGTCCTAAGGATAACTTTATCTTACCCTCCATCGATATCATCGTCGATGCCACAACAAGGTATGAAATGTTATCTCTTAAGGATGGTTTCTCGAGGTATAATCAAATCCATATTTCTTTTAAAGATCAAAACAAAACCACCTTCACTATGGAAAGGGGAAATTATTTATATGTAAAGATTCCCTTTGGACTTAAAAATTTATGTGCAACATATCAATGTACCATGACACAAATATTTCTTGACCTCATACACAAATTCATCAAATTCTATATCGATGATCTACTCATCAAGTCCCACCACACTAACGATCATGCTCATGACTTGGACATTATCTTAGGACACCTTTACAAATAAAAGGTTTAAAAGTGCATATTCATGGTGACATGAGGAAAAATCCTAGGATTCTAGGTATCTAAGCGTGGTATCAATGTCGACCCAATAAATATTAAATCTATCCTTCACATATCACAGCCATCCTCCATGGTAGGCATACACAATTTTCTTGGGAAACTTAGGAAATATGATTTTTTTCCTCAAGATTACCTATCGCACTCATTTCATAAATAGTCTCCTCTCGAAAACCTACCAAACTAGATTGGACCAAAGACTGTCAACATGCTTTCGACAATATGAATAACTCTTTGTTCTTATTACCAACCTTACCCCCTCCTTTGTGAGATTGACCTTTCATACCATATACCTCTTTCACTCTAGTGTCTCGTTGAGGAAATCTTAGCATAGGAAGATGAAAAAGGAAAGGATCACACCATCTATTATATTAGGAAAGTGTTACTAGACTACAAAGCACAATATACATCTATTGAGTGAGATTTCTTAGCCATATACTATGCATCTACAAGATTATGTCACCTTTGTGTGTTGTATCAAACCACTTATGTCATTATCCATATATAACCCTTCGGAAATTATTGTCACATGTTATCTTACCCATGGATTGTATTGGGAAATAGATGGTATTCCTTATGGAATTTGACCTTCGTATCATCACGCGGGGTAGTAAAAGGTCAAGTTATAGCAGAAAAGTTGGCTATCTTTGCTCCCATATCTAATCCTTAAACTATTCATGACTCATTACTTGATGAGGATATCCTCCTCATTGAGGACATGAATGGCATCATTTCCATAAACTATTACCATTATAGCTTCATGGTCGGGAGTCTTGAGGCACAATCCTCGATGCGAGTAAAGAAGCACCTTCCCCTCCTAAATCAAAACCAATATTCAAGATCATCGAGGAATACATCACCATTGATAACCATGAGGATACATGGATGTTACACTTCAACAAGGTAAAGTTCCTCCAAGGAGCTAGGGCATGTGGGGCAAGTTATTTTTTCACCGAACCCTCTAGCCGGGCTTTCCTTTTCCTATCAATTAGAATTTGAGATCACCAACAACATGGCGGAATATGAGAATCTTATATTAGGTATACAATATTCCTTAGTTAAAGGTGTCTCTATATCGCATGCCATGGGATATTCTCAACTCGTGTGTGTCAATAGGTTAGTGGTACATACCAATGTCATAGTGAAAATATTAAATATTATCATTACTTAGTTTAGGAATTAACACCATGATTCACCTCATTTACCATTGAATCTATCCTCATGCGAACATAATGCCTTGGTTAATTATTTGGCCACGTATGCCACTCAATTTTAGTAACACTTTGTTTCTCATGAGTATGATCTTATACAAATTCATCAACATCTAGTCACTCCACCTCCTCTAAAAATTTAGGATGTTTATAAAATTAAGCAACACGGACCTGCACAAGACCCTTGGTATACCGACATGTCAATTTATACAATACTAGACTTACCCAAACAATACCGACTCCTGGACGTGGATACGAATACCTAAAAAGGATCTTAAATATGTACTTAAAGAGACACATCTTATACTATCACAAATTCAAAAGCACCCTACTTTGATGCATTAAAAAAGGTGAGGTTCCCCTTGTTTTAGAGGAATCAAATGGAGGAACTTGCAGTGACCATTGTATCGGTCATGTTACTACACACAAGTGCCTATGCATGGGCTACTACATTTTGGCCCACACTAGAATCTAACGCTCATACTTTCGCTAAAAAGTGTCGACCTTGCCAATATCATGATAATTTGATTAATTCCCCTTCAACCTGATATGGAATATATCACTACTTCATAGCCCTTCAGTTTTGGGGATTAGATTACATCGAGAAACTACCTCGATCCCAATATTTTCATGTCTTCATCATTACATCCATGGAATACTTCACTAAGTGGGTTGAAGCCATTCCTCTCACCAACATGTCTAGCCTTACTACATCCAAATTCATCCTCAATCAAATCATTTTCCACTTTGAATTCCCCATACCATCATATCTGACAATGGTGGGAGTTTCAAATGCAAATAAATGAAGCAATTTTTGCTAAGTTCAAAATTAAACATCGATTCTCAACACCATATCATCTACAATGCAAAGTGGAAAATTTAAATCTACGAACACAATTTTCAAAAAGATATTACAAAAGACTATCCATAAATCATACACAAATTGGCATAAGAAGCTATATCCTAAATTATGGGAATACCACACCGGTGTGTGCATGACCACCGGGTCAACCCCATTTTCATTTACCTATGGAGCCGAAGCGGTCCTTCCACTTGAGGTGGAACTCCCTTCGCTCCACATCGCCATTTATAGTATCATTCTAGACGAGGAACTCTGTGAAGCACACCTCCATGACCTTGACCTAATATAAGAATGACACGATAGAGATTACACTCAAAATTAGAAGCAAAAACAATTCCTTTCCAAACAACATAACAAATTAGTTCATTTTTGTACTTTCGACATGGGTGACCTTGTCCTCAAACTTGATTACACACATGAAAAAAAGGAAAATATGCCCAGAAATGGTGGGGTCCTTACCTCATCAAATATATCATAGGACCTAGTACATATCATCTTCGACCAATGAGGGTCACATCTTCAAAGAACTAATGAATGCTCAATACCTCCAAATGTTTCATGCATAACAAAACTCGATAGTTTCAATATTTAGCTACCATATCTTGTACTTCTCAAATTCACTACTTTATCAACCTTTCTCGACAACAATATCAAAATTTTGGATCTATACACCCAACCCCGATCATTCCTATTGGATCACCACAGTCGGTATTATGTACATCCTCTCTTAGGCTCATGGTCTTGCTTGGATTTATGTTTCAATCCTCTTCTTATGACATCTACCTTATGATTTTTGTGATTTTTAGCGTTGTTATATCGCCCTTTGGGAAAATCATGCATTTATTTATTTATACCTTTGGGTTTATGATGGTTATGAATTTGTAGCTTCTACCATATGGGTTTTTGTGATTTTCGGTGTTGGTACCCTCCGATTGGCTATGACACCATACCACCATTATGACATCTCAACATCACAATATCATGACATCCATCCCATGGGCCCCTAGATAGGTGATTTGTGTCTTATTTTATTGATGATCCTCTAGTGTTTCCTTTCAATTTTTTTCTTCTCCGGTGGCTCTTACAACATGTATTGCACCCACACATGGTAGGACAAGAAACGCTATCAGGTACACATTGGTGGGTATATTTCATTTAAACTAGTCCTATCAAAATTTCTAGATGTACTTACATTTAGTATCAATGTGAAGGATTGTTTTTCCATTGACCACCCCATGTTACGTTATTGTGACATGTGGTGATCAATGATGGGGCATATGTGTACACGTATTTTTCAATTTTTCATCTTTCATACATTGTTACTAACAATTCCTTTGTGCGAGATAATAATCACTAATGCATCTATTTCTAGAGTGGGTGCCTTAAGGGACTTGCCAAGAATGGGGAATGGTTATTCATGTAACCATTATGGGTTAGAGATAGTATACTGAGAGAGAGTGTTGTTATTTGGTTTTGGCCTTAGTTATCCTTTTGCTAGGTATCATTGTATTCCTAGGTCACATATGCATTGAATTCACATTTTATTTCTTCCATATCATCACTCTACACTTTTCTCATTCATATCCATGATCTACAACACTATTCTTTCACTTTTCATGATACGTCACCTCTTTTTCAGCATCTATGACCAACACTATCTCCCGTGGCCGATGGTTTTGGTGTTGTATTTCTCATGGATGGCGTCCTATATATATCATCACCTCATTTGGCACTCATAAGAAAGAAAAGGAATTCATAACATTTGAATTTCCATTAGCTTTGCTCTTTTACGCCATATTTGCATTTTCTCACCTAAATATTGGTTCATCTTGCATCTTGCTTGGATTGGATTGGACACTCTTCTTCTTGGACTGTTGCTTGTACTTATTGGGTGATCATATAGTGAGTTTAGGATAGGAATGGTCTTCTCCTACTCCACCTAATAGTGACTCTCTCTTTATGTTTTCCTTTTAAGGAGAGATGCATGAATTAGTGACCACCCTACAAGTACAAGGTGAGTGTTCTAACTATCTCTTGTCATTTTGCATAGGTAAGTTCATTTCCTTCTTCATTATGCTATGTTATCTTAGTATTTTATGTGTTTGGATGCTAGTTAGCATAATACTCTTATCCATTATCAACTCCTTAGCTTTCATTTTCATTATTTCATGCATGTTTATTGTTGATCCATACCTCTCCACATCCAAATATTGATATCTCGGTAGGTTTCTGAAAATAGTTTGTGAGAATCGAATCGAAATGAGGCACCACAAAGTAGTTTCACTCCAATGGAATCGTGAAAGCTCCACCGATAGCAAGGAAAAATATGATCAGTAATATAAGAACTTTCTCAACAGAAACAAAGCTTGCATCGAGGAAAGACAGCGGAGTGTCTTGGCATGCTCATAAATGAATAGAAAAGGGGTACATATAGGGTGTTGAGTAACCCTAGTGCATGACACATATGAAACCCTAAACCTAACCCATGTGAGATGACCCTCCAACATGAGAGGAGGACACATAGGATAACTCACACTAACACCCCCCCTTCATCGAAGCTGGGGTAGTGGTTGTGATGAGTCAAATGGAAGAGGAAGACACTCCTAAACAACTAAGAAAGATGTGTCAATGGGGCCCGGCAACTAAAGGCCTGATAAGGTGCCCATATACAAACACAATCTTCCTAGAAGAAGAAGAAGAAAAGAAGGACTAAATAGCCCTAAGAAGATGGGCAAGCTGCAGAAGACCTCACCCCAAGAAGAGACCATAAGTGAAGAAACTTCATCTCAGTGAAAGGCTTGGTGAATAAGTCTACAATCTGATCAGTTGTCTGAATGTACTGAATGTCGATGATACCATCATGAATAAGCTCCCGTATGAAGTGCATATGGATCTCAATGTGCTTCATCCACTGATGCTGAACTGGATTTCTGTAAATAGAGATAGTGCTTGTGTTATCATAGTAGATAATGGTAGGCCACCGAAAGTGGATGCCAAACTCTATCAGAATACCCTGTAGCCAAATAGCTTATGTGGCAGCTTTGATTGCTCCTTTGTATTCTGGCTTCGTAGATGATATCACAATTGCATTTTGCTTCTTGCTAGACCAACTAATAGGACCCGAACCAAGAGAGAAATTGTAGCCAGAAGTAGAATTCGATGATCTAAGTCACCGGCCCAATCAAAATTTGTGAACCCAATCAAGTCAATATCAACCCCTCCATGATAGTGTATGCCATCAGCATAAGTACCACAAACATAATGAAGGATCTGTTTAGCTACTTTCCAATGCAGCTCATGTGGCTCTTGCATGAATCTAGACATGATCCCAACAACATATGATAAATCCGGTCGAGTGTGAGTCAAGTAGATCAAGCTCCCAACTAATTGTCAATAAAGAGTACCATCAACCAAGGGAGTAGAGCAATCTGAAACCAACTTAACCCCGGAAAGAAAAGGAGTAGGAGAAGACTTGCAATCGGACATCTGAAACCGAGCTAGCAAATCAAGAGCATACTTAGGTTGCAAAATCAAGATTCCCGAGTCAGATTGTGAGATCTGGATCCTAAGGAAGTAATGAAGCAGACCTAAGTCAGTCATGGAGAACTTGTTGGCTAAGGTGATCTTCACAGAATCAATAATAGAGGAAGAGCTGCTCGTGATCAACAAGTCATCAACATATAGAATAAGAATGGTATGGAGTCATCTTTCCGTAAAATATAAACATTTGGATCAAAGTGACACCTAGTAAACCCTAATGTAAGTAAGGAGTCCATCTTGGCATACCAATCCCGAGGGGCTTGTTTAAGGCCATAAAGAGACTTCTTTAACTTACAAATGAGGGAGGAATCTTGGACATAACCCGAGAGGTTGTTCCATATAGATCTCTTCCTCAGGTCACCATGAAGGAAGGCACTCTTAACGTCCATTTGATGGACTTTCCATCTGTTTGTTGTGGTAATGGCTAGGTCACGAATAAAAGTCATCTTCGTAACCGAGCAAAGGTTTCGTATAATCAACCCCAACTATCTTGGAGAAACCCTTAGCTACTAATTGTGCTTTTAAACTTTTGACGTCTACATCTACTCCATACTTTGTTCAGAACACCCACTTACACCGAACGATTTTTCTTCCTTTCGGAAGAGTGGTGAGATCCCAAGTATCATTCTTTATGAGAGAGGAATACTCCTCATCCATGGCAGAATCCCACTCAGGAATACCAGAAGCCTCCTGGAAAGACTTTGGATCAGAAGTAGAGGTGAAGAAAGTGTGGGGTCTAACAAAATCTAAGCGAGTACGTCTCATATCCGAAGTATCTCCAACTAAATCTCCAACACTTTGCAAAGTTTTCCTAGCCCAAAGGGGACCAGGAGGATTAGGCTCAGAGTCGGAAGATTCTTCACTTGAGTGAGAAGGGAAATATTCCTCATCATCACTACTGCCGAATCGGAAGACTCAAAGATATGATGTCCGAAGGATCTGGAAGAGGAGCATGCTCAACAATATCATCATCTGATGAGTCAGAATCTGAATTAGCAAGCTGAAGAACCTCAATAGGTGGAGAAGTAGAAGTCGAAGAAGACTCATCAAAATTAACACTTCTCTCAATATATAGCTCATGAGAAGTAGAATTCATCAATCGATATCCCTTCATGCCATCAGGATACCCTACAAAGATACAAGGTTTGGATTGTGGTTCCAAGGCCTTACGTTTCTTCTTGGGAATCTGAGCCATAGCCTTGGATCCGAAGACTCGAAAGTGCTCAACATCAGGCTTGCATCCAAACCAGGCTTCAAAGGGTGTCATCCCTCTTACTACCTTGTGTGGAACATGGTTCTGAATGTAATTTACACAATTCACTGCTTCGGCCCAATACTGTGGAGGAAGAGACTTTGAGTGAATCATACAAGTGGCCATCTCCTTCAAGAGTATGGTTCTTTCTTTCTGTGACTCCATTTTGCGAAGGGCTATAAGCAATTGTATGTTGCAAAGAGATCCCTTCAAAAGTACAGAAATCCATGAACCTATTATTTACATATTCACCTCCATTGTCGGTTCGAAGAACCTTGATAGACCGTTCACTTTTCTGCTTCTCAAAGAAAAGCCTTGAAGTCCTAAAAATGTTCAAAGACTTCAAATTTAAGCTTAAGAAAATATACCCAAGTATATCGCGAATAGTCATCAATGAAGGTTAGCACATAAAGAGCTCTAGTAAATGAAGGAGAAGGAAATGGACCAGAAACATCACTGTGAACAAGATCCAAAGGACGAGTGGCTCTCCAGGCTTTTCCTTTGTCAAAGTTATTTTCAGGATGCTTTCTAAGGGTACAACCCTCACAAAGACCCTTAGAAAACTTGACGTGAGGCAACCCGTTGACCATTTCATTTTGACTCAATTATTCAAGGTAGTGATAATTTAGATGTCCAAAACACTCATGCCATAGCTTACTAACCTCATTTACATGAGTGAGCAAGGCAGTGGGTGTAGAATCAGAAGTAAAGTGGGAGAAGGTGTACAACCGTGAATGGTGATCTACCTTTCCCTCAGCCACTGTAGTGTCATTATTAAGCTCACGAATGATCACCGAGTTATGACCAAATTCCACTTTCATTCCTTCACCATGAGTAATTTGGTAAACTAATAGGAGATTGGTAGAGAGATCAGGAACACTCAACACTTGGTTAAATGTTCCCCCATCCATCTCTACCGATCCACTACCAGAAACCGACACTGTCATGTCATTACCCATCGTGATTTGGGACATTCCACAAGGTTCGATGTTGGAAAACTCAACATGTGAAGAACCCATGTGGTGCGAGGCACCGGAATCTATAATCCATGTCGATGAAGGAGCAACTTTGGCTACAAGGGCCTTTCCTTTCTTCTTATCATTTTTAGCACCTTTTGCAGCAGAAGACTCACCTTCAGAGCACTTTATTTTATGGATTCAGGAACACTTATTTTATTTTTCTCAAGTAAATGAGATAAGTGATCAATCTATTTCTTAAAACAGTGTTGCTCATCATGACCAGTCTTCTTGCAATAGGAACACAAATACTTGCTTTTTTGTGCCCTAGGCTCAAAAGTCGAAGTGTTTGTGTCATTTTTAGGTTTGATCTTGGTTTCTTTCTTAGGTTGATCCTTTGTATCTTTCTTCTTTTCAGTATTCTTTCCTTTGCTAGTACTTGCTACAAGGGCATGTGAGTTGCACTTGAGAGACCCCATTTGAATGAGTTTGTCCTGTTCTCGAATGAGTTGGGATGAAAAACAATAAAAGGAGGGCATTGTCCAAGTATCACCCAAAGCAGCGTTTGTAGCGTAGAAAGTTGACATGAAGACAGAATATTCAAGACCTAGCTTAGAGAGAATCGACAAGATCAATTGAGAATATTTCTTTTCTACTTGACATCCTTTTAACAATAATCTAATGTGGACAAATTTCGAGAAGAAGGCTTATAGGTTTTCAAAGTCACTAGGATTTAACCCTAGTAGTTCGTTTTCCAACTCATGTGCTCTCATGTCATCTAGTTGTCCAAACATCGCATCCAACGTTTTCCATGCAGATGTAGGTGTTTCCAGACACCTCAATGTGGAAGAGCAAGTCAGAAAACAGGACATGCAAAGAATACCTAAAGCTTCATCACGGACAGTTTAACCACTTAGATTTTTCAGGTTCGTTGTCTAGTTCAGTCTCAGTTCCCATGGTGATGCGGAATAACCCTTTACCCCTTAGTTTCATTATTATTTTCGATCTCCATTCAAAAAATTTGAACAGCGTAAGCAAAGGAATTAAAAGTGCATCCATAGTGAGAGAGAGAGAGAAAGAAATGCAGAAAAGAAACATAACCACCCAGGACAATAACAACCCCCCTGCTTTCGGCACTTTATAGGTTAGTGCATTGATTACAATTAGGTCCGTGCGTGTGGTTTGAAACACTTGGTAACTCATCTTGCAATTAGCGTAATAACACGCAAGAGAGGAGACCACAACAGTGTTTCGTGTAGCGCAAAAAAAGGATACCGTAAACAAGCACAAGTAAAAATAGAAATGAGGTGAAAGCTAACCCTGGTGGTGAGAAAAATCATCTCACATCGCATGAAAGAATCCCTTTATCGTAAGACTAAGGCGGACGTGCTCACAAGTCCATGGAAAAAAAGGAATAAAACAAAGCTCAAAAAATGAGCTGAATTAAGCAATACAAAGACACCCCCCCAAAATGCGGCACTTTATAAAATTAGTGTGTTTACAAAGATAATGATCCCATCATCTAGAGTGCAAAAAAACATGCAACTTTGACTAAAGAAGTGCTCAAAACCGAGCAACGAGTCAAAAGTTATAAAGAAAAACCAATTCCCGCAATTGATGAGAAAAAGCCAATAAGCCTACAAATAGATTAAAAAAGTTCCCTAAACACATGCAAAGGGTGTCGTATGTATGCTTGTTGGAAATGGAATGGAATTTGAGATAGTGTTTGTTTGTATTGCGAGGAGGGATTAGCCACCTGCATATCCCGGACCTCACCCTTCGTCTTCGGCACTCGACGGAAGGTTAGAAATACAACAAGCCAAAGACCAAATTATAATGCCAAAGAAATATATTGTTTAGATAATGTGAAATTAAATTAGATCTAATGTAATTAAATCTAATGAATTTTGAAAAAGGCTTTAATTAAGCAAATCACTGAAAAAAGCACTTTTTTTGAATATTTTCTAAAACAGAAGATTTAGAAAGAAGGCGTTTAAAACAAAAAGAATTTTTAGATGAATATTTTTAAACTAATAAAGATTGAATGCGTTTTTAGAAAGTATCTTTTAAATAAAGAAAGATTTGGTGATTTAAAATGCATACTAAAAAAGAGATTGTTTGATTTTGTGTTTTAAAAGGAAGCTTTTAATCAAACAGAAAACTCAGGCCGTTTTTGTAAAAAGTAGTGGTTTTTTTGTTGTTTTGAGTAAGATTAAAAGAAAGAAATGAATTTAAACTTACCAAACCAATTGGTTCAAGTGTAAAGTTGCGCATATGAGTGTACAATGGCAGCAAGACAAGAGTGTACATCGTGTTTTTGTTGCACAAGACAAAAAAAAATGCCCTTTCAAGCAAAAAAATGTGGCTGGGTTGTTGAAAACGCCCTTGCAAGCAAAAAAACGCGTGGTGGTTGTTAAAAAATGCCTCGCAAGCAAAAAAAAACATGGTCTGGGTTGTTGAAAAATGCCCTAAAGCAAGTAAAAAAACGTGGCTGTGTGTTGAAAAACACCTAGGAATGATCTTACAGTCCACACATGATAGTTAATAGCCTGTACATAAGAGTTTACAACCCCTTCAAGCAAAAAAAACGTGGCAGAGGTTAAAAACACCTAGGAATGAATGAAAAAAGTGCAGGCCGCGCGTGAAAACAATCCAAAAATGGTCAGAGGGACAACAGTTCGTTGATGAGCAACCACGATTGAAGAACTCAAAGATCCTTGCAACCACAAACAACATGCATAGACAAATATCCTACAAAAACCAAATATTTTAAACAAAATTCACTTCCATTTTAATAAATGAAAGGAATCTCTATTTTGGATTTTGATACATCCAACAAAAAAGTAGTTAAAAACCTGATTTCTCAAGGTATTTTGAAAAAACCGCACATGCACAAGAAAAAAACACAAAAAACTTTCCAAGAAAGCTTGTTAGAGATATTAGCAAGATAATTTCCAGAAAATAGTGATCAAAAACTTGCATGCAGAGTAAAATAACGAAACCAAGTAAGAGTAATAGCAAAAAAAACAAATCGAGTGCACGTTTACCCGATCTCAGCTCTGATACCATGAAAAGAGTTTGCAAGAATCGAATCGAAAATGAGGCACCACGAAGTAGTTGCACTCCAACGGAATTGTGAAAGCTCCAATGATAGCAAGGAAAAAATGATCAGTAATGGAAGAACTTGCTCAATAGAAACAAAGCTTGCATAGAGGAAAGACAACGGAGTGTCTTGGCATGCTCATAAATGAATAGAAAAGGGGTACATATAGGGTGTTGAGTAACCCTAGTGCATGACACATATGAAACCCTAAACCTAACCCATGTGAGATGACCCTCCAACATGAGAGGAGGACACATAGGATAACTCACACTAACAGGTTTCCTTCCTCTATCTTGATCTGCAAGCCTTGGCAACCCTAAGTTGACCTAGTGTAGGGATTATCGCACCTAGATATGCGACCCTAGTGGTCATTATAGCCCCTTTATGTCTATCCCTTGTATGTCATTACATGTGTGTTTCCTACTCGTTGCCTCGATACCCTTGTAGAACGAATGATTTAGGAGTACATGTTATTGACTCACATTTTGGTCCGTATACGAAGTATCATGATAAACAAAAGTTAAGTACTAATTTTATGCATTTATATTCAAAATATGACGACACATTAATGTGTAGAAATAAACAAGTTGGGATAAATGAGCATATTTTTCTTAGAAAATGAGCATTGTCGCAACTAATAGTGTAAAAGGGCACATTGCCAAATTTAAGTATCTACAGTAGCTTGAAACCAAGTTCTATATCAAGCAACAATAGATGGTTCATGTTTGCTTCATCTTTGATTTTGATTTTTGTTTACCATATATGATTCGATTTCAGCCAAAATCTCATGTTGGCTTTCATAAATTCATAAAAGCGCTTTTGTTGTTACCCATGATGAAAATCATTATTTTCTTATTGCGTATACTTATCATAGTTTCTTCTCTCATTTTTGTCTATTTAAATAAATAACATTAGTCCTTGTTTATATTCATCGTCTATGGTTGTTTGAGAAGACATCATAAGGTAAGTTTGCACATCCAAATTTTTGACCACTTATCAACATAGCCCTTACACACTTATGATACACTTGTTAATTGGTTAAAAATTTAAAAATATTGCATCCAATAAATACTATATATACTTTCATTGATAGGATAATAACTAGCAATCGTATGTGAAATGTATGATGTGAACACCGAAAGGGATGTAGAGAAGAATTGAAACTGGATGAAGGGAAACAATGGGAGAGGAAGAAGGGTGCAGGAAAAGGCGTTTCAAGGTGGAGATGTGTATGGGAAAGGAAAGAGGAATCGGGAGGCAACCCGAGAATATACTCTAAGAAGTAAAGGACATGTATGTCATTTGTAAGGAGAGGGAAACTCATGTTTGAAAACGTAAATGAAAATATTGATGGTGATATGTTAGAGAGCGGATCGCAATGACCACTTGTTGCAGATGTTAGTAGGACCCATTTTCGTTATGAGAGCAACTAATTATAGGAAGTAGAAGCACAAACATGTGTCAATAATTGACAAATTACAAAGATTGGTCATATGATTCAAAGGTAGATGAAGGCTTTAGAGTGCATGCCCAACACATTTTTCATGGATCATATTATTCCGCCCCAAATATTATCTATTAGGTGTGTTCGACTTAAATGTTTCATGTTTGTAATTTCAGTTCTTGCACTTTACAGGTAGTTAGAACACAAATAAATGCAAGGGGAATTCACTTATGTGTTTCAAGGGTTAATTTAGAAACAAGGATATGTGGGTGGACCTTAAATCCCGTGGTAGGGGTTGCGATACACAAGTACAATTAGGGTTTCTTTGTAGCTATCGGGAAATAAGCAAGGTTTATCTCTTCCCGAGAAACACAGATTTTCCAAGTGTGGATGATGTACAAAATGCACATATGGAAACACAAATGCAAATGCAATGCACTTGTGGTCAGGAAGATACTTGCAAGTGGGAGCAAGGTTTCTTTGAGATTACAACCCGACAACTAGCATTACACCATTTGAATAAGACAAAATAGTAGTGTAAAAATAATGTTCAAAGAAGGAAAAGACATGAATACTAGCAATTGTACGTGAAATGTACGATGTGATGCGATGAACGCCGATAGGAATGTAGAGAAGAAGTGAAACTGGATGAAGTGAAATAATGGGGAGAGAGAGGGGTGCAAGAATAGGTGTTTGAGGGTGGAGATGTGTATGGAAAAGAAAAGAGGATTCCAAGAGGCGACGTGAGAAGAAGAAGTAAAGGACATGTCTATCATTTTGTAAGGAGGGGGAAACTCATGTTCCGGAAGACGTACATGAAAATATTGATGGTGATTTATTAGAAAGTAGATCTGCAATGACCACTTATTACAGACGTTAGTAGGACCTATAGAGCTATTTTATGTGGAGCTCTTTCAATAAATAGCCCCCTCCCTTTTATTACCCCTTGGCTTCTTTATTCGCTCGTCTCCAAAAATCAACTAAGTATAAAGATGAACGCAAAGAGTATCCACGTGTCTCCTTGGCGTAATTGGGATAGGAACGAAGAAAGAGGGGATCTTAAACTTGTGCCACACTATAAATCTATCATAGAACTCGAAGGCTTTCCTTAGCGGAGAAAGGTCAGAAAGATATTAGTTACGCTCAAAAGGCTCTCCACATGTCGCCCCTAACGTAGATTCAAATAAAGGAAAGAAGAGGGGCCATAAACAAGTAGGAATTCTCCATATGTCTATCGTGTGCATTTTAAAGAGTATGGTATCGAATTAAATCCTCAAGAAGTGCTAGCTCGCCACATAGTAAGGAACAAGCTTCATGGACTTAGGAAGCATCACCATATAAATTAAAGACGGTTGCAAATATCTCGAAGAAGCAGTTGAGATTTTGGCTCGAAAAGGAAAGATCATGTAAGAGAATTGAATGCTAGAAGTTAAGGCTCTAGTTCCAGACATCGGGGATAGATCCCCAAGCATCTACAAGAAGGGATAGCATCCCGTAACGCCAAGAGATCTTTTTTGGGCCAAAGAAAAAAATGGGTAGAAACTAAGGAAGAAACGAGAAAGTTCAGTTTTGTAATAGCCAGCCTTAGCGAGATCTTCCATTATAAGGAGTTGTAATCTGTGCCATTTGGCCTTATGTATGATTTCCTTTATATATTAAGTTCTTGTTCTATGTAATAGAGCTCTTCATATTCTAAATCTTCATTTCTGTTAAATGATGTTAGGAAGTTATACAATCTATCATGCTTTAAGCCCTTAGATTTTGACTTATTTGTGTCTGTTATGTTTTCCGTCCCTTTTTTCAGCGTGCCGATATAAATCTAAGGTATCGTCAAATAGATAGATCATGCTTTAATTCTCTTCAAACTATTTCGATCGAACTCTCTGGACATTTCTCCTTCTATAGTATTTATCTTGGCACATCACCTCCATTAAAGTTTTATGTTTCTTTTCAGATTTCTCCTAACTTTACCTCATACAATAGAGAAGAGCCAACTTCTTTAAAATCTGGAGGTCACCTTAGGGCACACGTCCCACTAACCTAAGGTTTCCTATGACTCTGATAGTCCATCTATAAGGATAATCATCAACAGTTTTCCTGGCACACCCGGTGGGACTCAAACCCACAATCACCTAATTAGAAGTCAGATTTCCATTACTAAAATCTATTAAATCCTAGCAGTATTCAAGTAATCCATTCAAGTTACAAATTCGGATGCAAACGAGGGAGAGAGCGAGGGAGGAAGGCGCGCTTGACTATTTACAGCTATCCCCACCATGCAACAGGAGAGGTCGACAGATCTAGAGATCTCTATCTCCTCCGGATAGAGTTCTCTCAATGCCTCCGCCAGGTAGGCCTTTTACACAGTCAACTAGAACTCTCAGACCCATTTCTATGGCTCATCTTCAACCTCCACCTCCGAGGTAGTTTGTCTCTTGGGATCAGGGAAGCCCACTCATTTTTCCCATGCCCCTGGTGGTATGGAACCCTATTCCAGCCAATGCATTAAAAGCACTACCCAAATTTAGCGGGAAGACTTCAAAACCCCTGAGGAACACCTCCAAGATGTAGCAAAAATATGTGCAGTGCATTATATAAGGGAGAAAGACGTCACCTTACATTTTTGGTTACCTCCTTTAAGGGAAAGGCCTTGGAATGGTACCGATCTTTAACCCCTAATATTATTGGTACTTGGGACCAATTAGGAGGGGCATTGGTGACAAGGTTTAGCGAGAAAGGGGACCGGTCATCACTCCTATAACAACTGATTTGTATTAAAAAGGGCCCGCAAGAGTTAATGACATATTTTAACACCAGGTTCCATAAAACCTGGCAAAGGATTCTAGCCCTAGCTAGGCCACCTGTGTTGGGGTTAGCACACCGGTTGTACAAACAATATATCAAATCTAAGCATACATGCAAATAAAAGTGGATATTCTACTAGAAGAATTATACAAAACAAGAGACATAAATCAACACCAAATTTAACATGGTTCACCCAGTGTGGGCTACGTCCACCAAGAAACAAGCCAATCTATTATCCAAAGCTTTGACAAGATATACAATGAAGATTTACAATCTTCTACACTTCTCAAATGTTCAGTACTTTCTTCCTTCAAGCTTTTTGATTCTTCACCAAGAATTCTCTCTCACATAATTATCTTGTAATTATGATACATCCATTACTTCTAAACCCTAGCTTTTATGCTTATATAGTCATTTATAAACTTAGGGCACTTAGCCATGCAATTACATCCAATAAATCTACTTTAATGCTAAAAATAGATTTAATTCCCGAGAGTTAATTAAAACTTTCGCACAGGTAACCAACGTCGGTTAACCCTGATCCAGTGCGGGTTACTTTTCCTAACCGGATCGACCGACGCCTTGCTATTAGCCCTAACCGACGCGTTGGTTATCCCCGACCAACGTTGGTTACTGTATTTTCTAGCAAGTTCCAATTGCATGCTAAAATGAAGTAATTAAGCTTCACAACTCAACAACCTACATGTATGGCTATTGTCTTTTATTTAAAAGCTCTAAATTCAAATATTTCAGTAATGATTCAATCATTGGGAGGGGATTCCTTGCCACATGCCTATAACATTACAGTCCAAGCTGAGAATAATCTAATAGATGCCGGGAAACTTCCCCAGAACTCTTTTACCAATAAATCCTGAGATAGCCCCCTTCCACAAGTACAAATACCAAACCCGGCTCAAATCCCTACATCCTTATATAATTACCCACCTACTTATATGGCTCCAAATTTTGCTACCGCATCCTCATCTTCTTCTCCCGAGATGGATGAGATGAGAAATATCCTGAGAAACTTTTCTAATGAGATAGTGAACCTTAAAAGGAACCAGGCAGCTTATCCAAGGAAAAATTATCAAAATTTCCAAGGTAGTCGACCCACTTATCCCTCTCAATACCAGAATACTCAGAGACCGCCAACCACGCAGCTATCAAATCAAATAGTTCCTGTACCAACGCCACTTCAAACTATCCCTCCCAATAGCGGAGAGAAATGATCCCTAGATAGAACCATCTAGCTGAAGAGCCCAACACTTGGTGCTTCCCTTGCAATAATTCTCATATGCCAAAGGATTTCCCCAAGGGAACTTACAACAAAGGGTAGCCAAACAACGATCAAGAGAAGGTTATGATGCATGTACATCTAGACCCCACCAGTCCGTGGGAGCCCAAAATGCCACTTTCATAGCCCAGATTCAAGGAATGTCCCTAGAACAAGAAGTAAAGATCGCACCAGAGCATGCCCTTTTCTCTTGGGTAGAAGGAGAGGAGTCTATATTCACAAATGAAGTGTCTTGTCTCCGAAACCTGTTCAGTTTAACTATAACACCCACTTCAAGAAGAGAATCATTGAAGTAGATGCACCACTTCAAGTTCAACCGAAAAGATGTACAAAGAGCCTCGACCATTGTGAACATGCCATCACCAAGAGTGAGGGAAGCTCCAAAGTAAACTGTCCGGAAAGCAAGATATGCATCACCTCGATAAAGAAAAGTATCAGCCACCTCCTAAATCATTGCTACTTAGACCCATCAATGTAGTCCAACAGCTTAAAAAAGCACCAACTAATGTGTCCTTGTGGGATCTTCTAAGTATCCCGAGCAAAAGGAGTTTCTCCAAGAAGTGCTCAAATCAGACAAGGATTCGACCATCGTAACCATGGAGAAAGGAAGGGTCAAAGTCGCCCAAGTGCCCATGAAGGCCATATTGTTGAACCAAAAGGAGAGGTGAGTAAACCAAGGCCCAACCCCTTCTTTTTAACTCTTATTATAGGTAAGAAGTTATTACATAACTCCATGATAGACTCTGGTGCAAGCACTACTGTCATGCCCCGGTAATTGCAGATGCTTTAGGAATTCAATACGAACCCTTGAAGAAAGGAGTTATGCAACTGGATGGGAAGTCTATTCAAACCATTGGGATTATCAAGGGACTCCCATTACAGCTCTATTCCTGTCCGAATATAACTGTTTGGCAAGATATCATGGTGATTAATGTTCCACTAGTCTTCGGAATTTTCCTCTCCCGAGATTTCACAGCTAAGATTAGGGGTATATGTCTCTGGATTGGTCCCATTTAATCCTATGAACCAAGTATGGGTCCAAAATGAAGGTCTTGTCAGAACCCCTCTCCAAGGAGCATATAACGGACCAAGTGCCTTTCAGCTTTGAGGCCTCCCATGTTATGATCACCAGAGAAGAATAATTGTATGTAGAGGATGGGGAGCCTCAGGGGGGTGATCATCTATTTAATATCCCCTTGGATATCCTTTTGGGAAATTTGACTCCACCGACTTGGGAACTTATGTCATTTTTAATGAAAACCCCACAATCCCAAAGGTGGAGAAGGGGCATGATGAATGGGAGGAAACCCTCAGGAATCCTCCAATGTGGACCCTACATTTTGACAGGCTAGGAGCAAGAATGGCTTGGGAGCCGAGTTTTCCTAATATCCCTAACTGGTAAGAAAATACTCCAGTTGGTCCATTTCCAGTTCTCCTATACTAGTAACAAGGCAAGAGTATGAAGCCTTGGTGTATGGTTTGTCCACCGCCCGAAAGGAGGGTATCAAGTAGTTGAGAGTATTTGGTGATTCGAGTTGGTGGTGACACAAGTAAGGAATATTTCCACCACCAAGAACCCAAGGATGAGATCCTATCAACACTAGGTATGGGATTTGATAGATGATTTTGAAGCCTTCAATATTAAGGTAATTCCCGTGATCAAAATACAGAGGCCGATAGGATGGCCATGATAGGGTCTCAATTCAACCGACCCAAGATTTGATTGCAAATAAAGACACCATAAAAGTGATCATTCTCCCTTCTATCCCTGACAACTTTGACCATTGGTAGGTGTTCGATAATGACTAACATGTCATACACTTCCTCCAACAATCAGACCAATTCACAAATCAACTCCAACCCAAAATTGAGGAAGCATATGGAGATCAAATAATTCAGCTAAAGACAAACAAACTCCCAAAGGGTTAATTACCTTGAAAGTCTTTTTGACTCAAATGATGCTAGTTCTGACCGAAGAAAGTTTGAGGCGGTGAAGGAAGACTATGTAGAACTAGAAATAACTAAGGACAAACGACTGAAAGTCAGAAAGTCAGTGACCCAAAAGGAAAGAGACAAACTTGTGGCCTTGTGTCACAAATATGATAAAGTAATGGCTTGGACATATGATGATCTACATGGTTATGACAAAGACATTATCCAACACACCATTGACCTGGAAGAAGGGACTAAGCACTGTCAAAAAAAGAGGCCTGTGAACCCTAAGGTAGAAGCCCTCATGGCTGAAGAATTGAGAAAGCTATGAAGGCTCGTATAATTTTTCCAATCAAACACACGATGTGGGTCTCCAACCTGGTCCCAGTGAGGAAGAAGAATGGTGAAATACGACTCTGTATGGATTTCAGAGATCTGAATAGGGCCTCCCTAAAAGACCATTACCCCTTGCCCTCTATGGAAAAAATATTACAGACGGTCGCAGCTCTGAGATGTTTTCTCTGTTGGATGGATTTTCAGGTTATAACCAAATATGGCTTGCGGAAAGAGATCAGCATAAGACTACCTTCACAACCAAATGGGGAACCTTCACTTATGCGAAGATTCCTTTTGGGCTCACCAATGCAGGGGCTACTTTTCAAAGAGCCATGGATACCGCGTTTGGGGCGTTAATAAACAAGGTAATCCTCATATACCTTGATGACCTTACGGTGTTTACTAAAACAATGGAGGAACACTTTGATGCCTTAGAAGTCATATTCAAAAATGTCAAGAGTTTGGAATCTCTCTGAACCCAAAGAAATGTATCTTCGGAATACCCCAAGGAAATCTCCTAGGACATGTTATGTCAAAGAGGGAGTCTCTATTGATCCCGAAAGAGTCAGGGCCATTTTGGAGCTTCCCCTACCAGTTAACAAGAAGGTTGTTCAATCCTTCTTAGGAAAGATCAACTTTTTCGAAAGTTTATATCGGATTTTGCGGGAACAATCCACCCAATCACTCTCATGCTAAGAAAAGACCTCAGCTTCAAATGGACTGATGAAGGTCGTCAGTCCTTTGAATTAAAAAAAGGGCTATTACATCGGCCCCCATGCTCCATAACCCCGACTTCTCAAAATATTTCATTATGTATGTATACGGGGAAAGAATAGCATAGTGTCTGTGCTGACCCAAAAGGGAGAACAACAAGGGGAGGAACACCCAATCACCTTCTTTTCAAAAAATCTCCACGACTATGAAACGAGATACAATTTCGTGGAAAGACAAGCTTATGCCATAGTTAAAGGTTTGAAGAAGTTCAGACACCTTGTTACACATAACAAAATTTAGGTCATGGTGGCTCACTCCAATGTCAAAGAATACATAATGGAGGGTGAGATAACTGTAAAAAAAGGGCCAACTGGATAACCAAGATCTTGGAGTATGACATAGAAGTGAAACCCATAAAGCTTGTGAGAGGCAAGGGACTGTGTCAATATTTGACATAGGAATCTATCCCAGAGGTCAATAACGAATGGGGGGAGGTAATGTACCTACAGGAAGATAGGTCTGAAGGATGGGTCTCTGACAGAATTCACTTTATGCAAACTGGAAAGTACCCCTGTCATCTCCCCTAAAAAGAGGAGATATTATAGGCAACAGGGAGTAATTTCATCATAGTTAATGGCTTCCTATTTAGGAGGAATTTTAATGGAATCTTGTTGAGATGCATGGATGACATGGAACGGGGAGGATAAAAGGGTCTTACACAAATTACACCACGGGAGCTCGGGAGGCCATTTTTATGCCCAAACTACAGCCATTAAAATCCTGCACGCGGGATACTTTTTGCCAAGTTTGTTCACCGACAATGACAGAGAGCTAAACAGATGCAGGGTGTGCCAATTTTATATTGGTTTCTGCAGAACATGACATTACCCTCAATCCTATCTTGGTAGAGGAACCCTTCACCCAATGGGGTCTGGATTTCATCGGGATGGTAAATCTGGTTTCTAAGACTCGGCCACAAATGGATCCTTACAGCAACTGACTACTTCACTCGGTGGGTGGAAGCAGTGCCCCTTAAGGAGGCCACGAGAAAATGTAATCCTAGGACTCCTACATGATATAACCACACGCTTTGGGCCACCCCACACGGTTATATCAGATAATGCTAAAGCTTTTGTGGGAGCCAAGGTATCTGATTTTGTGGTAAAACATGGAATTTACCTAAAGACATCTTCCAACTATTATCCATAGGGAAATGGTTTGGCAGAATCTACCAATAAAAACTTAATCAGACTTGTCAAGTGAATGGGGCATGAGCATGATAAATTATGGCATGAACACATCAAGACAACCTTATGGGCTGATCGAATCACCCCAAAGTAGATCCTAAAAGCTTCACCGTATGAGATAGTTTACGGGAAAAGCGTTGTGATGTTGGTTTCCCTAGAGATCCCCGCATTACAACTATTAAAGTAAGTTGAGATAAATAATAAGGGAGAAATAAAAGTAAGACTCACCAAGCTAGTAGGGATCCAAGATAAATGAGAATCAGCTCACGAGGCCATGATTAGCCACCAGTAGATAGTTAAGACTTGGTTCGATCGAAAGACATCAGAGCCAAACTTTCAGGTTGGAACCACGGTCCTAAAATGGGATGCAAGAGCTGCCAAGCCCGGGAATCATGGAAAATTTGATCCCCTATGGACAGGGCCCTTCGAATCGGCGAGTGCAAACAGACAACACATTTGAGCTCAAAACTATGGAGGGTGATCCCTTAGCCATCCTAATGAACGGGATCCACATTGTCTACTCAAAATTCCCGCTCTAATGAAAGTAAAAATTTCAAAATTTTGAGTTTAAGTGTTTTCTCTAATGAATCAAGTCGTGAAATTGAGAAAAGTCTCAGCGATTTTAGGTCATTTGTATGTATTTCAGGCCTGTCGGACATTTTTGTCCCGCGTGTCCCAAGTTCCGAAGTGCGTTTGTTCCCCGATCGGCCGAAATCCCCGAAGTTGTTCCATTTTCGGGCCTGTCGGAGCTTTTCGTCCCAACTGTCCCAAGTTCAAAAGTGCGCTCTGTTCCCCGATCGGCCGAAATCCCCGAAGTTGTTCCATTTTCGGGCCCGTCGGAACTTTTCGTCCCAAATGTCCCAAAGTTAATTGTGCAAGTTGTTCCAATTTCGGCCGAAACACCCGAACCGCGTACTTCGCGCGTCTTCGTCCCGAATGTCCCAAACTTCTCCGGACCTATTGTAACATTTTCGCCCGAACCGCCCGAGTCGCGTACTTCAGAACTTTTTGTCCCAAATGTCCCAAGTCAAAAAGTGCAAGTTGTTCCATTTTCGGCCGAAACACCCGAACCGCGTACTTCGCTCTTTCATGTCCCAAATGTCCCAAGTCAGATTGTGCAAGTTGTTCCATTTTCGGCCGATTCACCCGAACCGCGTCCTTCGCGCGTTTTCGTCCCAGATGTCCCAAAATGCATTTGTGCGTCTTCTCCCTGTTTCGCCCGAATCGGCCGAGCCGCGTGTTTCACGCATTCGCGTCTCACATGTCCCAAGCGAACCAAATGCCATTCATACTTAGTTTTTCCCGCTCTACCCGAATATGTTGTTTTTCAAACTGATAGATATGAATTTAATGCACATTGATCACCCTTCTCTCTCCTCAATGGCTATATAACGAGCAAGCCACCTTTGCAATTCTTACATTGTTTCCATGCTACCCTTGCTCGAACCCTTGCAACCTAATTCCCTGCGCGTGTATCCCTTTTCTCTGTAATTCCTCCCCGAATTTAGGTTGCGGCTCTGATACTATCAATATCATGGATAAAGAGCTCAAACTCTGGAGCAGTTGCATAGTAGACCTCCGACTCATGGGACAGGCAGATGAGAACATTTTACTGGCGAGTAAAGTCTTTGATGATGCAAAGGACAATCTGTCGAAGTCACGGGTCTACGGGTGAAGTGAAAGATCGAGTCTTGGAGGAGGCTTTGAGAGAATCGAAGAACGGCCAAGCGTAAGGCGAAGCTTTCAAGACACTGGTTGTCTCTGCTTTCAAAGATATACACTGTCATCTTCAGGATGAAAATTCTGGTGTTTCCCTTTCCTTGCAAGAAATCAAAGCTCAGTTCAGAGCTTTTGTAAAAGATAATTTATTCAAGGAAAGCTCCGTCTCTAAAGAAAAATGAAGGAAATCTGCTCTCTTCAATCTGCCATGAAGAAGCAAATAAAGATTATCATACTCACGTCGAGTTTGATAAAGAGATGGAGAAGTGTCTTGGATTTTGGACTCGCCTTACACCCAACACGTCGAGTCCTCGTGGTTTTAGAGACATATGAGGCGTTAAAGAAATTCAGCAAAGCAGCTCAAGTGGGTCCCTCTCGGTATCTAGCCACCTGTCTTCTCCCCCATTCTTTTCTCTTCTTCCCTTTCTTTTTCCGTTTTCTTTGTAATAAGTTGAGGTACTGCGATTGGCGGTCCTTAACTATTCTTTAGTTAAAAGAAAAGCGATTAAGAGTAACTCAATAGTGAGCTATATAATGGCCTTCTTTACGCCATTCAAAAAGGAGGAAGAACTTGGCATATTTTCTGAAAGTGTAAATAGATCACAAAGAAATCAATACAGAAGGACTTTCCATTCTTTGTCTATCTGATCTCTGTTATTCCTAAGCTTTCATTTATTTTCTTTGTGAAGATCATTTGTCTCAAGTTTATTAGTCTTGCCGATTGCATACTCTTCGACTTTGCAAGCATGGTGATCTTGTATAACCAAGAAGGAACTTTGTGTCCTTGATTAATGAATCTGTGTTATGTTAAGAAACTTTGTGTTCTAGCAGATGTTATTTCTGAGAACTTTGTGTCTTTGAATTCCATCTTATTTATCCGATACAAATGATCTTGTTTTGATTCATGTGACTTCGCATACATAAAGAATTACTACGATATCTATAATTCTACATGTTGCCTTTCTGCTCTTTCTGTACTCTCATTTCCTCAATCCTTTTGTAATTGATGATCTTCATAGAAAACACTTTCGTAATACCCAAGTTTTACCAACAAATCATGTCTTGTACATTTGTAAATAGGTTCGTTTCTAAATAAGGGAACCTCTCCCATTAAAGAGGAGGGACTTCTTGTCCCCTGACTATTGCTCTTCTTAAAAGTCCTATTTGCGACCAACACCACCTAAATTCGTTCTTGTAGGCCCTTTTCCAATATTGTATTATATGTGTAGTTGCTTTTATTCACTTGTCTATTTTGTTTTGTTTTATAGGTGTCTCGGACACGTGTCCCTTTCGGAGGCATTTCTCCCCTTTTGAAATTTTGAGCAAATTGTACCACCCGTTTTTATTTCCGAATTAATGATCTAGCAATTTCCTCGGTGCCTGAGGGGAGAAAATATTTTGACATGATGCAAATTCCTCGAAAGACGTGAAGCATCATCTTGAGTTCATTAATAGGAAAGGGTTTGTTGTGTGAAGTGACCTTGTTTTCGTGCGAACCATTATGCTTAAAGTGAGGACGACTCTCTAAGTATTAAAGAGCATTCAACATGCTAACTCCAAATGCCAAGGTTCCTCGAATCAGTCATCGAATTCCAGGGCTAAATAAATTCTAGCTGATTCTAAATTCAGAGGAGCACCATGGCAACTTCTAGCTCCGCACCAATCATGAAGTCTTACGCAAGGTGACCTTGACCCCCTCGGACTCTATAGCCAAGATTAATTTTCCACATGAAGGGCTCTAGTTACGCGACCCGCCATAATCTTTGACCCGTCGATAATGTTTTTGACCCATCCCTCAATAAAAACCCTAAAATTTAAGAGAGGTAGCCTTTGCTAGGTTCCTCAAGTTGGGGGCCATAGAATCTTTGGGCTCTAGGACCTAGAGCACCACGCTTGCCCAATACATGGTGCCCCTCACACACCCACGCCCGGAAATCATTCAGAAGTGCGCGAATTTTTTGAGTCGAACCCACACCATTCATGGTAGGCACTTAAAGGTGGTGATTACGCCACAAACTATTAGGGTCATGTTGGCTCGACAAAAGACCCGAGGGCGGAACATTTATATGACATGGCCAAGCTCCAAACTGTCTAGGCACGGTGTTAAAACAAGGTTGTGTTCCTTAATAGGGAACTAAGACATGCGAGATATAGACAATACGGGAATCACCGTCTTTCCCATACCAGTGAGACTCTCGGGATGCCTGCTCCATTCTCACTTTCATTTTTGGGGCAAGGATTCAAATAGAGGCATCGAATATTGATGAGATGGGATCCTTGTTCCGGATGAGGTCTGTCGCCAAAGAATAGGCGTATCGCTTCGAATTCGTTGAAGTCATCATAGGATCCATTTGTGAACAACTCGATCAATTCTCAGTGTCCTTAACCTTCAGGTATTCATCCTATTTGTTTCACCTCATTCTTTATCAAAATGTTGAATATTTTAGTCAATTTATGACTCTAAATATCTGGGATGCGGAAGTAGACTCCCAGAAGGTCATACTAGTGTCCACATGGACCCATGTATTTTCTCACTTGCAGACGTATATGAATTCTTCAATTCTTTTGTGGAGCCCCTTTTACTCGAAATTGACCCAGAAGGGATCAACAATAGAATGAGTGACTTAGTGCGTTCTATATTCAAAAATTCCCCACACCCCTATGATTACTTCTTTTCTAGGGGACATTCCATGATTCACCTTCACGGTTTTAAGGAGGTGTCCTTTATGCTCCCAAGGTCCTCATGGCTCGAGTGGTTGGCCTTGAAATTACTCGGCAGCTAGTAATCTTGGACATAGAGTTTAGCTCAACCCAAAAGAAGAAGGCACTTTTCAAGCTTCCCTTTTAGCAAGGGAGGAGTTACCGTACTAAAAAGGAAGGCAGAGCATGGCCTTCAAAAAAATTTGGCCTCCTATGGGTTTTCCCTAATTCAGGATTCATGGAGGTACGACCCAGATGGAAAAATGGCTAAGATTCTGGTTGATAACAGAGTCTCAAACCCCTACAAACATGAGCCTAGGGAGTTTTTCGACACGAGGCAAAGTCCCCAGGAGGAGTCGCCCAATATATTTATCGAGCTCTTAGACATACCATCCCCGAGCTGGGAATCATTCCATCAAGGTCAAATACAAGTATGATCCCACTCTTACTATGGCTAAGGGACTCGAGTGACCCTAAAAGAGAAGGACTGGAGTGCAGACAAAATTGAGGCCTTTTGGAAATACAGGTAGGAGATTGGTCAGACCACCCCGAATTTTGAGGTTGTCTCCAGTGATGAGCATTGGGAAGAATTCTAGGATGGGGATCATGCGTCCAAAACAAAGAGTGAGGATATGGTCACAATAATGTCATGGTGGCCCACAAAATCAACCACAGAGTCCTCCGGCCCCCAATGACAACAATCACATGTCCCGCCTCCATCTTCCATTCCCCAACAAAATCCTTGAGCTTCTAGATTCCATGCCATAGTCTCTAGTTATCCCCTCGGGGAGAGACCCTAGAACCAACCTCCCTTGCCACGTAAGAAGTCAAAATCAATAGCGTTTTCTATTTCCACTCAGCCTCTCCCTCCTCCCGGAGCTCCATTTCAATCTCCCCTTCCACCTCCTTTTCCCTTTCTGAAGGTTGTCCTTTGTCTCTCGCTCCATCGCAGACTCTCTCTCCACCCCCACCACTTTGTTTCCACAACTTCCCTCAAACATACCATCCTTCTCTCCCCGCATGATGACCGAATCCTCCACCGCCTACTGTTGGTTGGCCGATACCCCAACCCAGATTACAATCCCTTACGACTTGTCACCCGATTTCCCATTCGCAGGAGGGATGGTCCCTTTTTCCTCTAATTTTTTGAGTCAAGTCGAGTTTGTCAAGGCTTCCCAAGACAATAGAAGGGCAAAGAAAAAGAAAAAGGAGACGGCAGCTGGAGCTACCAAGAACATGCAATCATTATATGACCATCAACAAATTTCCTTGACAATCGCCCATCTTGTCCCTCAAGTATCCAAACCCGTGGGGCAAATGCAACCAGAGGATTATTCCATTAGTGTTGTCGCGGTCGATCTTTCAAGTTCCAGCCTCGAGATAAGGTTGAATTGATGAATGAAATTGCGGAAATAAACACTATAGACTATTTGAAGCTTAGTAATCAGCTAAAGAAGGTACATTCCAACCTTTGGAAAGTAGAGGCCACGGTCGCTACTCACCAAGCCGAGATAAAGGCTAAAGGGAAAGAAATTGACCAACTCCATAAAGAGTTGAAAGGAGCCTGTCTCGAGAGACCCTCATAGCTTTGCAGGATGAAAACAATAGACTCCAAATCAAGCTCAGATCATTTGACGATGAGGTCAAGGATTTGACCGTAAATTGGCACAACAATCTTAGAAATGAGGAATTATAACATTAGTGCAAGAGCTTTACACCTCCTGTTGTGACCGAATTACTACTACTATGGCAATGGCCTTGGCCCCCACACTCAAATTCATATCCGATGCTCATGGGTTATGCTCAAATGTAGAATTTTTTTACTTCTACCATAATCAACGTAGTGTCCGCCAAGGTCCCTAAGTAAGACTCTTGATTCAAAAGCTTTAAGATGCTTCAAACTCGGCCCTTCGGGCGGGGATCACGTACATGTGGCTCATTCTTTGTGAAAATTAATGAGATTCTGAGTTGTGAAAAGGATTCTACCAAATGCCAGAATCTCTTGGCACAACTACACCATGGGATCAAGGAGAGGAAGCAAAGCATTAACGAGCTAGTTCAGTTAGGCTTTCCTTCTCCCTTCCCTGACAATTCTACTGGTCCTCACAAAGGACCAAATCCAGCAGCTCCTGATTGCTAAGCACCAAGACAAGACTATCTTTCAGTATTTAAAGGAGAGCTCTAGTGTGGTCGAGGTGGAGACCATCTTAAACCCCATTGTCCAGCTGGAGTTCCGCCTACATGCAGTAGTGTAGAACCTTCACAATTTCTCATATAAAGAGATAATTGAGCTAGACCGAGCCTTTCAGGCATTACAGAGGAGAACCTACCCAACCGAAGAGGAATGGCTCGGGTATCAAGCTACGTTGCAGAAGCTCTGAGTGGCATTTGTTAAAGCCACAATTTTGATATTTTGAGGATGGGAAATATAGGATTCTTCCATGACCAACATGGATTCCCCTGGTGAGTCGCCATAATTGTAGAGCTATTTTGTGTAGAGCTCTTTTGATAAATAGCCCCCTCCCTTTTGTTTCCCCTTCTTGGCTTCTTTGTTCTCTCAGCTCCAAAATCGACTAAGTATAAAGATGAACGCAGAGAGTATCCACATGTCTCCTTGGTGTAATTGGGATAGGAATGAAGAAAGAAGGGATCTTAAACTTGCGCTACGCTATAAACTGTCATAGAAACAGAAGGCTTTCCTTAGCGAGAGAAAGGTCGAGAAAGATATTAGTTACGCTCAAAAGGATTTCCACGTGTCTCACAGTGCGATTCAAATAAAGGAAATAGCGAGGCATTCTCCACGTGTCTATCAAGCGCATTTTGAATAGTAGAGTCTCGGATTAAATCCTCGAGAAGTGTTAGCCCGCCATGTAGCAAGGAACAAGCTTCACCGACTTAAGAAGTGCCATTTGTATAAATTGAAGACGTTGCGAGATATCCCAAAGAAACAGATTGAGATTTTGGCTTGAAAAGGAAAGATCATGTAAGAGAATTGAATGCTAGAAGTTAAGGATATGGTTCGGACATTGGGGACAAAGCCCAAAGCATCTGTAAGAAGGTATAACATCCCTAACGCCAAGATATCTTTTAGGGGCCACGAGAGAAAAATGGGTAGAAACTAAGGAAGAAACGAGAAAGTTCGTTTTGTAATAGCCATCCTTAGCGAGATCTTCCATTATAAGGAGTTATAATCTGTGTCATTTCAACCTTATGTATGATTTCCTTTATATATTAAGTTCTTTTTCTGTGCAATAGAGCTCTTCATATTCTGAATCTTTGTTTCTATTAAATGATGTTGGGAAGTTATACAATTTATCATGCTTTAAGCCCTTAGATTTTGACTTATCTATGTCTGTTATGTTTTTCGTCCCTTCTTCCATCGTTCTGATATAAATCTAAGGTATCGTCAAATAGATAGATCATGCTTTAATGCTCTTCAAACTATTTCGATCAAACTCTCTGGACATTTCTCCTTCTATAGTATTTATCTTGGCACATCGCCTCCGTTAAAGTTTTATGTTTCTTTTCAGCTTTCTCCTAACTTTACCTCATACAATGAGAGAAGAGTCAACTTCTTTAAAATCGAAGGTCACCTTAGGCGCACATCCCACTAACCTAAGGTTTCGGCGACTATGAGGGAAACTAATTATAGGAAGTAAAAGCACGAACATGTGTCAATAATTGACACCTTCCAAAGATTGGTCATACTAGTGAAAGGCGATTAAGGCTTTGGAGTGCATGCCCACACACATTTTGTGGATCATATTGTTCGCCCCAAATATTATCTGTTGGGCATGTTTGACTTAAATGTTTCATGTTTGTAATATCAGTTCTTGCACTTTACAAGTAGTTAGAACACAAATAAATATAAGGGGAATTCACTTATATATTTCAAGGGTTAATTTGGAAACAAAGATATGTGGGGTGGACCTTAAATCCTAGGGTAGGGGTTACGTACACAATTACAATTAGGGTTTTTTGTAGCTATCGGGAAACAAACATGGTTTATCTCTGCTGAGAAGCACATAGTTTTTCCGGTGTGGATGATGTACAAAATGCACATCGGAAACACGAAGGGCAATGTAATGCGCTTGTGGTCGGGAAGATACTTGCAAGTGAGAAGGAGGTTTTACGAGATTGCAACCCAACATCTAGCATTACACCGTTTGAATAAGATAGAATAAAGGTGTAAAAATAATGGTCAAAGAAGACAAAGACATGAATTAAATGTTAGAAGGGACAACACACACCTTAACCCTAGTGTTATTGAATGCGAGTGTTGATACTCCTAAATATAATTAAATATAGATGTTAATGTCCACCAATGACCAATAAAACTAAAGAAAAATAGATAATCCACCAATTACACAAAGGGAATGCCTCGCGCATCTCTAAAAAGCTATACGTAATTGAAATAGAACACAAATATATGACAAGAAAACAACGTTTAATAGACAAAATCATGGAACCCTGAGTTGAAACCCACTGAAACAGAAAGCTATGACCAATAGCTACCCTTCGACATTTTAATATTTGCTCTCGAGTCCTCAACTCATGTCGTCTGACTGATCTTCAATAGTACAGAATCTTTTCCCTTTCGAGGTCACTAACATTTCAAAAGTAGGATGTAACATTCCATTAAATCCAATGCGACCCTGGGTTCAAATCGTAGCTCATCTAATTTTCCTTCATTTATGCCCACTGTTACCTCCTCCTGATCTTAACAAAGGGAGGAGACTATTCAGCCCTACTTTTAAGGCTTATGCGATAGGACTTCAAATAAAAAACTTTCAATGGCACGTCCATAAAAATCACCGTGAGAAAAGCGAGACCAGAATGCCAATGCCACCAACACATTAAGGCAGAGTACAACTCGGATCATTTTACTTAGAATCGCATAAAAGCCCACACCTAGGTTTACAATTAGGCACTTACATTAACATATTCGCTTTATTTACCGACCCAAAAAAAAAAAGTAGCTTCCTACTTGCGGTTAGATCTTTTTGTCATCTAACTTTCCTATAATTGATTTTCAGATGAAATTTTCCTACTGTTAATATTGACCACTTATGAAAAGAAAAAGGAAAAAGACTTAAGGCAAGGCTTGCCTTTTCAACAAAGCTCCATCTCCTAAACCCCGGGGGTGATTACCCTTGCATTTACATAGTTGGTTGGGAGGACTCACCCTACATTAGCGCGCCACGAAGTGTGCTAGGTCGTTGGGTCATTAACTCCCTTGATGTTAAAAAAACAAAGCTTCGGCTTCCTCGGGAGTCATTTGCTGGGTGAAAGATATCATGCTCATTCCACTTGCAAGCCGCTCATGACCTCAAACAAATTATTGCAACTTGATGTCATTGTCCTCACACACATTTTTCTCCAAAAATCTTGGTGGGAATCGATCAACTTACGAATGGTAGGGCATCCCACAAGAGAGCGATTAACGCGGAGATCGAATGAACCGATGTACGAATGAATCTTGGTGGGAATCAATCGCTTACGAATGGTAGGTCTCGCCGGGGTTCGAACCTACGCATTTTCGAGAGGGCCTTCCCACCAACAGAACAAATCAAATGAGGAAGGACACCCCCGAGGTGACATAAATTACGTGAAATCCGGTGATTATCTCGCAATCAAATCTCCAACCCATGCGACCACAAGAATGCCCTCGATATAAATAATTTCGGCTAAAAATGTGGGTTATGGAACTCTGTAATTTGTTAGAAAAGTCTCTGTTTCAAAACCTCGCAACACGAAGGACATAAGTACGACAATCCAATAGTTTGCGAATGTATGAAAAATGTGTACAACAACGTGTGAAGTGTTGAATTGTTTTAATACCGACCCTTAGATTACTGACGTTGATACAAGCGAGAGTCTAATAGTGTCAGATTTGGCAAGCCTTTTCCCCCTTATTCTCATTTGTAAAACACCTTTCCGCGTAATAATCCATTTTATCAATCCGTTCTATTCCATAATGATATATTTGCATAGATTTGGTGAGATAAGTTGAAAAGCATACCATTTATTAAAACAAACCACGGTGTCCTTATGCACACGGCAAATGAATGTCAAAAAGCGACTAAGAGCACGGTCGAGGGGAGTTTTGTCCATCATGATGTGCTACTTGGGCGCACTCGAGGCTTTCTACAAAAACTATCACATCTCATTTTATTTTGTTCAATTAAACAATAACACCTAGGTATACAAAGTGTTTGGCTAAAAACTGCAATTTTTTATTTCCATGTGTTCCTGACGTCACAAATGAGTCCTCTCCAAAATTTACATGAGCGAGGCCCATGCGCTCAGTGAAATAATTTCAATAAAAAAATAGCAGCATAAGAAACAAAATGTTCGTACCCGGCGAAAACACTGTTCTAATTTTATAATAACACAGGAATATGAGTACACTTGAATCGGATCCACTTGCTCCTATGTAGGGGAAAAAGAACAATAGCGAATTACAGCAGTATCTATCATAATTTGTCACTCATATCTAAGAATGGCGGGTGTCAGTCGTCCACCTCTGCCACCGAGTTGAACCCCTTACACTGCATATATATTTTTCGCAGAAAGATAAAATCGGCTTCTCTTGAACATTCTGCTGCTGCCTTCCACCGACACGATCAATAATCACGATAAACGAACATGAGCCCTCAAAAACTAGAGCTTATTGTTACATGCGTAGACAAAAACTAGAATTTGGATGAAAATATAATACTGTCCTATATATTTGTGACGTTCTGGGTTATGTCAGTGTATCTGAGCACCGCTAAAAGTCTGGCCAAATTGCCAGCCGCTGTAAGCCACATTGTACGCGGTTACTGTTTTCCCATCGCTGGTGGTCACTTGGAACGACAGACTCTGCCCATTCAAGTAGCTGTTGCTCTGCCAATTTTGGCCCCAATTGCGAGACATGGGCTGCCACCCAGTTTTAGATCCTTTGATGGAAACTGCGTGCACGTCCCCTGCTCCTCCAACGTTGGTGATGAGAACCAGGTTGAAGTATGAGTGTCCATTAATGGTGAATCGGATTCCTCCCCTTCTGTGGCAGGGCACTCTGCAACAACAACAAAAGAGAAAAGTTACATAAATTTCCATAAACCACCAAAGTGAAGGGTAACTCGGTGACAGAGATTTAGAGGAATTGAGGACAAACCTTTGGTACATAACAGGGACAATGCCCGCCCTGTACTTTGCAATGTGCTCGAAAACAGGTTCCGACAGATCAAAGTGCTCTAATGGAGGATTGCACCATCCCCTGCGTTGTTGGGAAGTGCGTTGTTTGGTGGGCAGAAATTAGTGGCAGTGACCACAATTGTATTGGGAAGGCACCACTGTGGATCGTCATTGCACTTAATTGCATAGCATGATCCGCAGCTCAGTCCGTTGTTGAACAGGGCAGTGCTCAGGGCTGCAGTGTTCGTGCCATAACCTTGACTGTACAGATTTCCATAACCACAAGCCCCGCCTGCATCATACAACACAAATTTCCGCTATTATATTATGGCAACCTTTCCGGAGAGAAGATTTAAATGCCATGATTTCATGGAGGATTAAAGGATTCAAACAATTAAGGACTTACCCATCGTGCCGGATGCATCACCACCCCCATAAAATGTGGCATGAGCGCTCGTCCATCCATACACGTATTCAAATCTAAGTATTGAGAGAAACGCCAGCATAAAGAGTTGTGTAAACGCCATTAATCCTGCAGTAAACATAAAACTCTGCTCATTATACATGTAAGCACTATTTTCATTAGAAAGAATGAATTCCAATGACACAGGACTTCGATCCCAATCTTACCCGTAATAGATATTAGAGAGTGACACGGACGGACCGAACTGAAATCAAGAGATACCTGGACAGATGAGAAAGAGCTAAATGCAGTGAAGTTCGAGGGGAATAAGGGTGTATTAAATAGAGGGGGTGAGGGGTCAAGACTAAATGGATAGTTAACTCGGTAGAATACAGACAAAAACCTTTACACGCTAAGTTGAGTAAGAACGAACTGACAACACCGAAAGCAGCGCGGGTTACAGCTCAGCTCATTCCAGTGGTTCTTGGAATTAATTAGTTGCCTGACTAGGCTACTTAAGGTCTGGGAAATTATCCATATTGAGTGCCTTAACATTCGGGAGTCGTCGGCGTGGAAAAATAGCGAAGGCCGCTACAACGACTTTTACCGAAAATAGCCCCGACTTTGACCCTTAAAATATGTAATCAATTATGAGAGGGGTCAGAGAGGGCAAGGCATATTACTCTTGTAATTAAAGAGTGCCAACTGTTTATTAAATATGTTTTCCAGAATGAATCCGTACAAGAGCTCCATCGATGGGCGTAAACCTTGGACAAACATGTTAGAAAAAGGGTAGGATTTCGATTTTTCTTCCTGGACATCTTTGACGTGGAAAGTGGAATAGCATGTTAGATGTTTTTGGTTTGGTTAGTTACGTATGTGAAATGCATGTGCTTTGCCTTCCATACGGACTTTCCAAATTCCAAGTGTAAAACGGGTTTCTAAACAGGCCATCAAAGGCTTTGCATATCTTTTGCTTTGGAACTTGTCTATGTTCGCAATCTTTCGTAGAGTAAGTAATGTGAGGGGATGCCTATTGACCAACAACAATGTATATTTCCCTATGAGGAGGAAATCCCAACAAGTTAATCAAACTTCCTTCTCATGCAATTCAAAGTTATTTATTTATTTAGAAGAATAAGAAGGGTTTTAGAATAGTGGAGAATTTATAAAATATATCACTAAAAATTTTACATTTTTTTTTTTTTGGTCACTAAATGTTTTCACTTAATATCATAATTAGATATCATGGAAAAAGTTCCACACCAAAATTTATCATTTTATAGAATCATTTTTTTAATTTATTATATTCGTAACAATAATTATGTTTCACTTATTTTTAATATTGCTTCTATTGTTCCAAATGCTCTTTCAAAATTTTACTCCTTTCTATTTATTGATAGTGTTGCTTCTCACATGGTAAATTCCTAAACATGTCTTTCTCGCTTACAACACATCTTTTAGTCCTCAACACGTTTTTATTATTTCGATATGTTTCTATTACTTCTACATGTTCCTCTTATTTCTCAAGTTCCTCCCATCTCTCAAAATGTTGTTACTACCCAAATTCGTCCAAGTTATTCCCTCTCATGTTTCTCAAAATCCTCTAATATCTAATGAGTCACTATGGAGATTTTTTCACGGATATTTGCAAGAGCCCCATTTTCGATCACATTAATCGTGTCTTTATTGCTAGAGTTTCTCTTCCCTTTTGGGCGCACTAGGCCAACACCTATTAATGGCCACCTCCACGACTCTTTGCATCATTCGATGCTGCAGGCTGCGTCGGAGGAACTTTGGAGCGAGATGGCATCAAAATGCCCACACAATTTTGATTCAAAAAATTTCCATAAGGTAAGGACTCGAACTGATACCCCTATTCCAGATGTGATTTAAAATATCCCTGAATTTGATTGTTTGTAATTGGCTTGAAAGCTATACTCTAGTTGGGAATTTTGTTGGGTGAGTCCCCTCGAAGGGTATGCTTAAATAATGGATTCATAACCAATGACAACCACATGGGGTTATGGTTGAAGGAGTCCAAAACCTTAATAAAGGGTTTTTCCTCTTCCATTTTACCAACCTAGAACATTGTAAGGCTATTGTTAACCATGGGGCTTGTTTCGTCTAAAATACCCTTTTTGTTTTCTCTCATTGGACTAAATATTTCCAGGTTTCAGAGAAGGACAAACTAAAAATACCCATTTGGATTGATTTTTGGGTCTCCCTCTACCATTATAGAATTTCTTAGACATACTAGTTCAACCCCTTAACCGGCTAAGGTACCATGAACAAAGTAAATTCTACGTTGCTCGACCCCAAAAAGGGTTTGTGTAGAAGTTGAATTAACTAAGGAACCGAAAGAAACCATCGATATCCAAGTGGGTGAACATCACTTCTCTCAATGGGCTTTAATTGTATCAATCTTCCAAACACTTGCTTCCATTACCGATTCTCGTCCCACATGATTTGGGAGTTTCCTTTTATGGTTAACTCACGTCAACTCGTGCATGAAGAACCAATTAGTGATGTTAGAGCTTCTAGCTCTTTTGGTGATGGTTGGACTACTTTGTCACCAATAAGAAAAACATTACCACCACTCACACCACCAAGCCTTTGCATGTTGTGTACTAACCTACAACTAGGTCTAGTTGGCCTAATGTCATAGTTGTCACCCAACTCGTCTCTTATGGTTCCACTCCCCCATTTCTCTCTTAAGATGTTCTAGAAGCTTCCTTCACCTTCTAGCGGGAAGGAGTACATGCAAGGGAAGAGACAAGAAATTCAACTCAAAGAATTCATGCAACGTAATAGCCTTTTCGCTAATAGGTTTGTTGCTCTTAAAGACAAAGACAAGGAACATGACATGACCTTGGATAGTTCTCGATGAGTGTACACTCTTAGAATGTTTGTGGGCTCACCGAGCTAACCCGATGATATGTTTTCGAGAGATAGTTGTCGATTACTTGGACACATGCAAATTATTTTCTTACAAGAAGTTAAAATTGTTGGGTTTCTTCTTCAATTGGCTTCCCACACCATTTGGATGGGAGCCATCTATCAAATGACTAATTGTGACCCTAGTCTAGGTGGTGTAACCACTCGCTTTCTCTAGGTCTTTCTCATGATATCATTTCTTATGGCTCGACCCCACTCATCGAATGGTGTGGAACTTCTTTGAATTTGATGGCCACATCCTCGGGCTCGCCAATCTTTATGCTTCTAATGATGCGGTGGAAAGAGCTTCCCTTCAACGGTGGCTCGCTAAAAATTTGATTGGTGCCAACTCGGGTCCTCTGTGAGTACTTCAATATAACTAAATCCCCGGATGAAAAACAGGGTGGACTCCCCATAAAATGGTGCGCTAGCGAACAAAAGGATTGATTCACACCACCAATTTTTATGTATGACTAACCTTGTACTATACTTTCAATATTAATAAAGAGCTTTTCAATGGAAAAATATGAGTTACTGCCATTGACACTACAAGGGGACTGGAGGCCCACGCGGCCACCGCTAAGCGTATCTTGCCGGTGTGTTCCCGGAAGCTGCCAGCGTGGCTATTGACTATGACCTAATGGCCCCCACCACTCCTTCGCCGACGTTAGATCCCAAACGGTGCTCCGTTTTCTCTTCTCCGTTACATTTCGTTGTCAACGACCTCATTTTCTGAAATATCCGTGCCCGGAATCAACTTTCCCAACCTCTTCAATTTTGATTTTGAAATTTGAACATCCCGCTCATTTAAAATTTGTTAAATTCCCCCAAATTTTAATCTATTTTAATCTCGTTTCATACCATATTATTTACGCTACATAATGCCTTTGTCAGCACTGAACCGAGGATAGAGTGGTTTCCACTGTTTGCCCTGCTCTTTGGAGATTCGATAGCGAGCAGAGGAGTTAAAAACAAGTGACTATGGATTGAGATCAAAAGTAATGAGGGTGTTCGAAGGAGATATTGCAGCGAAATTTGTATATTTTCAATCTACTCACAAACCCATTATTTTGTTCTATTATTTTTAATCTGATTATTATGTTCTATCCTTTGAGGACGAAGAAGGGTATATGCTGGGAATCTACGACACGGGATGCAGGTTAATCCTTGTTGATAAAGCAGGGACTTTTAGAAATCATTTTAGATCTACGTGTTTGATATGTCCACTGGTCCAACGATCACTTTTTAAAATGATTCAAACAATAATCTGAATGTTGCAGTTGTTTCACTGTCAAGTTACCTTCAATAATAATTACGTTTTTAAATTAATTATCATGAAAATGTTCAAATTATATTTATAATTTTAAATAGATTTTTATTTTATTTATAAAATTCTAATAATGATAGGTTTTATGACGAATTAATTCCATTTGTAAATAAAATAAAATACTTCCTCCTCTACTCTTTTTGATACTGCAAGTTTTTATGACAACATATTTGCATATGAATTCTCTTAATAATTGTTCACACTCGGTCAAATGTTTCAATGGTCCCTTGTTTCATAATGTTTAATACTTGTAAAATTTTGTTGATTTTGATACTTCTATAGAAGATGATTTGGTGGATATTGTTAAAATGCATAGGTTCTTCAATTTAATTGACCCCTCCTTTAATTTTATAGAATTTGTGGTGTATTTAATGTAGAAGACTAAAACTTTAGGAAAAAGAATATGAACATGGTCTTTCGTTTAATGATTGTATCAAAAAAAAATATTTGGAAAAATGAAACAAAAGATGGGTTCTTATTTATACAATTTATCTAAAATAATTTGTGTTGACATTTTATATAATATTATTTTTTTGTGGATGGGTCCACTAAATTAGTTTAATAAGGAAAAAAATAAAAATTATATATCTATATATATATATATATATATGCTAGTTTAAATTCTAATTTAGTTTTGTATATGATAAAAAGAAATATAATTCAATAATAATTCTTTGATTAAGGTTAATTTTTCCACAAAAGGAATTTAAAATTTAAGGATATGTATTCTCAATATATATTGGAAGATATATCAACTCTTGGTTGGTATTGTCTAATTAAATTTAGAAAATAAAAACATGACATTAAATCCACCTTAAATAGTATAAACATATTTTGTATGGTATAAAGTTAGCAATAATAAAATATAGTGAATAAATGAGGCATTTAGATTTGTAGAATGATATTTTTGGGGGTTTATGAATTCTTAAAACAGATGTGAAGACCAAGCAAGCAAAAATACTCATCCCACGATCAACCAACCATCATATGAGTAAGATGATCTGCAACTATTTGGTTGTCACCCTAGTTCTAACATAAATATTAAGGTATATTGAGGTTTACATATTATTGATAACTAAGTCTACCAACCAATATTGTATTTATAGGAACATGAATGAGTAATTAGAGTTGTATAAACAAATTGAAGATGCATTGAAGAGGTGTATCGACTTGGGGTAGTAAGGAATTTCATTATTTTTGGGACAATGAAGCTATAAAGGAGGAGAGAAGAACATTGACTAGACAAACATAATCTTCCCACAAATAATCAATCAATATGTTAGTAGGAGGGCCACATCTATTGTGGCATCACCTCCATTGGTATAATGATCATGTCATATTTGGGTTTGAATCTTTTGTTGCATACCAAGCCTACCAACTACTCTTGGATTGATTTTCGAATGAATGAGATTTTAGAGTCATACAATTGATTCCAAGATGTATTGAAGAGGCATATCAAACATAGGGTAGTAAGTTATGTATTTAAAGGGTGTTGAACAATATGTTTTTGAGATAATGAATCCAAAGGAGGAGATAGGGGAATGCCAACTAAGAAAACATATGCATCCCAAGACCAATAAATCATTCTCTTAGTAATGTCCAGGCCAACTCCATTGTGGCAAAGTGCCCTTATTTGAATAACAATCATTGTATGTTTGGGTTTAATTTACCAACCAATGTGGGATTAAGTTGTTTAATAAATGAGATTTCGAGAGGCTTACACATAATCCCAAGATACGTTGAAGAGGCATATCCAAAACGGGTAACAAGATCTATATTTAAATTCAATTGGTGAATTTTTGGGGATAATGTAGTTATAGAGGTGGAGAGGAGGTGAATAAGAAATTCCAAGGTGAATCAAAGAAGTATATCTAAGTTGGGGTTGTAAGGCATGCATTTATAAGAGGTAAATGAATTGGAAAATTTCTAGATTATGAAAGCCACAAAGGAGAATTTGGGAAGGTCAATGAAGAAAACAAAATCATCTTGTAACCCGTCAACAACCATTATATTACTATGAATGCCACTTATATTGTGGTGTCAACTCCCTTAGCATTAAGATCATGGTATATTAGGATTTATATATATTTTTACAAACCAATCCTACCAACTAATGCGGTATTAAATTTTTGAATGGATGTGACTTTTAGAGTGTAAGATGAAAATCCAAGGTGCATTGAAGAGGCATGCCTAACTTAGGTTAGTAATTCATATGGACCTCATCATTTATCGATCACACTTTTTCATATATTTTAAGGATATCCAAGTAAAGAATAAAAAACTACATAATCTAAACATATATGAAACATTGGACAACAATTTGTTTTGTTATTTTATTTTAAAAATGTGTTATATACATCCCAACATAATAAAACATGATACCAAAAAATAATAAGTATATATCTCCACCATGAATGATCCATATTGAATTATACTCCTTTGACATTTTACCTTGAGTAGATTAGCCACTCACACCTCAAACTTATTACATCATACAAATTATTCAAAGTTCCAAAAATATGTCTCGAATTATCCTTAATACTTTGAGAAATTTGGGCAGCTCCCAACATTATTTGAATCACACATAGTATTGGGATTCATGCCACATGCATTCAAATTCTAAATCACATACAATTTTGATAGGTTCATACAACATACATTTCAAAGGATTAATAGATGTAGGGTTAAGTGCCAACACCCCTTTCAAATGGAAACACTATATGCCAAATTTTGAGATACACTTTGGTGAATTTGTTCAACGTTATTATTTACACCCATTTTTAACCTTAGGTATTTTTATGTTATCGACATGTATGACACTAAAAATAATGTAAGGTTGGAAAATTAGAGCTACTCTAATTAATTAACTTCCAACATTAATTATATAACATCAAAATAACATATAGACTCTTACAATTAACGATCACACTATGTGAAAATATAGAAATCACAAGATCTTTGTAAGATATGTTTAGTTATACATGATTATAAAAAGGGATCTAAATGCATAGACTAGAAAATTTGAGAGTGCATAGATTAAAGATGCTTCATTTCCAATATTGTGATTTGTAACTTCCTTGGGCGGGACAATAAGGCTTGCTCAATTTGTATAATTTGGTCTCACCCCTATGGTATTGTCTTGGATGCCCTTATAATGGAGCTTTGTAACTTTTTTAGGTCTTGTAGACACAAAAATATGCACTTTAGACAATATTTAGCCTAGTCTTATACTACTATTTAGAAGGTTATCAAGTGTACAAAGTACTAATTAATCCCACCTTTTGGCCATCTTTCTCTTAAATTTTATTGTTGGGAATTCGGGACTACGGGATAGTGTTATGATTTAATAACAAAAAAATCATGCACACATGATCTAAACAATTCCCCAAAATCTACAGTAGTGGAAGTATAAACTAGAATAATCCAAATCAAAACAAAGTACACACACATAACATAGCATGTATCGTGGTTCACCCAATGTGGGCTACGTCCACCAAAGATAGAGATCTCATATATATAATATAACAAGAGTACAAACCAACTCTTCAATACAAGAGTAAAATGCATCTCTCCAAGAGTATCTCCTCTCCTCCAGATCTCTAAACGGATCTCCATGAGTGCACTACAATTGTGCCTCCAAACACCACAGAAGATCTCACATAACCAGGAACTACTGCATCTCTAAACTGCTACCAAGTTCTCTGTGGATCTATAACAAGACCTCTCACATGGGTTTACCAATGTACAACCATGATTGTGCACCAAGAAGTAAGTCTATCTCTCCTTCACTGCATGCATAACATATGCAAACATGAAGACAACCTCCTCTACAATATCTAGATCTACATGGATCAACAATACAATATGATCTCATGGATTTACAATACAAGACTAGATCTACATAGATCTATAATACAAGATCTCACCAACATGTGGATCTACAAGAATAAATTCTATGTGCTTTGCATACTATGCAAGCCATTACAATGAGACAATAACTATACAAAGGAAATACAAAGTAGAAGATGTTACCCTCTTCTCACCATTCAGATGTACCTATTATTTCCTTCTATTCAGCTCCTCTCCATGGAGACTTTGTCTTCATGTAACTTATTCTTTCTTTCTCTTCTTCTTCATCCTCTCAATCTAGGATAATCAAGGATCTAATTCAATCCTTCTCTTAATTCACCTTCTAACCCTATCTTTCATGCTTATATAGGCATATACAAACTTAGGGCACAATAGCCATGCAATTACATCCTTTAAATCAACTTTAAAACAAAAGCTATATTAAATTCCCGTGAGTTAAATATAAACTTTCATGCATAGGTAATCGGTGATGGTTACCCGACCGATGATGGTTCATATGCTAACTGACGCCGGTTAATATGTTGACCGACATTGGTTAATATGCTGACCGATGCTAGTTATTGTGTAAACCATCAAGGTGTAAAACAATCTATCTTTGAAGCAATTCGGCTCCACAACCTAACATTTATTTCATCTTTCCCACGTATTTTCTAGCACCTATCAGCCTATTTCATAACTTCCCCAACATTCTAGCCCTAAATAAGGGCGCCCGATCCCACCTAGGGTGTCTCGGTCTAGGAAAAGCCTATTTCACTCCTTTTTGGGTGACTTCTAGTTGTTGCTCATCTTTACCTTTTTCCTACTTGGCCTTGTTAGGATTAATTACAAAATTAAGTTTGAGATCCCTATAAATATAAGACCATAATGAGGGTCCTAGGTATTTTGCATCATATCGCTACTATCACTCCATCTAGAGTTGCATCCATTGCATCACTTGGATCCACATAGTGCCATGCATTCAAGCTAGGATATCTACATCACACACACTGCATAGGGGGATGGATTCTATTCTATTCCATGCACACATGCTAATTACATTTCTATAGTTACTTATTGCTCACTACTTCACAAAGTGTGGTCGACACGAGAGTCCCTAGGGCACGACATGCACACACACACACACGAACTACCTCCGGGTGCGAAATGTAGTGTAGCGCTCGGTGATAAGAACACTAGTTTGGTGGAAAAGGTCATTACACAATTCACTCGGTAAATCTAGTGCGGCTGAAGGAAGCATTTGAAACCAACTTGCGACCATATCAGTTGCAGGTTTTGAGCATTTTCGGTGTTGAGCACCCAAATTGTAGACCAGGGTGCCCCAATACACTCCCGTGCACCTCGGTCATATGAGATCTGCCTTTCCTAGGGTCCCCGAGTGTTCGCCTCCGCACTTTCTAAATCCATTTCTAGATCTGCGACAACTGCTACTGACCACATCAAATTAGCTAAGCTATTTCTTTCCCTTCTCTTGCACATTTAAGGTTTCATTTCACTTAGAATAGTTTACTTGCATTTATTTTATATTGTTTTAGTTTATTTATTACAGCATTTTAGTCCTCCTAATTAGATTAACATTAATACCCTAGGTATCCCTTCCTTAGTTTACCTAGGTTTCTCCTACCTTATTTTTGTTAATAATTTTGGTGAACCCAACCATGTGCATTTCTCGCTTCCTCTTTCTTACCTTGTTAGGATTTCCCTGCTTTCCCCATGGCTCCATCTCATGAGGAACTTATCAAGCTCACCTTAAAGCCATCAATGATCACCTGCTCACGCACACCCTCGGGATTTAGATTTATTTTTGCATGTTGTCAAACCCTAGTTGTTGAACAATCTCAAAACCCTTTATAATCAATGAATCACATGAAAATTTTAATCATGGGTGGCAGACACTAAAAGAAGATTAGTATTTTGGTTGAAGTGCAATTTGTGCCCGCATACATCAACACTACTCTGAAGATGCCTCAAACCACACATAATTCTCCACCTAACATGTAACATCTATATGAATGTAGTTAATTGGTAACTTGAACCACTTTAAACACGCCATATAGGATTATTCTCTCGGCTAATATTTAGAAGTAGGGAACTTGGTGTACTTTGGAATGAGGGAAGCTAGAATCCTTGACCTATTTGAATACTTCGTAGTTTGTAATGGTAGTTTCCCTAATGTATTTGCATCAGATTTAGGAATATTTAGGGATCCTTGAGTGCGTTTTTATTGATGCAATGAGTGTGTCAAATGATTTTGTATGTGCTTTCCAAGTGAGTAAATACAATGATGTTAACTTTATTATATAGGGTTTTGAAGGTAAAATGTCATGATAAGGCCAGCCCATAAAGATGAAAAGACCCAAAAATGTTATTGCAATGAAAATAGAGTTTGAAAGTGTGTAGGTGTTGGACCGTATAGGTTTTTCGGGTCTTAATTATGCAACCTAACCATTTTGTATGTTTTAAGACAGAGATGTAGTGAATAAAATTTGAAGCTATGCAATGGAAAGAAGAATTTAAGTACTAATATTGTGTATTAATATTCATAATTTATAGACACATTAGTGTGTAGGAATAAGAAAATTAGGAAATTGATACTAACATGCACCGAGTGGGGATATGATGTGGGTGTTTTTCTTAACCAAAAATACAATTACAATTAGCAATGTCAAAATGGTAAATTACCAAATTTGAGTGTCTGTGGTAACTCCACATTTTTCTTTGCAATGCTTTATCATGTTCCTCACAACTCGTATTACACTATGCAATATTATTCCGTGCAAAAATGCATGCAAATCCTTTAAAACATGCATATCACCTCTAGACATATCGCACAAAAGTGTTTGATATAAGCAATAGTTCATGAAAAGGAAAAGCTAGTTTTATGTGCAAGGTTTGAGTTGAACAAAATGGAAACCACAAGGCTTGGGTTTTGATATTATTAGGTCTTTATCACCATAAAGGAAACCATATGATGGGTATTTGATGTAGCTATAATACAAAAAAATTAATAATATATTTTGACGAGTTTGTTGTTATTTTTTAAATAATATATTTCAAATTTGCAAGCGACTCTTACTATACTTGTCAAAAATTATTCTTAATATACCACGTTTCATGTTCGCAATGTTTCATGTTATATTTGGGTTTGTATATTTTTACATTCATATCTTATAAAGTTCTACTCTGGAAGATATGATGGTCAATATTTGATAAAGAGTTGGCGAGTATGTGCCACGACGTGTCTAGTGGCAACAACATAGTGAGTACCAAAAATTGGGGTTATTGTATTTTAATTTAAGCGTTACTGATTCAAGTGGGAAGTGTTTAATTTGTTAGATAAGACAAAGATGTGAATTGAATTCTAGAAATAAAATGGTGGGAACTAAATACCTGCATGTCCCACACTACGACTTAGAATGTTTTTACCCAAATATTGTTTGTTTTCAATGCTTTAATTTATCGTCTCAAACTCACTTGCATTATTCACATGAGTGTAATTGGTGCTTTAAGGGACAAAAAAGAGGAAAATCAATTAGAACAAAGGTATGAAACCCAATGACACTACTTGCTTCTTGTAGAACTTTGCAAACCCCCTTCTCAGTCGTATGAGAGAAATGATCTGTTGGTCATACTTTGTATTTTTTATTTTATTTTTTTGGCTTCAAGGTTGTCAAGTGGACGAAATTTAATTTGGTAGATAAAACCAGTATATGAATGGAAATTTGGACATTAAATGATGGAGATTACATACTTGCATGCCATGTACCTATTCCATACAACAAATTTTTCCAATGCAAAGAATATGTGCTATATGCATTGCACTTTATAGTGTGGCTCTCATTCACACTAATCACATGAGCGCAACTGCCAAGTAGATTTTATCTTCCAATCAAGCTTCAATATCTTTTTATTTCATGGCATCAATGTTTTCGATCAGACAACTTTTAATTCGATAGATAAGATGCAGAGATATGAATGGAATGTTGGAAATCAAAAGGTATGAATTAAATACATGCATGTCCCACATCCATTCCATGGATCATATTGTTCTTACCCAAATAATATTTTCTATTTGTGCTCTATTTAAGCATTTCAATGTTAGAAAGAGGAGAAAAAATGGAGAAATCGAAAAGGTGACAATTTTTAATTCGATAGATAAGACGCAGACACGAAAAAAAAAATTACAAATATAAAACTTAAAAATAACTATTTATTTCATCAAACATTGTTTCACATTCCTAGGAGAACTATTCATCTATCACTACAAAACAAAAGGTCAACTATTAATTATTACATATTGGGCATTAATATATATTCGTATTCATACACTTGGATCCATAAATGTGTTGGCATTGTTCCATAGGAAAGCTGATTATAAAATAATACAGAGTGAAATGTGGATATAACATGTACAAATGGATGAACAATCCAAAGATAAAGTGACACATAGTCACAAGTTAAGAGAAAGTGATGTTACCCTCGACAAAGACTTCACCAACAAAGGTGGTAATGACATGTCATGCCAACAAAGGCGGGGTTTCCTTACCATGCCACTGCCACGTATCCATGTTCCAACCTAATTTCCACCTATTTCGTGATGACATTTTCATCTTTGTCAGGACAACTAAATTAAATGCTTATGTTGGCGGTGACATCCGCATCTTGGTCATCGATCGCATCATAACATTGCTAACCATGATTTCCAAGCTTTCAATTTTTGGGGTTTCGAGGTGTCTTTTAAATACCAAACTACCCAACGAAGATTTGGATGTGCTAGTTTTCGCATTACTAATGAAAAGGATGTTGACAAATTGATGGTGGAGTACAACATTTTGTAGAAATACTAGATAGAAGTAGGAGGCAAAGAGCAAATATGTGGACGGAAGTAGAAAGCAAATACATGGATGAAGCAACAAAGCATATTCAAAAGTATTGGCAATGTATGTCCGGATTGAATCCCATCCTTCCCAACTTTGATTGATGTCGAGAGGGGAACCCCTTTTTCTAAGAGGGAAACATCTTTGGCGTAATTATTTAGACATTTACATAATGCACCATGTGAATAGTTACACGTTATGCTCATATGTCAATGCATCCTTACTTCGAGATGTCATCCATGCATTTTTTTTTCATGTATTAGAGCTAAAAACCATTCATCTATCCATTATACATGCCTATTAACGTAAATATCCCAGTCCTTTTCGAAATTCACGTAAAAATTACATAAAATAATTGAAATTATTATTAAATTGAATACCAATAAATTAACAAAAAAAAATTGTGGGAAGAATTAGGAAAATGCCCCGGTTAAAAAAAAAGAAAAAGAAAAGAAAGAAGAGTAAATAACTCTAGTCTCTTCTGGGTTACTCCTAAACTTCATCTAGATTATACGGCTCCCCAAATCTACGAGGCACTTTAATTTTAACTCATAAAAAGAGCTTTTTACACTATTACAACTCATAAAAAGAGCTTTAGACCAAACAGTTATAACAGTTCAATTAAAAGAAATAACGGCCGTTAAATTATAGTTTGACCAGAAGAGGGGGAAACACGTTGCCACGTCACCTAAAATGGGAACGCACCGGCAAGTTAAGGCACTCCCGCGGCCACATGTACATGCAACATGTACACTGGCAGTAGGACCACGTGGAAGGTGACTAATGCGGCACTTATTCAACCCAAACCATGGACGACGATTCGTAGTCAAGTGAGCATCCACTGCTCGGCCCGACCTGTCGACAACCTATACCAAATTTCTCAATCACAGTATTGTTCAACAAGATTATAATTTATAACCATTCATACGGTGTTTGGATGGATGAGATTTTCATGTGATTTCAAATCTTTGTGAAAAACGACTGCGATGTATGCATGTGATTGTTACCAACTTATAATAAATCTTATCTATTCTGCAGAATGTGCGCTCTGCGACTCGCGAGTGTTTTGCTTCTCGCGAGTCGCACCTCGCATGAGCTCATGTTACCACACCAACTGCTTATCATGGCGAGTCGCATCAATTTCATAATCTCTTCTTTACGAACGTGGCAAACAATAGAGAAGTTGAAAAGGCGAGTTAAGATGAAAAGGCAGCATAAAGCACTTGTCTTCTACAGAGATTTAGTGCAATTAATTATTATATCGTAAACCCCACTCCCAGTAGTAGTAATTTTGTTGAACACAATCTTCTTTTTCGAAAGGTGAGCGCGACGGCTGCTTTGGATGGTATTCGCGATCTGAAATAAAAGAGGAAGAATAAAGGTGGGGTTTCGGTTAAATAACTACCGCTTAATGCCATTATAAATTGTTCCACCGTACTGCCTACAAGTTGGATCTGACCCGATTATTCGTTGATTCTTCTCTAGCTAAGAAACACTTTCGACGACGGCATAGAGGTGCACAAGTTCGTGCGACTGTTTAAATCTCACAACACATCGTGAGCTACGGATAATGGCCTGCCCATATCTCGATTTCACTCGAGTATGTTTTTAATACGAGTAAAAGGGTGAGGGTTCTCGAAGGGTCCTATAGCTTTTATAACGACCGAAAGATATAATCATAAAGGCTCAAATTGAAACAATCAAACAATGCTTGAGGTCACTAAACCATATTAATCTACTTTTCATTCCAAAAGAGTTACCCAAAAGTTGACATTTGTTTCAACTTCACATCTCTAATTCCTCTATTGCTAGCATGACCAAGTGCACAAGACCATTAGCTTGCACCATTGGCATAATCGCCCCCAAAGACGATAAATGGGATTTCGGTTTGTGAGGGATTTTCTTCTTCTCTGTGGACTATAGTCCAATTACCATAAAACTCCTCTATGTGAGGATAACAAGGAATAACTACTTTTATAGAATTGATAGGTTGAAATAATTTTGTTATTGGGTGTTTCTCCCCTCCCTACCCAGGCTAGGTGCTTTTTGTACCTCACAATTCTCCATTGGATTTACCACCATCATTTTTGTCGTCTTGGCCTCTTCCTCCACCTTTTATGGCATGGGGTTAAGATCTCTTTCCACTTGCCCTCATTCAAGTATTGAAAACCCTTCTTTTATTGGATGTGCAACTTATAGGGATTCTCTGCAATCACATTGTTAGAATTCTTTTGATAACATAAGTGTGGAAGAAAAACAAAAATGTGAACACTAATGACAACATGGTATAAATTGTAAAAATGACACCATCACTTATATATAGGCAAGCAACAAATTATCCACAAACAATACTACACAATAATGGTTGTCGAATTTGTATTTTTAATGTAACTAATTATGTTAATAGCCATTTTTCCAAACTAGATCACCATGAGAAAATTTTGACAACACACGAGATATCGGTTGACTTTGGATTCTTTGGTCATTGTCGTAATGTCATATTCGTGTTGTTCACGTGAATTTTGTTCTCATGGGCCCCAACAATTCTTTTCACAATCATGTGCTCTACCCATTCATCGAAGTGAGAGGCCTACATCCAATGTATTGAAGGAAAAACAAGTCATGTACCATAGGGCCTTCCACTCCAATATACGACATCTTAGTCCATGTGTTATCTACTCGTTGGCCACTAAAAACATAACTTAAGGAAGAAGATCAATGCAACCCTATATTGTGTCGTTAAGCTTTGAAATTTAAAATACACATGGCATGAGAAAGATATATACGAGAGAGCGTAAAATTGTGTGCCTAGCCAAAATCGTGTTAGACAAGGGAAGAAATTTTCTTATTTGAATATCGATGTCCGGTAGGTGTCATTGTCTTCCATTGGATTGAGTGGTCATCATCGAGGCTCTCTTGCGAATTGTTTTATAGGGCATGCATTTAGGATATGAGTCCCCATTGAAGGGTTTGATATTCCTCCTTCCACCTTGGAATTCACCTTTTAACATATTTCATGGCTTGTTATCCTCCTTACACCCTCATAAAATGAATACCTCGTCTCTCCCTCGCGATTCGCTAGTATCCGTGTTATCATCAAATTTTTTTTTTTGATATTAAATTGATCCCTCGACTTCAATATGTTTGGATTTGCATTTGGTTTTGGGATTAAAAAGCTTCAATTTTTGCATTGAGGGTCTTTCGAGCTAGACATCATATTTGCATCATGAATATTATATTTAGTGTTACGATTCATATTTGCTCACATTTGGCATCTCATCTCACCACTAACGAAGGATCACCCGAGTCCGCTAAAAAAATTCCCTCTTTTTCCAATACCTCCGACATTAAAATTATGTTGATATGCCTTTCTAAATTGGAGTCTTGGTAGTAATGCATAGTATATATAGGGATCAGAGTAGGTAGCTTACCATATCATTTTATTATATTCATCATCATGGCCATTGAGTATTTGAGTGGAGCATTGAGTATTATCAGATGGTTTGGAGGTTGCCCCCTCGAAGTGGCGAAGCTATTCTAATTGCATATTGAGATCATTATTCTAGAATATTGTGTTATTTGGTGTTATATTTCTGCTCATGATCTGAATTATACAAGTAATTTCATTACAAGTGGTATCAGAGCTGCGATCTGGGCCAAAATTAGGCAAAAACCCTAATTTTTTTGTTTCCACCATATATTTTGAAAAAAAGTGAATTGGTGGGAGATATTTTTACCAGAGTTGTGAAACATTTCAAGTAAGGTTCCCTGAAAATTTTCAGACTTTTTTGATTTATTTTGCAAAAGTTATTACAAATTTAGGTTTTTCATAAAATCGCTCCCTAGGGTGCAAATTGTGGAATTTTTTCAAATTCGTTACATTTTCGGAAAAAAAAAAAATTTATTTGGGGTTTGTTCTTTAAGTTTTTTTATATTTGGCCGAATTTTATCAAAATCAAAACCCTAAAATTTGACCGTGATCCCTACATCCTACTATTTTGGGGCATCATGGCGGGGCCTTCCACAAGGGAAAAAAGAATCCCATCACTCCAGGTAAAACACTTAAAAGGATGAGATAGTAGTTGAGGAGTTGGAGACAAGAAGATATAACTACAGATTCCTCAGTGGTTAGGTTTACTTTGATGCACCATAAAGTAAGCCAACTTGAGTTTAACCCGAGAGACCTCGAATCTAGGGTGGCCAAAACAAAGAAGATGTGGATAGGATCGACAAAGATCGAGGATTTCATGCAAAAATTCAGTACACATATGATGGGTAATCATACTTATGTCAATCAAGGTGGATCCTCAGGTCAACATAATAGACACATGAGCCAGAGTGGATCTTCGAGTGTGCACAATCCAAATACGAGCACTCGCAGCCCGTACTATGTTTCCAAAAGTGGAGATGCAAGTTTGATGGAAAGGATCCACTCAATCGATCAACCAAATGGATAATTTCTTTGAACTACATCAGATTCCATCAGGACAAAAGGTGACCATGGCATCTTTGTATCTCGAACCTGACCAATTCATATGGTATCGATGGTTATGTGCTCAAAGGAAGAAGAGTGGTCTTAATGTTACATGGACAAGTCTTCACTGAAGAGTTGCAATTACACTATAGTTCTAGTGTGTCAGATAATTACTTCAGCCAATTAGCAAAGTTGAGACAGACAGGATCTGTTAAGGATTACATTCATCACTTCCAAAACCTTTCTCTGTGGGTGGAAAATATTACTGAAGAGAATCTGAATGACCTATTTCTTGGGGGTCTTAAGGATCACATTGAGCATGAGGTGCGTATGTTTAATCCTCATAAGGTTTCTGATTCGATGATTATGGCAAGAAGGGCAGAGGAGAAATTTTTTTCAAGTAGGAGACAACATTTCACTTATACTAGAGATCGCAACACCTTGGCCCCAGCACTCCTCGGCCAGTTAGATTGACACCTCAACAAATTGAAGAAAAAAGAGAAAAAGGGTTATGTTTTAACTGTGACAGTAAATTTGGACCCGGACATAAATGTGCTGAAAAGAAGTTGTTCTACATTGATGGGCCTAGTGAAGATGAAGAGAATAATGAAGATGCAGAGTCGAGGTCTGGGTGAGCTGAGGAGGAGTCAGAGATCCTCACCAACGATCTCATGCCATGCAATTTCAGGTATTAAGCACCCCCAAACCCTAAAGGTGGTGGATTCCTAAAAAAACAGAGGGTCACAAAGTGTTGATTGATTCAGAAGTACTCACAACTTTATCAATCATAAGTTAGCAAAGCGCATTCTAAACTGTTTCATTTATCCAGCTCCCGAATGTCAAGTAATGATTGCTGATGGAGGTACTGTTACTTGTTCTAGAAAATGCCATAGCATTAAGCTTTCCATGGGAGATTACATACTAAATAGTCCCATGTATGCCATTTCTATGGGAGGAGCAGACATTGTGTTAGGGGTTCAATGGCTTACCACTTTGGGAACCATTGAGATGAACTTCCAAGACTTGTTCATGCGATTTCACTCTGAAGGAAGGATTTTGAGCTAAGAGGCTTAAGAGCAAAGTCTCCACAAATAGTAAGTTCTCATCAGATGCACAAAATGCTAAAAAAGGGTGCAGAGGGATTTGTGGCACAACTCTTTTCATTGGAGGCTCATCATTCTAAGGACATTATACCATCGATAATATGCAAGCAAAGTGTTGATGCACACTGTTGTATTTGAAAATATACCAAAGGGCTTACCTCCAAAGAGAGATCATGATCATGCTATTCAGTTATTACCAGGAAGTCAACCGCCTAACATCAGACCTTATAGGTACCCATATGTGCAAAAGAGTGAAATCGAGAAGATTGTACAAGAGATGTTGGAAGCAGGAATCATCCGCCATAGTCGAGTGAGTGCTTATTCTTCTCCAAAGAGTGATGGTATGGAAGAAAGATGACATGTGGCGCATGTGTCCTGATTATAGGGAACTTAATAAGTACACAATCAAAGATAAGTTTCCTATTCCTGTTATTGATGATTTGCTTGATGAGTTGCATGGTGTTGTTTATTTTACAAAGCTTGATCTTCATCTCGAGATACCACCAAATCAGAATCAAGGATGAGGATGTTCATAAAACCACCTTTCGACACACATGAAGGCCATTATGAATTCCTAGTAATGCCTTTTGACTCACAAATGCACCTTCTACATTTCAAAGTTTGATGAATTCTATTTTTAAGTCATTTCCCGGAAGTTTGTCTTAGTGTTTTTTGATGATATATTAATTTATAAAGCAAAACATGGGAGGAACATTTCAGCATCATGTAAATAAGGTTTTGGAAACCCTCGAGCAACATCAACTTTATGCAAAGCCCTCTAAGTGTTCTTTTCGACTCAAGGAGGTTGAATATTTGGGTCACATTGTCTCTCATGAAGGGGTTAAAGTGGATCCTAATAAGATCAAAGCCATGATGGAGTGGAAGGTTCCAAAACCCTAAAGAATCTACGAGGATTTTTGGGGCTTAAGGTGTTATTACCGAAGATTCGTAAGGCATTATGGAAGCATAATGCACCTCTCACAACTTTATTAAAGAAGGATTCCTTCCATTGGAGTGAGGATGCAACCAAAGCATTTGAGAAACTAAAGGAGGCCATGTGCACCACTCAGTCTTGGCTACTCCAGATTTTTCCAAAACATTCATTGTTGAATGTGATGCATCAGGGGTGGGTATGGGGGTAGTTCTCATGCAAGAAGGCCATCCTATTGCCTTTTTGAGCCATCAATTCAAAGGTAAGAATCTTTCCAAGCGACTTATGAGAAGGAAATGCTAGCCATACTTCATGCAATAAAGCAATGGAGACCATATCTCATAGAAGACACTTTAAAGTGAAGACAGATCATGATAGTCCAAATACTTTGGAGCAGCGTTTATCATCTGAAGAACAACAAAAATGGGTCTCCAAGATGTTGGGATATGATTTTGAGATTATCTATAAGAAAGGGAAGGAGAATGTAGTTATGGATGCTCTATCGCGGAAAGATGACTCAACTGCAGCCTTGTTATGTGCCATATCCATATTACAGGAAGATTGGATAGATGAGGCAAGGTCCGAATGGAGAAATGACCCAACCACACAAAACCTCATTCATCATCTCCAAAATGATCCAAGCATGTCTGAAAAATTTGTATTGAAAGGGGATGCTTTATGGTATAAAGATAGATTATACCTATGTAAGAACTCCACTCTTAAAAATAGGATTCTATCTGAGCTTCACTCTTCTCCAAAGTAGGGGGCACTGGATTCTCAAGACTTATCATCGAGTCAAACAAGATTTCTTTCGGGAAGGGCTCAAAGGGGATGTCCAAAATTTGTGGTAGAATGCATGGTTTGTCAGCAAAATAAGGGTGAAACAGTTCGATCCCCATGTCTTCTACAACCTCTATCTATTCCTAGCCAATGGTGGGAAGAGGTTTCCATGGACTTTATCACAGATTGCCTAAATCAAGGAAAAATGTCATCATGGTTGTGGTGGATAGACTCACCAAATATGCTCATTTTTGTGCCTTGGCACACCCATTTGCTGCAAGCACAGTAGCAACAACCTTCATGGACACAGTTCAAAAGCTTCATGGGACACCGAAGATTATAGTAAGTGATCGAGACCCTATATTTACTAGTAATTTTTGGACTGATTTATTCTCATGTTTGGGTACTCAGTTAGCTCGTAGCTCTTCTTATCATCCCCAGTCTGATGGGCAAACAAAAGTTGTAAATAAGTGTTTGGAGGGATATCTTCGTTGCTTTACGTCAGATAAACAAGCAAGATGGGTCCAATGGTTGCCACTTGCAGAATGGTGGTATAACACTTCCTTCCATACTTCATCTAAAATGTCTCCTTTTTTGGCACTCTATGGGTACCATCCACCATCCATCACATCATCATTGAGAGGAAAACCGTGGGTTAGAGCAAGTAGAAGAACACATTCAATTATCAACAAGAGGTCCTCTCTAGTCTCAAGGAGAACTTGGTCATGGCACAAAACCGCATGAAGCAACAGTCGATCAACATCGCACGGAAAGGCATTTTGAAGTCGGTGATTGGGTTTTTGTGTGGTTACAACCATATAAGCAAATGTCTTTGAAACAACAACAAAAGGATAACAAACTTTCACCAAAGTATTATGGCCCCTATCAAGTATTGCAGAAGATTGGTACTGTAGCATACAAATTAGAACTTCCACAATCAACCATAATACATCTAGTCTTTCATGTTTCTTCCTCAAGAAAGTAATGGACAGAGAGTATCAGCCCAAACAAGTGTTACCCGAGCTCGATGAGGAGGGGGAGGGTCATCTGGAACTCGAATGCATCCTTCAAACACGCACTAAAAGATTGAGGACACGGGTTATTACCGAGTACCGATCAAGTGGAAGAATATGGACAATGAAGATGCAACATGGGAAGATATGACATTCCCGCAAAGAAACACCCAGAGCTTCTCAACATGGGGACAATGTTTCTTTGAAGGGGAAGGGCATGCTACGCCCTTAACCTATTGCTTGTATTAGGATATGAGTAGCCGACTTGTGGCTTACCATATCATTTTATTATATCATTTATACTTTCTCATGCTTAGTAGGTCGGCCTTGGTGATGGCCATAACATATGAATAGTATATATAGGGATCAGTAGGTAGTAATTCATCATCATTGAGCATTTGAGTATTATTGTATGGTTTGGAGGTTGCCCCCTCGAAGTGGCGAAGCTATTCTAATTGCATATTGAGATCATTATTCTGGAATATTGTGTTATTTGGTGTTATATTTCTGCTCATGATCTGAATTATGCACCTTATATTAGAGAGGGGAGATATGTAGATTAGTTAAGAGATAATTCTTTTCCTTTCTTTTGAAGAGATGATGGGAGGGACATTTTAGAGTAACATTCGAAAGTAAAATTATGAAGGGACGATGGGAGAGGGACATTTTTCGTAAACAAATGTGGAGCTATAAGGAAATGATTGAAAATTATATCAAAATCTCGTTTTTGTTTTGTTGAGAAAGGCATAGTGGTAGATGTGGATGTATGCATTTTGAAAAGGATAATTGTAGTGGTCTTGCACGTATCAATGAAAGATGGCCCACTTTCTTACAAAATTAATGGAATATCATTCTGGAGCCAATTGTGATGCATGTCAGAATCTTAAAGACCTAGCATGTCAAGGTTTGCAAGGCCCATGGGATTAATAGGATGTAGTTGGGATAAAAGCTTCCATTCAACGTGCATAGGAGAAGGTCCAAATATTTCATTCACATGTTGATTCATTTTATCATAAAGTATTAATAATTAGCACCTCTCTCACGACACCCTGTTTATCCTCACCATGTCGAGTAAGTTCATTTTATCATAACACTTGTATTAATCTATTTTCCTTGTTTGTTTATATTAAGAGATCTTGTGCAATATAATAATTATTTCATGTTGAGAACAATTGGGATAGATGATCAAGTGAATTCCATAATTAAACTTCACACATCCCAAGAAGAGAAACATGAAGAATGTGCCACACAACCCGTGCACTTGTGGACCGGCTCCGACCTCGAACCCAACAAGGAAGACATGGGCAATTTCTACTCTACAACTCGTTGAACTTTACAAAAGAGGCACACTTGGATCGATGATCAATCAGCCACGTACTCCCCATACTTTGTTTTGAACATAGTAGAGGGTTCTCCATGTTAATGCGCCACATGGCCTCATGCACTTGTGGACTAGCTCTGACCTCAAACGCAACTAGGAAGACATGGGTGATTTCTACTCTGTGGCTCCTTGAATTTTACAAAAGAGGCACACTTGGATCGATGGCATCTACCGACCCCGTACTCTGGTACTCCATTATGAATGTAGTAGAGGGGTTCTCCATGTTAACGCGCTGCATGGCCCAATGTACTTGTGGACTGGCTTCGACCTCGAACCCAACCAGGAAGACATGGGTGATTTCTACTCTGCGGCTCGTTGAATTTTACAAAAGAGCCACACTTGGATCGATGGCATCTATCGGCCATGTACTCCCCATACTCTATTTTGAACGTAGCAGAGGGGTTCTCCATATTAACACGCTGCTGCGTGGCCCCGTGCACTTGTGGAATGACTCTAATCTCGAACCCAACCAGGAAGACATGGGTGATTTCTACTCTGCGACTCATTGAATTTTACAAAAGAGGCACACTTCGATCAATGGCATCTAAGCAGGTGATAAGGCCACGGGAAAAGTGACCGATGTATTAAAAGAAACAAATTAAACAAAATGAAGATAGTAAAATATACAACTTACTCCCACATAGAGTGTAAATCAAACAGTGGTTATGTGGAATAGGAATTAATACTACATCAAACATCGTGGACTGCAAGTCCCTTGTAAATTTCAAGATACCATGTGTTTAAGCTAGAATTTAACCCGCAAGGAAAATTTACCAAATAATTAAAAATCCTAAGACAATAAGAGAAATGCAGATTATTCCCAAATATTACAGTGATTATTCTCGGCAGACAAGAACAACCGTAAAATTATGCAAGGCAACAATATTTAGCGCCTCAAAAAGTTGGCCCTGATTAGTAGCTCCATCGCCATACATGGTAAATGTAACCGCCCTGGTCTTCTCGTACTTCTCCACAAATGCCAACCCACACCCCAATGGCACCTGTGCACCCATAATACCATTCCCTCCATAAAACCTTAAAGTTTAAACCATATGGAATATGTATTTATATCAATATGTCGGAGCCCAAAGCTTTTAGAAATAATTGTAAAAACCTCACAAATCACGATTCACGATGGGAACAAATAGAATAGTCGCTCTCATGCGGCGGAGTGTGTCATTTCATTTAATGTTTCTAGGCCCCTGGATGTTGCATAGGCATTTGCGGAAGTGTGAATGCATATTTTAGAACCTTGCAAAAATGGAGCCCGCAATTACAGATCTTAGTTTGTGCAAATATATATATATATACCATGCATGCGTTGCGATTGAAGTAAGGAAAGACAAAGTGAGCAGCGTGTTTGTAAAAGTAACTATCAGGTTTTGGGATCTCCCCATCAATTCAGAAAAAACCTTGATGAGAGACCCCAAATAGAAGTAGCTAGTGATAATGCGATCAGTTTTCCTTGAAATGAATAAACGAGACAATGAGAATGACACTTCTTGTGGTGGAGCTTCTAGATCATTAAATTGAAACCTAAGTTGCTTACGGAGGAGGAGCTTCTAGAGGACAAATAAATGCTCACCAGTATCAGTAAATTCCTGTAAGCCGTTCGATTTCAACAACTATCCAAGGAGCATTCTCAACCATTGATTTTCTAACAAGCTATCGAGAACCAAAGCAAGTTCAACTCCACTATGTAATGCCTTCGGCATAATTAGATAAAGTTGAGACATAATTCCACAAACAACTTTTATTTTTTGATTGAAAAATATATTTAAATTAATAATACATAAATATACATTAATTATACAAAAATTAAATTAAATTTTGAGGTGAGGTATTATGTTTTTCAAGTATAACTTCTTTTTATATTGAAATTGTTAACTTTGCACGAGAGGTGAACATAATATTTTAATGACTTCATATCAAAGATTGAAGAGTATCTAAACATATACCCTTTTTTTTATATCCGTTGAAATTTATACCTTAATCAATAACTAAGCAACATTTTTAGATCATTATCCTTGCCATAAAACTAGTATAAATTACACTCCCACCAAAAATAAAACAAGGCCATGATATGTCAAATCCTGTAGAAGGCTTTGTTTTGTTGTTGTTTATTGTATTTGTTGTAGTATTGTGTGCATGTATGGGATTGAAATTTAGGGAACTACAACGATGTTGCGAAACATGTTTGAAAATTCCTTTATTGTATTTGTTGTGCGCAGTAGGTTGTTTCTCTTTTGTGAATGTCTTTGGCGAAGTATTGTGTGATTGCATGGTTAGTAGTGCAATGAAAGCGTTGTCGCTTGTCGAAGATGGGGAATTGGTTTGCCATGCGATTGTATTTGAATTTGTGAATGCATGGGACAAGTCGTTGCAATGAATGTCATGCGATTGTATGAATGGAAAGAAAAGTTGCAATTATCTTTGGATCAAAATTTAGGGAACTACATCGATGTTGCAGAAACATGTTTGAAAATGAGGGTGCTCGTAATGTAGTGCAATTGGGCAGGGTGTGTTCTGGGGCAAGGTTGTTTCTCTTTTGTTGAAGATTGGAGATGTCTTTGGCGAAGTATTGTGTGATTGCATGGTTGCTAGTACTCGTTGTACAATGGAAGCGTTGGTTGTTGGTCGAAGATGGAAAACACTATTGGCGAAGCATTATTCGATAATGCGGCTGTAATTTGTTGCAAGGATGAGTTGGAAAGGACAAGTGGCAAGTATGTTGGATTCAAATTTAGGGTACTAGATCGATGTTGCAGAAACATGTTTGAAAATGAGGGTCGTTGTAGAGTATAAGGATTAATAAAAGATGTTGTTGATAAATGTTGGTTTTAGTTGTTATAAGGTGCGTACTTAGAAGTAATATGTTGTGCGGGATTGGTTTTAGGATTTGTAAAAAAATAAAGAGATAGCTTTGTTTACACAATTTTAAATGATTCAAGGGTTTTGAATAGAGATGTATTAAGTCTAAATATGGTATTTGTGATACATATTATTTTTGAAAGTAGTATAATATTTTGAAAACAATTAATATATAAAGGGATTGTGTGATAAATTTGGCAAAAATGAATTAGATGTGGATTTGATTATTTATAGGTCGTATTTATATTTGTTTGAAAGTTACGTAAGAAGAAGATTATTATTGTTTTAATTGCAATATGGATTTTGGGTGATATTTCAGAAGGCTGCGATGGATTAGGTAGATATTAAGGCGGGAGTAATAGTCACACGCTTGTATTGTAATGGGATTTATTGTCATTCGCAGAAGGCGGAATGGTGATGACAGGTGTTGGGAGAGGCTAGATACGTGTTATTGTGTGCCTTGTTTTTGGCTGTGCTTTGGAAAACTTGTTTTTTGGTATTATGGCGTGGCAATGGCGGAATTGTGGAGTTGTGTTTGCAGGGGACGGAAAGAGTATAATCGTAGAGATGAGTTTTTATCTGTCTCTGTGCTTTACCATTGTCTGAATTTAGAGTCAGTAAATAGAAGACATTGAAATTATTTTGTTGTGCAGTTGTATTGTGTTTTTCGCGACTTAGATTGAGTTTGCAGAGAGCATTTAGTTGAAAACGAGGTTAGACTTAATTTCGTATCAATCGTTTAGGTAAATTGAAGAAGTTTTGTATTTGTAGTTTGGTTCGTGTTATATATAATTTGTCATGGGCGATGCAGGTAGACGGAGAATACGGTCTTCTGGTTTAGAGATGGATGTGCGGTCAAAAAAGAGTAAGGTGTAAGTAACATTATCCAGTAGCTCAGATGAATAACATTGTTAGTTGATACAGAAATAAGCAATATCAGAATTTTGGAATACCCATTTTTCAGAGAAAGCTTAAAATTCAATTTTTTTCAGTCGTTTTTAGATGTCGTTGCAAGTGTTATCGTAAGGGAAAAGAGATTAGTAAATTTGTTGGTTGTGTTTGTAAGGCATTGATCTTTTTTAGCCTTTACTATTTGCATTTAATTGTGAGCATGTAAAATTTTACTTGGCATTGTAGGAGATGGGAATGTTTGTAAAGCAATATGGCGGTTGCAGTTTTAATGGCAATACATGATAGGTTATGTATCTTAATCAGTTGCATGTAATGGTTTGGCAGTCTTTGCAATTAATTTATGCGGATTGTGTGTGCTTAGCTCTGTGAGTGTATTTGGAGGCGAAGATATGTTTTGTTTAAAATGACAGACGGACGAGGATGATTTTGGGGTTGCGGGTTTAGGATTCGTGTGTATTAGATGAAGAGCTTATTATCTAAGAATCTATTGAAATAATTGAAATGTAATTATATCCAAATACAGTAATTTGTGTATTGTTATTCAGGGTTGCAGTATATGGCAGCAGGTGTGTTAATCTGTGTGTTGAGTGCGGGGACGGTGTGGTTTGGACAGTGCCCAGATACCGTATTTTTCCACAGTTACACTTGAACATGTAAGTGGGTTGTATCGTATACTGCTGGATACGGTATGTGGGGCATCTGTAGCCGTATCTATTTTAAAAGTTAAAATAATTTATTTGCAAAAATAAGCCTTGAAAACGCTAAAAGCATATCAGAGTAGCTGTAGCATTTTTGTGAAATCTGTTTTACCAGTGACAAGAGAAGGACATTGATGTGAATGAGTGTTGATTTACTGTTTTCCTTCAAAATTTGGCATTTGCTTTGCGCTGCACAATTGCCTTTAAACTTGCCAACTGCAAAGAAGTTGGCAATCTATCCAATGCGAACCGCAAAGAACTTGTGAATATATCCAATGTCAACTGCAAAGAACTTGCCGCTTAAAGCGATTCTTTATAAGCAATGTTTGTAGCACTGTTCTCTCAGCAGGCAATGGTTGTTGCTTTGTTTTACCTACTCTTTATCTTGTATTTCGATTAGTTATTGTATGCATTAACATTGTGAAAGTTCTACACAAAGAAAGAGTCAAAGATAAAGAGCAGGAAAAAACAAAGTGGTGGCCAGCATCTATTGCAAGAATGGTGCTGCACACATTGCAGTGTGCATAGCACAGGTGCTTAGACGCAGAGTAGACAAAAGCAATATCTCCATGCTGTAGTTTCAAAAAAGTCATTCATGGAAAGCATGGTTAGACAAAAAAAAAACTGACTAGGTTTATAATTAAATACAAATAGCACGCTACTATGACAAAGCCTTTTTAGTCACCATGAAAGACATGTGCGAAAAGATGTAGCTTTGAACATATTTATGAAATATTTGAACCATGTCTGAATGAATACGCTTGCGTGAGATGTCCTTTTCGATGAAACAAAGTATCAGCAATCACCATCGTTTTTGCTTCATGGTGTCCTTTGTCTGAACACTTTGTGCTTGTTGGGTTTTCCATAGATGCGGCATTTGTAACCTGTTGCTCGGTATGTGCAGTGGACATTTTATACAGTGTATTCATTCACACATGGTTCACAAACACTGCCTAGACAAGCTTCGCCACACTAGTACGCTACTTGTATTTGATTGTACAACTGGTCAGTTTGTTTTTGTCTTACTGTGCTTTCTGTTGATGACTTCTTTCAAACAGCTGAGCTGTTTCAAACTTAAGGTATTGCAAGGCCAAACAATAGTGGCTGCACTAATGCGATACTTGTATTTAATTATAAAGCCGGTGGCTTTTTTTCTTGTCTTACCATGCTTTTTTGTTGATGACTTTTTGAAAGTAGAGCATGGAAAAGGCATTTGCGTGTGTGCGATTTTAGTATTGATTTTGTCTATTCTTTTACGAGCGAGTAGCGGTGGTATACTGCTACAATTTGTGCGGCATCATTATTGCGAGAGAGACGGTGGCCACACTTTGTTTTTTTTTGTTCTTTATGTTTTAGTTGGAGTCTTTGAGCAAGGTTTGTTTCTTATTTGTTTGTACGTGTGGAACTTTCACATTGTTAATTAATACAATAACTAGTAAAAATAAAAGATAAAGAGGAGTGAAAAGAAAGTGGTAGGCATTGTGTAGTGCGAGAATAGGGTTGCAAAGATTGCAGTGTACATAGTGCAGGTGCTCTGAAAAAGAATAAACAAAATCAATAGTAGAACTGAATATGGAACATGCCTTTGCCATGATCTAGGCTGAAAGAAGGTATTAATCGAAAGCATACTGTAATTGACATGTAGCAAGAGATGCGCCTTGAAACATATATATGAAGTTTGTGAAAGATATTTAAGGAAATGCAATTGGCATGTTTAAAGGCAAGCTGCATGAGATTTGTGAGCATCTTGGCAGCGTCTGGAAAAATACAGGAAGTTTGGAACAGAGCTTTGACCATGGCCGTCAATAAACAAAACTCAGGAGAATAACAATTGTTATGTGTTGTTTATCTTTTAGTTTGAGTGGTTATTGTATTGATTGACACTGTGAAAGTTTGATGCAAAGAAACAGTCAAAGAGACAAATCTTGCTCGGAGACAATAACTACCCCAAGTAAAAGATAAACAATAGTTCTGAAAATTTCAAGTTCGTAGTTAATCTATTCGCTAGAACTATAATAATGCAAATCTGTGTTTGCTGTCACCTATGAGAAGTTCCCCAGTGATAAAATTTGCTGCGGATTTCATACTTAAGTTGTTCCAATGCTTACAAGAGCAAGTTTTGTGGTCACCTATGACACTCAATCCTACATTTCCGTATTCTTATCATCAATAAAAATCAGGTGCATTATTAAATTTGATTAAAAGAAAGGGAATGAATAGCAACCCTGAGTCCCGCCATGGTTGTTCCATATTTCTTGTACAGTTCTCTACAAAACTCTGTGACTTTGTTCCTGTCAACTCCAAGTATGGTCTCATTTGTTGTCAATGTAAATAATTTTTTTTACAACTACTGGCATGGAGTTTAAAGAGATTGAGTTCTAGGAAAATATACATTTGTTTTGAATCGATTTTACTTGAAAAATTTCAAGGCCTTTTCAGCATATCCATTTCATGCATGTCTTGCAATTACTACGTCTATGCAACATTCTTTTGAATATTTCACACGCCTTCTATCGATCTTTTCCATTCACTTGACATTCTTTTCTTTTGTAAGGCTTGCATGACTACATTTGTTTGGCATCTTATAGAATATTGAAACACTTTCTTTGAAATAGAATATTTTCTTCAGAAACCAAACAAAAGGATTACAAAAACGATATCAATATTAAACCCCATAGTTGTAACACATTCAATTATTTGAAACTCCAATTTTATGCTTTTGAATGTTGCATATATATTGATTTAAACAGAAACAACATATGTTGGTAGAGTATTCATGTTTTGGTAGCGTGACAAGGCATAGTTACTGTAACTGGTTACATAATCTGTTTCAAAGCGAGGCAGTGAACAGGTCATAGTAGACATAGAACAAATTTGTAAGATATAGCAAACAGCTGTAGGCGATATAGTAAAAAATAGGTGACAAGAATTAATGTCTTGATATAAAAAGAAGAAAGTCAGAGATATTAGATGCTTGTATCCAAATCTTGTGAAAAACGTGGTATGCTACAGTGAAGTAATAGTTGGATATGTAAGCAAATGGCAGGAAAGTAAAGAGTAATGAAAATAGACAAAAAGAGTTGTATTAATTGTCTGATAGTATTGTAATTACAAAAATGCTAAAACAAAAGCAAAGCCTATAATATGTAACAAGTAGACTAGGCAACTGTTTGTTGGTATTGTCAAAAGCATAGACAGTAATAGTCGATTGTTGCCGGTTATACGCGGAGCCTGTTATCAAATTTGTTTGTGTATGTGAGTGGCTTGCAAAAATGTTCCAGAAATCTGAAAGAAGAAAACGAGTATGTTAGACTGGAAACAAAGAATTAAACTGATGTGTAATTCATAGAAATGGAAAATGCAGATACTTACCAAAGATAAGAGGAAGCTATGTTTCTTTGATTGTGGATATTGAGTTGTCAACTGTCAAAGTGAATGTACCTTTGATTTGGAATTGACGGAGAAGAAATACGAGTCTTTGAGATGTCTTGTTGATATTCTTCATCATTGTGTTTGACAAAGGGAGAGGAAGGATTTTTGCGGTAATGGCTCTCATGATATGCGGTCTGAGGAGTCATCTATTGTTTGCAAGGAGCAATGGAGAAAGTGCTTATATTTGTATGGTTTTGATGTATTGCAAGTTGCACAAAGTGAGATTTGTTTCAGGTCATCTGGATCAGGTTCTGTGAGATGGTCACATTCTACACAGAATGCTTGGAAAGGAGGAAGGTATATGTTCTTTGTGCGAAGTATACCTGCAATCTGTACAAGGAAGATGAAGTTGACATAATTGATAGATTTGAATTTGTCAATGGAAGATAATTTAAAAAAGAGAAATTGCAGTGTACTTGCCTCTGTGTTTGTGTTTATGAGAGACTGTAAAAATGTTTTTGTAGATTCATCATTTAATGGGTCAATGAAGGATGAATGGCTTGCACGTCACAATCGCGAACCCTGTATTCCTTGTCGATAAAGTTTTGAAGAGAAATAGTGGTATGTTTCTGCTGCATGATGGCATCTCTTATTGTATGACACAATGGAACATGAAAGTTTCCCAAATGTACCTGCTGATGACAAAGCATGGTGCGTAGTTAAAATTGAAGGGAATAATGCGGTCTGATGTATATAAAAATGAAAAAGAAGGGAGTGTGTCAATCTTTGTTGCTTTTCCATTTTAGTGTCGAGTCTTTAACGTAGAGGGTGAAAAGGTCGTTGATGTGGTGGATTCCTGTTACAATTGCGGCAAATGACCCAACAGAGAATGTTGCATTTGAATGTAGAAGCTCTTCTATTGTCATGTCAGGTGTAAGTTTTCGTGTTTTGCAAACCGTGGGTATGTTTTCCATGGTGGTTGTTGCATTTGCGGACAAAGAACAATTTGCATCTCCTCGTTCGTACTTTGTTTTCTCTTTGATGGTGAAACCAGTAACACACATGCAGGCCGCAGCCAGCGACCACAGTGGATGCAAATTTGTGCACGAAGGTGTTGCTCATGTTCAAAGTGATTGTCATTTGACCATTTTTGTCAACTAAATCAGCATGGAGGATTTCGGCTTTTGAGGGGGAGATGTTGGTTGCATGTGTTGGACCATAGACAATGAGGATATCACCTTCAAATACAGTTGCAACTTTGCCTGCACAAATGTCAAGTATGGAGGATGGCTGCTGTGTTGCTGGTTTTGGACTGCATTTACAATGGTGTTAGGATGCTTTTATTGAAAGAATAAGTCTCATAATAAATGAATAATGAAAAGAAAGTAAAGAAACATTAGAAAAAGATTACCGTTTAGAGGATTCTTGCAAAATATCGTTGCTGTCAATGTCCTTGTTCTTGGAGGTGTGTTCCATGTCTTTGTGGTTGTAACTATCTGCAAAGTATTCAAATATGTAAATGGTTGTTGTAGAGCGCAAACAAAAAGGAAAGAAAAGAATGAAGAAACTAGATATTTGTTTTGCTGATTCAATAGAACAGTGTGTATGCACTTACAATTGTGCAGTGCTATTGTTGGTGTTTTTGAAGAGAGCAAAAATTGTTGGGTGGTCAGTCCAATAAGCAAATCTTTCGAATGTATTACAGGTTTCAAGGATTGTGTTTGACCATATATGGTCGATCATGTTTTTAGTGAAGACACTTGAATGCTGTATATGGAAACTGAAACTGTTTTTTTGCATAAATGCTAAAAGCATTGTTGTTTTCCTATTTTTGTTTTGCATGTCGATGTTGAAGTCTCCAAAAATGTAGGCGGGAATGCTTAAATCAAGGGATCGGAACACATTGTTGAGAACAATGAAAATGTTTTCCAGATTTGCATTTGGCGCAACGTAGACATTGACAATAGATATGCACTGGTGTTGCAGTAATATCTTTGTCAGTAGTGACTCTACATGTGCGTCGTGAAAGCAATGTTTTTCTACAAAAGGTATATTGTTTGCAATAAAAATTGCTAGACCATGGACATGGTGTGCAGATAAGCATTGGTATCCGTCTAGGTAGTCAATTGCATGATGGGGAAGCGATGTGAGTTTCTTGTAAGCGAGAGAATGTGAGATTGCATTAATTCATGGTCATGTAGAATGGCCTCTCTGTGAGCATGAAGACTTGGGTATTTAGCGAAGCAATCATAATAGATGAAGAAATATCAGTTGTGGACAATTCATGCTGAATATTCCATTTAGCTTCATTTCGGAGTCGTTCCATTTTCTGTGTTGATAGTACATTTGACCTGAATTTTTTTTTTAAAGTAGCGGGGGGACAGCAAGTAAAGCTGGAAATGGTTCGACTTGCGATAGAGCGATATATGCCAATCCATGGGACGACACGCCAAGGGGGTGAAAGCAAGTCATTCAAGTGTGAGGCCTTGTGCTCTGTGGATTGTGCGTCTTTGAACAAAGTTGCTGGGAATTGCTTTCTTATTGTGGTAGCGTCTTGATGATGTTCTATGCGAGGGTCAGCAACTCGAACAATAGGAGTCAATCTAGTTCTATTGCCATTGTTGTCGATTGCGGATGTTTTGATCTTTGTTGTTTTCAATACAAGGATCATTGAATTTTATCCATCTTGCATCAAAGCCATTTGTTGTTGTATATGTTTTGAAAACTCCGTCAGAACCATTGACCAATCCATCTTGGATGTCGTAGTTCCTGCGAAAAGTTCAATTAGCATGTTGACTTTCAGTTCATATGTTTGATTCCTTTTAGAGTAGCTTTCCATTTGTTCTAGTGTTGTATCTTGTTCATCGATAAGTCGATGACAATTTTGCAGACTGGAGCAAGTGCAAGCATTTTTATTGTGTTGGAGAACATCTATGTTTTTGTAGAAAAGGAATGGAAGTGTTGGATCAAGCTGGGATTGGCGAATACAAGTATGGTTGAGGTATGCAAGGTTAGAGTCTAAATGTTGTCAATGCGAAGTGCATTGGGAGAGAGACAAAGGCAACATCTTTACGACGCATTGTTTGATCAATTCATATATTTTGACATGTGTATTCCGAAGTCATAGGAAATCAATTCTCTCTGGAAATTTTGGGGTTTTTAAACACAAGGCAGTCATTGATTTAGTTGTGCTTTGGTAGAAGTCTCATGAGAAGATCATGTCAATCCCTCAAACCAAGTTGTGGGCATGTGTTTTATTTGGCGCGATCATTGGTGAGTGCGTGAAGTATAGAAGTTGACCTCCGACCAAAGATATTTCATCTATAGAGCAAGTTGTAATTGTTGGTAGTGCTTTGCCAAGCAATCCAATCGTTCATTACTTAGTGGGCGTAGTTCGGATCGATTGAAAGGCAAGAGGAAGCGAGAATGGAGTGTTATTCCCTTTGGCATTGTAAGCAGCTTTTCCCGTGAATGCCAAGATCAAGCCTTTGATTTTCAAGGGTCATTTATGCATGGAGCTATCGTAAATATACTGAGCCAATGTTTCAAATATCAATTTTGCAACAAATGTTTTACTGTTCAGCACCTCCTGTGAGAAAAAGGTAGATAGGAATTGATGGGTCTTTATTTTTCTTAAAGCAGATGTCTTTCAAAATGGTTTGTTGTTTCTTATTGAGAAGTTGCATTTGTTTGAAATATGTTCTATTGTCTTGGATGGTAGGGTGTTTTGCTAGTTGAAATTGTTTCTTTATGATATACGAATGTTGATGTCGATTGTGAAAAGGTAAATCATGTTGTATGTCATAGTCTTCAAAGGGGGGTTGTTTATGTGTAGTTATGTTTGTCATTTTCTCAGAGGATTCGAGAGACAATTGCACATCGTGAATTGTTGTGTCCATGTCACCCCATTTGTTGTTAGTAGTGTAGCGGTATTTGGATTCATTGGAATGGATAGTGTGTTTGTGAAATGCATATGCATCTTTCCAAGTTGCAAATTTGTTTTTTAGGCTGTGTTCATTTTCTGTAAAAGGGATGTAAAGCAAAAGCTTTTCACGGCAATAGTTGTCTATGTCAAGATATTTGCTATAGTTGACAGATCTGATGATGAGTGGCTTGGTTCGAGGTTTTTATTTTTTTTTGCCATTGTGAATGGAAACAAAGTCAGCTAAGCAAATGGAATGCAAAGAATGAGGTCGTGCTATGTAGTGGTCTATGATAGAGCGGCACATGATGTTTGTTGATTCATGGTTCTTTTGAAAGTACAGTTGGAGGTTTTAGAATGAAAGTGCGCTCTTGGGATTTGAAGTGTTTATGAAAACACATTTTCGTGATGTATTGTTTAAAGGGATAGAAAGAACTATGTGGAGTGCTTGTTGTGCAGACATTTGGTGGGTATTTAGCATTGCATTGCCTAGGCTTCGTATCATTTGAATAGCATCTAGGTGCATCTTTTGGTGCTCAGCATGAATTCTGGCGAATGCTTTTGTCATTGTTCGATCAATCTTGGTCATGTAGGAGCAGTGATATGTTCTTTGCTTTGCATAAGCATTAAAGCACATATTGAGCATCGGTATTTGCTTGCCAAACCATTGGCATTTTCTTAGAGAAGCTATTATTCCATGCTTGAGCTGGTTTTCTTTTGAGCAGCAATGTTGGTTGTTTGAGTGTTGATTGTATTGCTTGTATGTATGTTATTTCGTCAAGACCTAGTTCATGGAGGAACATTTCATGTGTTATGCAAGTATCGTATCGTTTGCTCTCGAGAACAAAGAAAATCGAATGTGCAATTGCAATAGCAGATTCTGTTGGTTGCTCTACAGGTTCAAGTATTTTTGTACAAGCCATTGGAGGCTGGGGGAAATTGTATCTGCACTTGGATTGTTTTTTTCTGTAGCTTTGTGTGTGGTGATGGCATTGCAATTGAGCGATATGTTGAGGGAACGAGCTAGTGTCACATGTAATGTATTGGTCAACGTACGACTCTATAATGTCGTTGGCATCGTTTCCAAAGACCGGTGCATTTTTTGTCCAAATCAGCCAATGGCTATGAGCATTTCCCCTATTTTGGAATTCCGTGACCCAAAAGAAATCTTCTATATGGCCAAAGAAGGATTTGTCTTTGCAAAGTAATTGTCTTAATGCATAGAGTCTATGTTTATAGTAACGAGTGCATGTAACAGGATCGTTTTTAACAAGAAAGTTAGAGTTGTTGCAATCTGAACGTGTTGGCTTTTGTAAAGGGACATTGTTCTGATATTGGGTGTATAAATTATTGAGGGCCTCGGTTAGTGGCTGCCAACAATGCTCAGCACTTGAGAATGTTGCAAAGAAAGTAGGCGGGCCGAGTTGTCGAATCATTGCAAAAAGGTTTTTTCTTGTTTGTTGCATGTAGTCTGGGGAAATGCGTATTTTTTTGAAATCGATGTATCCAATGTCAGATCTTAAGATGTTTTCTAGGTTCGGTTTGTATTTAACGTCTTTGGCAAATAGTGTTCGACCTTTTAATTGGCCCTTTCTGATTCTAAGCCATATCGAACGATTGACTTGGTCAATTAGTATTTTTATCGCTTTGAAAAATATATTTGTTATGTGATAAGAAAATCTACGATCTGAGTGCATTAACTCCCATTGCGCTATTTTTTGATATGCGATTGTTTTTGTTGTTGTTTCATTTCGAGGTTGCCCAAAAAACAAAGTTGGGAAATTCATCTCTTCTGAGAATTTGTCTTGAAAAATACCCAATGGTGTAAAGCCTTCTGCAGGAGCAACATTTATGATCTTGTCTTTAAGGTAGTGGATAGTGGAGGAGTCAGTGAAACCATGAATTAGTGTGTCATGTGCATTGTCATTATCGATGTCATCATCAGATGAGTTGTTTTCGGAGGAGATATGTTCATGTTCTTTATTGTTAATTGTTTCAAAGTTGAGTGTTGTAGACAGTGTTTGATCCCAGTCATGGTTTAGTTTGATTTTATGCATAAGATATAATGTTGTTGCACATAATTGTTTAAGAGCTGCCATAATGATTATGGGGTGCACATTACCTGAATGATATGCTTTTGTGTATTCAAGGCGTCGTTTAAGTGCAACAACAATTGTTTTTGTTTCTTCTAGGTATCTTGGCAATGCTTGTTGGATTATGTCAATATTTGTTGGAACATTTATTATTGCTCCCTTTAACGTGTATTGGGGACGTTTATGGCTTTGGCATCGTATCTGACCAAATGCAAGTCGCAGAGACACGAGTCTCTCTTCAAGTTCAGAAAGCATTGCCACAGCTGGAAGCATTGGAATCAGTTCAATTCGCTGAGGGCATGTCAATCTTGGCAACTTGGCATTCAACAAGCTTGTTGAACATGGTCGACAAATTGTATTGGATTTTGGCATTGTTTTTGTTGATGTCAATTGAGCATATGTTTTTTTAGTTGAATTTGTAAAATATGTCAGATTGTGCTTGAAGTGGAGTTGGTTACAAACACCACATGTATGGATTGGTGTGTCATTTGTTCGGGCATGAAAACGAGAAATGAATTGTGCAGAGTTGCTTGTTTGTTGTGTATGTTTACGCATAATTGTTTTTAGCTTTCACAGGGACAATTTCGGTATTGCCGAGCTGCATTGTTTTATGGTGGATGGCATTTGCAGTTGCGAAAGAGTCTTTTGCTCTTCACTGACTCATTTTAAAGTGGAGACAATGCCATCATTGCGATCTTAAGTGATGTGGACATAAGAGTTGTTTTGGCATTGAATAAATTGGCACATGAATCACCTTTGAGTAGCAGGGAATGTATAACATTGGGATCTATTACAGCTTTGTTATGTGTCTGCTTGCGTATATCTCTTTTTATCAAGCGAAGTGAAAATTTTGACGGTTTCTCGTTCCGGTTGTGCATAGCGGTTTGCGCATTTGTGTGCGAAGTTATGCTTTGAGTTTCTGTATGCATGTGGACAGTCGTATATTCCGATGTATAAATGGCACCAAGTATTGGAACATAGCGAGGGTTTGTAGCCAATAGTTCGTAGTGGAAATGTGGTTCGGGAAGCGAAAATCGGATGAGATTATATGCTTTTCCAAGTTGTGCATTGCCAGAATAAATGTTACAAACTTGGAAAGGATGCGAGTCCCACAATTGAATATTTATTTTAAAAAGTAGGCATAACCAATGAATAATGAAGTTGTCTGTGTGTATATTGTTGTGGTCATGGAAAGTGGCTATGTTTATCACAAGGCCTTGCCATGTGCCCGATGTCTTGTATGTTTGTTATGGGTTTTGATGAAGCCGGGTATGGAGGAAGTGAAGAGTTGTATGATCTTGTCGAAGAATAGAACTACAAAAGCTGAGCGACATATCTGCGTGCGTGGAAGTGAGGTCAAATTCATTGTTGCGAATGCGGCAAAAACAAGCTGAAAAGGCTATCGGCATTGATATTGTCATTTGTCTCTAGCCTAACAAGGCATAGTTCTTTGTAGTTGATTAGATAAACTCCTCCAAGCATTTTCTGAGAATTTTGATGGGACATTAGATGAGCATTGTTTGTTGGTTCGAGGCAAGGCGCATTTTTTCGAGAATAAGGGTTCATAATGGCCACTAAGAGGGTTGGAATCATGGAAAAGAATACAATATGGTAGTATCGGCTATTTGGGATGAATTGGAGATAATTTTGCCTCTTGTTGTAGAGACCAAACCCATATTGGCAAGTTGACCATTTGGAAAGCCATTTTATGCAAAATATGTCGCCCCATAGGCCTTGTTTAGTAGCTTTGGGTGAGTACACTATGAGACATTTTCATGCGATGTAAGTATGTTTCCCAGCTATGAACACCATGCATAAGAAAAAGGCTTTCGGGATCTAGTTCTAAGCGTAGAGAAGCCAATCTTGAGGATCGGAGGCAGAGAGTAAAGTCGGAAGTGTTGATGGCACCGCTTCTAAGTTCAAGTGATGTGTATCGGAAATGAAGCGATCGCAAAGGAATCAAACAAGCGATCACGACACACCGTACTTGAAAGCATAGTCTCGGAAAAGGTTGAACCTATGCAAGACATTGTCTATGCTTTGTACGATGTTGTTTGACAATGTATATTGCTCAACGTCAACAATCGTGGTAGGCATGGATGTTCTTTTGCATTCGGTTTGTTCTATTTCTATTTAAAAAAACTTTTACGAAGCGAGAATATAGAAAAGAAGAGTAATGTTTATACCTTTTTTGATGGAGCAGGAGCAATTCAAACAAATAGCAATGAAATGTCTTTGGTTACGTGATTTTGCTTTTGTCATGAATCTGAAATGAACACAACACATGTTATGCATTTAGTGAATGTTGCAAACCAAAGTAGAGACGAAAAGAATCTTTGTACATACAATGAAGCAAGTTGCGCAATGAAATACACAAGAAAAAGTAGCCATTTATAGCTGGAGCCATGTAGAATCAACTAAATCTATATTGTGCTCCATGTAAATACACAAGCAATGCAGGGAAAACATGTATTTCAATAAACTTAGTAGAGCGTTGAAAATAGGAAGAAGAAATTAGAATAGTTATAACAGCATATTCGAATGCTGAAAGCAAAGGACCCAGAAGCTTTCATTTAAAAATGTTGTAAGCCATGTGCTTTGAAGCATAGCATGAAATTAGTTAAGCAGAAACGTTTTTTTGCAGATGCCGATTTTTGGAAAACTGATCTTAGAGCATGAAACAGATCTGTCTACTCATGCAGTCAAGGCTAAATGCAACAATGCCCTTAGCACAAGCTAAGAAAGTTGCACAAACGCTAAAATGTTTCAAAGGCATTTTGACGAGCGATTGGAGTCAGCCACAAACATTCGCAATGCAAATTAATCGACTATGCAATGCAGCAAGAATGTTTAAGCAATTGTTCATTTGTTTGGCCAGTGTTATTTTAGATATTTATAAGAGACTTTTTGACTCTTAGAAGGTTTCAAATGAGTGTGCATAGATTGTATTTTGGTGAGGAGAGAAAGTGAAATAAGAAACTGTAATAATCTTGAAAAGTAACTTCTATCTTGCAACGAGGTAGAAGAAAATTGAATTTTATCAAATGTAGAGTGCATAAAGAGCAAAAAACACTGTTGTAGTGGTGTCCAAATGAATAGAATGCAAATGTTAAGTAATAGAAGTTGCAAAAATTCATGGTTGCCTTCTATCATATAGATCCAATGTAGAAGATGCTCATCAATGTTGCGTTCTTTGGCTTCAAACGTGGCAATTGCATGTCCTTAAATGTGTTTCGCAAATTCCATAAATATGTTTGAAGGCGTATCTCTTGGTATGTGCCAGGCTTACCATGCTTTTGATTATTGATTTTGTTTATTCTGTTTCAGAGCACCTGTGCTATGTACACTGCAATGTTTGCAGCATCGTTCTTGCTGCAGACAATGGCTGTTACTTTGTTTTACTTGCTCTTTGTCTTTTATTTTGAGTAGTTATTGTATTCATTAACATTGCGAAAGTTGCACACATAGAGAAAGAGTGAAATAGACAAATCTTGCTCAGAGACAAAAGCAGAATAGCAGGAAAAGCAATTCTGACATTGTTAATCAATACAAGAACTACTCAAAATAAAAGATAAAGAGTAGAAAAAACAAAGCGGTAGCCATGATGTACAAAATCAATACTAAAACTGTATACCGAAGATGGCTTTTCCATGGTCTAGTTTGAAAGAAGTCATCAATGGAAAGCACAGCAAGACAAAAATAAACTGAGCAGTTGTAGAATCAAATATGAGTAGTGTACTAGTGTAGTGAAGCTTGTCTAGGCAGCATTTGTGAACCATGTGTGAATGAATATGCTGTATAGGATCGGCTTCTTAATCAAATAATTTATCACAGGGTTTTATGCGTACACAGAGTAAAAGAAACAAATTTTGTGCGAAAGAGACAAAATATTCATTTTCGAAGATACCATATGTCCAGTGCATATATCAAGCAACAGGTTACAAATCCTGCATTTATGGAAACCCAATTAAGCACAGTGTTGAGGAGAGCACCACGAAGCAAAAATCGATGGTAATTGCCAATACTTTTTTAAATTGAAAAGGACATCTCAGACAACGTATTCATTTAGACATGGTTCAAATATTTTGTAAATATGTTTGAAGCTACATCTTTTGGCACATGTCTTTGGTGTTGACTAAAGAGTTATGTTTGAAGCTACATCTTTTGGCAGATGTCTTTGGTGCTGACTAAAGAGCCTTTGTCATAGCAGCATGCTATTTGAATTTAATTATAAACCTGGTCAGTTTATTTTTTGTCTAACCATGCTTTCCATGAATGACTTTTTTGAAACTAGAGCATGGGGAAGGCATTTCCAGTATCCAGTTTTAGTATTGATTTTGTCTATTCTGCGTCAAAGCATCTGCGCTATGCAGATTGCAATGTGTGCAGTACCATTTTTGCAATAGATGGTGGCCACCACTTTGTTTTTTCCTGCTCTTTATCTTTTACTCCAGAGTAGTTATTGTCTCTGACCAAGTTTTGTCTCTTTGACTCTTTCTTTGTGTGGAACTCTTACAATGTTAATGAATACAATAACTAGTCGAAATAAAAGATAAAGAGTAGGTAAAACAAAGTGACAGCCATTGTCTACTGCGAGAACAGTGCTGCAAACATTGCAGTGTACATAGCACAAGTGCTCTGCATGAAAATAAACAAAATCAATACTGGAAGTGGATAGTGAAGATGTCTTTTTCATGCTCTAGTCTAAAAGAAGCCATTAATTAAAACCATGGCAAGACTGACACATACGAAGAGATGCGCCTTCAAACATACTTATGAAATTTGTGAAACACATTTAAGGAGATGCAATTGGCAAGTTTAAAGGAAAATAACACCACAATTATGAGCATCTTATGCATTGCATCTATATGGTAGACGATAACCATGAATTGTATCAATACTTGTTGGCTTAGCTGTTCACTATCCAGATCAGATTTTGATTTTGTTTGTTACTTGTTTTTATGTCGAGTAGTTATTCTATTGATGAACAAAGTGCAAAGTTCGATGCAGAGAAAAAGTGAAATAGACAAATCTTGGTCGAGAGACAAAAAGCGGTACAACAACAAATGCAGCTTTTCAGTGTTAATCAATACAAGAACTACTTGAAATGAAAGGTAAAGAACATGAAAAACAAAGCGGTAGCCATGATGTACAAAAGCGACACTAAAACTAGATGTGCGCCGAAGATGCTGCTTTATGATCTAATTTTGTAGAAGTCACTAATGGAAGTCATCAGTAAGACAAAAATACGGTGACCAGTTTACAATCAAATTCAAGGAGGGCACAAGTGGAGCGAAACTTGTCTAGGTAGCATTTGTGAAACATGTCGAATGACCATGGTTCAAAGGCAAGTGAAAGCGGGCTTGTTGAAGCAAGAAAGCAGATTTAAGCAAATCAAGAATTCGTGGTTTCATATGTGTGCCAAATGTGCAAGCACGGTGAAGGTGCGTGAACTATTTGATAAAATGTCAATATATCCAATCAATTGCAAAGAACTTTCCGCTCAAAGTGATTCTCAAACACTATCGTTTGCATCTCATAAGCACAAGTTTCTCGTCTGACGAAGTATCTCAGCTAAGAAATGTTTCTTTATAAGCTTAAGATTGATCGAAAGTAGCTCAAATTTGATATGTTTTGAACTCATTTTGTTAAAGAATCACTTTAAGCAGCACAAATCATTTTCAATTCGCGATCAATATATTCACATTTTATAAAGCAGTCACGTACCTTCACTATGCTTAGCGACATTGATAACTTGTTGCGCAGAGTTTTTCCTTGCTTGTTGTTCTTCATTCACTCTAGTATATATTTATTTATAATGCATTCACTATAAGCTTAAGATCGATTGAACGAATGAATATAAAGCTGTTACACATTTAGCGGATGCGATTGGCGGGTTAAAAGCCAAACAACACAACATTTACAAGCATCTTGTGCATTGCATCTATACTATACAAGAGAACCATGATTTGTATCAATACTTGTTGGCTTAGCTCTTGATATCAGATCCAGCCTTGATTTTGTTTATTGTGTTTTATGTCAAGTAGTTATTCTATTAATCAACAATGTCAAAGTTCAATGCAAAGAAAGAGTGAAAAAGACAAATCTTGTTCGAGACAAAGAGACAAAAAGTAAAGCAGTAATGAGCTCAGCGGTGTCAATCAATACAAGAACTCTTGAAAAATAAAAGATAAAGAGCAAGCAAAAAACAAAGTGGTAGCCATGATGCGCAAAGTCAATATTAAAAGCTGGCAAATGAAGATGTCTTTTTCATGGTCTAGTTTCATAGAAGCCATAAATGGAAAGGATGGTAAGACAAAAAAAAGTGACCGGAGTTTACAATCAAATTCAAGCGGGCGATCTTGTGGCGAAGCTTCTCTATGCAGCATTTGTGAATAATGTAACGAATGAAACTTTGTCAAGATGCGGTTCTTAATTAAATAAATTATGAGAGGGTTCGATGCAGAAAGAGTGAAAGAAACAATTTTTTGTGAAAGACATGGAATATAGGCTCCTCAAATGCAAGCGATTGCGAGGTTTAATGATCTTTACACTTTCATGTGCATCACAATGGTTCAAAGGCAAGGTGAAAGCGTGTTTGCGAAGCAACTAGGAACACATTTAAGGAAATAGAGTTTTGCATTGCTCATATGTGTGCCATATGTGAAGCATAGTCAACGTCGTAAACTATTCGATAAAATGTAAATATATCCGAGTGTCAAGTGTAAATAACTCACTGCTTAAAGCATTTTTTAACAATATTGTATGCACATGCTGTGCACAAGTTTTTGATAGAGAAAGCAAAGTATCTAAGGTGAAGAAATGTTTCTTTACAAGCTTAAGATTGACAGAATGTAGCTCAAATATGATATGTTTTCAGAACTCATTTTGTTAAAGAATCACTTTAAGCAGCAAATCATTTTCAGTTCGCGCTCGATATGCTTACATTTTATCAACTAGACAACGTACCTTCACTATGCTTCTACACGCGGTATACATAAGAAGCAGGGAATTCTTATACATGACATTCAAGAAATGTTATTTTTCCGCCTTTAAACCTGCCAATTGCATTTCCTCAAATGTGTTTCAGGTTGCTTGAGCAAATGCAGTTTGACCTTGTCTTCGAATTGTGGCAATGAAAATGACATCGTCAACTTGATGCGCACAGTTTTTCCTTGTTTGTTGTTGTTGATTCGCTTCAGTTTATATTTATTTATAGGGCATTCACTATAAGCCTAAGATCGATTGAACAAATGAATATAAAACTGTTACAACATTTTAGATACTTGTAAAAGTCTTTGTGACTGTGACAAATGTATTCATTCAGACATGGTTCAAAATTTTCATAAATATGCTAAAAGGTACATCTCTTTGCATATGTCTCTCTGACTAAAGACACTTCGTTACACTAGTATCCTACTTGTATTTAATTAAAAAATTGGGGCAGTTTATTTTTTGTCCAACCATGCTTTCCATTGAATATAAAACTGTTACAACATTTTAGATACTTGTAAAAGTCTTTGTGACTGTGACAAATGTATTCATTCAGACATGGTTCAAAAATTTCATAAATATGCTAGAAGGTACATCTCTTGGCATATGTCTCTGATGCTGACTAAAGACGCTTCGTTACATTAGTATCCTACTTGTATTTAATTATAAATCTGGGCAGTTTATTTTTTTGTCCAACCATGCTTTCCATTAATGGCTTTTTTGAAAATAGACCATGGACAAGGCATCTTCAGTATGCAGTTATAGTATCGATTTTGTCTATTCTGCTTTTGAGCACCTCCGCTACGCACACTGCAACATGTGCAGCACCATTCTTGCAGTAGACGGTGGCCACCATTTTGTTTTTGCCTCCTGTTTATCTTTCACTTGGAGTAGTTATTGTCTCCGAGCAAGATTTGTCTCTTTGACTGTTTCCTTGCGTCGAACTTTCACAGTGTTAATCACTACAATAACTATTCGAAGTAAAAGATAAACAGCAGGCAAAAACGAAGTTTTCTGTATTTCCATTTTGTTCAGAGGGCTTTCATTGAATCTATTGGTTCTGATGAAAAGATATTATCGATGTCATATGCTATTATGGATTTGTGTTTTGATGGAAAAACCATATATATATATATATATATATATATATATATATATATATATATATATATATATATATATATATATATATATATCTACTCTATCTACATACACAATTACTATCTATCTACATACACAATTCTTTCATTTTATACTTGTGGCTTTATTTTGCTAAAGTCGAGAACTCTTTTTGTCGATCCAAGATAAAGCGATGAACATTAATACTACTTTTGTCAGTATAGAATGGGAATCAAACGATTGAACCTAACACCTTGGTTTTCATTTATGCTCGAATATATGTTTTCCATTACAACTACTCCTCGATTTTGCCAACTCATTTTTATTTTGGGTTATAATCACATTGCTTTTGGTGGATTTATTGTTGTTCTGTATTTTAACAATGGAGCTCGACGAGAGATGCGTGGTAGGCAAGAGGCCTCATTATGACTGTCTTCTCTTCGGTGGGTATAAGAAAAATACAATCTTTGTTTTGGAAAACCAATACCCACTTTGAAGTGTGTTTTGTAGCCATTTTTCTAGACAATTTCTGATTTGGTTCGTGTTTTCTTTAAAGATCTTGATGATACATTATACCCATTAAGTTCACGACTCATTAAAGACGCACCAAGAATATTGGAGCTAATGTCGGGTTTTGAAAAATTCATTAGTAAAGCGCATTTTATGATATACGTTTTGTAATTTATTATTCCTCTTGAAGTTGTGATGATTTCTTGCTCTATTTTTTGGTTTGTTTTCAATGAAATGATGAAGTCTGAATTGTGCATATAATGATTATGCGGTTAAGAGACTTGGAGTTGACAGAACAAAGTCACGAGTTTTGTAGAGAACCGTACAAGAAATATGGAACAACCATGGTGGGACTGAGGGCTAGTATTCATTCCCTTTCTTTTAATGAAATTTAATAATGCACTGATTTTTATTGATGATAAGAATACGGAAATGTACCCTGAGTGTCATAGACGACCACAAAACTTGCTCTTATAAGCATTGGAACAACTTAAGTATGAAATCCCCAGCAAATTTTAGCACTGGGGAACTTGTCATAAGTGACAGGAGACACAGATTTGCATTATTATAGTTCTAGCGAATAGATTAACTCTGAACTCAAAATTTTCAGGAACTATTGTTTATCTTTTACTTGGAGTAGTTATTGTCTCCGAGCAAGATTTGTCTCTTTGACTGTTTCCTTGCATCGAACTTTCACAGTGTCAATCAATACAATAACTACTCGAAGTAAAAGATAAACAACAGGCAAAAACATGAAAACACAGAGCTTAAATCACCTTGCCATGAAAACTTACCTTGCTCTTCAGAGTCCTTCACCTCCTGGCGGGCAGATGAAAATGAGAAATTACACAGCGTCTAAGAAACAAACATGCGTTTCCCTCGAGCCACTCAAAACTGTCAAAAGTGACCTAATCTGTACATGACAGTCAATGCATTAATGTTTCATAACTGCTACGTTTTTTCACTCAACAGTGCACATAAAGCCAACGACCAATAAAATGTTGCCAGAATAAAAAAATCAAAAGCTAAAACTATAGTCCAGCCTCATTTAAATACACATGTCACAATACGATTGAAAACAATGCAAATGTTTAATTGGTAAAGTGAAGACAATATCCATACCTTCGACAAAATAATAAAATAAAATAACAAAAGCAAACATTTGACCGGCTCTTTTGACCTTGATCAAGGAAATATAAATTCTTGTTTGTCAATAGTTATCCTCCGTTATAACTTATTCTACCAAACATAGAAACATAGTCAAGCTTCAAAGCAAAAAGATAGGGCGAATCCTTGGACGGCCTCTTTAGGTAAATTAAAGTTAGAGTTGGAAAATCCCGCACGGAAGGTATCTCACATGAATTTCAATATTTAACAACCACGTATTTACTAAGAAAAATCGGAATCCAAGTATAATAATGTGCCTTGCCCAATGCCCATCTTAATTACAATAGTAATATGCCTTAATCCTTTCAATTACTATACTACTTAAAGATATTCGTCGCCTTTCCATTAGTTCAAACCAGAAAAAAGATTAACAACAAAGTACATGAGGAATGAGAGGAGCGGGTGCACGTATATTCTATTGTTCTGCTTTTCCAAATGTCTATATGGATTACATATTTTAATGGTGAAAGTCAATGCTCCTTTGGTAAAAGTCGTTGCAAGGGGCTTTGCTCTTTTTCCACACCAACTGCTTGCGGAAGTTAATGCGCACATTGCGGATAATTTTCCTTCCAAAATTTACGGTCATCAGTTGCTTTCGGTAAAATGTCAGTTCGTTGTGACTCACTGCGTCAATGTTTTTGTTTTTACACCTCCGACTCCATCTTATTCTTTCCCCCTCACCTCTCTATTTAACACGCCCATTTCACTTGGATTTTCATTGCAATTTCCTCTTCCTCCCCAATTTCTAGGTGTTCTCTTTTGAGACCCTTGATTTCAGTTTGCTGTGTGTTACTCTCTAACATCTATTGTGGGTAAGATTGAGATCAACTCAATCTTTCTGTCTCTGCAATTCATTCTTTCTAATGAAAATAGTGCTTATGTATAATGAGCAGAGTTTTATGTTTACTGCAGGATCAATGGCGTTTGCACAACTCTTTATGCTGGCTTTTCTCTCAATACTCAGATTTGAATACGTGTATGGATGGACGAGCGCTCATGCCACATTCTATGGGGCTGGTGATGCATCCGGCACCATGGGTAAGTCCTTAATTGTTTGAATCCTTTAATCCTCCATGAAATCATGGCATTTAAATCTTCTCTCCGCAAAGGTTGCCATAATATAATAGCGGAAATTTGTGTTGTATGATGCAGGCGGGGCTTGTGGTTATGGAAATCTGTACAGTCAAGGATATGGCACTAACACTGCAGCCCTGAGCACTGCCCTGTTTAACAATGGACTAAGTTGTGGATCATGCTATGCAATTAAGTGCAACGACGATCCACAGTGGTGCCTTCCCAATACAATCGTGGTCACTGCCACTAATTTCTGCCCACCAAACAACGCACTTCCCAACAACGCAGGGGGTGGTGTAATCCTCCATTAGAGCACTTTGATCTGTCGGAACCTGTTTACGAGCACATTGCAAAGTACAGGGCGGGCATTGTCCCTGTTATGTACCAAAGGTTTGTCCCTCAATTCCTCTAAATCTCTGTCACCGAGTTACCCTTCACTTTGGTGGATTATGGAAATTTATGTAACTTTTCTCTTTTGTTGTTGTTGCAGAGTGCCCTGCCACAGAAGGAGGAATCCGATTCACCATTAATGGTCACTCATACTTCAACCTGGTTCTAATCACCAACGTTGGAGGAGCAGGGGACGTCCACGCAGTTTCCATCAAGGGATCTAAAACTGGATGGCAGCCAATGTCAAGAAATTGGGGCCAAAATTGGCAGAGCAACAGCTACTTGAATGGGCAGAGTCTGTCGTTCCAAGTGACCACCAGCGATGGGAAAACAGTAACCGCGTACAATGTGGCTCCCAGCGGCTGGCAATTTGGCCAGACTTTTAGCGGTGCTCAGATACACTGACATAACCCAAATTACTGTAATTCCACATGAGCAAGTGGGTCCGTTGCACACAAATATAAGACAGAATCTTCTAGCCTCTTGCTGTGACCGCTTAAAGCTGAAAGTCAGGAGCAGAAGCTTCAAAGTGACCGATTTCAATTTTTTGGGAAGAGATTGATGTGCATTTTATAACTTACGGACTTAAGTCGGTAAGAGTGTGGAAAATGGCACCCTAATTTGTTAAATATGAAATGTGACATTTTTAATACTGTGAATTCGTTATTAATTTTTAAATGCACATGCAGCAAGTGGGTCCGATTATTAATTTTATATCTTTATTAAATGTTTATTTGGTTTGTGAACATTGTCATTATGTTTTCCGATATGATTAAAAAATTATTCCGGGCGAGGCAGCGGTCTGAGAAGGCGCTTTTGCTTCTATATGTAGGGAAAAGACCCCATGCACTGTAACTTCGAGTAGTTCTTAGAGTCATGTGGATTCTGATTTAGCCTCTAAAATACCATAAACAGATAGATATCGAATTTCTAAACATAAATATGCATTTTATAATTGACATCTAATATAATGTGTGGAAAATGTAATTTACAAATTGTAAAAAATGTGACATTTTTAACTGCTGACCTATTATTGTTAATTTTTAAAGGCACTTATTATTAATTTTATACTTATTAAATGTTTAATGTTTGTGATTAATAGCATGTATAACCGAGTCACTTGAGAAGCACTCCATGATATGTTTCGGGAAGTAGTGTATGTGCATTGATTTTTCCGTCCGCACTATGCATTGAACAACCAACAATGAAATAACCAACCAATGTTGTAGGTGTGAGATTATATCCTCGGATCTGCGATGTGCATCGGCTACAATACGAGATCTGGAGTTTGCATTAATTTTTGTGCATGCATCAACATAAAACCAAAATTTCATCCATTATTTATTATCATCGAACAGCGCAGGCTTTTGGCATTTTCTCTTAAACCCTCTCAAAGCATGTGGAAGTGTTTAAAAAAAATTCTTGCATGAACATTTCCATGCCTCATGTAAATCATCTACAGTTTTGTATATTGACCCCATAAAAAGAAATGAGCTAAGTTTGGCATGTCTTCAACATGCTTCTTCTTCTTCCCCAAGAAAAATCATGCTTGACAAGAAGAGCTTTTTTAATGAAATGTTCCTCATGGTGAGAATTGCAATTTTAATTAAAGAATGAATATAATAAATCTTTGTTCACCATATTCTCCCAAGAATTTGTTTATTTGAATTCCTCCATGTTAGACCATGGACCGCAAAGGCAAGTTAAAAAATTGGTGGGTATTTTTGATGAAGATGTTGTTCGATTGAGAAAAATCATATTATTTAGTAAGAGAGGTAAAGAATATATAAAATGGGATGAGAATGCTTAGGTTTTTTTAACCGAAAGGGGCAAAATGAAAGATTAAAATGTTGGGGAAGAATCTTTTAATGGTAGAGAATGTTCTTTGAAAACTTCGACCATGACTTATTCTTGTTTTTTTGCTTTGTAGTTTTGGTTTGTAATAGCGCTTATTTTCATTTGGACCTCTAATAAGCGGCTTCTTTTCATTTGCTTTACTTTTTACACGGTTCTTCCCCACCATTAGGAGAAGATATGACTATGGAGTTGTGATATTCCTTCTCACATTCAATCGATACGAGATCTGGGGTATCGAATGGACAACATATTCGAATGGAGACGTTTTCATGCTGAGATTGGGTTGCAGAGCTTTGGTGGTGGTGGCGTCTCCTGTTCTCTGTTGTTCCCTATCGAACCCTGAAAACCCGGATTATTTCACCATTCTAAATGTTGTTTCGTGCCTGATTTGGAGTCAAGGGTTCGAATCTTACCCAGACGGGCATGGCCATACACTCCAAGCAATCTCGGTGCGTTCAAACCCTTGTTTTTCTCTACCTAATAATGAATGCATTCAGACAACATTTGACTAGAATTAGCGCACAGAGGAATCGGGGAAGACAAAGACCAACAGTCAACCTTCTGCTTTCACGCAAATTTTACTCCTTTTGTTATCTGCATTAGACAAAATCTGTTTAACAAAGTTAGAGTTGTATGTCTGGGCATTGTCAATGGTGGCAGCATCACTTCCAGCAGAAGGCGTTCCAGTCTCGGTGATAATGAGTGGAATATCTGTATGGCCTAGGCCTTCCATAGCCGAAATAAGAGAATCCACCATTGCATCAAAGAGACTGTGATAGGTGAGGCTCCCATCTACTACAGGGGGTGCATTGGCTCTGAACAAAGCATAGTGTAGAGAAATTTCATTAGTGTTTCCAATGTTAGCCAATGACTTTTTGTTTTTTAGGTTAGCATAAGACTATAGATCTGTTCTAGATTTCATAGTTGGTAGGTTTCAAAGCTTTTCTTATTTTTTCTTAATGAATTTCATTCTATATTTGGCATTGATTTTTCGATGAGAATATTTGCATTAACCTTGTGGATAACCAGGCATGGATAGAGGAGATGGCTGCACAGATTTCATCACCAATAATCAAATTAGAGACCTTGAGCAGTTGGACTTTTTAGACCGTGAAGTGCCAAACAGTTCACTCCTACCCTGATATCTGGTAAGCTTGTTTAGATTCTTTTCCATACTCCAGTTCATTGGTTTTAAAAAAATGGGTGCCATAATTTTGCTTTTGAAAGTCTCGATCTGTGGTCAAGGATTTTCTAAGCAATAAGCATGCCTTCAAAGCTAAGAATAGTCTATTTTTTCTTTCACAGTCTTAGATCTGTGTTCCTTTTTTATATGCACATGTATTAGGACATTCATTTTGTTGTTCATTAAAATTTCTGATTTACTTTCATCAAAGCTGAGATTAATCCTTTATTGTCACAAACTTAGAATCTATATTATGTACCGGATGATGTTTGATCACAGGTTCGAGTCTCACGAGGATCCAGTTGTTTGTCCAGGTGACTGCTTTTAATGAGGAAAAATATAGCAATGACAGTGACCAGCTCAAAAGGAAGAGTTGTGCAAATTCTTTGAAGAAAACGCAATATGCAAAATTGTGTTTTTTAACACATTTATATTTTGGGAAATTCAATACTTCTTCTTTAAACTGCATTTCTAACAAAAAAATTTAATCTCTTGACATTAATTTGTTTGCAGGAATTTTGTGAGTTGCTGGATTCAAACATATGCAGGTAAGGTTGAGTGTGACCTTACTAAGGCAATGATCTATTTAAAAGAATATAGATTGAATGACATGTTGATATTCTCTACAATTGTTAGAGTGAATGGAATAAATTTGAGTCCCATGACATACCATTACAGTATATTGTTTTCCATTTCAAAATTTTCGATATATTCTTCCAGAAAAATTACAGCAAAGAAAACTTCTTGAAGTTTTACATATATAACATTTATAGATACTGAGTAAAGCCTGCTGCTAAGGCATTCGATCATATTTTTTACAAAAAAATTGTTTAAGGCCTGAGGACTTGGGTATATTATGAATTTTACATATTCCAACTACCATTGGGGAATGTTGTTACAAGTTCGACAAAATTTGCTAATGCTTACTAAAAAGGCAATGTAAAACAAAATTTGTACAACTTTTCACTTAATAGTTTGGCCAAAATCCTGGGAATGGTGGAGGTTGCACTTCCTCTTGACTCTTTGATGTGGTAGCATTCACAGATTGAACTGCAGTAGGTAGCATGGTAGGAGGTGTACCTTGAACATTTGCATTAGCTTCTGAAAGTTGGCCAATCTGATCAAGCAACGCTTGATCTAAAATTCCAGAATTTGTAACATTGCTTGTAGGAGAAGATGGGCAGCTAGATTGGTTATTAAAAATGGAAGAAAAAGCAGGCATGAATGTGTTATACATGCTTAACAAAATTTGATGTTGATCAGGTAGGGGATTTGAAGGACTACTCAATCGCCTATTTTTTCTGTCAGACTCCTTTTGTCGTTGTTGCCATTCCTTCATCCTTTTATCATGTTCTTTGGAGAGTTTGGCCTGCTCCTTTTTCAACTCATTCTCCTTTTTTCATTGTAACTGGGCCTCTTCCTTTTTCTGCCTTTTCAATTCTCTTTCAATTTTAAGTTGCCCCTTCTTTTCTTTTTCTATTAACCTTTGCACTTTCCTTTCATCTGCTGTTCCCTTTTCTTTGCCTTCAAATCTTCAATTTCTCTTTTTCTTGTCTCTTGTTCTTGAAGTAAATGCAAGTAGTCATCAGAGGTAAGTATTTGAGATTGCCTTCCAATTCTGATTGCATCATCATTTATCCGTACATGGGTGTGAACCTTCTCAATTGGCAGTTTTAAGAATCTGCTTACTGGTTTATATGCTTGGTTGTTCTCATCTTGGGTGCAGTTCACCTCTTGGTTCTCTTGAGTGGCTAAAAAGTCATCATCTTCAAAATTTTCTTTATCTAAACCATGTGTATCGAATTCGTGGCATCTATTTGGTTTGCATCATGATCTTCCCACGCCAATGTGTCAGCATAATAGTGCACCACCTCGCTTGGAAGAGATGAGGGAGGAGATGGCATAGAAACTGAAACTTCCTCATTGTTGAAATCAATTTGCATGCCCAGGTTAGCAGCCCCTTCTTTAATCCATTGAGGTGCACTGAATTGTGTTGGTAAACTCAAGTTATCATCAATATCTATAGCTTCTTGTGTTTGGCTCACATGAGTTGTTGAACTAAGGTGATCATCTTCTTCATTAAGTGTTTGGGGTGATGAAAATCTAGGCATGCCAAAACACGTAGACTCAACATGTTCTTCCCTTATTTTTTGGTATTCCTCATTACCTACCACATTTTTTGCAAGTTCTTGTAAACAACATTGCACATCTGCTTCTTCCACTCCCGCCATCCTCAATATGTTTTCAACAGCTGCCACCTCATCTTCTTCAACATCAAAGGCCTCACTTGGCCTCATATCATTGGAAAGGGCATTCTCATTAAGTGGCCATATACCTGTCCTTTGAAAACTGCCTTGATATTTTCAGGTGTAAGTGCAAGCTGGAAAGCTTGACTACCAAGTTTTGCCAATTCTGTCCTCCTTATTTCAAGACCTGGGTTCCTTGCCATCCATTTAGACCTCACTGTTTTAAAGTAGTTCTTGAATGGAGAGAACACACTAACATCTAATGGCTGAAGCTTATGGCTGGTATGAGCTGGTAGGGTCACAAGGTCAATGCCTAAATTTCTAGCCTCTTGGATTGTGCCTAAAGCTACATGGCTTCCATGACCATCAAATATGAGAAGATGCCTATTTTTTGGTGAAACTCCACCTAGAACTGATCTTGCAAAATGATGTAACCAATTCATAAACAACTCTTTTGTCATCCAAGCATGTGGTTGGGCTGCCATGCATGCTCCAGGTTCACATCCAGCTATGTAGTTCTTCAGTTGTCTCTTTGCTTTGAAAAGATAAAATCCAGGAATGCTTTGTCCTGCTGCATTAATACAACATAAGATGGTAATCCATTCCCTACTTTTTGACATAATGTGTGGAACACTTCTGCATCCCAACTTAGCAATGACACGCATGCCACAATTTCTACCTGCTTGAACACCAGTTTCATCACAGTTCCAAATTTTGTTTGGCCCATATTGATTTGCAGCATACATTTTTTGTAAGTTATCATAAAAAGCAGCAACAATTCTTGGCCTTAACATGACTGCTCTATCTCGGTCAAGGCCTTCTGCAGTTCTTATTGTCAAGTCAGGATGACGTCTTCGGAATCCATACCACCATGACTTTCCTGGCAGGCCATCTTTGAATGGATTTGGTCTGCATTGGCACATGTGCGCTACATAGGCCTTTAGGTGAATGACTTCAAGACCATGGCCAAGTTCTGCCATATCTTTGCACCAGGTAACAATTTCTTTCTCTTCCTCATCTGTCAAAATAGTTGGAGGTCCCTTCTTCTTAGTGGTTCTTTTTCCATACAACCAATCAGTCACATTTGTACAAGGGATTCCCCACTTAGTTGCTTTGCTTTTGCGTGGACATTCCATTTTCCTCTACATCCCTTAAGGCATTTTTCATGTCAGCTTCTGTCCATTGCCCTCTTATGTATACTTTCTTTGTTGTAGCAGTACTTCCAATTACTTCCACAGTTTGATTAGTAATGTTGAATTCAGGATCTTGGCGTACTGTGATATTCTCATCAAAAGAAAATTCCTTACCTCTCGATGGATGCCTCATTTTATTGGAAGATGTTCTTTTCTTACGTATCTTAGTTGCATTAATGAAGGAAAAATTTTGTGCTTTGGCTCTTGACTGATTCTTCCTTTGATTGGTTGTGGTGGATTTTTGAGGTTGTTTCGCAAACGATGTTATCCTCATCAGATGAAATATTTGTAAACTGCACTCCCCTCTGCAAGTTGCTTCTTGTCTTTCTAACTGGTCTTTTGGCGAAATTTGTTTTGCACGTGCCATTATGAAATGCAAGAAACTCTGTTTTTTCAATTAAACCTCTGTCAGCATATTTGGTTACATTATTTAAATACATGTATATTTTTAACAAAACTTACAGTAATCTTTTAATAAAACTGCTGTGATTTTTTTCTTTCCAAGAATCTACAGGTTATCATTAAAACTGCAGTTATGAATAATGATGACAGATGATTAATTGAAAAAACATAGGATTTGTTGTAAATTTACAGAGTTTATCATTAAAATAGTTATGAATAATGATGAACTGCTCATTTGGAGATAGAATATAAACACTGGATTTCTAGCAATAAAACAATTTATTGTTGATCATAAATCAAATCCAGTGTTGCTTATAAACTATCTAAATAAGCCATTATTATTCATACCAATTTTAATGGTAAACTTTCTATTTTGAGATACAATTTCTTTTACCAAAAAATATATGAAATAAACTTTTCTATAACATTGAAACAACATGAAAGAGATTTCACCTGGCTAGTCAGCGCGTTTGCACTGACAGCCTTTGCACAGCAAGAAAATGTAAACTTTGCACAAGTGACCTTTGCACAACAAGAAAATGTAAACTTTATGGCAGCCTTTTTGACAGAAGAAAATGCACAACTATATTCAAAGCACAATGTGAAAATGCTATATTCAAACTTTTTTTGAATAGGAAAGAAGTATATGACCCAGCTCTACTATTTATAGATTTTACTCAAAAAGTTGGATCCATGTTTGATCTGTGTGCTTGATTTCTATTGGCTGAGAGAGTTTGATATGGATTGGTAATTTAAATGAATCAATTTCTTTGTTATATTTGAAACTTTGGTTGATCCGTGCACTCAAATTCTATTGGGGGAGAGAGTTAGGTGGAGATGGAGTGGGAAATACATTAGTTTGATTGTACAATTTTTAATTATATTTTTGAAATCTTGTTCAATCCTTCATTAATTGTGATTTTTTCTTGTAAATAGTGAGTCTTACAACACTTTTCTTGTTTGCAGGTGCTTGCATTTAATGTAGAGGATGACATTGGAGGTTGAGAGATTTTGGATGAATAGAATTTAGATAGGGCAGATGTATGTACATAAAAATATAATATGATGTAAGCAAGTGGATTTAAGATTGAAATAAAATATATTTATTATTGTAAAAATAATTTTTTAACATTGTATATGTTGGAGCCTTAAAAAACTTAAATGGCACCAATAGTTGATTATGAAATAACCTCTTTATATTAACATGTAGTGTATTAACTTACAAATGTGCACTTTATTCAGTGAGAATGACATGTATTTACACTTAAATATTGAAATAATAATAACTAACAAAGTTCACAATAACTAAAGAAAATATGGACATATTTATGTCATTTTTCATTTAATTTTTGAGGAAATAAGTTTCTACCAATAGTTTAAAAATCTGCTAAAATACTCTCAATTATTGGACCCTGCACAGTTATGTGGTCCTTTCCCCTATGTTGTTGGGGTTCCACTTAATTTTTAATTATAAATTTGTAAACTAGCAATCGCATGTGATGGGAATGTCAAAGGGGATGCGTCGAAGGAATTAAAATTGAGAGAGATAAATATTGGAGGAGGAAGAGGGGTGATGAAGGAGATTGAGGTGTTAATTTGTTAGCTTGGACAGTTGTTCGTCCATTTGCTAAGATTAGATAATAGTTATCTTATTGTTGAGAATGTATTTAATTATTTTCTAATTTTTGATTTCCTTTAGTGACACCTTGCAACCTATTTGTTATGGTTGTTAAGTTGTTATGTATCTCAGCCGTCGATTGAGAATCGATCTCGGCCGTTGGTTTACCAATGAGAGTAGTATAAAAGGAGGTCATTGGGCATTTGGAATATACAAGTTTTTGAGAAGCATTTGCAGTGCTAGCAAATGTGTTTGTAAGTTTGCAGTGATAGCAAACAATCTTGCAGTGTTAGCAAGGGCGCAGTGATAGCGTTGGGGATAGCAGTGGGGAATATCAGCGGGAGAAGTTGGGAGATTGTCGGAGTTCTGCCAGTAAGAGGCAAGGAATCTTTGTATCTCTTAATTTGCTGAAGTTAATATAATTTCTCATCTATAGAACTAGTTTTCCCTTAGGGGTTTTTCCAGGGACAATTTATCCGAAAATATTGTGTTCTTTGTGCTACGCATTTCTTTCCATATTTTTTATTAGTGAAGTTGCAGTTGTGTTATTTTTCGATATTAGTTGTGAATTAGTTTTCAGCAGTTAAATAATCTTTTCAGATAGGAGATTAATAATCAGTGACTGCAATAGAATTTTGTAATGAAATTACTTATATAATTGAGATCATGAGCGTAAATATAACACCAAATAACACAATATTCCAGAATAATGATCTCAATATGCAATTAGAATAGCTTCGCCACTTCGAGGGGGCAACCTCCAAACTATACAATAATACTCAAATGCTCCAATAATGATGAATTACTACCTACAATCCCCTATATATACTATTCATATGTTATGGCCATCACCAAGGCCAACCTACTAAGCATGAGAAAGTATAAATGATATAATAAAATGATATGGTAAGCCACAAGTCGGCTACTCATATCCTAATACAAGCAATAGGTTAAGGGCATAACATGCCCTTCCCTTCAAAGAAACATTGTCCCCAATGTTGAGAAGCTCTGGGTGCTACTTTGATGGGAATGTCATATCTTCCCATGTTGCATCTTCATTGTCCATATTCTTCCACTTGATCAGGTACTCAGTAATAACCCGTGTCCTCAATCTTTTAGTGCGTGTTTGAAGGATGCATTCAGGTTCCAAGATGACCCTCCCCTCCTCATCGAGCTTAGGTAACACTATTTGGGCTGATACTCTCTGTCCAATTACTTTCTTCAGGAAAGAAACATGAAAGACTAGATGTATTCTGGTGGATTGTGGAAGTTCTAATTTGTATGCTATAGTACCAATCTTCTGCAATACTTGATAGGGGCCATAATACTTTGGTGAAAGTTTGTTATCCTTTTGTTGTTGTTTCAAAGACATTTGCTTATATGGTTGTAACCGCACAAAAACCCAATCATCGACTTCAAAATTCCTTTTCGTGTAATGTTGATCAGACTTGTTGCTTCATGCAGTTTTGTGCCATGACCAAGTTCTCCTTGAGACTAGAGAGGACCTCTTGTTGATACTGAATGTGTTCTTCTACTGCTCTAACCCGTGGTTTTCCTCTCAATGATGATGTGATGGATGGTGGATGGTACCCATAGAGTGCCAAAAAAGGAGACATTTTAGATGAAGTATGGAAGGAAGTGTTATACCACCATTCTGCAAGTGGCAACCATTGGACCCATCTTGCTTGTTTATCTAACATAAAGCAACGAAGATATCCCTCCAAACACTTATTTACAACTTTGTTTGCCCATCAGACTGGGGATGATAAGAAGAGCTACGAGCTAACTGAGTACCCAAACATGAGAATAAATCAGTCCAAAAATTACTAGTAAATATAGGGTCTCAATCACTTACTATAATCTTCAATGTTCCACGAAGCTTCGCACCGTGTCCATAAAAGTTGTTCTTCTGTGCTTGTAGCAAATGGGTGTGCCAAGGCTAAAAATGAGCATATTTGGTGAGTCTATCCACCACAACCGGATGAAATTTTTCCTTGATTTAGGCAATCATGTGATAAAGTCCATGGAAGCCTCTTCCCACCGCCGGCTAGGAATAGATAGAGGTTGTAGAAGACCTAGGGATCGAAGCTGTTTCACCCTTATTTTGCTAACAAACCATGCATTACGCCACAAATTTTGGACATCCCCTTTGAACCCTTCCTAGAAGAAATCTTGTTTGACTCGATGAAAAGTTTTCAAGAATCCAGTGCCCCCTACTAGAGAAGAGTGAAGCTCGGATAGAATCCTATTTTAAAGAGAGGAGTTCTTACATAGGTATAATATGTCTTTATACCATAAAGCATCCCCTTTCAATACAAATTTTTCGGACATGCTTGGATCATTCGGAGATGATGAATGAGGTTTTGTGTGGTTGGGTCATTTCTCCATTCGGACCTTGCCTCATCTATCCAATCTTCCTGTAATATGGATATGACACATAACAAGGCTGCAGTTGAGTCATCTTTCAGCGATAGAGCATCCACAACTGACTACATTCTCCTTCCCTTTCTTATAGATAATCTCAAAATCATATCTCAACATCTTGGAGACCCATTTTTGTTGTTCTTGGATGATAAATGCTGCTCAAGAAGTATTTCAAACTATCATGATCTGTCTTCACTTTAAAGTGCCTTCCTATGAGATATGGTCTCCATTGCTTTCTTTGCATGTGAAGTATGGCTAACATTTCCTTCTCATAAGTCAGCTTGGAAAGATTCTTACCTTTGAATTGATGACTCAAAAGGCAATAGGACGACCTTCTTGCATGAGAAGCGCCCCCATACCCACCCCCGATGCATCATATTCAAAAATGAATGTTTTGGAAAAATATGGAGTAGCCAAGACTAGAGTGGTGCACATGGCTTCCTTTAGTTTCTTGAATGCTTTGGTTGCATCCTCACTCCAATGGAAGGAATCCTTCTTTAATAAAGTTGTGAGAGGTGCAGCTATGCTTCCATAATGCCTTAAAATCTTTGGTAATAACTGTAAGCCCCAAAATCCTCGTAGATTCTTTAGGGTTTTTGGAACCTTCCACTCCATCATGGCTTTGATCTTATTAGGATCCACTTTAACCCCTTCATGAGAGACAATGTGACCCAAATAATCAACCTCCTTGAGTCCAAAAGAACACTTAGAGGGATTTGCATAAAGTTGATGTTGCTCAAGGGTTTCCAAAACATTATTTACATGATGCAAATGTTCCTCCCATGTTTTGCTATAAATTAATATATCATCGAAAAACACTAAGACAAACTTCCCATGAGAATGAGTTAAAAATAGAATTCATGAAACTTTGAAATGTAGAAGGTGCATTTGTGAGTCCAAAAGGCATGACTAGGAATTCATAATGGCCTTCATGTGTCCGAAAGAAGCGGTTTTATGAACATCCTCATCCTTGATTCTGATTTGGTGGTATCCCGACGGAGATCAAGCTTTATAAAATAAACAAATGACACCATGCTGACTCATCAAGCAAATAATCAATAATAGGAATAGGAAACTTATCTTTGATTGTGTACTTATTAAGTTCCCTATAATCGAGAACACATGTGCCACATGTCGTCTTTCTTCCATACCATCACTCTTTGGAGAATAATAAACACTCTGACTATGGCACATGATTCCTGCTTCCAACATCTCTTGTACAATCTTCTCGATTTCACTCTTTTACACATATGGGTACCTATAAGGTCTGATGTTAGGCGGTTGACTTCCTGTTAATAACTGAATAACATGATCATGATCTCTCTTTGGAGGTAAGCCCTTTGGTATATTTTCAAATACAACTGAGTGTGCATCTAACACTGCTTGCATATCTGATGGTATAATGTCCTTAGAATGATGAGCCTCCAATGAAAAGAGTTGTGCCACAAATCCCTCTGCACCCTTTTTTAGCATTTTGTGCATCTGATGAGAACTTTTTATTTGTGGAGACTTTGCTCTTAAGCCTCTTAGCTCAAAATTTCTTCCTTCAGAGTGAAATCACATGAACAAGTCTTGGAAGTTCATCTCAATGGTTCCCAAAGTGGTAAGCCATTGAACCCCTAACACAATGTCTGCTCCTCCCATAGAAATGGAATACATGGGACTATTTAGTATGTAATCTCCCATGGAAAGCTTAATGCTATGGCATTTTCCAGAACAAGTAACAATACCTCCATCAGCAATCATTACTTGAAATTCAGGAGTTGGATAAATGAAATAGTTTAGGCGCACTGACTAACTTATGATTGATAAAGTTGTGAGTACTTCCTGAATCAATCAACACTGTGACCCTCTATTTTTTAGGAATCTAACCACCTTTAGGGTTTGGGGGGTGCTAATACCTGAAATTACATGGCATGAGATCATTGGTTGAGGATCTCCTAACTCCCCCTCTGGCTCAACCAAGACCTCTGACTCTGCATCTTCTTTATTCTCTTCATCTTCACCGGGCCCGACAATGTAGAACAACTTATTTTCAGCACATTTATGTCCAAGTCCAAATTTACTTGTCACGGTTAAAACATAATCTTTTTTCTCTTTTTTCTTCAATTTGTTGAGGTGTCAATCTAACTGGTCGAGGGAGTGCTAGGGCCAAGGTGTTGGGATCTCTAGTAAAAGTGAAATGTTGTCTCCTACTTGAAAAAGTTTCTCCTCTGCCCTTCTTGCCATAATCATCGAATCAGAAACCTTATGAGGATTAAACGTACACACCTCATGCTCAATGTGATCCTTAAGACCCCCAAGAAATAGGTCATTCAGATTCTCTTCAATAATATTTTCCACCCGTAGAGAAAGGTTTTGGAAGTGATGAATGTAATCCTTAATAGATCATGTTTGCCTCAACTTTGCTAATTGGCTGAAGTAATTATCTGACACACTAGAACTGTAGTGTAATTACAACTCTTGATGAAGACTTGCCCATGTAACATTAAGACCACTCTTCTGCCTTTGAGCATATAACCATCGATACCATATGAATTGGTCAGGTTCGAGATACAAAGATGCCATGGTCACCTTTTGTCCTGATGGAATCTGATGTAGTTCAAAGAAATTCTCCATTTGGTTGATCCAATTGAGTGGATCCTTTCCATCAAACTTGCGCATCTCCACTTTTGGAAACATAGTACGGGCCTGTAGAGTGCTCATATTTGGATTGTGCACACTCGAAGATCCACTCTGGCTCATGTGTCTATTATGTTGACCTGAGGATCCACCTTGATTGACATAAGTATGATTACCCATCATATGCATACTGAATTTTTGCATGAAATCCTCCAATCTATGTCCAATCCTATCCACATCTTCTTTCTTTGGCCACCCTAGATTTGAGGTCTCTCAGGTTAAACTCAAGTTGGCTTACTTTATGGTCTGTCGAAGTAAACCCTAACCCTGAGGAATCTATAGTTATATCTTCTGTATCCAAATCCTCAACTACTTTCTCATCCTTTTCTAGTGTTTTACCCAGAGTGATGGGATTCTTTTTCCCCTTATGGAAGGCCACGTCGTGATGCCCCAAAATAGTAGGATGTAGGGATCACGGTCAAATTTTAGGGATTTTGGATTTCGATAAGAATTCGGGAAAATATAAACAAACTTAAAGAACAAACCACAAATAAATTTTGTTTTTCTTTGAAAATTAAACGAATTTGAAAAAATTCCAAAATTTGCACCCTAGGGAGTGATTTTATGAAAAACCCTAAATTTGTAATAACTTTTGTAAAATAAATCAAAAAATTCTGAAATTTTTAGGGAACCTTACTTGAAATGTTTCACAACTTTGGTAAAAATATCTCCCACCAATTCTCTTTTTTTTTCACAATAGAAACAAAAATTAGGGTTTTTGCCCTAATTTTGGCCCGAGATCGTAGCTATGATACCACTTGAGTGAAATTCCTTGTATAATTCAGATCATGAGCAGAAATATAACACCAAATAACACAATATTCTAGAATAATTATCTCAATATGCAATTAAAATAGCTTTGCCACTTGAGGGTAACCTCTAAACCATACAATAATACTCAAATGCTCAATGATGATGAATTACTACCTACAATCCCCTATATATACTATTCATATGTTATGGCCATCACCAAGGCCGACTGTTAAGCATGAGAAGGTATAAATGATATAATAAAATGATATGGTAAGCCACAAGTCGGCTACTCATATCCTAATACAAGCAATAGGTTAAGGGCGTAGCAATCAAACACATGTAAATCTTAGAAAATATTATTGTTGTTTGAGAAGGGATGGAATGGGCTCAAATTTCTAACCAAAAAGATTTATTTATCAAAATTGACTATGCTAAAGCTTATGATCGAATTGAATGGTCTTTCATTTTGGCTATGCTTCAAGCTCTTAGATTTGGGCCAAGGTTTGTTCATACTGTGTAGATGCTCTTTAACAATGTTGGGGCTTGCATCACCATCAATGGGGCTCAATCCTCCAAGTTTGGTTTGTTTAGATCCATCACACAAGGGTGTCCTTTAGCCCCCTCACTTTATGTACTGTTGGCAACTAAAGGGTTTAGTTATCTACTAGCCCATAGTGCCTCCCAAGGCTTGATTAAAGGGATCTCACTACCCGCCTTGGATCAATAACTCATCAATGGCCATTTCGCAAATGATTCTTTTCTCACACTCCTAGAGGAGGAATAATATGTTTAAAATGCTTTGGACTATCTTAATACTTTTTGTTTGTATTCGAATCTTCCATTTAGTGGGAGAAAACCTAGTTCTTTTGGTAGTCCTAGTCTCATATTCCTCCTTAGTTGGAAGGCATGCAATGGAGTTGGATTGAGATAGTTCCATTTAAGTTTCTTGGCATCCCTTTTTCCTTTCAAGCACCTATGTGCATGTAAAATAAGTTATGGCCTTATGTGGTTCAAAGGGTTGAGTGTAAGATATCCTTTTGGATTACCAAGCCTCTCTCTTTGGCAGACAAGTTTCAAATTTGCTCTAAGGTGTTAGCTGTTACTAATGTTTATTATTCTTCTTGTTGGGCCCAGTCTAATGTTGCCTTTACCAAACTTGAGAAGCTACTGCAGGACTTTTTGTGGGCTAACTCTAAGGGGAATAAAGGATTCCATGAGTTTCTTGGGATATTTATTTTCGACCAAAGAAGTTGGGGTCTTGGTTTTCTTGACATAAAATTCCAAGGACGCTTTCCTTGTTTCAAGTGGCTAATTTGTAGCCTTGAAGATAATGAGGCTTGGAAAATTTTGCTCCGACATTGCATTTTTCAGCATCTCCTTTGAGAAGACAAGCTTGGAAAGGTCTCAATTTCCAATCCCTTGTTCTTTTCATTGTCTCAATTAAAATTGGAGGCACCTTTATCAACTAAAGCATTTGGAAATCCTAGGAATTACTTAAGCCATACCTTGTTTGAAAGGGAGATGGTTTCATATCTAGTCTGTCTATTAACTCCCACTCTCTATGGTGGTCTTCTATTCTTAGTTTTCATGATGATCCTTTGGCGTTGGCTCCTTGGGCTAAAGCTATTCAATTTTTTAGGAAATGGATCAAGGTGGTGGGTGATTCATTTTGCAGACACTCCAGATCATATCTCTCTTGGGTGCATTAGCTCACCGAATTTAAGCTTCAACATCAAGATACAAAACTAATTACAAAAATCATTGCTTGCATGCTGTTGGTCGTCAAATAGGACTTTACGAAGAGCAACAGTCAGTGGACAAGAAGTCCCTCCTCTTTAATGGGAGAGGTTCCCTTATTCAGAAACGAACCTATTTACAAATATACAAAACATGATTTTCGGTTGAACTTGGATATTACGAAAGTGTTTTCTATAAAGATCATCAATTACAAAAGGACTGAGGAATGAGAGTACGAGGATGAGCAGAAAGGCAACACTCAGAATTATAGATAACAGAATAATTCTTTATGTATGCGAGGTTACAGTGAATTGAAACAAGATCATTTGCATCATATAAATAAGATGGAATTTAAAGACACAAAGTTCTGTAAATAACATCTGCTAGAACACAAAGTTTCTTAACATAACACAGAAAAATGATCTTCACAAAATGAAATGAAAGATGGGAATGAAAGAGATCAGATAGACAAAGAATGGAAAGCCCTTCTGTATTGATTTCTTTATGATCTATTTACACTTTCAGAAAATAAGCCAAGTTCTTCCTCCTTTCAAAATGGCGTGGAGAGGCCATTATATAGCTTACAAATCAGTTACTCTTTGTAACTACTTCTTTTAACTAAAGATTAGTTAAGGATTGCCAATCGCAATACCTCAACTAATTACAATGAATTCGAGAAAAAGAATTAGAAAAGAAGAGAAGAAAACGGAGAAGAAGACAGGTGGTTATGACTGGGAGGGACCCACTGACTTCAAAATTCGCTGCCTGAATCTCTTCAATGCCTCGGCTATGTCTCTGCCATGAGGGACTGACGTGTTGGCTGTAGACTGACCCCAAAATCGAGGCACTTCTCCATTTCCTTATCAAACTCGACATGAGTATGATAGTCTTTATTTGCTTCTTCAATGGCAGATTGAAGAGAGAAAATCTCCTTCATTTTCTCTTTGGAAATGGAGCTTTCCTTGAATAGATTATCTTTGACAAAAGCTCTGAATTGAGCTTTGATTTCTTTGCAGGAAAGAGGCACACCATAAGTTTCATCCTGAAGATGACAATGTATATCTTTGAAAGAAGATACAACCAGTGTCTTGAAAGCCTCACCCTTCTGCCAGCTATTCTTCAACTCTCCCAAAGCCTCCTCCAAGACTTTGATCTTCCACTCCACGCTGTAAACCCAGGACTTTGACAGATTATCCTTTGCATCATCAAAAACCTTATTTGCCAATAAAATGTTCTCATCTATCTGTCCCATGAGACGGAGGTCTACTATGCAACTGCTCTAGAGTTTGAGCTCTTTATCTATGATCCCGATAGTGGAGGAGAACTTCTATTGCAAATTGTTCACCTTTCCGTGGAGTTTGAAAGCTTCATCGATGAAGTTCAATCCTGCAACAAGCATATCTTCCACCATGGCCTCCATAGCTCTGCCATAGACAGAATACTTGTGCATGTCTTTGATACTCTGTACTTCATCTTGGCTCAAAATTACAGGTGGCGGAAGGGTAGTCAATGGGGTAGGGTCCAAAACTTTTTCCTTAGACAAAAGAGATTTGATAAAGCTAGTGAGAATCTGGGCTTGTTCCTCCAACTATTCAATAGTTTTCTGCCCTTTCTCTACCCTCCCAATGACTCTTGTGACCATTTCCTGGAGGTTGTGGATCTCACCTTCAGGAGTAGACTCTCCCATTGGAATCCTTGAGAGTTCTAAGTCAGATGCCTGCAAGTCCTGCTCTGATTTGTCTACTGTAGGCTTAGCAATCTCCAGGAATTGCTGACCTTGAGCATCAGACACTATCCTGGAGGTGATTCTGGCTTTCTTGGCACGAGAAGGAGTAGTGCCTAACAAGGCTGCGACAGCATCAAAATTTGGCCCTGAGCTCCGAGAGGAAGATTTCCTCTTCCTACTGTCAACAAAAGGTTGCACCCACGCAAAAGAGGAAGAGGAATCAGCAGGAGGGGCAAGAGGACCAAGAGACAGAGAGCTCATGATGCTCAAGGTTTGCACAGCTGTTGATTCAAGTTGAGATGTGAGTGGGGCGCTTGAGACAATTGCGGCAGAAGAATCAATAGCACTTGGAAGTTCAGTGCTCTGGACTTCCTTATCTTTATCCGTTGGATCTTCAGGAGCATTTGCAGGGGCTGGCATTTCACTCTCTTCACTTTCACTGAGAACAATGATGTTCTCTGGTCCCAAAGGCACTTCTACCTGCTTTCTTTGAGGATCTTTTTCAACAGGCTCCTTCTTAACCTCTTTGAATTTCTTCTGGTACACTTGAGTGGATGAAGAAGGGGTGGAAGCTGCAGGTCCTTGCGTTGATGAGGCAGGAGGGGTTTGCACAGGTGTGTCTGATATGGGGGTCGATGCTTCCCTCCTTGGTGTTGAAACATCCTTAGAGGAGGATTCTCCTGAGTGCCTTCTGAGCTCTCAAACTTTCCTGTCAAACCAGTCCTTAGTCCTGACTAAGACTGGAGCTAGGATCTCGGCCAGATCATCTTTCTCTTTCTTGTTCCAATCCAAGTCCTCCAAGGGAGTGTGCTTAACCACATTGTCATACTCATATGAGTATAGATCAGAGTTGTCATCCTGGAGTCCTTCAGGAACTTGGTACAAGTCGAGTTCTTGAATCAATTGCAGAGAGAACCTGCCATAGTGCCTCCTTCTAGCTTCAAAATCATCCGCACAATTCGCCCAATAGTCTTCTGTATCTACCCTATGATGATAGATTATCTTGATGTTCTTCTCAATGAACTTCTTCAAGTCGAAGCAAGTTCTTGGCTTAAAGAAATGAACAGTGATAGGAACCAGGGCTCTTTCTATGTTCTCAGGCGCCCGAGTGGCTGCATTTTTTACAAGTGTAATTTCCCAAAGAGATGGGAAAGTGCAAACCAGAAATCTTCTTGTCTCTGCAGGTTCTGTGTAATTTATCTAACTGCCTGCATACTTCTATCAAAGCCATCTTATCACTGTAGAACATGGGAAGCCTCAGAGGGGTGCTCTCATAGCCAGCAAGCCTGATATAAGAGAATTTTCTGAATTGGATAAAATAAGCACCGTAGTGCGATATCAGATTCATGGCTTCATCAGAAAACCTTCTAGCAGTGTCACCTTCAAGCAACCTGACCACGTACATGGTGAAAGCATCATTTACCCTTCTGAAATTGTGATTGCTGGTCTCTAGGGTGAACTGCGGGCAGTAGGCATATACAGGATCATCCTTGTGGGCATCAATGTAAGAAAAACCAAACCATTGCCTTGATGCCGCCAGAGTATACATCAAGTACGAAGTCATGTAGAACTTCTTCGTTTGCTGTACATTGGACAGCTGCTCCGCCAAGTTCATGCTGATGATTTCCGCCCAGTTGATATTTTGAGTTCCCTCGCACACCATGCTGATGAGCGGGCACATCCAGAAATGGAATTCGTTAGTAGAGGGTAAGCCCATAACCTGAGCCAGTAGGATTATAAAATATCGACAATTCTTCATTGAAATCAGCCCAGAAAAGAGTCTTGGATAGGCGAGATGCTCCCTTCTTAGGGTTCTTTAGCCAGGACTTCGCCACCCACGCCTTGTATTTGTCGCTGTCTTGATTGAATAGGGCCTGTGCTTGATCCCGGGAAACAACTATGGCATTATCCATTTCTGGAATCCTCAGTGCAGTGCTAATGGCGGCAGCATCCAGCTTGGTGATGAGTTCCCCGTGTACATTGGTTAATTCGCTTGAATCAGGGTCGAAGTGAGCTCCGCATGAAATCACCTGTGATCAAGACACCTGTCATCGAGATTGGGAAACCTCCGGTAAAGCCAAACCGCTGTCGTGAATCATCTGCGCCATTGGTGTAGGGTTTGCATCTGCCATCCTTGCCCAAAAATCGCTGAAATCAAGATGACGAGCTTCACTGTCCCCAATATTGGGAACGGCAGATTCTAGTGGCGAGATTTGTTCCTGTCCCTAAAATTTGATCTTCATATTGATAGTAATCCGGAGGACAGAGACACAAACTAGACTCGGGAAGGAATTACAGAGGGAAGGGATACACGCGCAGGAAATTATATTGCAAGGGTTCGAGCAAAGGATAGCATGGAAGCAGTGTGAAAAATGCATAGGGGTTCGCTCATTATATAGCCGATTAGGAGAGAGAAAGACAATGAATGCACATTTAATACATACCTACCAATTTGAATAAGCATGATATTCGGGTAGAGCGGGAAAAATAAGCACGAATGGCACTTGGTTCATTTGGGACATGTGAGACGCGAATGCGCGAAACACGCGGCTCGGCCGATTCGGGTGAAGCGGGGAAAAGATGCACAAATGCCTTTTGGGACATGCGGGACGAAAGGGCGCGAAACACGCGACTCGGCCGGATCGGACGAAAAGGTGACAATGGGTCCGGAAGAGTTTGGGACATTTGGGACGCGAAAGCGTGAAGTACGCGGTTCGGGCGAATCGGCCGAAAATGGAACAACTTGCCCGATTGAACCTGGGACACTTGGGACAAGAAAGTGCGAAGTACGCGGTTCGGGTGTTTCGGCCGAAAATGGAACAACTTGCCCGATTTGACCTTGGGACATTTGGGACAAAAAGTTCGATGGGCCCGAAAAAGACAAACTTCGGGAAACCGCCGATCGGGGAACAAAGTGCACTTTTGAACTTGGGACATGCGGGACAAAAATGTCCGACAGGCCTGAAAAACACACAAAATGACCCAAAAACGCAGATTTTCTCAATTTCGACTTTTAACATTTTCAGTACAACAGAGAAGACACTTAAACTCAAAATTTTGAATTTTCACTTTCTTAAGAGCAGGGAATTTTGAGTGAACAACACATGCCTATTCAGAATATGTGCACAATATTGGCGTCACCTCTAGTGTCTCGTGGTGGTAAGAATGGAACTCGACCCTCTTCTACGTTTCACCATTACAAACCCCACTTGGGGTACCCCCTAATGGATCCACAATCGAGTACACATTGACACTCTTAATCGTCATTGGAATATCACCTCCCATGATTTTGTTTGGAAACGTCAATTTAAGAGGGTTTGGAGGTTTCTTGTCGAACCCAAAAACATCATTTTTGTGGTGTTTTTTTACATCGAGGGCTTCCAACTAGGGATCAAATCAAGCATATGGGTCTTAACCCCACTTAACGATCGCCATCAACCAGAGTCTATCAAGCACAATTTTTGGTTTTGCCCTCGGGCCTATTTGACATGGAAATGGATTCATACCCTATTTCAGCCCTTCTCTCTAGAATTATTTTCTCAGAAATGATTCTCTTGGAGGACTTTCCTCATTACTGCTAGTTACAACAAATTTGGCACATCTTTAGAACTGATATTCTTTTTCATCTTTGGAATTCGGAAATAAAGAAATGTTATTTTTAATGATGCTCCTGTGGAAAGAATTTTTTTGGTTACTAATAAAGTGGTTGTTATTTCCACTATGTTGCTCTAGATTCGTAACTGACCGAGAAATGTTAGTGGAGGTTGAGCACGTCCAAAGTGCCTTCTTGACCACTAGGCCGCGCCTCGGTGTTGTCGGTCAGGTGCCTCTAGTTGCTCCTTCTCGTCACCACTTGTCGCCAAATGCCTGCCTTGCTCTCCTCTTCGTCCCAAGGCCAAGGGTTTCATAGGACGTTGCTATCGAAGGTGGTGAAGCTCCTCTCCTCACCGTCGGTTGTCTCCTCGCTCTCGGCCCCCTTCCCCGCTCGTGATGGGGTCTTTTGTCAACTTGGTGACTCTAGTGGTGCCGGTTGGAATGGCTCGCAAAGGGCAAGTTCCCACGAATGGATCTTGACATTTCTCCCTCTCAATCATCTTCGAGTAGCAACAACAACAACACAAAGAAAGTGGGTGGGAACCCATCCTGGACTCGTCTCACCCCTTTGGTTCTGGCTAGGGTGACAAACCCGACAACCCTCCACTTCCTCTTATGTCTTCCATGTTTTTTGTCGCGGCCTACTTTTCAGGGGCTCCTTGTTTTGTTCGCCCCCTGTTTGATTGATTTTCGCACTATTATAGTGGTTGTAATGTAAGTTGGCCTCTTCCTTGAGGCCTATTTGGCTCGATTTGACTGACATTTATGGTGTGACTTTCTCCACCCAATTTTTTGTACGATTAACATTATATGGTTTTTGTTCATATATATATATATATATAAAACAATTAAATTTTAAACAAAAAGTCATTTTACAATGTTTAAATTATAGTTTTCCTGTATCATTCATATATTAATTAAAGTGACTCTTTTTGTCGTTTAAAAACGTCTAAACGCCTTGCAAAATACAGCTATCCATCCGCATATGTGGGTTGCGGTTATCTTCGAGAAGCAAAAAAACTCGAGAGTTGCAGAGCGCACCTTCCGCACAGTAGAAAAACAACATTATTTAGGAGCGCACATGTCGGAGTCGTTTTCCAAATAATCGACTGGTCGGGGGAGCGAGCATTGGATGCTCGCTTCACTGCGGGTCATCGTCACAGTGGGAAAAAGGTTAGCGTTGAATAAGTGCAGTCGCTTTGCACGTGCATGTGCCTCCACCCGACGGGAATGGCGAGTGCGACCATTCATTCCTCCACCCAAATATCAGTCGGCCTTCAATTGTTTTTCGATTCTTTAAAATTATATAAGTAAAGCCATGTTCTGGGCGGAGGAAGTTTTTGGACCCCATTATAAATTGTGTCGTACATGAGATCTCACAACAGTTCACCAAAATCTGTTAGCCTGTCGTTTCCATCACTGATGCCCTGTCTTTTAGTTTCTGTGCGAGTCGCATCAATTTGACCATCTCTTCTTTCCATTTTTTAAAAATGAAATTGAATCTCGAGTAAAATTAAATTGAGTTAATCCTTGATAGTGTAAAACCACTATCCACAGCTATGTATATACAAGCCTCAAGGAAATGACAAAGGTCACTGATTATAGTTTCTTATTAATTCGATGTATATGCTTTGACGCAGGTCACTGATTATAGTCTCTTATTAATTCAATTTACTACAAAGAAAAGGCGGCAACAGGGTAGGCCCTAGAGTTGTTTCTACAGAGTTTCAATGAATTTGATGAATATATTATATCAACCCGAGTGGTTGTAATTTTGTTGAGCACTATGTCCTTTTTCGATTGGTAATGTGGAAAGGTGAGAGAGACGGCTGTTTTGGATGGTATTGGTGTCAGGTGCTCTGAAATAAAGGGGTTTCAGTTGTTCAGATGCTTTTGAATAACTGCCGCGTAATGCCATTATAAACGGTCCCAATTATCTATTCATTCTTCGCCAACTAACAAACGATTTCGACAACGGCATGTTTTTGAATGGAGATGTTGGGAGAAGAGGGCACAAGTTCATGCGATGCGAGCGTTTAAATATGATAACTCATCTGACAAACCTTTATCATTTACATGTAGTTGTAAGATATGAATAATGGGTCTGCCTAAATTTTGAATTCATTTGTCTCAGTCATTTTACATGTGCGATTCCTGTGATTCATCTCTTCTTTTGAACTTTCTCAATAACGTATAGTACTCGGTTACCTGCATGTCATACGGGTTTATTTCATTTTATAGGTTGCTACCGTGCTATTTCCGTCTTCTCTATCTCCATCGTCTCTTTCCGTCCACCCACAGTCATAATTGTTGAAAGTTAGGCAGGCTAGTTATCAACTCACTCCCGTCATTCCCGTTTTCAAAGTTAGCCTCAGAAATGAAGAGGGAAAAAACATTACCAAGCATTAAGGAAGCATATACAAAAGGACAAAGAATATCCATTATACAATCACTAGAATTGAAGATAACTTATTAGTGATGGGTCAAATCTTTTTGATCTGGTTATCTTTGTTTGTCCATAGGTCTGGTTTTTTGTTTTCGGTAGTTGTTTTTGCGTTAGTGTTTCTTGCTACTTTTGGTAGATGTCTTGTTGTGATTTCTCTCAATTTTTTATCTTTTCTCCTTTTATATTGGTGGGTTTTTGGTTCCCTCAAAACCAAATAATTACCTTATCTAAAAAAAAATTATTAGAAGCAAAGAAGGACGAAAAAGTTACTCTGTGGATGTGTGCTACAAACACCAAACTTTCTAAATGTAGAGGTTTGTGCAAATTTTGCATGTTCATTTTCTGTTTTTTTTTGTGTAGGTTCATTCTATAGAAATCATATTATCATATGCAAGAAAATGGACACAATTTTATTCATATAGGAAAACCCCTTGCATTGATTATCTATGAGCCCCTCCAAATCTCTGTTCTTTTTCTTGCAGCTTTGTTATGGATGCCAACATAAATACCTATTTTCTTGACATGAGTTTTGTGTGAAAGTCTCAAACCGTGGTCCACTGGGTATTGCCCCACAAAAGTTGTTAGAGGAAAAATTCTTGTATGCCACTGGGGACAAATTAGATAACTCTTCAGAATCTGCCGACTAATTTATTTTCAGCGAAATCTAGCTGCAATGTGCCAAAAGTCACATTGAAGAAACATAGGGAAGAACAAGAATAGAATAAGGCCTCATGACAAGCATATTTTTCCCATGTCAAGTCCAACTTTTATTTTATCGCTTTGCTCTCTAATAACATATCACTTGCCGCTTTGTGCTTCCCGTTGTTATAGTGGATTACTTTCCGTCTATTTTTCTAGTCCTTTTCAATCCCATATTTATTTATAAGGCCACTTTAAGTTACACAATTTATATAGGAGAAATTATATTTCCTCTCATAAGCCTAAAATCACTTGAAAATAGTTGTGTACTAATTTTTCTAAAGCTATGCAAGAAAATAAAACAAGACAATTTTATTCTACATAGGAAAATATGCAATTCATATATTTATGTTTGATGTACATACAAAAGAATAGAAAAAAAAATCCATTGATGAAAAGATCTCCTTTAGCCTCTTGAAAAATTCCAGCATCTTTCTCCCTTCTAACCATTTCCAAAAGGATCTCTATTCACATATTCAATCCAATGAAAGTCATTATTTCATGTTCAGACACATAAGATCGCTTGCAATTAAAAAGATATAATAGAAATTTAAATTTTTTTCATATATGATTGCTTACCATATGTGCCACCAACGCCTTGACATCTTGCAGAGAAATCGATTATCTCTTGAATAATCATTGTCCCTATATGTAGGTCATTTTGACTTATATAGGTAGATATCTTCTGAGGGACAAACTCCTCCAGTGGATGCCCATTGTAAGTTGTAGAACTAGTTACGTATAATTATAATTATTAATTATAATACCGTGAGAAGAAAAACCAAAAGTATAACATAATTTTATCAGCACAAGTATTTAACCTTTAATCCCTTGTCCAATCTTCCCACCAAATCCAAAACTAAAGTAGACTTACCAAATCCAATTGGGCCTAATAAAAATATGATTTTGCAATAGATACATTTAGATTGGTTATAATAATTGAGAAACTCATATATTATGTTTTTGGTTTGGACTATAATGTCTTGAAAATGCTTGATTTGACTTTATCTACACGGATTTAGGATCCCACTAACATCCTTAAGGATTGCAAGTTTAGTCCTCTTAGTCAGTGACAATCCAACCATGTCCAACAAGGTCTGCACTTCCATTCATTAGCCAATCCAAAATAGTCTTAAATTTTTCTGGCTACTTCATAAATCCATCCAGAACACTTAATACTTTGAAATACAAAAATTAGAAACAAAGGAGAATAAGAGTACCCACTTTTGAGATAATATGGTTCTTTCTAAAAACTATTACAAATAGATATGGGACTTCAAAAAAAAACCAAGAATAATAGAAGTTAATAGAGGTAAAGATAGTTTTTCACATAACACTAGGCTAGACACCAATTTGGTGTATGAGACCTCCCTTGTTGATGGCCAAAAGGGTATTATTTTTGTGTTCATCTTATTAATCATGCTTTCACAAAGGAATTATTTTTCCATTTCCCATGTATGTTTTTAACATTGGGTGCACATAACTTACTCTTTCCAAATTTAAACCTACCAAATTTTTCTATGGATTACATAAGCCTTCACCTCGAGGCTCATTGAGCATCTATTAAACTAATTTGATCTAACTAGTATTTCACATTTGAGTACATTCCCCACACACCTTAATAGAATCCATTTTTAATTACATATTTGAATTTCCATATCTTACTTCTTGAAGAACCTAAACCATGCTACACCACATTGATAATAGTTCTTAGCCTCTTAAACAAACAATCTCCCTTTAAAAGAGTTACTCCTACAACCCCCTCTCATTTTCATTTATATCGCAAGAAACTGCAAAACTTAGAGATGTATTATCATTCTTACTATTTATAATGAATTAACCTTTAGTAAAATATTGATTACCTCTAAGAAGTAATAGGCTGAATTCCGAAGTGTTGGGAGTGCTCTTCCACCAACTAAGCACTTTACATATATTATCAAATTTTCGAACCTAACTTCAACTACGGGGAGCTTAATCCCTATCATTTATATCATCAAAAAGATTGGATAATCAGAAGCATAAAGTTATTCTTCCACGAGCTTTACAAAATGTTTATTTTGAAGTTCCCATTTTAAAATAATGAAAAGTGTCTCCTTATCTATGTTGAAAACTACACAGTAAAAAAATTGAAGTCCATTATCTCTCACCATAAAATTCAAATATTTATTCAATGAACCCACGTGTTATATACCATATTTATAGTTACACACGATACCTATCAATACGAGCTCTCAATTTTCTCACGAAGTTCCCGTTAGCTTCTTCTGCCACCTTAAAAACTCTCTAAATAAACATTTGTCTGTCAAATGTTGCAACATCTTGTCTCTACATTCATTGCATGCTCATCAATTGAATTTCATTTTCCATAGGATTCAAGATAATTATACTCTCCTTATATCAATATCAAAATATGGGTATGCCCCGAAATCAAATTGCAGGATCAAAGAAAATCTTTAAGGAAATTGTATGCATGTACATATGGAAAAAAACACTTTAGAGAGAAAAAAATCACTGTATCAAAACTCTTATAATGTATGCCAATTATTTGCGTTCCTATTTTCCTACTGTTACTTACTTTGGGAATCCAATAAATTGTTATTGAAATTACACTAAATTTCTGTTACACCATCTTCTTATGCAGCTCTAGGCCAAGTGCATACCATATGTATATTTTTGGTTCATCATAATTGTATATTTTGATTATGTGTCCATCCCATATGTATTAATATTAATTTCTAAATTTTTAAACTAGAAAGTAATCAAATCAAATTAAACTAAGCTAGTGGTTTTGGGAAAAATCAACCACAAACGAAAAGGACCACAAGACATGAGCAGGCTGTGATGTCCTTTTTGGAATAGGTAAGGAAATCTAATTGTTTGTTTTTTTATTGAAATATAATTTTTCTAATTGATTATCTAAGGCTTGTTTTTGAAAATATAATGTTTGTTGCAACATAAATATAGATTAACATAGAATACATTGGAAAGGGAAATATATTCATTGATAAAGTAAGAGAGCATTCTATTTTACGAAGGAAAAGGGTAATGACAGTCATGTTGTAGAAGAATTTGACATGGAACTAAACATAGATGAAAATAACAATCAAAATGATGAAGATTATGAAGTAGAGGAGGACGATGAAGATGAAGATTGGGTGCATGTTCCAATCCATAAAAAAACCAATGAAAGCAAACATCAAAGATTAGTCTTGTAGTTTAATTTAGAAAATTTGTTTTTAATGAATATAACTATTTTCTTTGTATTCAAATTATGTTTTCATGTCTTGTATTTATTATAATTTTTTCTACATTGTTGCTCCTTTAGTGTGCATATATTTTTAGGTGCTCATAATAATTTCAAAGAAAGAGTTATAGGAATTTCCTACAAATAAATTGTTACACAAAGTTTTTATTAATGGATGTTAATTAGTATTTGTAAGTGTGTAGAATTGTAAAATGAATTTGAAAGAGAAACATATTCAAATGCATGGTCTTCCTTGCTACAACTATGAAACAAAAGCATAAACCGGAATTTGAAAGATATCAATTATCACCATCTCCATGATCACAATGGACTCCCTTATTTACATAGGCATATGTCGGGTAAACATACAACTAGGAAGTATCAAATAAAAAAACGAAAAAAAAACAATACAATGAATGATTAAAAAGAGAAATGTTGACTGACACTTGAACAATTTCAAATGTATGTATAAATCTAGGTTAATTGTGCATTATTGTGTATAATAAAAAGTGCCAAATATTTCATCACTTAGCCAACAAGATAAATATGTGATTTCCAAGCTTGTAGAAGATTATGATAGTGCTTAAAAGAGGGAGAAAAGAAGGAAAAAACTCTATTAACGATGCAATATAAAATGGATCGATAAAACTCAATTGTATGCATTTTAAAGTAAAAGAACAAAAGAAAAAGGTATTTACCATTTTTATTATAAGTTCAATTTAAAATTATTTTAATTTTGTTCATTCACATTGCTTTGTATGTTATTTTAAAGTAACATAACATTTCATTTGTGTAGGATTTTATCCAAGAAGAAGCCATTAATGTTGATCATGTAAGGAAACAAGATTTCATTGAAAACATTAGTAACATTATTGGAATAATAAAGTGACATTTTCCATGTATTAACTTGTTGAAATATTGTTTAAATATGAGTCTAATAAGTTTCATGACTTGAATGCATGAATATGATTACAATGTTGTTGGTAGGGAAAATCTTATATGACAAAAAAATGTAAACAACAATCCAATGGAAAATAAGGTATGGTTGTAGATTACTATGTAATTAGCTATTGTTTTTATATATTTGTAATTGTTTCTTACTTAATCATATTTCTAAGTTGGCATTTATTACTACATATTTCATTTTCTAATTCATTATTACTTTGTTGCACTTGAAAATTGGGTTTTACCATTTCAAGGTGACGAGGAAGATCTAATAATGCTTTGAAGTACACACTTCCAATGCATGGGTAGATAACACACCTCTACAAATATCACTGATTTACTTTAGAACAAAGGAAAGTGAGGAAAATGATATTCATGCTAAAGAACAAAGCTACAAAGAGGATCATAAGGGGAAAATTATGGTTGATCTAATGATTGAGGTGACTGATTATCCCAAATGTGTTGAGGTGGAAGTGGGCGAGAAAATAACTAAGGTGAAGGACACAGATTCTTATGAATTTGAAATAGAAAGGAAGTTATTATGTTCCTAGAGTCGACCATGCAAAAAAGGTTGGTAGTGCAAATACATCCTCGGTTCTCACTCAATTATATTTGTCTCGGATACAATGGTTAAGTCCATTCTCACTCAACAAGAGTTTGGGACCAAAAGAGGAAATTGGGTGGCAAAGGTACAAGAGTATGATTTGGACATTAGGCCAACTAAGCTACTCAGGGGAAAAGGGATCTGTGAGTTAATTGTTGTAGGTGCTGAAGATAAACCTTCCCAAGAAGATACACATATTCCAATTTTTCTCTTTATCAGTTCAATTGATGAATGGTATCTTTGATATTGCACATTTCTCATCTCATGTGATGCTCATAAAATCCTTCATGCAGGTTACTCTTGGCCAAATCTATTTTAATATGCAAATAAATGGGTGAGTAAGTGTGAAGCTTGTCAAAATTTTGTGGGATGGCCTAAGTTAGCCACATTGCCACTCAAGCTAGTGATGATAGAAGAACCTCTTCAACAATGGGGACTAGATTTTTTGTGGGTACCCTTAATCCCCATTATAGTGTTGGCCACACCCATGTATTAACTACCACTAATTATTTCACCAAATGGGGCAAGAGGCCATTCCGGTGAAAAGCACAACCTTTGAAGTGATATGTAATTTTATTAAGGAAAATATTCTTATTTGATTCGGGTACCAAGTAAAATTGTCACCGATAATGCCTCCAACTTCTCTTCTTATGAAATGATGGATTTTTGCTATAGGTATGGAATTTATCTCGCACATTCTTCCGATTAATACCCCAAGGAAATGGACAAGTAGAATTAAAAAAAGAATTTGGTGACCATCATTCAAAAGCTTGTCAATGAATCACAGAGGAATTGACATAAGAAGCTATATGATGCTCTTTGGCTAGATACAATTACTCCTAAGAGGGAAATTATGATTTCTCCTTTTTGGTGGTGTATGGAATTGAAGCTCGGTTACATTAATAAATGTGGGCGCCATTCTTGCGAGTTGATGAAGGCCCTTGAAGATTCAAACTTCACTAGTGCTTTGAAGAAGAGAATCATGTACCTATAGAAGTTGGATGAGGACAAATTACAAGTGGTAGATAGGATTGCTACACATCAAAAAAGAGTAAAGTAGTTGTTTGATAAAAGGATAGACCTAGAGACTTCTAGGTGGAGATATTATTCTACTGGAACAAGAGGCGGGAGCCTCAAGGAAGTTATGGAAAAATTTATTCTCTTTAGTTAGGTCCTTTCAAGATCAAACACTTTCTTTGGAGAAAATTATTTTTATTTGGATTATATGGATGGAACATCTCTTCTATTTCTAGATAGTGGGAATTACTTGAAAATATTTTAAGTCCTAGGTTTCTAGGTGGTCCTTTGTACAATCTTGTATAGTGTTCATTTTTGGTCTTTTTCTCGTGTTGTGTGGGTGTATCTTCTATTTTGGTTCATCCTTGACTCTATTTTACCCAATGGATAAGGTACTTGTCTATTTTAGAAAGTCTAAGATTCGGAATTCAAGCTATGTCTTTTTTTCCCAAAGACTCAATTCAACCCATGTCCCCGTAAAGAGCCAGTTGTTGTCACCTCCCCAAGAGTAGTGGTTTTTCCTCTCCATTTTTTTCTTATATTTTTCATGTTAGGTGACTACTGAATTCCCTTGTGAAGGTCTCCTAAGAAAAATCTCTTTTCAAACAATTAGTCATTTTCATAAATTTTGAGTTTTAAGGCTTTTTTTCGGTTTTGCGGGTATTTCGGCTTTTTTGTCCCTCATGTCCCAAGTGCCTATGGACCATTTGTCCCTAATTTTCATCTTTTTCGATTGGTCTTGCTTTATATTTGTTTTCGGTCTTTTGATTTTCGGAGAAATGGTGTCCCAATGCCCCATGGGCGGCCAGGTGTCAAATATTTCGACTTATCTAATTTTAGTGTGGTATGGGTGTTTCGTATTTTCTATCCCTCATGTCACAAGTGCCTTTGGGTCATTTGTTCCCATAAATCCACCTTTGCTGATTTTAATTTGTTGCGGCTATTTCGGCTTTGCGCATCCTAGCTATCTCGCTGTCCCATGGGACAGTTGTGTAAGTTTTTTCTACTTTTTCATGAAAATGCTTTTTGACTCTGCATGTCCCAAATGTTCCAATGTCCCATGGGCCATTTGTGCACATTTGTTCTACCTTACCCAATTTTCATTGTTTTAGCATCAACATAGAGTATTAATTACCTCATTTATTTCACCACGATGACCTGCTTGAGTTTAAATGTGTATAAATACTCAGGTAATTGATCATTTTCACCACCTTGCTTGCATTTGCTAGAGATCATTTGAGTTCCCTTTTTCTCCACCATTTGTAGCCGTGGTTGAATCCTCCTCCATTTTTTTCAAATCTATGGGTACAAAGAGAAGCTATCAATCATCAAGGTCCTGATCAAGGAACTAAGGGATTTTCTCATAGTGATTTTCTACTCTGTCATAAGATGAAGATAAATTATAAAGGGCATGATCCCTTGTCTTCCTTTGAGACATCTTTACTTGAGCATAGGGCATAGTGAGGCTCAACACCCGGACTTGGATGATTTCGGGATCAAATTAATGGTTAAAAATCTACTCCTATTGCTAAGTTGATCAAAGATAGTGGGATCACAGAGGCAAGGGGCTTCCTAATTTTTGTTCAATGTGTTGATATGATTCTCGCTTGTAGTTATTGCTTGACCAACCAGGATACAAAGGAAATTGTTGACCCTCAAGGACAAGCGGTGGCCTCGCTCAATGAATATTGTATTCACACTGCTGCTCGTAATTCCCATGGTTGAAAATTTGAATACTCTTACCGGGGACCGGTGCTGCAAGCTCTTTTCGATTAAGATAGTGAAAACTACAAAATTATATTTGGAAAGTCTTAGTTCAAGAACCCTAAGAAAGGAGCCTCAAGTTTTCCCAAGATAATGTTCATAGTTGATTTCCATGAAGATTTGTCTGACGTCATCACTCTGCTAGCCAAGATAATGGGAATGCCCTCCACCAATGAGTTTCATTTTTGGTTGTGTCCCTATATCAATATTATATGTGAGGGAAAGTAGAACTTGAATTAGGCATGAATAATTTGTAACATCCTGATTGAGAAATTGGCATAGGTTCAAAGAACTCAAACCTTCCATATGACCTCTTACCTAATGTGTACCATTTCCACCTATAGAGATTGGTTGGGTTTCTCCCCTGTGGAAGACAAGAAAGATGTTCCCATCTATGTATATCATTCACAGCTGACTCTAAAGGTCAACAATCATCATTTCAGGAGAGTGAATGATGCATTCATTATGTACATTATTATATCAATGGAAGGATATCTGCTTTAGAAGATTCTTTAATGAGGTAAAACAATTGATCGAGTGTTTATGGCAACTTTTTCACTCAATTCAAGAAGTTTTCATGTATAATATTGGCTTGATTTGATGGGAAACCCCGAAAATTCCCATGTACTGTAGTGATAAGATGGGTTTGGTGGAGATCTGCAGAAAATTGGATAAATGACACAGAACTTATAGGGACAAGAAGATTGTAGGTATTCAATTCCCAATCACATTGGGTAACTACACTTGTGGGACTGCCCTTGATGCTCAAAATGTTGACATAACAATTTCTCCTATCACTCTCCACTATTATAAACCCAAATCTTGATTTGATATTAAGGAGTACATTTCCTCCAGTTTTAGAATAAGTTATCATCATCTTTCGGATATTGAAGACTACTAGGTAGATTGTTTTGATGATTATGAGGCTCGGAGAAGGTAATATGGAATATTGTCTTTGCAAAGCAAATTGTGGATTTTGATATATATAATGTTCCTAAAGGGTTTGAGGATGATTATGAGGAACTGCATAGTCTCTTGAGTATAAAATAAAAATCAAACACAATCCTATTTAAACCATTGATTGGTTTGTTAAGGAGAGAGAAGACTTAAAAGAGCTCATCAATCCTGTCTTGGTAAAAACTAGACTTTGGTTTGATAGAAAAATGAAGATGTTCAAGGAAAGGAAATCTAGGTCTACTTCTCAAGATATTTCTACTCCTTAGAAAGAAATACCTTTACCAGTTCTTGAGATACATGAACAATTTGTTTCTTCTCCTCCGAATCTTCAACTCAGTCTACACGAAGAAGGAAAAGCTAAGAACGATGATAAAGTGGGAGATGTCATTCCAGAGAGTGAGAAAATATCCTCTCCTAAACAAACTGAAACATAACCTAATGAGGAAGCTATTCGAACCTTGGTGATGATGACAAGTGAGGAGAAAGATCAAGAAAATCCTAAAGACAACGTCCTTGAAGAAAACAGTGGGAAGGAGGATCGGTCGAAGGAACTAGTTTATGAATCTGTATCTATTAAGGAAGCTCCTACCACTCAAACCAAGACTTATGTGTTAGAAGTATCTGTTTTACAAAACCTACGTGCCATGAGTGCACTCGCACTTAGGCCTATTGATCCTTCCACTTCTACGGTTCTTCATTTTCCTAGGTGCAACCATTGTTGGAAAGTAAGAAAAGAAAGTCTACTCCAAGTATTTTTGCTCCTAAGTTTGATGCAGTAGCAACACTTCTGTCTTACTACTCCCCTCCAGCCTAAAAATGCCAAAGTCACATCAAGATTGGTTTCAGACTCCCAAGGCCAATAATTCATGAAAATTATAAAACCCAAGTTTGACAAAGATGAAAAAGACCTATCAATGGGTGACCTAGAGTTGAAAAGAATTCCTCTTGGTGAATCAACACTGAAAGTGAGGTACATAATTTGAGGGAGACAATATCTCGAAGTGATTGAAATATTTGAAAAAGGGAAGCACACACGGGAGAAGTTGGAGGAACAAAATCAAATTCTGTCAGTTTCATCAAATCCTTAGTGACATAAGATAAGGTACTTGATCATACTCCACTAGCTTCCATCCCACCTCCCGGTATCTGTCTAGTGATGAAGTCCAAGCCATCAAATACATTCATAAGCATGCCACTTATGGGAAAGAAATTGAAGCTATGGTTGATGAATTGATAATCAAAGGTCGAATTTCATTGAAGAAGCATTCAAAGCATATGATAAAATTACTAAGATTCAATTGAAATTCACTACACAACACTCAGTGGGATGGATAGGGAATTGAAATTGTGGAGTCGGTGCATTGGGATCTCATTGACTAGTGACACGAGATGTACAAATTCTTTTAACAAACAAGGTTTTTGATGATGTAAAGTGAATCTATCCAAACAATGGGTTTTCAACATTGATTGGAAAATAAAAGTTCTTAAAGAGGCCATTGGAGAGCTTAGAAACATGTCACAAAAAGGAGAATATTTTAAAGCTTGTGTCACATCTACCTTCTTGGATGTACATTTCCAAATCTTTAAAGAGAATTCAAATGATAAATTCACTATTCAAGAGATCAAATATCAGTTCAAGACTTTTGTTAAATAATATTTGTTCAAACAAGACACCATATCCAAGGAGAATATGAAATAAATTTTCACACTTCATGCTACTATCACGGATTCCAATAAAGAGTTCTTGGAAAATGCATAGTTCGGAAAGGAAATGGAGAAGTGTCCGAGGAGTTCGACTCATGCAACTTCCAATACAATAATTCCCCAAGGAATGGACATAGTTGAAGCATTAAAAATATTCAGGCATCAATTACTTAAGATAAAGGGGACTTCAAGCACTTTTACTAACATCTTGGCTCCCTAGTTCATATTCTCCATTCTTATTTAAAATATATAATTAAGGTGGCTTTATCTCTTTAGTCATGTGTTATGAAAATAAGATAGAAGTATCCGTTGTAAGGGATCAAGATTTTGATATCTGGATGTAAAAGAACATTGAACTATTCAATACAAAAGAAGTTTTCACCCTCTCTCATGCTTTATCTCTTTTTGTTCCTTATCTGATTCATATCAAGCTATGTGTATTTAAGCAAGAACTTTGTGTCTTTCAGTTGATAGGTATATTTGGAGCTTTTTGTCTAATACATGCATGTCCTTTGTTTTTATATGCATAGTTTAAATCTTGTTATTTTATAAAGCATCAAAAAGATATTAATATGTTATCTATATGTCTGAAAGTGTTCTTCTCTCTTCAGTTTCTGAATATCAGTCTTGACTTTTCCTCTATTATTTTATATTGAAAAATCTTTTGAGGAAGACATCTAAAATATCAAAATCTCCACCAAAATGTTGAACAATTGTTTATATTGTAAATAATTTTTGTTCTTATATTTTGTGTTCAATAAGGAACCTCTCCCATAAAGAGGAGGGATTGTTTTCCCCTGACTATTGCTTGTTTTCAAAAGATAAAATTCTATAACAAACATTTTTGGCACCCACTTTGTGGGGAATGTATTGTGCATCACACCAAAACAACTTCAATCAAATATGAAGCACAAACACCTTGGCGAGATAGAATATATACACAAGGTCAAACAACACGTAGTATTGAAGATTTAGATTTTCAATTCTGGAACAAAAGGCTTTGGGTTAACCCCAAAAGGGAGGAGAACAAGATCCACAAGTACTCCTCATATCAAAAATAGAACTGCTAGGAACATAGACTCACAAACACAATCAAGCCCTAGCGTTCAATATTTGGTGTTGGTGGAGTCACAGCCCATTGCAATCCATTTTTGAAGGATGGCAGCGTCGTTACCTTGGGGAAAACAAGCTGGACCTCTTGCCCTTGCTAAACCATTACATGATCTCTCAAAAGGAAATAGGAATTTTTTTCCTAAATTCAAAGGTGATGGAAAAGTTCACTAGGATAAACACATTGTTTCATTCATTATGGCTTGTGGGATACTTGGAGTGTAGCATGAATATGTTTGTGTTAGGATTTTTGTAGAGACATTACAAGATAATACTACCAACTGGTTCTATCATCTCCCTACTAGAGTTATCGATTCTTCGCACCACCATAAGAACTCAATTTAAGGATCGATTCAAACCTGTTGAGGATGTACATGCTCTCCTCACTCAAATTTCTCAAATAAAGAAGGAACAATATGAACCTATTATCTAAATTCCACAGTCAGAAAGTTTCCTACATTTTTGAAGCCCATTCGGAGTTGAATCTTTGCCAATGGAAAAGGGACTTAGCCAAAACACAAAGAAAGTAGAGCATGCTCGCGGACAATGCCAAGTGTCCAACCGTCGCACTTTTAAAATTCAAAGGAGGGCATAAAGTCTCAAAAGCCTACATGGTTTCCACATGGAGCTAACTACAAAGTTCTCACCCAAAAATGGGTTTTGACCTTATATACAGTGGGGTCCTTTACTCGCCTAAAGGAATGAAACGGTACTCACTCGCGAACGGTGCCAAGTGTCGGCACAACGCATTCCCAAAACCTTGAAGGGAAACAGAAATATTAAGGATGTGCGAGCTTCCCATGTGGATTTGGTAAGAAATGGACTCCAGGTTTGAAGTAAGTCACAAAAGGTGACAAGCCATGTATCACGTATGAGTGATTATGAGACTTATCTGTAAGATTTAAATGCTCAAGACCTTTTCAAAAGATCGGAGGTGAAGGGTCATCTGGCTTATCATTTCAGTAGTGAATTAATGCATAGCCCATGTGAAGAGTGCCAACATGTGAAGACTCAAGTTATTCATCTGCATTCAAAGGGTCATTTCAGTATAGCGAAAAATATGCGTCATTTGAGTCATGAGGCTGGGAACCAATGCACAAAGGATCAAAATATCTGGTTATGTAATAAAGAGTCAAGGGATGTTCCTCAAAAGGCAAGTCCATCTCAAAAGATTCGGTTGTAGGATAGTTAAAGATGCATTAAATAGGCATGGCTCTCACCCTTTAGAAGGGGAAAATAATGGGAAAGTGTGAGAAAGATCTCGAGAAATTTGTTCCTATCACTTCACTCCATTTATCATAATTAAAAGCAGTTGGAAAGGAGTAAAGGAGGGATTCTTATCTTCTCTTCCTCCTCCTATATATATTGTACGTAAAAGAGATAGAAAAATATAAACATAGATATATAGAAAGGGTTAGAGATAGATTTAAGAGTTAGTCGGTTTTCTTCTCTGTCTCAAGTCCCTCTTTTGTAAAAGATAGGGCCTTGGAGCTCTAGCCTTCTTCCTAGGTTTTGTAACAGCAATCTTGCCTCTTTTCTAATGTAATACTATGCACAATTATTGGAGTAATATATATGTCCTATGGTGCTTTCTGTTCATCATTTACATATCTTTATTGTCTCTAATCGCCTTTATTTTCACATAGAAACTGTGCATCTTCCAATGTTGTTGCTATCTTTGAAGTTGTGCTTAAGTAGTTTGAGGTAGTGTTCTGTGTGAATCTTTTCTGACCTGTGGTGTAATTTCAACCACCCTTTTTAGTGTTCACCATTTCCCTTTTTCAGACAGTTGCGGTCTCAATTGATCTCTTAGAAGGTTTGTGTGGTGCATCGTCCCCGTTAAAATTAATGGTTTGTTTTGTTTTTCCTAAATTTATCTCAAACTACAGAGAAGATCTAGATTATTTAAAATATGGAGGTCTCCTTAGGGCACATGTCCCACTAACCTAAGGATTCCCATGACTCTAATGGTCCAATCTACCAAGGATGATCGTCAAATTTTCTTGCATGCACACACTGGTGGGATGACTTAAAGTGATATTTTATCATGGCATCAACTTGGTCTATTCTTGATAAAGTTAAAACTTCAATAAAGATAGTTGCGGAGCACATCCAACGACTCCACATGGTCCAGAAAAATCATTACAAAGGCTCATAGACCTCCCTCTCATCCATTTCCACTCATCTTTCTTTCCACATCTTCCATTTCTCTTCATCCTATGAAGTCATGCAATCATGACTTCATTACCACGAAGGGATCATCCCTTGTCCATCTCCAAGGCACCCATTCCACCCTTCCCTTTTCTTCGAGAAACTACAACCCTCACACTAGTAAGCAAAAGATCTAAATCCAAAAGAAGAGGAGCATATGGTGAGAAGTGATATGGGCTTAGGAGGTTTGTGTCATAAGATGAGCAAAAGAGAGGTTACAGAAGTTTCCTTTGTTTGTCCTCCCCACAAAGTAGCTCCCCTGGAAATTTTTTTATCAACAGCTTCATACTGCAAGATGAAGCCACATATGATGGAGAATTTGTAGACTCAAAAACCATCATACAAAATCATAAAGCTTTGACAGAGGAGGAAGAAGATAAGCTTGAGTGCTTATCAGATTTGGGGGGATGCCTTGATGAAGAAGGGCCTGTAGAAATAAAAACTTCACCACTTCATCAACCCCACAACAAAGGCAGCCTTCCACTCACAACAGCTTCCCTGGGACTAGTCCTAGGACTCTAGAAGAAAGTATTATTGAGAGCTTTTTGCTTTCAATCGAAGATCCTAGATTCACTGAAAAGATGCTAAAAATAAGGAAGGAAAGGATAGGAATGAAACCCTTCAAAGAAGCCTACGGAAAAACCTTGTTCCAAAAGATGTGATCCAGAACAACGGGAAGAAGCAGAGAGTCAAACCGACTCCCACCAGAGAATGGTCCTCCTCAAGACCAAGGAAAGCTTCAACACCAGTCATGCTCACTTCAGGGCATGAGGATAATTTTCAAGACCCCGAGGGTTAGCTACAACACCTCCAACCAAGAGAGGAACATCTAAAGGAGGTATTCATTCTATTTGTTGATACCGTGGGTGGAAGAGTGAAAGGTAATTTTCACTCTTGTTACAAGCCATATCAATAGATAAATTAATCATATGGCCACACTTCATAAGAAAAGGAAGCTATTTTTCCTTGCATGTTTTTGAGTTTTCATTTAGCTTATACCAAACCAATTAGATTAGGAGTAGGAGTAGATTGCTTTCAACAAAATAAGTGCTTGCACACACTCTACATGACTCATTTGAGGCATGTATGTTTTATTTTTTTGTATAGGCCCACACTTATATTACTCTATTAAGGAGGCACCAGATCCTATGAAGACTCTAGCTCGATGAAGAATTTGCAAGGTAGGCGAGGCGGTTGCAAGCTTCACTTCGAGAAAATGCAGAGCAACTAAAATCAGTCAAAAGATTTTGTTGGTTGTCTTTTCAATTTTCTACTCTCACAAAAATAAATTACAGAGTTTTATTATGAGAGTAGGAAGGTGCAAGAATTAGTCAGTGACTATGAAGGCTCCGTAAAAACAAAAGTGCTATGGGCCCAGATTTGGAGTGGCTTCGAAGCACAGTTCTAGACCAAATTGATAGCGGGAGATTGTGGGTTCTTTTCATTTAGCAGGCTAATGGTCCTCAGTTGAGTCTCTAGATTGTTATCTAAATTCCATGGCTCAAAATTTTCTTGCATTTTTGAAGCCCATTCGGAGTTGAAGCTTCACCAATGGAAAAGGGACTTAAACAAAACAAAAAGAAAAGAGCATGATCACAGACAATGCCAAATGTCCAACCATAATAACTTCAAAAGTAAAAGGAGGGCGTAAAGTATCGGAATCCCGTAGGGTTTCCACATGGAGCTAACTACAAAGGTCCTACCCAAAAAGAGTTTTTGACATTATATATAGTGGGGTCCTTTACTCACCCAAAGGAACAAAACGGTGTGCTTGCGGATGGTGCCAAGTGTTGCACAACGAATTCCAAAAACCTTGAAGGGCCAAATAAATCTTAAGGATGTGCGGGCTTCCCACGTGGATCTGGAAAGAAATGGAATCCAAGTTCGAAGTAAGTCATAAAAGGTGATAAGCCATGTATCACGTATGAGTGATTATGAGACTTATCTCGAAATATTAAAATGCTCAAGACCTTTTGAAAATATCGAGGTGAAGGGTCATCGGCCTATCATTTGATAGAATGAATTAATGCGTAGCCCCATGTGAAGAATGCTAACCTATGAAGACTCAAGTTATTCATCTACATTCAAAGGGTTGTTTCAGTATAGTGAAAAAAGTTCCGTTTAAGTCATGAGGCCGGGAACCAATGTACAAGGGATTGAAATATTTGGTTATGTAATAAAGAGCCGAAGGGATGTTCCTCAAAAGGCAAGTCCATCTCAAAGGAGTCGGTTGTAGGATAGTTAAAGATGCATTAAATAGGCATGGATCTCACCCTTTAGAAGGGGAAGATAATGGGAAAGTGTGAGAAATATCTCAAGAAATCTATTCCTGTCACTTCACTCCATTTATCATAATTAAAAGTAGTTGGAAAGGAGTAAAGGAGGGATTCTTATCTTCTCTTCCTCCTCATATATATTGTATGCAAAAGAGATAGAAAAATATAGACATGGATATATAGAAAGAGTTAGAGATAGATCTAAGAGTTCGGTCGTTTTATTCTCTATCTCAAGTCCTTCTTTTGTAAAAGACAGGGGCTTGGAGCTCTAGCCTTCTTCCTGGGTTTTGTAACAACAATATTACCTCTTTTCTAATGTAATACTATGCACAATTGTTGGAGTAATATATATGTCTTGTGGTTCTTTCTATTCATCATTTACATATCTTTATTATATCTGATTGCCTTTATTTTCACGTAGAAACTGTGCATCTTCCAATGTTGTTGCTATCTTTGAAGTTGTACTTAAGTAGTTTGAGGTAGTGTTCTATGTGAATATTTTCTGACCTGTGGTGCAATTTTGACCACCCTTTTCAGTCATTCACCATTTCCCTTTTTCAAACAGTTGTGGTCTTGATTGATCTCTTAGAAGGCTTGTTTGGTACATCGCCCCGTTAAAATTCATGTTTTGTTTTGTTTTTCTAACCCTCATCTCACACTACAGAGAAGATCTAGCTTCTTTAAAATCTAGAGGTCTCCTTAGGGTACACGTCCCACTAACCTAAGGATTCCCATGACTCTAACAGTCTAATCCGCCAAGGATGATCATCAACAAAACCTATGAGAGAATTTTTTTCAAATTTAACAAATTAGTCAATAAGATTCTAGTAGCCACTCAGCTTGTAGATCAAATTCAAAAATGATTCTTCCTAAATGCACAATTATCAAAAATGAGCTATGCATTGAGAAGGGATAACCTTGCTACTCTAGCTGCTGATCAACGCTTGGCCATAAGTTATGAGGATGATTTAATAATGTCTAGGAAATTAAAAAAGGAACCCACTAAATCTAAGGCCTCTTCTTTAGGAAATAACTCAGACTAACTCGTACGAAAATTGGAAAATGATCTCATAGCTATTAATTTTTTTGGCTTAGAATACTCCTTATAAAGATATTCCAAGAAGGAATTTTCAGCCTCGAAATCATCTTCCCCTTCTCACCAAAGATCACAATTGAAGGGCCACCTCTCAAGGTTCTTGTCAATGGAACATGTGAAGTTCGGGAACCGAGAAGATGAAGATGACATTGGAGGATATGAGAAACTTGAGGAGGAAGAAAATGAAACACTAGAAGAAGCCGAGTTATTCTTAGGTTATTTTTCTCATCACTGAGGGATTTGATGATGATGTAGATGATTACGATGAAGTAGTGGCATATACGAATAGTGAGTCATATGCTTTTATGACCTAAGTATAGATGAGTAAGAAAAAAAAAAAAGTGGTTAAGCCCACAAGGAGATCCAAGGAGGTTCCATTTACTATCCGGTTGTTGTAAAAAGAGGATCTCGTTTCCCTACCACTTATACTCAAAAGGTAAGAAGTGTTAATACTCCCCCTACTTATTTTCCTTTAAGTAGTGTTAATACTCCCCTACTTCTTTTCCTTCAATTGTAAATAAGACAACCTTGAATGTCAAAGTTGGTCGGTGTAAGTGTTCTTGCCCTTCTAGTTTAGACACCCCATCTATGTCAAGATCCTTTGACATAATTGATCATATCAAGAAAACCAAAATCCAAATTTTAGAGGCTTATTTCTATCGGACCCATCTCGATGCCTTTTCTAAGGTTGTCAATTTTTTAAAATCCAAATCCAATCCCGCACCCAACACCTCTAAAGGCCTTTTACCTACTCCCACCTCTACACCTAAAGCAGAACCTAATGGGTTCTACACCTTTTAGTAACTAAGAAAATTGAGCCTTTCTATATCACTCTACTTATAGTTGGTCATAGGCTCAGTAATTGTGTCATTGATTCGTGAAGCATCAGATTATGTTATGCCTACTAAGGTTGCTCATACTTTAGGCCTAACTTTAACATGCACATTTGTTTCTTTGTATTCCATGGAAAGTAAAGAAGTGTCGTTGGTAGGGAGGATCAAAGATGCATAAGTGACTTTTGCTACTTTCCTAGAAAAGAGTCAAGGCTACTATCTTAGTAGCATATATTCCTCCATCCTATGACATTTTGCTAAGAAATAACTTCTATAAAGAAGTGGTGGAAAAATTAAAATGTACTACTCACATGCTCTCTTTCCATTTAATGGGAAAATGAAGAAATTGTTACCTGAGAGACAAACTAAGTATATTGTGAAAAACACCGATGATCCTAAAGCGAAATCTTCTACGAGGACATTAGTCATGGGAACTACATGATCATGTTAGAACAATAAATGAGAATTTCCAAAGGTGTGATGGATGACCCTAATGGTGTTTGGATCCTTGAATTTGATGGTAGTTTTTCTTCAACAGTTTTAGAGCAGGAGTGGTCCTATTTTTTCCTGAAAAGAAATCTTATCCTTTCTCCTACAAGCTTCAATTTGAAAAAATGAATAATAAAACATAATACAAAGCTCTTATTTTGGGACTATCAATGGTTAGAGTGATGGGGGTTAAGAATCTTTGAGCATGAGGAGACGTTGAACTCATCGTTAAACAAGTCGAGATATTTTTCAAGTTAAAAACAAAAGGCTAAAATGCTATAGGAATCTGGGTATGGGATTCTATTGAATTATTAGATGCCTTTTCCATAGAAGTTGTTCCTAGGGAAAATAATACTAGAGCAGATGTTTTAGCCATCTCGGGATCCTTACCGATCCCTCATCGTAAATTTTACCAGAAACATTCACAACCGAAAATGATACATAGGCCAAGTGTGCTAGATAATGTCAATAATTGGAAATTTTTCAATGATGATCAGCATCTACTTTATTTTATTAAACTTTAGAATAATTTAAATCAGCTGTAATTTGAAGGGAGTGAAGCTTCTCCTCATGAGTCCATACCATCAACCATGACTAAAGAAGGAATTGAGGAAGAATATGATAAGGATGGTTATATTAATTTAAAAGGTAAAAAGATACCCATAGGATTAGTAATCCTGAAAGATTTTTTTGACAAACATGATAGGTATATCAAGTCAAATATATCACATGAGGTTCATCGATCCACTGAATATGAAAATGTTAATATTGGAAGTAAAGAGGAACCCAAACTTTTCAACATTGGAAAATTCTGCATGAAAGAAGAAAGAAATAGAATGATAATTTTATTAAACATATATGTTGATGTTCTTGCCTATTCATATGATGACTTGAAATATTTCAAACCCAGAGAAATGCACATTATATTCCTTTAAAACCCATTAATTTAGCCTTTTCAATGAAATAGAGGCAATACAACCCCAAGATTTCGGACATCATTTATTAAGAGATTCAAAAGCTCCTAAAGGCAAAGATAATTTTTCCAATTCATCACTCGGCCTCGGTGGCTAATATTGTGCCGGATAGAAAAAATAATGGTTAAATCTAGATTTGTATGGATTTTCAAAATCTAAATCAAGCCTTCCTCAAGGAAAAGTATCCACTCCCCATGATGGATCAGATTCTACAAGCTATTACCATCTCTGAGATGTTGTCTATGTTTGATGGATTTTTAGGTTACAATCAAATTGAGGTTGATGTTCTGATTAACACAAGATATCCTTCATGACTCCTTGGGGAACTTTTTCTTATAAGAGAATGCCATTTGGTCTGATTAATGACGGTGCCACTTTCCAATGGGAAATGGACTTGGCTTTTGGATATTTGAAAGGAAAGTGTATTGTTGTGTATCTATATGATTTAACCATCTTCTCCAAGAGAAGAGAAGACCATTTCCAACATCCGGAAATTGTCCTTCAAAAGTGCAAGGAACATGGGGTATCTCTCAACCCAAAAAGTCTATTTTTGGAGTCACGGAAGGCAAGCTACTTGGACACATTGTTTCCAAAGCACTATTATTTCTAATATTGCACTTATTATTCTCTTCCTCACAAATTTGGTGACATCTCGTCGTCAAGTTAGATCTATCTAACTCCCTCTTACGACACTCTTTTTGGTCGTATTTCCTCTTGTAAACTAAATAGGTTATAATAACTATTCTCTCTTGGCTAATATTCTTCTTCTTTACCACCTCTATTAGCTCCTAGAATATCAATCCACTATTCATTGGATTGATTAGACCTTTAGAACCCTCCCGAAACCTAATTTCTCTCTAAATAGGATTAATTACCCTCTAAACATGGTTACTAGTATTAACCATGATCAATCTCTTCTAAACCTAGTCAAATCTTACTTTGACTTGCTAATTTACTTGTTGACTCCCTTTTTAGTCCCACATGCACCAAAAATCTCCCATTTCCCAAATGGAAAACTATAAATAGGGCTAGACCCCCTCTCTCATTTCTAAGAATTCTCTCTTCTTCCTAGCATAAACTATAGTATTTTGTTTAGGCTTTAGATTGTAGTTCATTTTCTTCCATTGAGCTATTAGCATTTGCTTTTGTATTTTATAGCACAAATATGGAGTAAAAGGGAAGAACCATTGGCCTTGAAGCCATTAATGGGGAGATCTCTTTCTCTTAAACACAAAACTGATTGCTTAGATCCTCTTAGGTTCATTATTTCAAGCTTTCAAAGAATAGAGGTTAGTTTCATTTGCTTAGTTTTCTTGTTTACTTCAAATTAATGTATGCAAAGTAGAAACCCTTGCTCATTTCTTATCTGATGGTCCATTGATCAGCTTGTTCAAAGCCTTTGGGGTTTCTTTAGAGATTCTTACCCCAATTCCATGGCTTTTGCAACTTTTCATTGAACACATTTGGCACGCCCGGTGGGACACTTATGTCCATCCTCCATTAATGGAGGTCTTTTGAGTTCTTCAAAGTTCATTTTCAAGTTTTTTTGGATCAAATCACTTGTTATTTCCTCATTTCTATTTCTAACACTAGATAAATGACCTTCATTTGCATGTATTTTGTGGGTTTGATATAGAAATAGGACACTTTGACTAACAACTAACTTGTTTGCTTTTGAAATTTTGAAAATCCGTGAGTTTTGTAGGTTTTTCACAGGGTACGCATAGGTGTTGTGAAGGGGTGCATACACGTTGAAACCCTAGCATTCCCATCAGAACAAGCGTGCACCTATCTAGATGTGTTCATCATTGGAAAATTTTATCTCTGTAGGGATGCACACGCGTCTCACGTCTGGTGTCAGGTCCGCATCTCTCATCTCTGTCTCTCTAGCCACATCTGTGTAAATAACCCAACTATGTAAAAATTTGAAACTATTTGTTTTATGCTTGGGCGCATCTCCGTTGAAACCTAAGCATCCACGTTGAGTTGCAAGTGTCTCTGTCTTTCTGGATGTGTCTGTGTTTTTGGGTATACTGTGGATTTTACTAATTTTGTTTTGCAGGCGTATCCGTTGAGTTAGGCGCGTACCCGTCGGTTGGGGAGCGCTGGTGTCGGTTTGGGTGCGTAGGCGTTTGTGTTAAAATTTGAAATTTTTTCTACAGTCTGCAAAATCTTTTTTTGATCTTTGTTGTAGGTTTCTAGGACTAACAAATTAAATACAAAGTTTTCTTTGGTATTTCAGTTTGCATAGTTAAGTGTTTTGGTTCTTAGCTTAAACTAGGTTTGTAAAAGTGTGTATGCTCTCTCCTCACACCTTCAAAAGTGATCTTGGAGATCAGAAACACTTATACAAAACTTGTATCAAATGTTCAAAACACTTATTTTATAAAGGATAAAGTAAAACTTTCATGTGATTTAGTAGGATTTTTCACATTGTGTATGCTCTTCCTTCGTGCCTATTGGTGATCTTAGGAATCAAAAGCAAGGTGTAAAGTTCTCTTTCTTGACATCAATATGAAACTGGAAAATTACTAAAACTTGTTGTCTATAGGACCCAACGCTTGTAGAAGAAAGACGTAAAAAAAACAAAAACTTCTAATACACGTGTTTTATGCAGGTTGCCAAATGGTGTGCTACTTAAAACCACATTAAGTTAAGCAAGATAAAAACACACCACTTTCATCACACTATATTGCAGGTTTCGGAAAAGGGTACATCCCTATCCACTTAACTGGAACATAACCCCTTTGGCATAACGCCTTAAGCTACAACAATGGGGGTGGTTCCAGAACCCTAAAGTAATCCACCGTTGAGTAACCTCGTGGATGAAACAGGAAGCGCTCCACTTACCCACTTGACTAGTTTTCCTTGTGAGTTAGATTACCAAGTTGTCCATATGGTGACCCCTAGTGAGAGTACACGATGGATGCATTTATTGCCCATTGTGCTTGAAGGGGGTAAAGTAAAGCCGAGATACTCCCAAGATAGTCAGGGTGACTATTTGGGTAAATCGTGCTCGCTTAAGACAACTTTGTAACACCTAGTTGAGAGAACTTATTTAAGGAGGCCATTCTATCTTGGAGCCCACTTTTGCTAGTCCATTTTTGCATCAAGCCATCACGAAGTGACAACTCATTTGGAATATGAACCTTGTTTTTGAACAAGGAAAAGAATCCTTGTAAGTTTGATCTAAGTGTCTTTCATCATGAAATTAAACTACGTCCCACTTTCACTTAGTTTTATTCTTGTCTTCGGATGAGGCAAAACTCTGCCCAAGTGGTGCTTAGTTTGTTTTCATCTTTTGATCTATACCCTTGCATTCTCACCACCCATTTTTTGGGGTGAGAAAGGTGCATACCTTGCATTTTTATCAGAGATAGTGCTCACCACTTTTTTGTCCATTTACGCCCATCCATGTTTGCATTGGCTGGGTTGTTAAACATCTAAAGTGTGCAGGTACATTTTTTTGTATCTTTGATAAAAGTCCTTCATCTTGATTTCAAGATCATCTTCACCGCTGTGAGTTTGGTTCATCATTCGTCTCTTCTTGAGTTGATAGTTTTGTTCACATTCTAGATGCACAATCTTGGTACTTACATCGTGTTCTCATTTTTATGAGAAAATGGTATAAGTCCCTTTATTGCGTGGTTACACTGCTCACACAATTAAAAAATCCTTGTTATACTTATCACTTGGTTTTGGTTTTGACGTCATCTAAGTCTTTTTGAAAAGTGTCGATAACACCTTATATATATCGTGATAAGGTTGTCATGATACTAACACCTTGCTTGCTCGGTTAATGTATCATGATGACATTGTTACGCTATATCTAGTCGTGACTTCCATTTTTCAGAAGGTTTGGCTTTCATCGGCATTCAAACTAGTTTTAGTATACCTCATCGAGGGACTGCATCAACACCACATCAATACTTAGGCCTTGTTAGAATTCTAACTTGACCTACATATTGATACGATATTGTCACTATCTATTTTAGGGCATAGGCTTGGTAACAAAAAAATTGAGTGATCATTACATTTAGGTGTGCATATGAGTGTTCCTTGATAAAAATGACTACATAACACTGCATCTAGGATACACTGTAGTATAGTTCAAACATCACCTTGAATGGCTTGCAAAACCATACACTTAGGGGTCACGCTAGCTGCATACAAACGTCTTGCTAGTAATGCCTAAAATCACAAAAATGGCAACCAAATCAAATGAGCATGACATAGGAGAAAACCCTTTGAAACCTTCCCATTTAGCGGCAACAATTTGGCACCTCTCTTTTCTCAAGTCAAAGATGTGGAGCTATTAATTGATCATAGTGGAGAAGAGTCAGACTCTTCTAGGAGAACAATAAAGGTTAGACCTAGGTAGATTTGATGAACTCCTATATTATAATAAAGATCAAGTACTCACAAGAGTCTTAGAATTAGGAGCTAAACTTCCAAGAGCGTGAAGAAGAAACAAAGGTCATTAACCCTAAACTAGGAGAGAAGAAGATTCTCTTAGACATAGATAATCCTTTTGATGTGGGATACGCTTCCACTTCTGGGAAACATAAGGCCACCATCGAAGGGGACCCATCACAAAAACCTCACTATAAAGCTTCACGTAAAGTGAAAATTGAGCGTAAAGCTTCCCCTCCTCCGAAATTTGATGAAGAAGAGGACCCCCTAGTTGAGGAGGAGATCCTTCAAAAATAGATCTTGAAGTTGAGCCAGAAGCTAGAAAACTTAGGCTCTTCAAGAAGAAACATATACAAAGACAAAGACAAAAATAAACTTAGTGAGTTTCAATTTGATCCACACACATGGACCATACCTTTAAAGTGACTCAGGTACAAAGACCAATGTCACCTACTAAAGAGAAACTCATTCAGAAAGAGTTACAATCAATGAAAAAATACATTACTACATTACAAGAGGGAAATGTAGGCCGAATAGAAAATATTCGTATGAAGAACTATGCCCTTACCCCTTTGATAAGGACATGTTACAACAGCCTTTCCCAAAACACTTTACCATTCCCAAGTTTGATAAGTATAAGTGCAAAAGTGATCCTCGTGATCATATAAAAGACTTTTACATGGCTTGCCAAGAGGTCGCATATAGTGATAATTTCTTAATAATATGACTTTTTCCTCGCAACCTAGGAGCCATGGGATTGGAATGGTTCTATAGCATACCCAAGGGCTCCATTACAACGTGGCCCACATTAGTAGAAAAAAATTTGTACGACATTACTCCTATAATATGGAAAGTGACATCACAATGAATGATTTATGCAATACAAAACAAAAACCCAATGAGATGTTTGCAGGATTTTTACAATGATGGCGTGGGTTAGCCAGTCATTTTCCTTGTGCATTACCAAAAAAATAGCTAGTGAGCATATTTGTTCCTAACTTAAACCCAAAAATAGCCTTTCATTTATAGATGCATTGTGGCTCAAACTTCAAAGAAGTCATAGAGAAAGGTGGTCAAATTGAGAAAGCCCTCATTACAAAGGGAACGCTTAAGTCTGTCGTTAAAAACAAACATGAAGCCAAATCCATAGAAAAACCTAAATTCTTCAATAAGAACAAGCATGTTGTTGGTGATGGCATTACAGACTCCAAGAGAGTCCAAGCCATACAGATAGCCCACTTTTAAAGCTTTCACAAGGACCTCATCCCAAAGCACCTACAAAACATATGTTTACATCCTTAATGGAGTCCTTATCTGCCATCCTAAAACAATTAGATGATGTAAAAATGGTGGAATATCCAACTATGATGGTACCATACCCAGAGGATGCTCCAAAACCTGGTTGGTTCAAAGACCATGAATATTGTGACTTCCACCATGTTAAAGGACACAAGATAGATAGGTGTTTGAGACTACGCCATTACATACAAGACCTCATCGAGGAAGGAAAGATCATTGTGGATTCTCCCCCTGAATCGGAAAAGGTCCAAATGAGAAAATGGGTATCTACAAAGAACCTTTTCCTAATCATGCAAGATAAAAAGAAAAGGAAACTAGATCATGGGAAAACCTCCAACGACTATAGAATTGCCGCTTATGTTTACCCTACAAATGATAGTCCTTTTGATTCTCTCATAGGATGTATTAGCTCATCTAATGAACAGATCAACACCATCCGATTTTAGAAAAAAGTTGCAAGTAGGGACGAGACGTGCCCGCTTAGTCATACTAGATCCCATGCCTATCCCTCAGGAAGGTCAATATAATTTAATAGATCAGTTAGAGAAAACACCTGCTAGGATATCTATTCTGATCTCCTCAAAATATCTAATGCCCACAAGAACATATTATACAAAACATTACAAAATTTAGGGGTTTTGATAGATGTAGACCCCACAAACCTTCAAGCCATGATTTGTGCCTAGACTCCAATGATCATATTACTTTTGATCATACTGCAATCCCGCATAACAACCCAAAACATAACTTACCCTTGTATCTCGAAGTGGTGGTTACCCATCACAAAATCAAGAGGGTACTTGTGGATGGTGGATCTGGTCTAAACATTTGCACTTTGAAGTTGGTTAAGTAGCTAGGCCATTCAAAAATAGATCTGGGAGCTAAGACTATCACAATCACGACTTATGACAATGAAGAACGAGAATCAAGGGTACTATAGTAGTTCCCATGGAAGTAGGCCCAACTTGTCATGACACGATGTTCCATGTCCTTGACTTGGACCTTCCATACAACATGCTCTTGGGGCACCCATGGATCCATGCCATGCAAGCTATTCCATCAAATTTTCATTAGTGCATCAAGTTATGTCATGAAGGTCAAGTGGTTACCATTTTGGGTGACCAAACCATTCACACATTGTAGGGCATTGCATAGTTTTTTCTGTGTGCAAGCTTATGAGTGTCCTTCTATGTGGATGTTGTTGTCCCCCTACAAACAGAAGCTATGAAAAAATGGATAGATTCAAGAGTCCCTCATGCCTTACAATCAAGACTTTCCTTCATTGGTCAACCCATTCTCTTCATGGGAGGAAACATCGAAAAATATGGCCCAAGTGAGCCATTCACTCTTGAACAAGCTTTGTTAATATCAGACTTATCAAGTATCTCCTAGAACAAGGGGTAAGCCTTATTTTCAGTTCAAGAGCACTCGTGAGAAATGTCCTAAACCATTGGAAAATTTTTTCCATAGTGGTCTCCTATCTGAGGAGAAAATGTTAGAAGATCCTACCAGCAGAGTGTCAGAAGGCACCATGGCTTCATGCCATCAAGCACCCCAGTACATCAAAGGTCACCGCATGATGTTTGTCATGGGCTATAGTGGGTTTGGATGTGGCATTAATGCACAAGGATGGCTAGAGCCTATTCCCATCCCTCATTTTAAGTCTAGATAAACATGGCCTTGGGATAAGGCCTCATAACACTCTACCTTTTGAGAATGATGCCACCTCTTCTGAATGTGAGGATGTTTCATCTCATTTTGATAGTGATGTAGATTCCCAATGTAGCCTCTATGAGGATCTTGCTTCCACTAACCTATTCCCAGATTCAATGGTCCTTACCTTATCCGAATCCATCCCCTTAAACAAATATCAAGTAGCCCTTGTATATCCTGAACTTATAGATTGGGATCAACAACTTCACGTGCCCCTAGATTTATTTGAAAATGATGAGGCATTTGTAGAGTTCATGGGACTCAAGGATTCTATTCCAGCTGGGGACCACAAGAAAGGATTTTAATTCAACTAGACACTGTGCATACTTTGGGAAGAAGAAGAGAGATGTGTGGACATTTGAATAAGAAGACAAGTAAATAAGAGTACAACCACTTCTGAGAAACCTGGCAAAAAGGATAAATGGAAATCTCACAGTGACAAACTCTTTGAAAAACTCATAGATAAACAAAATGAAGAGTCTAAAGATGAAGTGATTTATCCATTTAAAGATGATAATGAGCTACCGCAGGAGGTCGATCTTACTCTTCCCCCTGATCCTACATGGATGGAAGATGCTTCTAAGATGCTTGTTGAGGAAACAATCAATGTCAACATTGGCTCAGAGGAGCAACCTAGAATGATAAAGTTGGGGCTTCACTCTCAGCTCAGGAACAAAAGATCTTTGTAGAGATCTTAAGAGAATACGTAGACATATTCACATGGACATATGCAGATATGCCTAGTTTGGACCCAGAGCTAGTTGTGCACAACCTCATTGTGCACCCAGATGCCAAACCCATCAAGAAAAAGTTGAGAAAGATGCATCCTAAGGTGGTGCTCCTTGTCAAAGAAGAATTGGAAAACTGTTAGCTATTGATTTTATTAAACCCATTGACTATTCAAAATGGATCTCTAACATAGTCCCAGTATAGAAAAATCCTATTGGCATAAGAATTTGCATTGATTTCCATGACATTAATAAGGCATGTCCTAAGGATGACTTTCCCCTACCTAACATTGACATGATAGTTGATTCCACTGCTGGTTATGAAATGTTGTCCTTAATGGATGGATTTTTAGGTTATAACCAGATACGGATTGTAGAAGAAGATCAACATAAAACAACATTCATCACCCCTTGGGGAACATTTTGCTACAAAGTCATGCCTTTTGGGCTCAAGAATGTTGGGGCTACTTATCAATGGGCCATGATTGTTATCTTCCATGATATGATAAATGACATCATGGAAGATTATGTTGATGACATCCTAGCAAAATCCAAGAGTAGAAGAGAGCACCCTGAAGTACTGAGGCATATTTTTCAACATCTACGAGACTATAAGGTTCACTTGAACCCTAAGAAATGTGTCTTTGGTGTTTTATCAGGAAAGCTCCTAGGGTTCATTGTTTCACAAAGAGGGATTGAAGTGGACCCTGCAAAGGTTACAACTATCACAAGAAATGCCACCACCTACCACTCTCAAGCAACTAAGGAGTCTACAAGGAAAATTTAGGCAATCCTATCGCTTTATTTCACAACTTCATGGATAAGTGCCACCCCTTTACCCATTTTCTCAAGAAAGATGTCACATTCAATTGGGGACTGACTATCAGAAGGCCTTCGCACTACTAAAAACAGTACTTGGTCAGCCCACTTGTACTCATGCCACCTACCCCAAGTGAACCTCTCCTCTTATACATTTCACTACCCAGTTTGCTATTGGTGCATTGCTTGCCCAATATGACTTAGACCATAAAGAGAGTAGTTTACTATCTCAGTCACACCTTGATCGCGTACAAGTTGAATTACCCCCAAATAGAAAAGGCCTGCTTGGCAGTTGTCTTCACCTTCCAAAAGCTTCATGCCATTATCTCCTGAACAATAAAACCAAACTCATATCCAAAGTTGACCCTCTCAAATACCTTTTATCCAAAAACCCTCCTCACAGCCGAATGGCTAATTGGATCATTCTCCTGAGTGAATTTGATATTGAGTTTGTGAATCAAAAATTCCTTTAAAAGGACAGGTATTGGCTGATCATTAGCAAAATCACCTCTCCCAGGATGGAACCTTTGTGCCTAGATTTTCTAGATGCATCTATGATGTATATTGAAGAGTCTGTAGAATGGAAGATCCATTTTGATGGATCTTTCACCTTCCATGGATCCGAGAGTAGGAGTGGTGCTCATCACTCCCACAGGTGATGTCATACCAAGAGCATTCCGGTTGGGATTCTTGTGCACAAATAATATTGCAAAGTATGAGGCACTCATCGCTGGCCTCAAGCTAGCTATTACTTGGAACATCCGACAACTAAGAGTCATTGGAGACTCTCAACTTATCATTAAACAAGTTAATGATGAGTACAAAGTTAAAGATGAGAAGCTTATTCCATATAAAAAGATGGTCGAAAACCTTGAAGGAATATTTTACAGATCATATTTGAGAAAAAACCAAGGTCACACAATAGATCCGTGGATGTTATGGCTATTATTGGGTCTCTTTACATGCATTCCCCTTAGGAAAGTAAGATGCCTTTCTTTGTAGAGCATTTACAAGTGCCAACATATGATATGCCAGAGTCATGTTTGGCATGTGAAGTTGTTGGTCCCTTATCCCCTTGGTATGATCCAATCTTTCGATACCTACAAGATGGCACTTTTCCACTAGACATTACTCATTCTGAAAAGAAAGCCCTTATCCACCACATAGCCCATTATACCCTCCTAGGAGGCACCCTTTATCATCGTGGCTATGATGGGAATCTGCTTCATTGTTTGGATGTTGTTGATTCTATCCATGCCATTAAGGAAGTACATGGTGGTATTTGTGGAGCACACACCAACGGCATAGTCTTAGCTAAGAAGCTATTAAGAGTAGGCTATTATTGGCCTACCATGGAATCAGATTGCTGCAACTTTGTAAAGAAGTGTGAACTATGCCAAAATATGGAAACTTAATACATGTGCCAAAGCACAGGCCTTACAACCTATTGCAATGCCTTGGCCATTCTCTAAATGGGGCCTAGATCTCATAGGGAAGCTCCATCCTTCTTCTTCAGATGGTCATACTCACATCATCACTACCACCGAATATTTTACCAAATGGGTAGAGGTTGTCCCTCTTACCTATGTCACCGGTGCACAAATTTCAAAATTCATCATGAACCATCTCATATGCCATTATGGGATCCCTTCAGCCATTATCACTGATAATGGTAAATCCTTCAAAAACAAAATGGTTAAAACCTTGTGTCAACGCTTCCATATCCAACTCAAGTGGTCAACCCCTATTACCCCCAAGGTAATGGATAGGAAGAAGCTACTAATAAAACCCTTGTATGGATTATGGAGAAAATGGTCAGTAAAACCGGCCGTAATTGGCACCTACAGATACATCCCACCCTCTGGGCCTATCGTACTTCCATCCACACTCCTACTGGTGTGACCCCATATTCACTCATCTATGGCACTAAAGCCATCATACCTCTGGAAGTGGAGCTTCCTTCCCTAGAGAATATCTCTCAGAGACTATCTTGATAAAGATGAGGACTACAGAGTTGCTCACCTGGCAGAGTTAGAACTATTAGATGAAAAGTGTATTAGAGTGCTCAATCACCTAAAAGTCTATCAGAACAGAGTGTCCAGGGGATACAAAAATGCATCATTCATCGGGAATTTGATGTAGGAGATCTAGTTCTAAAAGAAAATCAGAAGAACACCATCAAAGATAGAGAAAAGAAAGGTAAGTTTGAGGCTAACTGGCTAGGTCCTTATGTAGTAATTGCAAAGTATGGATCAAGAGCCTATAAACTTGCATATTTAGATGGTGAAGAGCTTCCAAAACCTATGAATGCCATGCACCTCAAGTGGTTCTATGCTTAAGCATGATGAGAATATCAGATAAGAACTAAAAATAGAAAAACAAAAAAAAAACAAGCAAAAAAATGGAAAATTGAGAAAACAATAAAGAAAAAGTAGGTCATCCACATGTGAAAACCACACAATTGTGGTGCAAGTGGGTAGGTCTTTGAGTGAAAACTAGTTTTTGGTGCTCAAGGAAGATTTTCCAGGCACAAGTTACTCTTAATAGAGATGGGTAATCATCACCACTTTCTAGATATGACTACCTTTGCTAGGTCTAGGAACCCTACTAAAGCCACCTTTGCCGAACCATGATCTGGCTTATTTCTCTTATATCTGCATGAAGGACATTACCTTTGTATACTCCCATCTAACACTGAGAGCACCTACACATTTCACCTTCTCATACATACGCGCGTGGCATTCTACCTTTTGTATATTCCCACATCACGTTGGGGGCATCCACACTTCTTTGTTCTTGTACATTACTTTTAGAACATGACCTTAGAAAATGCAAAAAATACTTAAAAGGATACACAAAAAACCTAAACATTCGGAAAATCTCCCTTTTTTAGGGACAAAGCTATGACAACCATGCAACGTTGTTTTAGAAAACAATGTGAACAATAGCCTTGAAAACTTATCTTTTTAGATAAACCCAAAAACATTAGAAAATATATCAATGTTGTCCCACAAAAACAAGGTAATGCTTTAATTGCTTTTAGTTGTTGGTTTGTATAGTGTTGATTGTGAATACCTTTTCATGTGATGTTGTGACTTATTTGCTTAGTATAGGTTGGATCTTGTTTGAAATAATTATGTATGGCATTTGATTCATTTGTAGCTTGTATGCATTTATTAGGGTTCATTTTACTTAGATTAAAATGTTAATTTGATCTTTGTGGTATGCTTTGTCAAATCATGTGTTTGCATCATAGGTTGTGTTGTGTTGTATAGATACAATTGTTTAGCTTTGTTAACTTTTTCTTGTATATTTTATCTCTTGCATAGTTGTTTGTTATCACATCTATCATCTATCATTCATCACATATAAAACATCATCTACTACATCATATATACAAAAATGCTAAGTATTACATCATGCATGTATGCTAAGCTAATCATCACATATCATATCATCAATGGGGGCAAGAGGGGTTATGCATAATCACAAATCTATCCCCCCACACCAATATCATCTAGTATCATCCCAAGTGCTAGAATAAGAACTCAGAAACATCTCATAAATCTAAAAACATGTGGTGCTATCTACAGATATATCAAAATATGAAAGCATGAAACATACACATCTCTAAATCTAAGGTATGTCACATACATAGAGGAAAGGAAAATCATACATCATAATCAATAATCATACAAAGCATAATCACAATATAACATGACAAAATCATCATCAAAATGTCCATATGATACATGTATAACTATCCAAGTCAATGCTCAAAATGTACATCATCGATACAATATGCCATCTAAAAAGGGCATGCATCAAAAAGAATCGAGCCTTCATCAAGAGGCATCATCAAAACAATGGTACATACAACTATACATCAAAATCAGCCTTCATAAGAGGCATATATACAATACATATATACAAAAGGAGAAGTAAAGAGCTCAACCACAACTCTCGCCCTCACCGGGCTCCCAGGTCCATGACCTGGTGGATGGAAAGAGTGGTGGCTATGATGGACCAGCACTAGGGGTACCACCCCTTGTCAGTCTGGTTGTTTGTCTGTCCTGCCTGGCCATGCTCTGCAATGGGCTGTCGAACTGATCTAACTGAATGGCCTGATCTCCATGACCTAGAGCCTATCGCACTCGCATTTGACTACTCAAAAGGAACAACTCACTGCTCTATCAAGACTTCCTGAAGTAAGTAGTCCTATAGTATAAAGCCTCACCACCAGATCTCATGGCATCACGTATCAGATCAAGCATCTCTAAGCAATGATAGCTACCTATAAGGTGCATCTCGCTCACCTATCAACCTGCCACTATCATCCTGAGCCTGTCTAGAAGCAACGGCCTCTCGATCTCTATCTGTAGTAATAACTTGCACTAGGCTCATGCCTGATCTCTCTGTATAATATAACCCTGTGACTGTGCCTGGGCGTGGTCCCTCTGAGCAACAACCATCTGCACCTGGGTCTGAGACTGATGTAAAAGGCTCAATATCTGAGCCCCCTGTGTGGCCATCTCACTAATCGACTCTGCCATAGGGTACTATCACTACCTTGGGTGGCCTGTGCTCTAGCCTGATCTCTCTCCAATGTCAAAAATACACTGAGCATGTGCCTGATCTCACTCTATTGTGAGGGCCTTGTACTGTGCCCTGGTTGCATCTCTCTCTCCACCACCAGAATCGAAAACAAAAATCACTACCTATAATTTGCTATTTGAAGGGAAGCCAACTGTCCACCATCACCACCACCCTCTAGAGCATGAGGTGGTGGGCCCTTCTCTGGAAGTACCTACTAGAGAGGGGTGTATATCCCCACTGGAATGCCTACTGGGGAAACTCTATGTCAACTTCCTGAACACTATCTCTCGGCCTAGGCTCGGGGGCCCTGTCCCCGTGGTGGCTACTGCTGTAATGTTGGACCCGTCCCCTGCCCCTGACATACTAGTATGAGTCGGGCCCACCATCATCATCATCATCACTATCCTCACCACCAATGACTCCACCCTCGCCACCACTAGGAGGCCCCACTGGAGGAGCTCTCATGCCGGTGCATTATATACACCCCATGGAAATAGTCAAATGGTGTGGAAGCACATCATGATACCATGGCCCATACTCAGGTGTAGTACCGGATCTCTAATCTATCTCAGTGGCACCCACATAACAGGTACCACCTATGTTGGAAACTGGCTAGTGCTCTATCATGGGTGATCTGTGGACCCATATCAAAGTACTCTTGAGCCCTACGAGTGTACCACCTATCTGGCCCAGGAACATCTTGGGTACTACCAAACTACCTCTGACACCGATCCACCTTGTATAACTCTCACATATAGCTATGGCTGCCTAAGATAAAATGCTCCACTATGGCAAGTACTGAGCTCTAAACCATCCTCAGGCCACTGGAAATGTCTATAAGGCCTCCAAACCATGGAAGCCTGTTATAACTCATCAAGCTCATGGTGATAGTGATATGCATCCCCCATATATGGCCACACATCATCCCCTGTGGGACCCAACCCATCGTAGAAGGCTCCTCGGGAGCCCGAACTCTCAAAACACCTAAGGGGTGACCAATGGAAATGTGGTCCCACGCCCAAATCTGAAAAGCAAGAGCTGGTCCTACCATCTTCTGATGGTAGTAGGTAATCAAATGAAGGTCCCAATATAGATGTGCCTAAAATGCACTGACCCCAAGTAGGTCTCTCCCTCTACCAAACCACGTATCACTCCAAGGAGGCTAAGTGGAAATGAAGCACCGGTCTTGTTAGGGAGTAAGACTCCACTGATGAAGGCCATCATATAGACCACTACTCGGTCTAGCTCTAAGTCATCAATGCACCATGATAGCCTAATGGTCATCCCACGCCATGGTATCATCGGGACACCAAACAACTCTATGATATATCATTGAATATCAGTCCAGTGGCTCGTAGACTAGATGAGTTGACCCTGAATCGGGACCGCATAATACGCCACACGTCCTCAAGAGTAATAGTAATCTCCTGGTTGGGAGCCAAAAGCACTGACTCTCATTGTGCCATCATCTCTGCTATAGCTATCAAAAGGCCATGATCTAATGTGATCTGGGGCATCTCACCACATGAGCCAATCCCGTAACATATAGGAGGTTGTCCAAGGTCACTCTATCATCATCATCAAACTGGGCCTCTATCATCACTAGCTGACCATATCACTCATGGGTCTAGAGGATGGGTAGTATATATGCAAACAAGAAAACACACATGTATCAGTTGATATTTCTATCTACTTCTATCTAAAAATTGCTGGTAGGTCACCATTCTTCTATCTTATTTCCTAAAATTTTCACTTTCTTCTAAGTTTGTCTTTTTTTCTCTCCTTGGCGGTTTTCGGAAGGATGTTCTACTTCTTTGACACATGTGCACACCTCCTCCGATGCCTACGCACGCCCATCCCAATGCATACACACCTATCACCACGCGTATGCACCTCTTTTTTTTTTTTCCCCTCTCAACACCTACGCACCTGACTGATGATCGACGCCACCTGTCTCGCGCATGCGCATGCGTCACGTCCCCATTTCCCATTCTAAATGCATATGTGGCCCATTTGATGAACACACATCCACATCCCTTCCATTTTCCATCTAATGCATACACTGCACGTGCGTATATTTTTTGATGGATACGCATACGCATGTACGCCGGTTTGATGCATGCATGCGCACACGCATATGTCATCGATGCACATGCGCACATATGCATCAAAATTCTCCTACCTAGCCTAAAAACCCTAAAAAATGCATTAAATGCATAAATCACAAAGGGATAGGCCACTCATGTAGGGTCCATCCACTGGGTCCCGCATGAACTCTCGGATGTGATCTTCTCATCTCCTCCTGCTCGGTATTCTCGCCATCTCACTCTAGGGTTGTCGCTCTTGCTCACGGTAAAAATTCACAAGAACTCTGGTAGAAATGAATTGGTCATGATTGATTTACCCCCCGGGTGGGTATATTAGGCTACCGCGATGCCCCCGGGGCATGTTTTCTCCACCGTGATCGTTCTAGCCCTTCTTCTATCCACCAAGATGATTATTTTTCTATTAAAATAATTATTTTTATTCATTTTCGCACGCTGGGGTGCTTAGTATCACCCTGTGGTCACTTCTTCATTACACTAGAATGATTCACACATATTCCAGGCATCATTTCTTATCATTTTTCTTCTATTTTTTTCTATTTTTCACCTATCGTAATGATTATTTTTATTAAATAATTATTTTTGGCTTGTAATTCTTCTCGTCGGGCCACTTTTGTGCTCCTGGCACCTTTTCCTTTGCCTTTAGGCAGTTTCACATATTGTTATGAGATCTTTGATCTCTTATACAAATTCTATCACCCAATCAAAAAATCTAAAAAATTGTAAAACCATTTAAAAAAACCAAAAAAATTGAAATACTTCGAAAATGGCCAAAATTGGTAAAACACTCATTTACATAGCTGAAATCTATGTCTATCGCATGGCACTCATCCCATATCTTGCTGATGTTTTCAAATATTTTGAAACAATGACTCGTGAATCATCTAAATCTTCAATCACCTACACAAGCTATGTTGCTTACTTCATCTATACTCTGGGGCACTATCAGTTGCCTGGTACTATTTTCGTCGTGCACATTGCTTTTTCACTGGACCCAAGTGTCCTCCATATTTTCCCTTGCATTATACACATTTCTTGGGGCATCATTCTTCACCCTTGTCATTTATCAGAACATTTGGGACTACATCTCGATAACAAAATATTTGTGTAACTATCTTGAATGTTGTTGGTTTAAGTGTGTGTAATTGTACTTATTTCCCTGTTAGTGATATTGTTTATTTCTCGTATTGCATTGCATTCGTGTATGTTGCATGGAGTTGGTCATTTTTAGCACAAGACAGTTGTTTGTACCTTGGCTTTTCATGTCATTTTACGCTTCCATCGTATGCTCACATTTTAATAAGGACCGATGAGGAGGATTCTAAGCAAAATGATGATTAAATATTGTTAGCAATTGATTTGTGGATAGCTCAATATCCCTCTTTCTTCTTGTTTCTCATCTTCTCTGTGCAATTTTATTTCTATTGCTCTCTTTTTTTGATCGATCGATGAGTTCTTCTATCACCCCATCGACACTCGAGGGGCATCCTTCATCCTTCATCCTATTAATTTTTCTTCTACCCTTCAAAATTTTCTACTCTTTTACATTTGTCTACTTTCTTTGAAGTGACGTCACTTACGCCACCTCAAAGAGGGGAAAATGTAGACACCTGTAGTTTGATCAAAGCACTATTATTTCTAATATTGCACTTATTATTCTCTTCCTCACAAATTTATGACACCTCGTCAGTTAGATCTATCTAACTCCCCTCTTACGACACTCTGTTGGTTGTATTTCCTCTTGTAAACTAATTAAATAGGTTATAATAACCTCTTCTTGGCTAATATTCTCTTCTTTACCACCTCTATTAGCTCCCTGGAGTATCAATCCACTTCATTGGATTGATTAAGCCTTCATAACCCTCCCAAAACCTAATTTCTCTCTAAATAGGATTAATTATCCTCTAAACATGGTTAATTAAATATTAACTATGATCAATCTCTTCTAAACCTAGTCAAATCTCACTTTGACTTGCTAAAAGTACTTTTTGAATTTTTTTGTCCCACATGCACCCAAATCTCCCACTTTCCCAAATGGAAAACTATAAATAGGGCTAGACCCCTTCCCTCATTTCTAAGAATTCTCTCTTCTTCCTAGCACAAACTATAGTATTTTGTTTAGGCTTTAGATTGTAGTTCATTTTCTTCCATTGAGCTATTAACATTTTCTTTTGTATTTTATAGCACAAATATGGAGTAAAAGGGAAGAACCATTGGCCTTGAAGCCATTAATGGGGAGATCTCTTTCTCTTAAACACAAACTAAATGCTTAGATCCTCTTAGGTTCATTATTTCAAGCTTTCAAAGAATAGAGGTTAGTTTCATTTGCTTAGTTTGCTTGTTCTACTACTAATGGCCACCTCAATTTTGAGATGTAGCTAGATAGGTAAGTGTGAAGCTTGTCAAACTTTTGTGGGATGAACTAAGTTAGCTACACCGCCACTCAATCCAGAGATGATAGAAGAACCTTTTCAACAATGGGGACTAGATTTTGTGGGTAGCCTCAATCCTCATCCTAGTGCTAGTTACACCCATGTATTAATTGCCACCGATTATTTCACCAAATGGGTGGAGGCCATTCTAGTAAAAAGCACAACCTCTCAAGTGATATGTAACTTTATCAAGGAAAATATTATTATTAGATTCGGGTACCAAGTAAAATTATCACCGATAATGCGTCCAACTTCTCTTCTTATGAAATGCTATATTTTTGATATGGGTATGGAATTTCTTTGGCACATTCTTTGACTACTACCCCTAAGGAAATGGTAAAGAAGAATAACAAAATAAGAATTTGGTGACCATGATTGAAATATTGTTAATGAATCATAGAGGAATTGGCATAAGAAGCTATGTGATGCTCTTTGGGCATATAAAATCATTCCTAAGAGGGAAATTATGAGGTATCCTTTCCCGGTGGTGTATGGAACTAAAGCTCGGTTTCAATAACTATGGAACCGCCATCCTCAGAGTGATGAAGGCCTTTAAAGATTGAAACTTCACTAGTGCTTTGGAGAAGAGAATCATGTACCTACGAAGTTGGATGAGGAAAAATTACAAGTGGCGAGATAGGATTGCTACACATCAACAAAGAGTAAATTAGTTGTTTGATAAAAAGGCGAGGACCTAGAGAGTTCCGGGTTGGAGACATTATTCTACTCTGGGACAAGAGGTAGGAGCCTCGGGGAAGTTATGGAAAATTTTATTCTCTTTGGTTAGGTCCTTTCAAGATCAAACACTTTATTGGAGAAAATTATTTCGATTTAGATTATATGGATGAAACATCTCTTCCATTGCCATATAGTGGGCAATACTTGAAGTTATTTCAGTCCTAGGTTCTTAGGTGTTCCTTTGTATAGTCTTCTATAGTTTCATTTTTGGTAATTATCTAGTGTTGTGTGGGTGTCTCTTCTCTTTTGGTTCATCCTTGAATCTATTTTTCTTAATGGATAAAATCTTGGTATATTTTAGAAACCCTAAGATTTTGGACTTTGAGATGTCTTTTTCCCGGTGCTCAATTCAAGCCATGTCCCAGTAAAGAGAAAGTTATTGTCACCTCCCCAAGAGTAGTGGTTTTTTCCTCTCCATTTTTAAAATTTTTTTGAGTTAGGTGACTACTAAATTCCCTTGTGAAGGTCTCCTAAGAAAAATCTCTTTCCAAACAATTAGTCATTTTTGTAAATTTTGAGTTTTAAGGTTTTTTTAGTGTTTTGCGGGTATTTCAGATTTTTTTGTCACTCATGGCCCAAGTGCCTTTGGGTCGTCTATTCCCCCATTTTCTACTTTTTCTATTGGTCTTGCTTTATCTTTGTTTTCATTCTTTTCATATTTTCAGAGAAATGGTGTCCCACCTGTCCCAAGGGTGATCTGTGTCAAATATTTCCAACTTATATGATTTTAGTTTCTACGGGTGTTTTGGATTTTTATGTCCCTCATGTCCTAATGCCTCTGGGGCTACATCTGCTCCTCACAAATCCACCTTTTCCAATTTTCATTTATTGTGGCTATTGTGGCTCCCCGCATCCCAGTTGTCTCACTATCCTATGGGATAGTTTTGCAAGTTTTTTCTACTTTTTGTGAATTAGATGTTTTGGCTTTGTGTGTCCCAAATGTTTGAATGTCCCATGGGCCAAACTATGCGCATTTGTTCTTCCTTACCCAATTTTAATTGTTTTAGCATTGGCATAGAGTATTAATTACCTCATTTATTTCACCCTACTTGACCGCTTGAGTTTAAATGTGTATAAATACTTAGGTAATTGATCATTTCCACCACCTTGCTTAAATTTTCTAGAGACTATTCGAGCTCCCTTTTTCTCTACCATTTGTAGTCGTGGTCGAATCCTCCTCCATTATTTTCAAATTTGTAGGTACAAAGAGAAGTTGTGAATCATCAAGGTGTTGATCAAGGAACTAAGGGATTTTATCACAATGATCTTCTACTCTTGTCATAAGATGAAGATCAATTATAAGCGACATGGGCAACCATCTTCCTTGGAGACGTCTATACCAAACATGGGGGATAGTGAGGATCAAAACCTAGAATTAGATGATTTATGCGATCGAATCAAATGTCAAAATCCTACTCCTATATATCATTTGATCAAAGATAATGGGATCACAGAGGCACGAGGATTCCCAATTTCCATATAATGTGTTGATACGGTTATCTCTTGTAGTTTTTGCTTCAACCTAGATACAAAGGAAAATTTTTACCCTTAAGGAAAAGTGGTGGCCCATCTCGGTGAAGATTGTGTTTGCATTTCTCTTAGAATTACCATGGTTGAAAATTTGAATGCTCTTACCGGGGACAAGGAAAATCTCTTTTCGATCAAGACGGTGAAAAGTACAAAAGTAGAGTTGCCAAGTCTTGGTTCAAGAACCCTAAGAAAGGAGCCTTAAGGCTTCCCAAGACAATGTTTAGAGTTGATTTCCATGAATAATTGTTAGACATCATCACTCTGCTGGCCAAGATAATGGGAATTCCCTCCACCAATGAGTTTCATTTTTGGATGTGTCCCTATATCAATATTATATGTGAGGGAAAGCAGAACTTGAATTGGGTAGGAATAATTTATATGACTGATTGAGAAATTGGCATAGGTTAAAAGAGCTTATACCTTCCATATGACCTCTTACCTAATGTATACCATTACCGCCTATAAAGATTGGCTAGGTTTCTCCCATGTGGAAGACAAGAAATATGCTCCCATCTATGTATATCATCCATAGATGACTCGAAGGTCACTATTCATCATTTCAAGAGAGTGAATGATGCATTCACTATGTACATTATTGGAAGGAGATATTGTTATAAGATTCTCGATGAGGTGAAATAATTGATCGATTGTCTATGGAATATTTTTCACCCAATTCGGGAAGTTTTCATAAATAATATTGGATGGATTTGAGGAAACCCTTGAAACTTCCCATGTACTTGTAGTGATAAGATGGCTTTGGTGGAGATATGCATACAATTGGATAAATTTCATACAACCTGTAGGGACAAGAAGATTGTAGGTATTTAGTTCCTAATCACATTGGTACCTACACTTGTAGGACTGCCCATGATGCTCGAGAATGTTGATGTGAACAATTACTCCTATCACTCTTAACTATTATAAACCCAAATATTGTTTTGATATTAAGGAGTTCATTTCCTCCAATTTTAGAATGTATTATCTGCATTTTCCGATATTGAAAACTCTTGGGTAGATTGTTCGATTATTATGAGGCTTAGAGAAGGTACTATGGAAGATTGTCTTTGCAACAAATTATGGATTTTGATATATATAATGTTCCTAAAGGGTTTGAGGAGGATGATGAGGAACGCCAATCTCTTGAGTATTAAAGAACAATCAATCACACTCCTATTGAAACAATTGATTTATTTGTCAAGGAGAGAGATGACTTAAAAGAGCTCATCAATCATGTCTTGGTAAGAACTAGACTTTAGTTTTATAGAAAAATGAAGATGTTCAAGGAAAGGAAATCTAGGTCTATCTCTCAAGATATTTCTAATCCTTGAAAATAAGTACTTGTATTAGGTCTGAGATACATGAACAATCTATGTCTTCTCCTCGAGAATCTTCAACTCTAGTGTACACGAAGAAGGGAAAAGAAAAGAAGGATGATAAAGTGGGAGATTTCATTCCAGAGAGTGAGAAACTATCCTCTCCTAAATAAATTGAAACAATACTTGATGAAGAAAATATTGTGGACCTTGGTGATGATGATAGTGAGGAGAAAGAGTAGTGAAAGTCTAAACAAAATGTCCTTGAAGAAAACATTGGGAATGAGGATCGGTCGAAGGAACTAATTTCTAAATTTGTATTTATTAAGGAATGTCCTACCACTCAAACCAAGACTTCTATGTTAGAATTAGTCGTTGTATAAACCCTAATGGCCATGAGTGCATCTGCACTTGGGCCTATTCCTCCTTCCACTTCTAGTTCTTTATTTTCTTGGGTATAACCATTGCTGGAAAGTAAAAAAAGAAAGGCTACTTGTAAGTATTGTTTCTCCTCGCAGTTTGATGGATTAGTATCACTTCTCGCACTACTCCCCCTATATATAAAAAGGAAAAATCCACATCAATATTGGTTTCGAGACTCCCAAGGCCAACAATTCATGGAAATTGCAAAACCCAAGTTTGATAAAGATGAAAAAGACCTATCAATGGGTGACCTAGAGTTGACAAGAATTCCTCTTGGTGAATCAACACCTGAAAGTGAGGTGCATAATATGAGGGAGAGTGTATCTAAAGTGGTTGAAATATTTGAAAAGGGATGTAGACACGGGAGTATTTAGATGAACAAAATCAAATTCTTTCCAGTTTCATAAAATACTTATTAGTAAAAGATAAGGTACTTGATCCTACTCCCCTAGCTTCCATCCCACCTCTTTCTATCCTATCTAGTGACGAAGTCCAAGCCATAAAAGACATTCACAAGTATGCCACTTATGGGAAAGTAATGGAAGCTATTCTTGATGAATTGATAATCACAGTCTGAATTTCATTGAAGAAGCATTCAAAGCATTTAAGAAAATTACTAAGATTCAATTGAAATTCACTACAACACTCGGTGGGATGGAAAGGAGTTGGAATTGTGGAGTGAGTGCATTCAGGATCTCATGTTGATGAGTGAAAAAGATGTACAAATCCTTTTGAAAAACAAAGTTTTTGATGATGCAAAGTTGAATTTGTGCAAACATTGGGTTTTCAGCATTTCTTGGAAAATAAAATTTCTTGAAGAGGCCATTGGAGAGCTTAGAAACATGTTACAAAAATGAGAAGATTTTAAATATTGTGTCATGTCTACATTCTTGGATATACATTGCCAATTATTCAAAGAGAATTAAATTGATAAATTCAATATTCAAAAGATCAAATCTCGGTTCAAGAATTTTGTTAAAGAAGATCTGTTTCAAACTATTAGGAAATATAATGTTTACATTATATTTACCAAAAGGTAAATAATAATTAGTTAGTTATATTATTGTTATATAAACAATAATATATTAGTTGGAGTTGTTTTAACAACTCATAGATATTTAATATGTAAATAGGTTTGGTGGTTGTGTGAACACCCCTAAAATAGCTATGAGAGATTCTAGGGTGGTTATGTAGTTGAGAGTTTATAGGAAGCTTGAGCTTAAGAATAGGATGTCCTAATCCTATATATGTAAACACTCTTGAATCAATATATTGAAGTATTATTCCTATGTAAAATACTTGCAAATCTGATCCAAGTTTTCATTTTGGTACCGGAGCAGGTCGTGTGAAGGCTATGGAGTTTTGAAACTGGTCAAGGGGTAGCAACATCCTTTTGTTCATTGCCCCGCATATGTAATATTTTTTCAAATTTCATCTGAGTGTATATTTGTGGATTAGGAGTGCTTCGTAGTTTTTCAATATTTTCTATCACTGTGTAGCATTTTGATACGTATCAGATTTTGAATCAACGTGGCATAGATGGGTCACATCTCTATCATGTTCTGAAGGATATCGTTCAACAATTTAGTATTGTATTCTTGAAGGCTTGATATCGGATCCCATCTTGAGCTCATCTAGTTAATCTACAGTGAAAAAACCATCTACAGTTTCATCACCTATTGTTTTGCATGGTTCATGATTCACAACTACAAACTTAATCATGACAGCCATAACAAAAGTGTTGGAAGAAGTAAGAAGGGGTTTCAAAATATTTTTACTTTCAAGATTGAAGTTTCTGAATCTTGGATTGATTCACCGTTCAATACGAAATCATCAAGATTCACATTGAAACCTGCATTGGATCTATTTCAGCTTTTTGGTAGGTACCTTCATACATTTTTTCATTGCATGCATTCATATCTTTCCAACTCAGATTGTGCTCTAGCATTGATCTCATACTTGGCATCTTGTTGTCCATCCATAATTAGAATAAATCTTCTGCCATAGTTGTGCTTCGTTCTACCCTATTCACTCTGCATCAAGTTCTCTTAAATCTGACTACATGTATTTTTAATTTGTTGGAGAATAAATTTCAAAACCACGGTCTTTTGAATTCTTGGTATTGCAGACCTTGGGGTTTATTTGTCTTAGGAATCCGAGATATACAATAGATTGTAATTTTATTAGTTATTAGTTTCATGTGTCAATAGTTTTTCAATATAAGTGAATAGGTCATTAGTTATTTTTGAGAGTCTTCGCATTGTCAAATAATCATGATGTCATGGTCATTAATCATGTAAATATAGTGTGATTGTCAAGTTTTGTAGTCATCATTAAAATTATGAGTCAATAAGACCATTGTATATCATATAGGTTATGTTATTTAAATTATTTTGTGTTAGTTTCATTTAGAGTTAAGTGTTGTAAAAAATAATTCCATATAGGTGATTTTAGGACTTTTTAACACTCATTTTCATTTAAAAAGTAATCTAATTTTATTACTTTTTAATTTAGTCAAGTCTTCTTGTCCGATACAAAATAGTCATTGTCAAATCTGTGAGTTGTTGTCAAATATTGTTGTCATTGTCAAAATAAAAGAGTAATTACGGTCAAGTCGGGTAAAGAGTCAAAGATTCTAATTTTTTTTTCCTCATAGATGCATTTTCAGTGTTACCCAACATCCAGAAAAATAAAGTGTTTCACATTGCGGGAGGGAATATATACTAAGTTCAATGTGGAAAAAGATGTGCTTCATGTTCACATTTTCTGAACTAGTAACATGATATTGGAGGATGGAGGCATCGGAGGCTGGAGGTCAGATAACGACCTCTCATTAGTCACCAACGACGGGGCTGCACGAAGCTATGGTGGCATTTTGTGGTGTGAGTTTGCTTTCAGTTGTGTGCTTCAATTTTTATAGTTTGTAGTTTTCAATAAGTGGAAATTTCACATTGAGGGGGGAACATGATCAACATGATCCAATGTTCCATTTCAGTTTTGATTGTGTATGTGATTATTCCTATTTCCCCAATGCAAAAACATAGTAAAGAACAGATAGCACAGTGAAAGGAAGCATCATGAGTCTTGATGAGGTAGAAACGATCAGATGTGTTCCTGTTCATACCTAGGTTTGTGGTTAGCCTCCTGAAAACCATTGAAGGCTATTCAAATGTGTTCCTACTTGAGTTCCCACACTACTAGGTCAGATGTGTTCCCTAGAGTGACTGGTTGATAAGTAGATGATTCCTGAGCATGTTCCCATCCTCGTCGGTTAGATGTGTTCTCGATAATGCATGGTTGATAATAAGTTGATGTGTTCCTTCTTCTACCTTCAGTTCGAGTGTGTGTCAAGATCATGAGCGTACGAGAGGTGGCAAAGAGGCAAAGGAAGTGCAAAATTTCTCTTGTTACCATGTAAACATTAAGGGGGAATGTTAGGAAATATAATGTTTACATTATATTTACCAAAAGGTAAATAATAATTAGTTAGTTATATTATTGTTATATAAACAATAATATATTAGTTGGAGTTGTTTTAACAACTCATAGATATTTAATATGTAAATAGGTTTGGTGGTTGTGTGAACACCCATAAAATAGCTGTGAGAGATTCTAGGGTGGTTATGTAGTTGAGAGTTTATAGGAAGCTTGAGCTTAAGAATAGGATGTCCTAATCCTATATATATGTAAAAACTCTCGAATCAATATATTGAAGTATTATTCTGTGTAAAATACTTGTAGTCCGATCCAAGTTTTCACAAACAAGAGACCATATCCAGGAGAAGATGAATTTTTTTTTCACACCGCGGAGTTGCTTTATCATGTATGCCAATAAAGAGTTCTTGGAAAATGTAGAGTTTGGAAAGGAAATGGAAAAGTGTCTAGATTGTTGGGCTCATTCAACTTCCAATAAGACAATTACGAGGAATGGATATAATCAAGAATTAAAAATATCCAGACATCAATTGCTTAAGATAAAGATGACTTTAAGAACTTCTACTAGCATCTTGGCTCCCTATTTCATATTCTCCTTTCTTATTTAAAATATCTAATTAAGGCGGCTTTATCTCTTTATTCATGTGTTATGGAAATAAGACATAAATTGAGTTTGTAATTTTTAATTAGATACTAACTTTTGAAATTAAAAGAAAGGAAATTGAAAAGGCTCTTTGTAACCATTTCTTGGGTTATTTAAGGAATTTTCCTTATCATTATAAGGGATTGAGATTTTGATATCTGGATGTAAAATAACATTGAACTATTCAATACTGAATTTTTTTGCCCTCTCTCATGCTTTATCTCTTTCTATTTCTTATCCGATTCATATAAAGCTATGTGTATTTGAGCAAGAACTTTGTGTCTTTCGGTTGATAGGTGTATTTGGAACTTTTTGTCTAATACATGTATGACCTATGTTTTTATATGCATAGTTTAAATCTTGTTATTTTATAAAAATCAATAAGATATTAATCTCCTATCTATATGTCCGAAAGTGCTCTTCTCTCTTGATTTTGAATATCAGTCCGACTTTTCCTCTATTCTTCGTATTGAAAATATTTTGAGGAAGACATCTAAACTATTAAAATATCCACCAAAATGTTGAACAATTGTTTATATTGTAAATAAGTTTTGTTTTTATCTTTTGTGTTAAATAATGAAACCTCTCCCATAAAGAGGAGGGACTATTTTCCCCGATCGTTGCTTGTTTTCAAAAGATCAAATTCGTAACCAATAGTTATTGGCACCCACCTTGTGGGGAATGTATTGTGTATCCCACCAAAATAACTTGAATCAAATATGAAGCACTAGCACCTTGTGAGATAGAAGATATACACGAGGTCAAACAACACATGGTATTGAAGATTCATATTTTAAATGACTGGAACAACAAGGATTTGGGTTAACCCCATAAGGGAGGAGAACAAGATCCACAAGTACTCCTCATATCAAAAATAAAAGCGTGAGGAATATAGAATTGCAAACACAATCAAGCCATAACGTTCAATATTTAGTGTTGGCTAGAGTCACAGTTCCATTACAAACCATTTTTCCAAGGCTACCAACACCTTTTCCTTAGGGACAATGGGATGGACCTCTGGCCCTTGCTTAACCATTGCATGATCTCCCAAAAGGAAATAGGAATTTTTTTCCTAAATTTAGAGGAGATGGAAAAGTGCACCTAGATGAACACATTGCTGCATTCATTATGGCATGTGGGATACTTGGAGTGGAGCATGAATATGTTTCTATTAGGAGTTTTATGGAGACATTACAAGATAATGCTACCGATGGTTCTATCATCTCCTAATGGAGCTCTCACCGGGTGAACCACCATGAGAACTCAATTTGAGGATCGATTCAAACCTCGCTAAGGATGTACACAATCTCCTCACTCAGATTTCTAAAACTAAAGATGAAACCATATGAACCTATGAGAGAATTTGTTGTCAAATTTAAAAAATTGGTCAAGAAGATTCTAGTAGCCACTCGGCCTATAGATCAAATTCGAAAATGATTTTTCCTAAATGCACGATTGCCAAAAGTGAGCTATGCATTGAGAAGGGGTAACTTACTACTCTAGATGTTGATCAACGCTAGGCCATAAGTGTTGAGGATTATTTAATATTGTGTGGGAAATTTAAAGGAACATGCTAAATCTAAGGCCTCTTCTTTAGGAAATAACTCTAACCAACAAGTAAAAAAATTGGCAAATCATCTCATAGCTATAAAAAACAATTGGCTAAGAATACTCCTTATAATGATATTCCAAGAAGGATTTTTCAGCCTCAAAATCATTTTCCCTTTCCTAGCCAAATCTCGCGATTTAAGGGCCACTTCTCAAGGTTCCTGTTAATGGAACATGTGAAGTTTAGGAACCAGATGATGAAGATGAGGTTGAAGGATATGAGGAACTCTAGGAGGGAGCAATTGAAACATCAGAAGAAGCCAATGATTCTCGGAGTTAATTTTCTCATCACTAATGGAGTCGATGATGATTATGATGAAGTAGTGGCAGATTTGAATAGTGAGTCATATGTTGTTATGACCTGAGAATAGATGAGTAAGAAAAAATAAGTCATTCAACCCACATGGAGATCCAAGGAGGTTCAGTTTCTATCCCGATTGTTGTAAAAAGAGATCTCCTATCCCTACCACTTCTACTAAAAAGGTAAGTATTTATAATACCCCTACTTCTTTTCCTTTAATTGTAAATAAGACATGCCTTGAATGTCAAAGTTGGTCGGCCTAAGTGTTCTTTCCTTCTAGTTTAGACACCCCATCTACGTTAGGAACCTTTGACATAATTGATCATATCAAGAAAACCAAAATCCAAATTTCGAGAGGATGAGTTCTTTTTTTTTGGAATATAGGGTAAAAGGAGGGTTTTAGAAGGTCCCACAACCTTATACAAAAAGGCCCATCAGGCAAGATTTAGCAAAGAAAAACATAGAACAAAAGTACCCTAGAAGATTCCAAAAAAGGATAATGAAAAAGACAGCAGGAGAAAAGAGAAGAGCTTCATATGAGCTTTTTTAGTTCAGCGACAACATTTCTAGCCCTAGGAGAGCCCGAATCCTCAGCAAGCTGATCTGCAAGGGTGATGAGCTCCGAACAGTCTCTGGCAATGGCATTCTGGTAGTGTCAGTGAAATCCTCCCAGGCCTTCAGGGCATTGAAGGTGCGTTGGAGCTTGTTTAAAATAGAGGACACCAATTCAACTCTGTGTTCATCCCTCTGGGAGTCAGCAACCATAGGCTCAGCAGGATTAGCATCCATATTTGAAGGTGACTTGAGATGTTCACATGAGGCTCACTATCAGCGAAATCTGGAATGTCCCTAACTTTCTGAGTGTTGGGGTCTTCAACAGGCTGGTTCATCTCTATCTACTATGTGGCATGGGAGTCAGGGTAAAGCTTGGCAAGGCCCAGGATGTCATCGGCAAGAGAAGTGTCGGGGCTGGAGATAGGGGAAATCACCTTATTACTAGTGTCAGCACCCTCCAGAAACAAGCACAAATGAACAAGAGGAAGTGGGGGGATAATAGGGGGAGTAGAGGGGGTGGAACCATCGTGAGATGGGCCCAGGATGGTGACATCCGAGTCAGAATAAGAGGAAATGTGCAGCGGCAACGATGACATCCGGAAGAGTAGAGGGAGGTAGAGGAGGGACGGGGGAAGGTGAGGGAGAATGGTGATGGTGACCCGTCTTGGGGGAAAGTGGACTAAATCAGCATGCAAGGCAGCAAAGTGGAAAATAACAAGTACAGTAAGCCCTGATGAAGGATTGCTCCTTCCCTGTCTCGAGCTAGTTGAACAGAATGCTCCAAAGATTGATAGAGGAAGGCAGCCAGGTTGATCTTTTTTCCCCAATGTAGATGCGAGAGGATAAAAAAGTGGGGGCCATAGACCAGATGATAGTGGCCGTCAATGGTGAAATATCGCATGATGACTTCAGCAACTCTGTCCCATGGGGGAGGTAGAGAATCACGAGTGTACCCTGAGAGATATTTGATAGGCTTTTCACCTGGAGTGATGAAATCCTACATTTCTACATGGAGCAAGTGCTTGAAATAAATATCACCAAAGTGGTCGGAGTCCCATAGCATCAACAATTACATTTGTGGAGATAGTAAAATACGTATTACCAATTTGGACACACCCCTCGACTAGGAAGCCATTGTAGCATATGAGACCAGGGCCGAGTAGCCCACCATTCTCTCAAGAAAAGTGGTGATACCATTTTCCAATAAGATGTTCCAGACCTCCTCGTCATCCTTAACCGTGTTGCAGGAGGCAGGCTCTATTCGTTTCAGTTTGGAATGAGTGTGAAGGAGGGGGCCTGGAGGGCCTTAAAAAGCCCACCCAGAGCATGGGAGCCATCTGCTTCAACATCATTACCCTCCCGCCAGTACATAATATGATTATGGGGAGGAATTGCACCATGCGTGAGGAAATCCACAAAATCATGACACATCTCCCCCTTCAAATGTTTCAGCACCAAAGGTCTTTTCATAATAAATGAAGAATTATTACCGCCACCTTTTGGGGAGTCCATAAATGCATTGCTGACACCCAAGTCAGCTCACCCTTCCACTAGCCAACGTTAGGAAGAGAGGTCATTCTTGATAATTTGGAGGAGATTAGCTGGGAAGTTGTCCTTCCAGCTTTGTTGACTTTCAAGGAGAACTCGATGTTAGCCAAGTGGTCCGCCACTTTGTTTCCTTCTCAAAGGATGTGCTGAAACTGAATTTGTTGGAAACTCCTTTGCAAGATTCTGATATCAGCAATAATATTTTGGATTGACCATTGACCAGTGTCCGCCGACTGTAGGAGATTGATGATATTGAGGGAGTCACTTTCAACTTGGAGAGGATCGTTACCGAATTTGATAGCCAGCTCAAGGCCTTTGAGAATGGCCATGGCTTTTGCATGATGGTTGGTGCCAAAGCTAAGATTGTGGGCAGAGGCAACGATAATGGAACTGGAGGAGCTATGAAGGATGGCTCCTCCACCTGACTTACTAGGATTTCCTTTCGAGGCTCCATCCGTATTAAGTTTTCTCCAGCTAGGGGGAAGCCATCGCACTAAACCATGATCAGAAGTAGGGGCTTTCCTTACAGGGAGATTTGCCAATAACCGCTGCCACTCCTGAGAGTTACAAATTTGAATTTTTGCTGATATTTGGTCCAGAAGTGAGAGTTGAGATTATCCTGGAAAGTCAGAGCGATCTAGATGGCCACACGATTAGGTTCAAGACCCTGGTCTTTAAAGATCCTTCTGTTCCTTTCCTTCTAGATGCCCCAGATGCCATGCGGGAGGAGAAGTTTCCAAGCCAGAACCAGGGCTGGATGGGAGAAGGGGGAGCACCATTGAGAGAGGGTGTCCTGAATGGACTCTGGAAAGGTCCAGAGCACTCCCATCCACGATAAAAACCAATGCCAAATATCTTGTGAAAAGGGATAGTGGATCAAAAGATGGGAAGAGGATTCCACTGCCTTAGCATAGAGCACACATCTAGTGGGAAGAGAGAAACCCCTTCTTTTCAAATTTTCTCCTGAGAGGAAAGCATTCTTAGAAGAGAGCTAGGAGAAAAATCCAATTTTGGGGATTGTTTCCTTCGGCCAAATTTTGGTGAGGGGAGGACCAGAGCCGGTACAATGCATGGAGAGGTAAGTAGCTTTAACCGAGAAAGATCCAGAAGGGGAGAGGGGCCAGATAAGCTCATCCTCAGGTAGGGAAAAGGGGATATAGATGGAGGAGAGCTCACTTCTAAGTGAAATCAGGAGCAGCCTCTGCTGATCTCTTATTCCAGCCCAATCCGGGATAGTCCAGGATGGTATGGAATTCACCACCTTCCAAAGAGCAGAAACTAACCTTCCATGCCTATTAATGAGGCTTCTTTTAACAGGATCCCATGAGGGGTTGCGATCCAGTGGCTCTTCCCAATCCAGTGATCCTACCGAAGTCAATAAGCCTACCATTTCCAAACCTCCATTTAGTGCCAGCCCGGATAATGGGGAGGGAACTAATAACAAAATTCCAAATGGCTGAACCTCACATCGGATTTGAGGTAAGAAAATCCTCATTATGAGCAAGGTACTTAGCTCTGAGGAGCTGAGCCCAATGAGAGTTACCTTTAGCAACTTCCCAACCAATTTTTGCTAGGAGGGCCACATTCATATCAACCATCCTTCTTAACCCGAGCCCTCCAAGAGAGGTCGGCTTACACACTTCCTTCCAGGAGACCAGATGGATCCTCTTTTTTTCTTCCACCCCAGACCATAGGAAGTGCTTTTGGATTCTTTCCACCACCTCCTTCACCGAGTTGGGAAATTTGAGAAGGGACATGAAGTAAGTAGGAAGACTCTGGAGGGTGGCTTTAACCAGTTGGAGTTTTCCAGCCTGGTTGAGCAAGGCCCCTTTCTAGGAAGTGAGCTTTTTTGATATCTTTCGATGATAGGATTCCAAATATTTTTGTTTGCTTTCCCTGGAAGAGAGGAATTCCCAGATAGGAGGCGGGGAGGTCCACAATTTTGCAGCCAAAAATATCAGCAATCTTCCTCTGAGTCCTAGGAGCAGTATTTATGAAAGAGATGCTGCTCTTGTTGAAATTAATGATTTGTTGAGAAGTAGCTTGATAGAGAGTTAGGATATCCATGAGAGCATGGGATTCAATCATAGAGGCAATGCTTAATAGCAAAGTGTCATCCAAAAATTGGCTATGTGTGGCCAAAGGCAAGCTGGAGGTGATTTTTAGACCGATATGACAGACTGACTTTTAGCAGCCTCAAGGGCTCTGCTGAGGGAGTCAGCCATGAGAATAAAAAGGAAGGGGACAGGGGGTCACCTTTCCTGATACCTCTACTACTTTTGAAGAAGCCCACTGGAATGCCATTTATAAGAATAGAGAAGCAAGGAGTCACAATACAAGAGAAGACCCAACTGCACCATCTTTTATCAAAACCATATTTTCCAGAACCCTGATCAAGAAAGGCCAGCTGACTCTATCAAAAGATTTTTGCATATCAAGCTTAAGGATCATTCCAGGGGATTTTGAGTGATAGGCCAAGTGGATAGCTTCATGTACCATAATGATACCTCCTTGGATGAGCCACCCATTAATAAAGCCATTCTAGTTTTGAGAGATGAGAACATTCATTAGGGGTTTAAGCCTAGAAGCCAACATCTTAGTGATGATCTTGTAAGTGGTGTTGCATAAAATGATTGGCCTGAAGTTGGAGACATATTTTGAGCCTTGCTCTTTTGGGGAAAGGGCTAAGAAGGTGGTGTTCCATTCTTTTAGAAGGTTGTTACTGTTATTTGGAACTCATTAACCACTTTGAAGAGATCCTGCTTGATGGTCTCCTAGAAAACTTGGAAGAAAGCAAGCTGGAAAACCATCGGGCCGGAGCTTTGTCCCCTTTCATGGCGAAGACCGCTTTATGAATTTCCTCCATAGAAAAAGGTTTGATCAGACTATTGTTCATCTCAATGAGACACAAGCTGGGGAATATGTTGGAGCATAGAGGACATTGATTGCTCCAAAGGAGGTTGGTCGACCTAGAGGAGGTTAGAATAGAAGGAGACAAGCTCATTGGAAATGTCAGAATCAGAGGTTAATAAGATACCTGAGGATGACACCAACTCTCTAATCTTGTCTCTGCTTTTGTGCTTGGAGGCAGTGATGTGAAATAATTTGGTGTTGCGATCCCCCTGTTCAAGCCAAAGGGCTCTAGAATGCTACCTCCAATAGGTCTCCTCCTCTTGAAGTGTATTGTGATATTCACTGAGGAGGGAGGTTTCTTTTTGGTGAAGGTGATCCAATCTCCCATCAATTTCCATTTGAGTAGAGACTTTGGCAATATCCTATGATAGCTTCTACTTGCAGAGCTTGATGTCTGCCGAAAACCGTGGTCTTCCATATTTTGAGCTATTTTTTAATTTCTTTGAGCTTGCTGGAAAACCTAAACATGTCAGTGCCCTCAACATTGATATCCCACCATTTGGCGACTAGAGGATTCAGGTGGTTATTCTCAAGCTAGGAAAGCTCGAACCTGAAGGGAGGGTTCTTGATATTTGATTGTGATTTGCACTAAGCAGGAGAGGGTTGTGGTCAGAGGTAGCCCGAGGGAGGGAATTGAGGTAAAAATCAGGAAAGAGAGAGATCCAGTCTAGAGAGCCCAACGATCTATCCAGTCTACTTTGAATATGGTTCCTACCCAATCTACAGTTAGACCATGTAAAAGAGGAGCCATGAAGGTCCATGTCAAGAAGGGAATTCTCCCTAATGAAGTCAGCCAGAGCTTCCATGCTAACAAGCGTGGCAGGAGTGCCTCCTGTTTTCCAAAGGAAAAAGGGGGCAATTGAGATCTCCCATTATTAATATGGGAATATTTCTGCAAAGTGTTGATAAAATTTGAGATGTCTTTCCACAATTTTCCATGTTGGGACTCCAAATTGGGAGTGTAGACATTGATGGCAATCCATGTGGAGTCTGAACCAACTTCTTGGAAGAGCATGCACAGGAAGTTGGGGTGTTTGAATAGACAATCACCTTTGAAGCTTTTGGGATCCCATAAGGTGCATAAGCCTCCAGAATTCCCTGCCGAAGGTTGAGATTCAAAAGATGCAGCAGGCCAAATTTTTAGGAGATGATCATCTTTTTTAAGTTTAGTTTCCTACAACATTATGATATCAGGAGAATTCTGGAACTTTATATCTTTGATGACTCTTTGCTTTTGAAGAGAGTTGAGACCTCTTATATTCCAAGAGATGATCTTCATTTCTTAGATTTGGATTTGCTCCCCACCACCATGGGGATTGTGCTTTGTGTTCCTTGAGTGACATTAAGAGCAGCTTCTTGCTAGAGTTTGATATTGCTCGAGTCCATCCCCTAAATTTTCGGTGCCAATATCGGGCATGTTTTTCGCGCTTCTTATACAACGGGATTAAAACTATCATCAGAAGAAAGGGCCATAGGGGAGATGGCTGAGTCCAAGGGAGGGGGAAAAAGGGGGCTAGGGGGAGGCTCAAGGAGGGGGGATCCAAGGAAAAGGAGCCAAGGGGGAAGGGGAGGAATGAGAAGGGAGAGAGGAGAGGACAAAAGAGGAGGTGGGGAGGAGGGTACAACCAAGGAGGGGGGTACCTCCTCAGAGGAGGGAGGGGGAAGAGCTGAGGGGTTCACTGAGAGGGTGGGGGACTTGAGGGGGAGAGGGGGATCAGCGGTGGAAGCCATTTCGTGGTAGTGTTTATTTCCCCCTCTTCAAGGAGAGCAAAGGAATTAGAGGTGGGAATGATCGGGATCTCTGCAGAAGATGATTTTGGAATATAGATTTTCTTAGATTTTGGGAGGGAATTTGGGCTTTGGGTTTAGGCTGAGGTTTGGAAGGGCAACCAGAGGCTCGGTGGCCAATGCTTTTACAGAAGGAGCAGGCTTGAGGAATATATTCGTAGTCAATATTCTGTTTCCAGTTCCCTAGGTCAGATAGTAGCTCTATCTCTTTTGGGAGAGGACAGCTGACATCAACATTAACACAGAAACGGGCATGGATGAATCTAGTTTTAGCCTTAGTAGCTTGATCAATAGCTATTAAAGAACCTATAGTGAGAGCAATACCTTCAATAACCGCTGGATGCCAGAACTCCAGGGGGAGCCCGAGAGGCGAACCCATATTGGAGCTTGGGTCATGGATTCAGTATGTGGGTTGAAGCCCGACCATTTCCTGAGGTAGAAGCCACGTCTGCCAAAAAACCAAGGGCCACCAAGAAGAGCTCTTGTGAAATCCTCTTTCATGCTGAAGGAGAATAAAATGAATCATTGGGCATTGTTGTTATTTCAAGTGCCCCACATGGGTGCCATTTCAACTCGTGCCCATTTTTTAATATCCTCCAAAGGGGGTCTAGGGCCCATCAGTTTTCCCACTAGAGAAAGGTCACGTGAAGCAGCAAGTAACATCAGTGATGTGAGAGGGAATGCGTAGTGAGAAGGACCCATCTGTCAGTGTAGGAGAAAGCTTTTCCGTACGAGGAGTGAGAGGTGGAACCCTCCACGATCTTATTCCAGGAGTCGGTGGCTTGGGAGAAAGGGCCCCTAACAAGAGGGACCCCTGATCTAGACCAGAAGGGTCCTATTGGTCTGAAAATATGTCGTGAGAGTAGATCTATGGATAGACAGAGCCCAGCGGTGTGCGGGGCATAGCCCTCTTTGAGACAGGAAAGTGAAACTGGTTTATTGCTATTCTACCAGTAGGAACTTGTGCAAGTCTTACAGTATTCTACCTTAAGGGGGTTTGGGATCTCATCCCAAGAGAGGTAGTTTCGAAAAGAGCATAAAGGAATGAAGGAAGGAAATGAAGGAAGACGGATCTGAAGGGAGAAAAGAAATGAATTCCAAAGTATAAAGGTCGAGTGTCATGTTTTGGGATGGTAGTAAACAGAGCCGAACCTACTTGCATAGACGAATAAAGCAATACTTGATGAAAAAATGACAAAAATTAGAGATAGATCCATGAATAAACGCATAGATATGACATGAGAAAGATTAGATGCCCATAACACACATATTCAGCACAAAGTCTTAATATTTGTATTAATGTTTTCTTCTCACATTACAAAGGTACAAAGCCTTTTCTTATCACTTCTATTTTTCATCTAAAAAGTGTCCACCACTTGAATACAACAAGTGTTCAAGTATATATAGAAGAAGGAGAAGAGAGAAGGCAAAAAGAAACCAACAACTAATTACAAAATATCTAAAAGTCAAATGTTGACTTTGGGCAACTTGGTGGATGACAACATCCCATGGTGCAACATGGATGATGTCATCGTTTGTGCCAACATACTCTTAGATATTTACAAAAAGAAAACCAAGAGGAAGAAAGCTATTCATCGTCGTCCCACGGCTGAAAGGGGGTATCTTGCTTCTGCTGTTGTTTGGGAGAGGTAATATGGAACTGGGTCCGATATTCCATGAATTTACTGACCATCAGCTGAAGTTGATCCTGGGCAGGACCCTTTGTATGATCGCCGATGACCTCGCAAGTCTCCCGCTCATCTCTGAGTTTTTAGGGAGCTTGAAATATTCATTACCTACCTCCATCAGGTACCCCACAAAATCATGGCAAGCCAAAATATTATTGATGCATTCCATGTCAAAAGTGACTTCTGGCCCTAGCCCCTGCGAGACGATCTCCTTGAAGATCCGAATAGTTTCATCTGCCTTCCTCAAGGTGAAAGGAGTGAGTAGGCCTAGAGACATTCTTAGGACAATTTTCTCCATTTGATGTATTGCATCCAGGGCTTCCTCCTTGACCTTGTCTATCTTCTCCAGGAAAAATTCCATCTGATCGACCCGGTAGTCCAATGCAGCAAGGATTTTGCTGGGTACCCTGGGGTGATCGAAAATGTTGAATTTTACCAAATCATCGACTGAGTAGTTGAGCATTTTTTGGAATGTCTCATGTTGCAACCTAGCATGGTCCAACTCTTTGGAGATAGGTCTGTAATCACCTGGAGATCCTTGTTCACCTAACCAATGTTCTGATATAATTCGGTGAACTTGACAATTACCTCCTCGCTGTCTTTGAGGATCTGATCTCTCCAGGTAGAAACTGCCATACCTTGTTCGCCAATTTTGGCATATTCATTTATCTTATCTTGTCTTAGGACCTCAGGAGTTTTAGTGGCAGTTGCAGGAGGTGCACTGCTCATTTTCTGTAGGGCATGGAGAAGATGCTTGTTCTGCTCTTTTAGTAGCCTCTTCTCTTCCTTTGCTTCTTGGAGCTTCTTGCAAAGGGCATCCACTGCAAATAGGGCCTCCCTTGAAGGCTTTTAGAAGACGTTCCCATTGTGACCTGTGTCACTGTGTAATTTGTAGGAGACAGATCCTTTTTATCCTTTGAAGGATCGGGATACATGATCTCCATCACTCTTTCTCCCGATGCACTCTAAGAGAAGCGGGTTATGGGATTTTGCTTCTTAGCCCCCTTTGTTGGGATGACGGAGAAGTCCATTGGTGCAATAGGGACTTTCCTCTTATGTTGACTCAAGTGCTGAGAAAGCCATGCTGGACCTAAGGGAGTGGGACCAGAGGTGGAAGAGGGAGCAACTGCAGTAGATGAGGGGAAATGCATAGAGACACTTGGTGGCAGCATCGAGAGAGAGGCCAAGAAAGTGCTCACGGGAGGGGGAGATACTGCAGGGGAGGTAGTCGTGGGAATGGAAGGGAGCTGAGAGATGAGAGAAGAAATAGTGGGGGATAGCTCCGCGAGAGAAGAGAAGATGGAGGACGAGGAAGGGGGAACAATAGAAGATGGGGGAGAGGATACGACCAAAGGAATGGTCGCCTGAGTCACATGAGAAGGGGGAGAAGGGATGGTGGGAACCTCCATGGTTGTTGCAGTGGCAACATCCTGAATGGATGTGCCCATTGGAACACTCTCTGCCGCTTCTTTCTCTGGGGATACCAGAGTTACAACTTGTTCCTGTGCGGCGGAAGGAGGGCTCTCAGGAGCTTCTTCTTGAGCGGAGCTCGATTCTCCCTCTTTATCCTTGCCTTTGCTCTTTGGCAGATGTTTCGGCCTGACAGGTGCATTGCCCAAAGGGGATGTGGTGAAATATACTCTAAGGTAGATAAGGCCATTCATTCTGCACCAATGTTCTGTTTGCCACAATGTTTCCTTGACCCTCTCCTCGATGGTCTGAGGTGCCTTTGTCCTATCAATTGTAGCAAACGGCCAGTTGTCCCCATCCGTGTCTAGATACACCTGATCAACTTCTTGATCAGTTGTTTGATAACCTTTTGGAACAATGGCCATGCCATATTGAATAATCTCTCTCTGCCAGGGCTAGGCGAGAGTGATCCTTTCTTCTGAGTTCGACCTCATGATACAGGTCGATGTAGATATCCTCAATTTGTGGAATGTGGATCGGATCGAGTTTTGCCCTAGGGAGGTAATTTCTTGGATCGAAGGTGGGCCTTGGGAAATTGTGCTTTAGATTGAGTAGTTCTAGCTCTGCAAACATTTCCCGGGCTTTGTTGTGGGAAATATAGGTGTACCTACCCACTGTAAGGGGGAAAGGAGTTCCACCCTTCTTTCTCTTCAGACACTTCTCATGGTATGTTATGAGCATGTCGGACACTCCAACAGATCAACTTAGGGCCAGCATACCTTGGCAATTTGGTGGGCTCCCCCAAGAAGTTAGCTGCTCTGAGATAGGTGAAGGTGGGGAATTGGGTAAATAGTGCTCCCCACTTCTCAGTTACTATGACTATGCTCTTGGTCATCCAACCATGAGTCATATTTGGCCTCAAAAGGTAGATGATGCCATAAAAGAAAGCATCATTGATCTTGGTAAACTGTGAGATGCTATTTTCCAGCTTCAGCTCTGGGTAGTATTCGTATATCTTCACCTGAGGCCAAACTCCACATCGGCTCAGTGCTGGATAATCCCTCTCCGAGGCTATAGCGTAGACTACGTAGGAGTTCATGTAGAACCTCCCTATCGTGGTGAGTTATTGGAGTGAATGAGATATGGTGTGCTTATGATCTCTGCCCACTCAAAGTGTTGATTAGGCACATTCTTATTCATGGTTTCTAGGTACCTGAGCATCCATTTGTGAAAGTAATGGGCATCAGAAATCCCAAAAACTCTACTTAGAAATGTGATGGTATCACTCAGTTCCTCGAGAGAAGTCGCTACGGTGAATAACCTGTGGCCACCTGGTTATCACCTTCTTGTTCTTTAAGTACACTTCATTCATCAGCTACATGCATTTGTCCTCATTATCCTCCCATGCCTTGGTGCAGTCTTCTTGGCTTACAGCCACAAAATGTCGGTGGTGGGGAATGCCTAGCATGATCTCGAAGTGTCGGGCAGTGAGGTTGATTATGACCTCGCCCTTTTCATTTTTGACACACCTTGTGTCTTTGTTGTAATAGCGGGCCACCACCATCATAAATTCGTTATTTACCGCACTGATGGGGATTCCCCCAGCAAAATGTAGACCACTACCCACCAGTTTGTCCATCCAAGGACTTCCTGTGACCCTCCTGGTTCTAGCCCAGAAATCTTCCATGTCGATGTGACCAAGTTCAGAATCTCTAATGTCTAGGTCACATTCTACCTGGGACTCGGGCATTCTGACCCTTTGATACTTATATTTCATCTCTTCCTCTGTAAGCTTAGCCTTACCCTTTGACTTGGTTGGCCTTTTGCTTGATGTAGACATATGTGGGTCTGAGTTCAGTTGCTGATCTGTAAGAAGAAGGAGCGAAGTCCAACGCAAAAGAGCCATGTTAGCCATCAGATCTTCCATTGAAGCATCACAGAATGAGGAGTTAGCAATTTTAAGGCTTCTGGGCGCAGGTGTAGGTACACTGCAGGCTGCAGGTTAATAGTATGGTGCACTGAAGCAGAGTGTTACAAGGAATAAATCAGTGCCAAAGGGCGCAGGGCGCAAGGATTTTACATATAACATCATTGTTATTGTAGACAGGGGTGTGCCTGCGCCATTATATGCGGTTTTATACTGGGCACAAATAAGTTTGGTGTTGCATGGGAGTAGGATGCGCCAATGGCGTAGGAAATTTACATGTAACATGGAATTTTGGTGTGCCAAAGGGCACAGGATTAATGCATGTAGCACTATCTCTATGCATGCAAAGGGGGTGTATTTTGGCGCAACGTAGCAGAAAATTATTGCATAACACTTATGTTGTTGTAAGCGGGATTGCACAGTGTTGGGTTTAGGATTTACTTGGTTTATGTATGGTGCAGGGATTTTGTGTGCTGCAATCAAGGTTAGTGCACCCTCTTGGCATGACTGTGTTTTCTGTAACAAGGGTGGTGATTGCGCCCAGAGAGAAATGTGGCCCAGAACTAGCCTTTAGGTTTTTCTCCTTTCTTGATGGGTTTGCGGTCTTTTAGGCCTAACTCGCATCGATTTAAATGGTGAAGGGGGCACAACAAAGAGGTCTGGATTCATTTTTTTAGGCAAAGCCCTCTTGGCCAGTAGATCTGGAAAGAGGGTGAAAATGGCTTGGGAGGGAAGATTTGCAAGGACGGCAGGAGGGGTTTAAGGTTTCTCAGATCCATACACCAACTTCACAAACAACCAACAAAAACAAAAACACAAGAGAAACAAGGACCACTTACCGGAATATATAGAATGAGAGGAACAAAGCGGGGTCCACGAATGTGACACGAGGATGATGGGCACGCTGACAGGTGCAGAGGAATAAAGTTTTTCACATGTTTTTGATTGTGAAAGTGACAGGGCGGATGCGCCTATATATAGGCAAAGGTGTAATAAATGTGCCAACCACTTTTTAAAGGGGCGCACCAAAACACGTGTCGACATGGAAAAATTTGCACCCTTTAGCATGGATATGGTTTTGTCAACATGAAATTATTTGTGCCTTTGGCACAAATTTAGTACTGTCAACACTTTGGATTTTGAGCACCTTGGCGCACTAATTAATGGCACAACATTTTTTTTGTTGACAGGAAGGTGCATGCGCCTTGGCGCATGCAAGAAAGGCACATCACGGGAAGGCACAACAATTGTTGTGTCAACACTTCAAAGGGTGTGCCAAAGGAAATAAAGGGGGTGCAAATTTATCCTATGTTACATAGGTAAAAGGTGCGCCCAGCCAAAAAGGACCAAAATGACCAAGTTCAGAAAACTAGATTTCCTAAAGGGATTTTACAACATTCCGAACGCTGAGGGACCCCGACGAGGAACCAGAACAAAATTTTGGTATGGTTACTTGTAAAATTTCCTCATCAATTTTACAGGATAATAGGTCCGACATCCGAGCTAACACCAGAGAAACAACAAAGCGATAGCAGGAGCTAGGGCTCGGGGTTTACAAAGTGCTCAACTCTCATGTGGTTTGATAAAAGTGGTTTTGGGATAACTCTCATCCCACAATTCTAGAAATTCCTCATCACATTAAACAAAGGATTCGTGCCTAACCTTGACCTCCATCGCATTGAACACCGAGCTAGCTTGGCACCACGTCGAGAGACCACCTCCGCCATCAAGCACCGGTGACCCACCCGGAGGCGCCTAGCCAAGTAACGACGAGCTATAGAGGTTTACAGCCTAGGGGAATGGATCTTGGGACCTCCACATATAGCCCACATTCCCCACCACTAGGGTAAACTAGACGGGCTTCGAGAGGCCGAGTTCTATTAGACCCATCCCGATGCCTTTTCTCAAAGCTATCAAAATTTTTAAATCCAAATCCAATCCTACACCCAACACCTCTAAAGGCCTTTTACCTACTCCCACCTATACACCTCAGTAGAACCTAATGGCTACCACACCTTTCATGAACCGAGAAAATTGAGCCTTTCTATATCACTCTACTTATAGTTGGTCATAGGCTCAATAATTATGTCATTGATTTGGGAGCATCAGATAATGTGATTCCTGCTAAGGTTTCTCATGCTTTAGGCCTAAATTTAACACACACATTTGGTTCTTTATATTCCATGGAAAGTAAAAAGAGTCAAGGATACTATCTTAGTAACAAATATTTCTCCATCCTATCGCATGATCCAAAGTAAGAACTTCAGTAAAGAAGTGGGTGGAGAAATTCAAATCGATTGGTTACATGCTCTCATTCATGTTAATGGCAAAATGAAGAAATTGTTAACTAAGAGACAAACCGAGTATATTGTGCAAAAATTGATGATCATAAATCACAAATCCTTTATGAGGACATTGGTCATGGGAACTACATGATCGTGTTAGAATAAGAAATGATAATTTCCAAAGGTGTGATGGATGAACCTAATGGTGTTTCGATCCTTGAATTTTATAGTAATTGTTCTTCATCTAGTTTTGGAGTAGGACTGGTCCTATTTTCCCGAAAAGAAATATTATCCTTTCTCCTACAAGATTCAATTTGAAAAAATGAATAATACAACAAAATATGAAGCTCTTCTTTTGGGACCATCAATGTCCAGAGAAATGGGGGTTAAGAATATTTGTGCACAAGGAGATGTTGAACTCATCGTTAAGCAAGTTAGAGATATTTTTCAAGTTAAAAACAAGAGGCTAAAACACTATAGGAATCTAATATGGGATTTTATTGAATTATTTGATGCCTTTTCCATAGAAGTTGTGTAGAAACTAAAATTGGGTTACACTCCCTTTGTCCCTCGACAAATAACCAAATCAAACACACTCACCTAACCATGTCCCCTTTCACCCCAATCTACTATTAATTTAATTAATTTAATTGAATTAATCTATGATCTCATAATACCTATTATTGAAATATCCTAATTGGATAATGCCCACACTATCCACCTCACCTATACACATCATCTAGCCACCTCACCCTAAGATCTATTCTTAATATGTTTCCATAACTAACTAAGACCTACCTAAACCCTAAAAATCAAAGCCTACATTCTCTCTAACCACATTCCCGCACGTTAGAAAGGAAGCTTTCATTCTAATCCGCGGAGCAAACAAACGAGATCCTAGACAATCAAGGGATCTCGGCCAATTTAGTAAACCTAGGAAATCCTACCCTAACCGATGCCGGTTACCCTAAATACCGCTAGTCAACCTAGAACTACCGTCAGTTACCATTTAATACCCAAAATAACCTTATTTTGAGGTTGAGTCATTTATGAGAGGTGGCACATCTTTTGACAAAGCAAGAGACAAAACTAGATCTGCATGCAAGTAGAACCAACATTTGTACACACATTAGAGCATCCAAAGCCAAAGACCAAGCAATCACAGAGCCATTTTCCTTCACGAGAGCATCCAAGAAAATGCTAGCACCACACCAAGTTCCTTCCATTTGATCACCTACCATTGCCAACCAAATATGAAGCTCATATAATAGTAAGTGTTTGTTAACTAGCACTGGTCCATTGTCATTTTGTAGACTTTTTTACTACTGTTATTAGTTTCTGCTACCATTCCCATTCCCCCACCATTTACCTTCATACAAATTTGATCATTCCTTCACCCAAACCATTAAACTGCCCATACCTAGTTTCTAGAGGGCCCTGAGTATACCTAAGACCTACAAAGACCTTGCCATTTCCCTTTACATTTCCAATTAGCCTTAGATCTACCCTCACCTCAAGTTTTTATTGAGTTTCTTGTACCCCAACCATACCGATGCCGGTTACCCACAACCATCGTCGGTTAACCTAAACCGACATCGGTCATACTAGACTGACGTCGGTCTCTGTGTTTTTACCCTCAGACCAAGAACAGAGCTTAAAACCTCCACCCAATACCCAAAAATCGTAACCCGACCTTGACTAGTACCAGTACCTAACAAAGATCTTGACCTTGATTCAATCATAGCTTAGCCTGTTTTGAATGAATTTGCTTATGTAGATGAATGAGATACTAAATAATTTTAACTACGATGAGGATTTCCTTTATTATTAACATTAAGTTGTTTTAAACAGTGGATTGATAGCCATCTAGGAAGTATCACACTTCCTAGATCTAACACATGCTAGGTAGTCCACTACATATATTGTTTAACTTTTATTTGGTGGTCTTGTTTTCCATTTTAGGTAGTTCCTCCAAGCAAAAAGGAATCTCTCACATTCAGCTAAGGATCAAGATGTCATACGTGTATAAAAACCTACAACCAACATCTCAATAGGTATTCCTCCTAGCCCTTTACCCTTATCTATTTCTGAACATTCGAAGAAATGATATAGAATTAGGTGAAACATTTTGGCACGCCTAGTGGGACCCATTCGGGGTTCTTTCCATTCTTTCATTTCTAGGTGAAATGTTGCATTTTTTTCCTTTCTAAATTTTTCCTTATCCATATTCCACCCCAAGCTAAATATTGGATTAAATCATGACCCGCATAAAAGGAACCAAAGAGAAATAATCTTAATCCTACAAATTGGTTGCAAAAAAGATTCAACAATGAAGTGGTGGAGATGAAGAAAGAGCAAAGGATCATGTACAAAAATAAATGACTTTGTCAAGCCGTTTCTATGCCTTAAATTCATTCTGCAAGTTACAGGTAGACTCAACAATGGAATAACAGGGTCAGACAAAAAGGGGAGATGCTACAGAGGAACCAGAAACTAGAAGAAGAAGAAACGACAAAGATTCGAAGTCCTCGGGCTCAAAAAGCTTGACTTAAGAAAGGCCCAAAACTTGGCTAATTATAGAAGTGTAAGCAGAGAGTGCCAAGTTTCAGCCTAGTGTATTTCCAAGAGTTGGCCCAAAGGTAGAGACCCAAACGAGTGTGAGCTCACCATGTATCCCAAAGCCTAGAAATGAGAGGAGCCATTCAAGCAGTCCACAAGATTAGTGGAGGCCGACAAGTGTCAACTTGGTGTTCCTCCAAAGACAACTTTGGGTTAGGTTTGCAAACAAGTGTGGTGCCTCCACATGTACCTCAAAGGGGGCAAGGTTAGTTGAATAATCAATGCATAAGGACAAGTGAAGGCTGCCAAGTGTCTTAAGGGCACCTTTGTTTCAAGGGTAAAATGGAGAAAATATTCTTGAGCGAGTGCCAGGAGTGACACTTGTCTCGAGAGGAAAGTGGGGCGTCGGGGAAAAAGTTGATTTTCACCCTTTACCTCAAAAGGGGGTAAAAGTTGCAAAATGGCCTCGTAACTCGCCCAAGAAAAAGTTAGCATTTAGACCTTAGTCAAAGCCAAGGTAGGGGTTCGGGGAAAAGGTGAAAATTTTCCTTTCACCCAAGAGGCACAAAGGAAAAGTTGGAGTGCATTTCCCTAGCTAACTAAAGACCGCCACGTGTCCCATATTAAAGAGGGGCCCGTTTTCCAAACTAGTTTTCTTGCCCACTTGTATGCAGATTTGATACAAACTTCAAAGGGGCATATCTTTCGACTCGGGGATCAAAATATTACGAATCGACACCATTGGAAAGATCTCGACCTCACCCACACAATGGAGGTCTCGAGGTTTTATTTTTGAGGAGGTTAGGTAAAGGAAATGGAGGAAAACATCTTCAAGCTTTCAATGCAGGATCCATCGCCTCAACAACTACATTAGATCTAATCTATTTCCATCATTTCCTCTTCCTTCAAGGTGCCGAACCAAGGATCGATGCAAAAAGATGGATTCAGGGGGTAGATTTTAGTAGAAGCATTAACAATGGTGGTTGAGCTTTGACCCGTGTTTTCCCACTTCTCTCTCTTTTTCTCCCCATTTGAATCTATAAAGACGGGAGCAAGATTCATTGTAAAGGGTTGGATATTCTTAGTTTTGCAGGCTCCCTTCTCCTTCTAGCAAAGGATTCATGGGGTTCAGGCCTTCCATTAAAATTGTAATACGTTTCTGCCTTTCGGCTATTCTGTAATGAACTGTATCAATCTATAGAGCAATAAAATATGTTTGTGATCAATTTTAGATCCTTCTTGTTTCTTTTGCTTCTATCTGGTCTCTCATTACATATCTGGCTATCTATGCTTGTTTATTGTATGCATTTTATTGGTTTGTGTCGAAGGAAAACTAAGTGTTCATCATTCCTTTGGTGCATCACCTCGTAGTTTAGCTTTGTTTTAATTTTTGTATTCCTTCTATCCCTATCTCCTTGGTAAAGTTTAGATTAGGATTAAGAACATAACCTCTGCAAGTTTCTACGTATGCACCTAAATAGAGGAATAAGGAACCAACCTTTAATCTGGAGAGCTTTTCCAATTTGTAAGGTCCCACACCTTAGGAAAAGTTCCATGTTATGTAATCACACCAGATGATTCTACCTTAGAAAAGCAGATCTTTAGAAATCATTTGGGGGTGTTGTGATTTTACACTAATAGTTTTGGCATGCCCGGTGGGACCAAGAAGTCTCCATCTTATTACAGTAGGAATTGATGTACACTTGTTGTGATTTTGGCTTTTAAGAAGCCTTAAAATTATACATCTATCGAATCCAAAAGAGACAAATCTATTGGTTTCAGCAGCCCAAGCTTGGGAGATTCATGAATCTCACCTAGTATAGAGTAAGGAAAGAAGGTATATTTGAAGACTTGCATCTATCCCCAAGTAGAAAAAGGAGGGGAAGAAGAGTTCAAAGGTCTCCATCTCCACCAAGCATAACCTTGTCAACACCTCCACCTATAAGGCCTTTCTTTCAGATTGCAAGGATTCTTAGGCCAATCAGAATGGCACAACCAAATCCATATGTCAACTTCACCGGCAGTAGTCCACTTGCCTTGATTGCACAAAACCTAGTTCTAATTGCAGCATTAAAGAGCATCCCACATTTCACTAGGGAAAATCAAACTTCTCTTGGTGACCATGTCCAAGATATTGCAAATGTCTGTACAATCCACGAGATCCATGAGATGGACATTGTAGTCAAGTTGCTCACCTCTTCATTTAAAGGGAAATCTTCACAATGGTTCATGAGTCTTGAAGTAGGCTCTATCCAGAACTGGAACCAGTTGTGCACGGATCTTCACAATCAATTTGGGGAAAAAGGTGATAACTTGTCTTTGTTGGAGCAACTAACAACAATCAAGAGAGCCCCAAATGAGTAGCTAATAGACTTTAACCTTAGATTCCAGCGGACCTGGGATAGGATTACAACAACAGTAAATACCACTAATGAAGGTGCCTTCTTCTACTTTCTTAGGGATTTAAATTATGATATTTCTCGATGATCCATCAATGGGGGCACTACATTACCTATAGCCTATAACCTCTCCATAGGGGTTGATAAATGTTTGATTCAAGTGGCAAGATAGCTCCTAGGCCATCCATGCCCTCGTACCATGAGTTAGGAATCCCAAATACTAGCCAAGCATCTACATTAGCTCCCATACCCACCCCCCAGAGTCAAAGCTTAGTTGAAGCTTACACTTCATCATCTAATGCCTCTAAAGAGTTTCAAGAAGCGGTGATGAAGCAATTTTAAAAATTTGGGAATGAGATAGTGACCATTAAAAGACAACAAGCTCAAAGTTTTAGGCCATACCAACCCCAAGCTCAATATCAAGCCGAGACTCCAAAGATCAGCAGAATAGGCCACCACCTCGACTACAAATCAGAAAAAAATCAAGGACAACCTCAAGTTGTTAGACCTTTTAGGTATTATGATCCAAATACAGCCTCAACATCAAAGGCATTGGTCCTGCGTAGAACAATATGGCACATGAATATGATTGGTGTTTTCCATGCAATCAACCACATAACCAATCAATGTGCTTGAATGGTGCTCTAAAATAGGCCTTGATGGTGCAAACTAGTATGGTGCCAAAAGAACACGGCTAAGAGGAATATCAGCAACAAGGAGCTCAACAAGGTTTCCCCAAATGAGACTATGCTTGTCATCGGCAGGCCGAAGACTTATGCGGGATGAATCACTTCCCTTCTCAAAGTGTAGCTACCAATACATGGTCTAAAAAGAGAAGTATTGGAGAGGGCCGACCACTAAACTCAGGTGAACCTCAATCTTCCATCACTCCAAAAGGTCCTAGTGCTCCAAGTACAACTCCCAACATGCTAAACCAATCTAGACCACCTCCCAAACCCAGTCAAACACCGGATGTAACAACCCATGTGTAAGAAAGAAATGTGTTTGGGAAGGGGCAGCAAAAGGACAACACATTCAATATTATTGAGCAGATGAAATGGAAAAGTGTGAAAATTTCACTATGGGAGTCATTGGCCATTCCTAGGGTAGAGGGATCTATTACAGATTGCCATGTAGAATTGGTCAAGTTCAAATCAACCCCCTAACCAACAAGAAAGAGTGCTTACCAATGCAGTTCAGCTTGAGAGGAACCAAGGAGAACAACAAGGTAAGAACTCGAGACCTCCTCCATTCTATGTCTCATTAATTATTGGAGATAAATTAGTGCACAATTATATGATTGACTCGGGGCTAGTAGTTCCGTGTTGCCCAAACTAATAGCTGAATAGTTGGGTCTCCAATATGAGGTCATCTCTAGAGGATTAGTTCAATTAGATGGGACATCAATGACCATTGTGGGAATCATCAAAGATCTGAGTCTCACTCTACATGCTTGCCCTAATGTAACTGTCTTGCAAAACATGTCCATCATAGATTTGTCACCACATTTTGCTTTGTGTCTGTCTAGGGACTTCACGACCAAGATTGGAGGCTACTGTCTGCTGATTGGTCACATATGCTCTTTAGGACAAGGTATGGGGCAAAGGCCACAATCAGATCTGAACCTATTGCTGACTATCATATTGAATCCTATGTACCTATCCCAATCAATGCTAACTACTCAACCTTTGATCAAGAAGACCTCCTAAACACTAATGAAGCAAATACCAAGGTGGGATGTATCCCAGAATTGAATATAGATGAATGGGCCAACAAAAGACATGCTTTTTACCTTTATAGGGAGATGAAAGAATTTGAGCTGGGTGTCTACCTTCTACATGAAGAAAATCACCCTCTTCCTACCTTAATCAAGCCGAACATAAAGATGACAATGAGGTATGGAAATTATTCTTTGATGGTTCAAGGAGTAGACAAGGAGCTGGAGGAGGAGCTATGATTGTGTCTCCCAGAGGTATGAAATATTATGCAACCTTTAGATTCTAGTTTGCTTGTTCAAATAATACTGTTGAATATGAGGCTTTAGTCCAAGGTCTTCATTGGGAAAGAAAGCTAGGAATCAAGAATTTACAAGTGTTTGGTGATAGTGAACTAGTTGCCAATCAAGTCAGAGGACTAAATGCTGTCAAAAATGACCTACTCAAAAACTATAAGAATAGAGTATGGGACCTCATGGAGGATTTTGAAGCCTTCAACATTATGTCCATACCTAGAAAATAAAATGAAGCTACTGATAGACTTGCAGCAGTTGGAGCAACCTTTGATGTGGTGGAAAACATCAAAAGAGACAAAGGAAAACCACATATCCATGTGGTTGTGAGGCTAGCAAGTGCCAGATAATAATACATGCTGGTAGGTGTTTGAGAATGATCAACAGATCATTAACTTTTTGCAAGAAGAAGCTAAATTCTCAGCCCATAATCAAAGCAGATTGGGACAAAAATATGGAAATCAGATAGTACAACTACATACAAACAAGCTTCCCAAAGGCTTAGTAACAATGGAATCTATTTTCAATCCTAACGATCAATTTAGAAAGGAGAAAGCCAACATACAGATCAAAGGAGAAGATTCAGAGTCAATCCTAGTTGGAGAAGACAAAACAATTCAAATTGGCAAGGTGGCCACCAAGTAGGAAAGGTATGAATTCATACAACTCTGCCAAGAATTCCCTGATGTGTTTGCTTGGAGTTATGAAGACCTAAGGGGTTTTAATCCAAAACTAGCACAACACACAATTGAATTGGACCCAGTTGCTCAGCCTATTAGGTAGAAGTAGAGACCAATCAACCCACATATTAAGCCTTTGATGAAGAAGGATTTGAACAAACTAATAGAGGCAAGTATCATATTCCCAATCAAGCATTCAAGTTGGGTTACGAATTTGGTCCCAGTCGAAAAGAAAAAGGATAAATCAAATTTGTGTATTGACTTTAGGGATTTAAATAGAGCCTCCCTCAAAGATCACTACCCACTCCCTTCAATGGAACATATCTTGCAAGTGGTGTCTGGGTTAGAGATATTTTCTCTCTTAGATGGCTACTCAGGATACAATCAGATCATGGTGAAAGAAGATGATCAATTCAAAACTTCTTTCACCAAAGAAATGGCACACCTATGCATATAAAAAAATTCCATTTAGACTATCCAACACTGGTGATACTTTCCAAAGAGCCATGGATACGGAATTCAAAGGGATAATCAACAAGATAGTGTTGATCTATCTAGATGATATCACTGTGTTCTCCAAGAATGCAACAAACCACCTTTTTCATCTAAGGTAAGTACTTCAAAGATGCAAAAGATTTGGGGTATCTTTGAACCCCAAAAAATGCATATTCTTGGCCCATGAGGGCAGGTGTTTGGGCCACATTATGTATAAGGAGGGTCTGGAAATTGATACAAAAAGAGTTGAAGCAATAAAAGCACTGCCTTTGCCAAGTCACAAGAAGGCTCTTCAAATATTCTTGGGGAAGATCAACTTTGTTCGCAGGTTTGTCCCAAACTTTGCTTCTCTGGTTAAGCCAATAACACGATCTTTCAAGAAGAGCTTAGCATTTAGATGGAAAAATAAAGGAAAGACAATATTTGAAGCTATCAAAGAGGCCATATCACAGGCCCCAACTCTTGTAAATCTATATTTTCCCAAGGAATTCATATTATATACCTTTGATGGCAGCGATATAATTTCTGCAATTTTGGTGCAGCAGAACAAAGAAAGTACATAATACCCAATTACTTTCTTGACCAGAGTCCGGAAAATTATGAGGTGAGGTATTCCTTCATTGAGAAGAAAGTCCTGGTGGTGATTAGGGATCAAGAAGTTTAATCATTTGGTTTCAAACAACAAAATCCAACTATTGGTCTCCCATGCGGGAGTTAAAGAATTCCTTCTTAGTAAGGACCTAAATGATAAAAGTGTAGGGTGGATCACCCATGTCATGGAATATGACATTGATATCAAGGTCACTAAGCTGGTCCATGGGAGGGGCTTATGTGAGGAAATAGCCTCTACTTTACAAGAAGAAGTGAACAATGAAAATGAGGCTATTTTTGTTCTACAGAATAATCAAGAAGAAGGGAGAGATGATGTACTTGCTCCTTGTTAGACCCAAGACATGGTGCGTTTCCTTCAAATGGGACTTGTGTCCTCATTGGATGAGTAAAGCAAAAGAAGGCATTTTAGACTCCAGGCCATCCCATATGTTTTCATTGATGGTGTATTATTTAAAAGGGACATCAATGGTGTTATGCTAAGATGCATTGGGACAAATCAGGTGGAGAGAGTGCTACAAGAATTTCATGTTGAAGTAGCTGGAGGCCATTTTTCTCCAAGAGTGACAACACTCAAAATCATGAAAGCAGGATATTATTGGCCTAGAGTGTTTAGTGACTGTTTCACATGGATCAAAAGGTGCAAGAGTTGTGCATTCTTTAAAGGCAAAGAGAAGCTAGCAGCACTTCCATTGCACCCAATCTCAGTAGACCAACCTTTCATGCAATGGGGATTGGAATTCATTGGATTCATCAACCCAAACTCAAGCCAAGGTCACAAATGGATCATAACAACAACTGATTATTTCACCAAGTGGACCGAGGCAGTGGCACTCAAAGAAGCAAATGAGTCTAGTATCCTAGATTTCTATGAAGGGATAGTGACCAGATTTGGAGTACCAACCACCATCATCTCAGACAATGCATTAGAATTTATAGGTTCCAAAATTATAGGATGGGATGTTAAAAATGGGACTTATTTGAGTACTTCATCAAACTATTACCCTAAAGGTAATGGCTAGGCTGAGTCCACAAACAAGAACATGCTAAAGATCATCAGAAGAACTCTTGATGAAAATCAGAGGAACTAGCACACAAATCTCAAAACGGCCTTATGGGCTGATAGGAAAATGCCCAAAAGATCTATAGGTAGTTCCCATTCAAGCTTGTCTATGGGAAGGAGGTAATATTTCCTATATCACTAGAGTATGAAAAGTTGATGGAATTAGAAGAAACCAGAGAGCATGCACTTCAAACAATGGAAAAGGATCAGGCCTTAATTAAAAGATGCTTTGACAAGAAGGCTAGAGCAAGGACCTTTCAGGAAGGAGACCTGGTTTTGAAATGGGATGCAGATCGAGCAAAACCAGGGAGACATTCTAAGTTCGATGCCATCTAGAGTGGCCCTTATATGATAACAAGATGTAAAAGTAGTAATGCTTTCTAATTGTCTACATTAGAGGGTGAAGAGTTGTATATTCTAGTGAATGGAATCTATCTTAAACACTAGTTATTAGAAGGAAGGCTCCCACCTTGTACATATTAGCTTAGTTTCTTTTCCTCTAAGTGCTTCTGCACATTGTCTTGTTGTAGTGTAGATTGCTTTCCTTCTAAGTGCTTTGCATGTTCCATTTTGGAACATGTATGTTTTATTTTTTTACATAGCCATGGTGTTGTTTTGTTTCTCTTGTGCATTTCATTCAGAAAAATAGATGAAGCCCTGTTTTAAAACAATTTTCTACTCTCAGAAATCTTCATTTCAAGATTTTCTTATAAAATCGAGAATGCAAGTGGCTAGGCTCATGAACCAGAGGTAGAATTAGTATCAAACTATTATTCTTGACTCCATGCCCAATAGATATGACAAGGCAACTGATCTCCTCATCTAGCAGGCAGATGTCCTTGTGAGTCACCAAATTGTTATCCATATTTCACCCCAAGATAAATATTGGATCGAATCACGACCCCACATAAAATGAATCCGAGAGAACTCATCTTAATCCTCTAAATTGGTTGTAAAAATATTTAACAATGAAGTGGAAGAGATGAAGAAAGAGTAGAGGATCTTGTACAGAAAGAAATGACTATGTCGGGCCATTTCTATGCCTTAAATTCATTCTGCAAGTTAAGGTAGAGTCAATAATGGAATAGTAAGGTTAGAAAAAAAGGGAAGATGTTACAAGGAATCAAAAATTGGAAGAAGAAGAAACGAAGAAGATTTTAAGTCCTTAGGCTTGAAATGGCTCAGAAAGACCCAAAAATTGGCTAAGTATAGAAGTGTAAGCGAAGAGTGCCAATTGTTAGCTGTGCATTTCTATGAGTTGGCCCAAAGGCAGAGACCCAAATGAGCATGAGCTCACCACGTAGCCCAAAGCCTAAAAATGAGAGGAGCTGTTGAAAAGTCCACAAGAGTAGTGGAGGTTGACAAGTGTCAACTCGGTGCTCCTCCAAAGACAACTTTGGCTCGGGTTCGCAAACAAGCATGGTGCCTCCATGTGTACCTCAAAGGGGGCAAGGTTAGTTGAATGATCAACACATACGTGGACCAGTGAAGGATGCCAAGTGTCTTAAAGGCACTATTTCAAGGGTAAAATGGAGAAAAATTCCCAAGTGAGTGCCAGAGTGACACGTGTCCTACAGTGGGAAAGCGGGGTATTGGGAAAAGGTGATTTTTCACCCTTTACCTCAAAAGGGGGTAATAGTTGCAAAATGGCCCGCAACTTAGCCTAGGGAAAAATTTAGCATTTAGACTCGATTCAAAGCCAAGGCGGGAGTCGGGGAAAATGTGAAAATTTTCCTTTCGCCCAAGAGGCATAAAGGAAAAAGTTGGAGTGCATCTCCCTAGCCAACCAAAGACTGCCACGTGTCCCATATTAAAGAGGGGCCCATTTTCCAAACTAGTTTTCCCGCCCACTTATACGGATTCAATACAAACTTTGAAGGGGCATATATTTTGACTCAGGGCTCAAAATATTGTGAATTTGACACCATTGGAAAGATATCAGCCTCACCCATGCAATGGAGGTTTGAGACTTTATTTTTGAGGAGGTTAGGTAAAGGAAATGGAGGAAAACATCTTCGAGCTTTCAATGTAGGATCCATCAGTCTCAACAACTAGATTGGATTCGATCTATTTCTGATGTTTCCTCTTCCTTCAAGGCACTAAACCAAGGATTGATGCAAAAAGATGGATTCTCGGGGGCAGATTTTAGCAGAATCATTAACAATGGTGGTTGAGCTTTGACCCACATTTTCCGCTTCTCTCTCTCTCTCTCTATTTCTTCTCCCGATTGAATCTATAAAGATGTGAGTAGGATTCATTATAAAGGGTTGGATATTCTTAGTTTTGTAGGCTCCCTTCTCCTTCTAGCAAAGGATTTATGGGGTTCAGGCCTTCCATTAAAATTGTAATACGTTTCTACCTTTCGGCTATTCTGTAATGAACTATATCAATCTATAGAGCAATAAAATATGTTTGTGATTGATTTTAGATCCTTCTTGTTTCTTTTGCTTCTATTTGGTCTCTCATTATAGATTTGGCTATCTGTGCTTGTTTATTGTATGCATTTTATTGGTTCATGTCGAAGGTAAACTAAGTGTTCATCATTCCTTTGGTGCATCACCTCGTAGTTTAGCTTTGTTTTAATTTATGTATTCCTTCTATCCCTGTCTCCTTGGTAAAGTTTAGATTAGGATTAAGAAAATACCCTCTACAAGTTTCTACGTATGCACCTAAATAGAGGAATAAGGAACCAACCTTTAATCTGGAGAGATTTTCTAATTTGCAAGGTTCCACACCTTAGGAAAAGTTCCATGTTATGTAATCACACCAGATGATTCTACCTTAGAAAAGAAAATCTTTAGAAATCATTTGGGGGTTATGTGATTTTACACTAACAGTTCTTACATTAAAATTTCTCCCCTGGAACCTTCTCTTCTTCTATTGTCTAAAAACAATCATATTTTTGGTGCTTTACAATGAAAATTTCTTCCCTTTCATTAGTATCACATTAGTGAAAGAGCATCTCTTCTCTTGTTCATATTTTTGTGTCATCGAATCCAACATTTCGATTTGGGTTTTAAAATGAACTTCATTTCATTCTCGCTTTCGCATTAGCTCACATTAAATGAGGGCAACCTATACACTGGAAGTCATGCCTAGCTGATGGTTGACAAAAAATCATAGAAAAGCACTTCCTTTCTCTTTCTCTCTCTTTGAGTCTTATCCAAACATCACAAAATTAAAAATATACACATTCTTAAACAACATCTTTCTGGAAGAAGTCAGTAGGTAATCACACGATCATGACACAAAGTAGGCACCTACCTCGGCTGCTTTTGTCGAGTCATACTTGAGAGAAAAGCCCATCCTTACCATAAAATACATGAAACCTTTCCTTGTAGATCTCCTTCTTCGTAGGAATCCATCCTCACCAAAAAATTCTATTCTAAATTTCATGAGTCAGTCCTTAAATAACATAAACTACACAAACATAATAGGAAAAGCACTCTTAGGATCAGATTTTTCTTAGTGTTTTTTTCTTGGCTTGCGTTTTGAGGTGAGAGATCACGTTATTCATTTTATTATTTCCCCTTTGTATGCTCCTCATCATAATTGGTGTATTCCAGCTTCATCTGAGTGTGCCTGGACCATATTCTCATCATTCTCAAAATTATGGGTTTGATTCCACATCTAATTTTAACTCACAACCACATTTTCTTCATTGTTGTTTCAATTTCATAAGAATCGTGTCGGTCCAAAGGACTGTCATCGGTTACCCTATGAATGTCATCGTTCTCTACCAAGTAGGTGTCGGTTTACTTTTATTTTTGTTCACTTACCCAAGAGGACACCTACTCCAAAGCTTCTTTTCTATTCTGTGGTATCTATCGCCCTCATCATATTCACTCGACACGGTAATTCCATCAAAGATCTTGCATACTTGGAAAATTATTGGCCTTTTACCTTGTTTTGACCAATTGTCCACTTTCCACAGTGACCAACCACGGTTACCTGTGACCACAATCGGTTTACCCTAATCGACATCGATTAGCTTTGTGTAATTTTCTAGTTGAAATTTTTACCTAATTCACCTATGCGCCTATTTATCCTATCTCGCTATATTTATGTGTCATTTACGTAAATCATTCCTACCACATCAAGTACTTGTTCACATGGTGCTTTGATGCATCGCTAAGCAAACGCCCTCATATTCCATGCCGGTTGTCAACCACTCCCACCTAGTCCTTCACCACCTTCAATTATATCACCACCCATGGAGCCTATCCAACCTATCTCTATTGCTACCAGAGATGAGGATTTCACACGACTCCTTGATAAGAACCCTACCGCCTTACAGGTTTTATCTTTCCCAGTCGTCCACTCAAGATACCTTAGGTTAGTTGATATACAAGATGCCCATATCTATCCCCCGACTCTCATTCCTACTTCGCATCATCCCCTCTCGGTTCCGCGCTACCCTCACCTTCCTTTCCTCCTGCTGTTTCACATTTAGGCCCTATACTAGCTATGACCGCCATGTTCGCCACATCTGTTGCACTCGCCACATATACTATACCTTCACCAACCACCCGAGAATGTAACATCATCTACACCTATGGTCTCACATGTACCTATAACTACACATCCAACCCGGTTTCGGTGACCCCTACCCCTTTTCAAAACATCATCCTTTCTATTCCACGGCCCTTAGCCCCCATTCCTACCGGGGTCATGACGACCCTTCCACCTCCATATACATACTATTAGTAGCCTCCCGTTTCATCCATCATTCATTCTAGGTATGTACCCCCTATTTCACTCCCTCCTTCTCAATCTACCTATACGACATCACCATATACCGGGATGCCACCCCATCATATGCCCAACACTAACCTTGTTACGCCAGGGGAGGTACCCATCCATCACAAGCTATTAATGACCTAATCAAGTTAATGATGGACAAGATGCAGACATTAGAGGAATCGGTTTATGGCTCTCGCAACACTCTCACCTATTATGAGATTTGTAATGAGTCCATCCACCAATCCATTCCTATCCGTCCATATCCCATGTATTGGGAAATGCCTAAATTTAACCACTTTAACAACAAAGAAGATCCGCAACAACATTTGTAATCTTTCAAACATGGGTGTTATCTGATCACCCATGATGATGCTTTACTTCTGAGGACCTTTCCCATGTCTTTGACTAGGCCCGCATTAGATTGGTATAGTGGGTTACCTAGACATTCTATCTTCTCATTTAACTAGGTAGCCCAATCCTTCTTGGATCACTTCTCCATCAATGTTGTTAAGAAGGTTACCATGACTGACCTCTACTCTATGTGTCAATATGATGATGAATGTATCGCATATTTTGTCACTCATGGCGTAGCCTAATCAATCAAATCACATTCAAACTACCACAAACCAAACTCATAGAGCTCTTTATGTGGGCTTGTGCTAGGCATATCTCACCCACCCTACAGGTCCAAACTTTCTAAACCTTCGATGAAGAATTCACCATGGAACAAAAGCTTGAGATTCGGGCCATCATCGCAGAAAATAAAATCCAACTACGAAATCAGAAATCGGCATTCAAGTCAAATGATACATCTTCTTCTTGAAACCACGAAAAATTATTCAAAAGATAAGGGAACCGCTAACACAATGGTACTCAAGGCCAGCCCAACTCATCCATCAAATCAAAGCTAACCCCTTATCTAATCTCTCAACTAGTCGACTTTTCAATTAAGATGGGAACAACGGAAATACACCCCAATTGGGAACCTTATTCTTTTGTCTTAGGTAGGATCATTAAAGCTAGGGCCATCACTCTTCCTCCCCTAAAACCACACACTGATTTTGATCCTGCTCACCCCACACCCACGTGGTATAAAGAGCATGACTTCTGCAACTATCATCGGGTAAAAGGTCATAGTGACAAAAATTACATCACTTTCAAAAACATTGTCCAAGAAATGCTTGAGAAAGGTGAGTTAACCTTGGATAATCCTAATGCACCTGCCAATCAAAACCTACACATCTTCAAGAAACCATTTCCTAATCATGCCCCTTCTTCTGATCAAACTAGAGAGACCTCAACTCATGATAGCCATACCCACAAGGTCCATGCTATTTTTAGTGACACACCCATTTCTTCCAAATTACTACATATTCCTTCCATAGAGGAAATCCTAGCTTGAATTCCTCCACCTACACTTGAACCCAATTCACCTATTCCTCCACCCACGAGGAAAACCTTTTTTCTCCTCCACCCATAGAGGAACAATTTTTGTATCCTCCACCCACCGAGGAACACCCTTCATCTCCTCCTCACCCATGAAGGAGACTCTTATTAACATCGAAACCATTTCACCTTTGGCTTCTCCACCTAGAGATCCATCACTCGCGGTACCCCCTCTAACCCGTGGAAGATGATTGTTTATCTCCTCCACCCAAAAAAGATCACCCATCATCTCCTCCATGCACAGAGGAGCACCCATCATCTCCTCCACCTATCAAAGATCCAAGAGAAATGCCTTTTCCTCTAGGTGATCATTATCCATCAGTACCCAAGATCCCACAGACTTACTTTTGGTTCTCTTACCCACAGAAGCTGAAGCTAGCAAATTCCCTATTTCTAAGACACATTTTACAGGAATCACCATTAGATCCTCATCAACCTCACCCTTTGCAGGTGTCATTCTCACACTTGGCCGATCACCTAGATTATGTGGATAGAACCTTACTTTGGGGGCATCTTCGCTTCATATCTCAACACAAATGCAAATGTCACTCACTTGACACTTCCACTAACTATCAAAAATATTTTGGCTAATCAAACCAAACATAACCACAACTACCAAAAATTCTTCCACGATACCACTCATGGCTCAACTCACAACCCTACCCATAACCCAACATGCATCTAAATCCAAAACCACACCTACATCATCTTCCCCGCCTAAACCTATTACGCCTTAGGGGTCATCCCAATTGCCAACCTTACTCATCCACCCATCAAATTAGATTTAGCTACATCCTCCAAAGCCAACACCAAGTTTAATCTAGCTCCCAAACAGAAGAACTAATCCCATAGATCTCATACCCTAACCTCACCTTCATCACCTTCATCCCTTCTCGTCCGTCTTAGGACCTCATCCTTCTAGCATGGTTAAGAAACCTCCACCCACCAAGTAAACCCAAAACATAGTAGCCCATTCCTTCCTTGCGGACCTCTAACATACCCAAGCTCCGACACACCTTCTACCCACACTTGCAACAACTTTACCACCCATACCTCTAATACCATCGATCAATTATTCACTACCACGACACTTCAATCTCTTTCCCTCACACCTCCTACATGATGCCATCTACCTTCACAACACCTCGCTTATCCCGTGGGTAACTCACCCTCTTCTCGCCATCCACCTTTCCCTTTGGATCTCATGCACCGTATCACCTTTACCCAAGAAGGTGCAACCTAAGGTATTCAAACCAACCACACATTATCTTTCTAGTTCATCCGCCATACCCCTACCCAAGAAAACACGACCAAAAACCTAAGACCCCGCCAAAACCTAAAATTGTAGCTTGACCCACTCACCCTCATGCAAAGACCCTTCCTCTACAATCAATCGCACCCGCACCCAAAACCACTTTCACTTCCCATTATGATCCACTAGCGCGATCCTATGCCAAAATCTTAACCAACCTCCTTGAAAATTCTTTCATCACATTTCCATCTCTCGGCCTTATGACCCACTCAAACCAAAACCAAAGGGGTTTGATGACAACAAAATGTTTGCCTACCATCGTGTGCCAAGGCATTATGTGGAGAAGTGCAAGGCCTTGAAAACCATTCTTATCCAGTTGTGTCCTCCTGAAGCAAATTTTGACGATGATGACCTTCTCGATGAGGACCCTATTTCACCATCAACCATTCCCATAGTTATTCCCTCATTTCCTACTCATTGACCAAGACCTCCACCCCAAAACTCGTAGATCCATTCCTAAGATTTGAAATTAACATGGTTTTCATCAGAGAACTCGCCAAACCTCCACCCAAATGTCAGTGTGCTCAACTCATCTCACAAGGTTCCTTCCCACCACTTGTCCTTTTCCTTTCCTATCACTATACCTTTCATGGATCACCTACTACACCTACCTCCATGCCTTATATAAACATGATCCACGTTCTACCCATGCCTAGAAAGATAAAGGAAAGGAAAAGGCAATCGACCCACTAACCAACCCCATACCCAACATACCATCTCGCACCCATGCCTAAAATCATTATCAAGCAGCCCCACATACCCTATTTATAATGGGGTTACACACCGCATGATGCTCAAACAACTACACCAAACCCCCTCAAAATGTCCATATATGACATCATCTAAACCTCAAAATCCCATCACCAAGCTCTCATGGAGGTTCTTCAATCTATTGAGGTCTTACCTAATGACCCTACACCCATGGCCTCCATTATTACACCCCATCATGTAGCCTCTCTCAAAAAATTACCACCTTCATCTACACCTCCACCTACTCACCAAGTAGCCTCACTTAGCTTCTTAGATGAAGAGATCACACCGCACCAAACCAATGACCCAGATCTAGCTCTCTTCATCTCTGTCCACATCGATGATATATGTGTACAACATGTTATGATCGATGGGGGCGCTAGCATTAATATCATCTCCTCACATACATTCTCCCAAATGCACATACTCGACAATTGTATGCATAAACATCCCATCATGTTGTGTTCATTCACCGACGCTATCACCTCTACACTTGGCACCGTCATCCTCCATGTTCGCATGGGCCTCGTGACTGCTCCTAATTTATTTTACATTTTGGAGGTGGAATTTTAATACAACCTATTTCTTGGTAGACCCTAGATTCATGTCATGGGTTGTGTTCCTTCCACTTTGCATCATTGTGTAAAGTTTGAGCATGAATGACACACCTATACTATTTCAGCTGACCCATCACCTTTTAAAACCTATAACATGCTTTACCGACCCAATGATGTGCTTATACCCATTAAAGCATCTACCTCCACAACCACTGTCTCTTCACTTACACCTCCACTCACGAGTGCTCACTGCTACCTCAACCGCACCTACATCCTCCATTCCTACCACTACCACAATCTTCATGATGAACCATTAACCTCCATAGCCAAACCATTGACCTTCCAATCATAGCTCCACCTCGATCCGAATCGTGACACATCATCTATTCTAGCTACCCACATACCAACCACAAATCCCTTAGAAGGCATTTTTCAACTCCTCACTCGGGAAGTATCACCTATATAGTATCTACACATTCCTTACTCCACAAGAGTACATAAGTCTTCACCATCACCCTCGATATGATCACCATATGGGAGAGCACATCCTTTATGGTCCTCCCCACCTTCGTACCAATCTCACCTATGGGGGAATTGATGCTACAACTTACATACTTGAACCACCATCACAAACACACCCACCAACATCAACTCCTCGGGGCCTTTGAGGAGATCAAATATACTGCGTCCCCAATATAGGTAACCGTAAGATCCTCGTACACATCCTCCGTGGTCACTTTGTCATCTCCCCTATTGGTAGGTGGAATGTTTTGGTCGTGGAATCCCATCTATTGATGAGAGAAATCATCGACTACCACTCAGACTACATGTCGGCCAGCAATTGACCCCACTCAAGACAACAAATGTGACATGCCTCCACTCCTTAACTATCGCCGCCCCATGAATTATCACAAGTAGGGATGGCACCTGTCTCACATCCATAATTGATCTCTCACTTGCATCTAGTAAAAAATCATATTAATATAACTTACTCATAACCATGATCTCACTCGGCACCTCACCTATAATTACCAACCTACCTCTCTTTCCCTTAACCTCCTTACCTCTGTATCACATCTTCTATCTACCCAACCCAAATTTAATCCACTATCATTCACCCTTACCTATTTTTACCCCTTACCTATGTCCTGATTTCCACCAAAGAAAATTCTCTTACCTCCTCACCGACCCAACCTAGGCGTTTGGACCCTTTTTGCCCACACCCTTATCGGTGCACTGTTACCCCTAACTAATGACCCGACCCCCTTAAATTGACATCGGTCACACCGCTTCGTGGATCGATACAGCATAATAACACCGACATTTGCTAACCTTCAACCAATGTCGGTCACTATCACCACACAAACCGTGATGCCCAAACCCCCATTTTTCCTCAAAATCCATTTGGCTCCCTTCTACCCACCCAATCATACCCAAATACCCCCTCTACCCTTCCCGAACCCTCCTTCACCCAATCATATCTCTCCTCATTCCTATTTTAACTGATTTTCCCTCCCACAATTCAAAATTCATTCCCCCAAAAACCCATTTTCACCCACCCGACCTCTAATTCAATCTAATAAACAAAACAAAGAGTAAGATTGAATCCTACCTCATCATGCTACCATCTCGCATGGTGGCAACTCGCCGCTACATTGGTGGTCCCCTTATCCCTCTCCCGCCTCTCGCCATCGGTGAATGACCCTCACTCTCTAGCTAATCAATCAAATTAAATTGATCCAACCTAGCTCATGGATCCACCTATCAACCAACTATCACTAGCCACATGGCTTGCTCAACTCCTTAGTCTCACTCTATCACTTTCCACATTTTCCCTCTCTCACTTGTCATTTTACCCAATTCGGTAAAAGCCAAATGATTTGAAAAAGTGAAATTTTTCTTTTTATAACCTACCCGAATTGACCAACGATGGTTTTATCTTGACCGACATGGTCATGTGCCCTAGCTTACCATGGTTGATTCATTGTGACCATCATCGTTTCTTCAACCCATCATCAATTTACTTGCTTACTCTTTTACCTACCCCATACCCCCAATTTTTGACCTACATCCTTTTACCTCACTCACACCTCCTTGGACACTTCACTTTACCCTCCCGACCTCATCATTTACTACCTACTCTCTTCCTTATTCGGGACTTGTTATTTAACCTATACCTTGGCCCTACCGTGCCGTGACCTAGATACTTGGACTTGGACCATTTCTAGTGACTTGTGACCTCATGTGTTCAATATTTCTTATAGCATTGTTACACTGTGTTGATGGACATACTGACCTTACCTAGCCTCTCACCATGCTTGTTTATCCCGACCCAACCCTTGGTGTACAGGAACATACCTAAACATTCCTACACTCTGACTGTGATGTGTTTTCCTAACCATATCCTATACCTTGATATCTGGAATCACCTCAACCTTATTTGGATAAACCTATCAACCTTAGACAATGTAGATTTTTCCTTCTCTTTAGCCTCGTAATGTGTTACAATTTATACATGTGCATGCGTTGATCATTTATTATTACCTTTGACCTTGACCCATTACCGGATTACCCAAGTAGACCTTTTTCCCTTTTACCCCATTTCCCACCTTCTTCTTTATCACATTCACCTTTCATTAACCCACTCACCGATTCCCGCTTCCGCCTCATTAGTTCCCTGGTTTGAGGGGATCACCTTCACCCACACATGGGGCACCCACATCTTATTTTTATCGGTCACTTACAATACAAGCTACGCAAAAAAGGGGAAAATGTAGACACCAAAATTGGGTCACACTCCCCTTGGTCCCTCGACAAATAACCAAATCGAACACACTCACCTAACCATGGCCCCTTTCACCCCAATCTACTATTAATTTAATTAAATTAATCTATGATCTCATAATACCTATTATTTAAATATCCTAATTGGATAATGCCCACACCATCCACCTCACCTATACACATCATATAGCCACCTCACCCTAAGACATATTCTCGGTATGTTGCCATAACTAGCTAAGACCTACCTAAACCCTAAAAATCAAAGCCTACATTCCCTCTAACCACATTCCCACATGTTAGGAAGAAATCTTTCATTCTAATCATGGAGAAAATGAACGAGATCCTAGAAAATCAAGGGGATATGCCCAGTTTAGTAAACCTAGGAAATCCCACCCTAACCGACACCGATTACCCTAAACTACCGCCAATTAACCCGAAACTTCCGTCGGTTACCATTTAATCCTCAAAATAACCTTATTTTGAGGTTGGGACATTTCGAGAGGTGGCACATCTTCTGAGAGCAAGAGACGAAACCAGAGCCGCATGCAAGGTAACCAACCTTTGTACACGTATTAGAGCATCCACAACCAACACCGAAGCAATCAAAGATCCATTTACCATCACGGAGCATCCATGGAAGTGCTAACACCACATAAAGTTCCTTCCATTTGATCACTGTCACACGCAACGGACATCAAGCTCGCATAACAAGTAAGTGTTTTTAACCAACACTAGTCCATTGTCATTTTGTAGACTCTTTTACTATTGTTATTAGTTTCGCTACCATTCCCATTCCCCCACCATTTACCTCCATGAAAATTTGATCATTCCTTCACCCACACCATTGAACCACCCATACCCAATTTCTAGAGAGCCCCGAGTATACCTAAGACCTACATAGACCTTGTCATTTCCCTTTACTTTTCCAGTTAGCCTTAGATTTGCCCTCACCTTGAGTTTTTATTGAGTTTCCTATACCCTCACCATGCCGACACGATTACCCACAACCATTCCGGTTAACCTAAACCGACACCATTCATACCAAACCAACGTCGGTCCCTGTGTTTATTCCCTCGGACTAAGAATAGAGCTTAAAACCTCCACCCAATACCCAAAACAACCCAAAACCTAACCTTGACAAGACTCAGCACTGATTCTGACAGAGATCTTGACCTTCAGATTCAATCATAGCTTAGCATGTTGTGAATGAATTTGCTTATTGTAGATGAATGAGATACCTAAATCATTTTAACTATAGTAGGATTTCCTTTATTGTTAACATTAAGTTGTTTTAAATAGTGGATTGATAGCCGTCTAGGAAGTATCACACTTCTTAGATCTAACACACACTCAATGATCCACTACATATACTTTGTTTAACTTTTATTTGGTGGTCTTGTTTTCCATTTTAGGTAGTTCCTCCAAGAAAAAGGAAGCTCTCAAATTAAAATGAGGATCAAGATGTCATACGTGTGCAACAACCTACAACCAACATCTCAACAGTATTCCTCCTAGTCCTTTACCCGTATCTATTTTTTCAACATTCAAAGAAACGATCTAGAATCAAGTGAAACAAGTTGTTCCTAAGGAAAAGAATACTAGAGTAGATGCTTTAGTCCTCTCGGGATCCTTTTTGATCCCTCATCATGACTTTTCCCGGAGAAGTTCACAATCAAAATGATACATGTGCCAAGTGTGCCGAATAATTTCAATAATTGGAAAGTTTTAAATGATTATCATCTACTTTATTTTCTTGAACTTCGGATAATTTTGGTCGGGTTGGAATTTTAAGGGAGTGAAGTTTCTCCTCGTGAGTCCATACCATCCACCATGACCTGAAGAAGGAATTGAGGAAGAATACGATAAGGATTGTTGTATTAATTTAAAAGGTAACAAGATATCCAGAGGATTAGTAAGCATGGAATATTTGTTTGAAAAACATGATGGGTATATTAAGTCAAAGATATCACATGAGGTTCATCATCATTGAATATGAAAATGTTAATATTGGAAGTAAAGAGGAACCAAAACTTGTCAACATTGGAAAATGGTGCACGAAAGAAGAAAGAAACAAAATTATAAATTTATTAAAATGATATGTTGATGTTCTTTCTTATTCATATGATGTCTTGAAATCTTTTAAACCCAGAGAAATGCAACATGATATTCCTATAAAACCAGGAATTAAGCCTTTTCGATAGAAACATAGGTAATACAACCCCAAGATTTTATACACCATTTATCAAGAGATTCAAAATCTCCTAAAGGCCAAGATATTTTTTCCAATTCATCACACACAGCCTCGTTGGCTAATATTGTGTCGATTAGAAAAATAATGGTGAAATATGGATTTTTGTGGATTTTTAAAATCTAAATCAAACCTCCTCAAGGAAAATTATCCACTCCCCATGATGGATCGACATCTTGGAAGATGTTACCAGCTCTAAGATGTTCTCTATATTGGATGGATTTTCAGGGTAAAATCAAATTGAGGTTGATTTTCTTGATCAACACAAAACATCCTTCATGACTCCATGGGGAAATTTTACTTATATTTGGTATGATTAATGCCGGTGCCACTTTCCAATAGGAAATGGACTTGGCTTTTAGATGTTTGAAAGGAAAGTGTATTGTTCTCGTATCTCGTATGATTTAACCATATTTTCCAAGAGAAGAGAAGATGATTTACAACATCTAGAAACTATCCTTCGAAGTGCATGGAACATGGGGTATCTCTTAACTGAAAAAGTCTATGTTTGGAGTCATGAAGGAAATATTCTTGGACACATTGTTTCCAAAGAGGGAACCAAGATAGATCCAAAAAGGGTAAAATTTATCCAAGTGAATTCCTCTCCCCACAAAGGTGTGCATTCTTTCTTTGGAAAGATAGATTTTTAAGGAGATTTATTCCTGATTTTGCAGACCTAACCATGTGTGTATCTTCAATGATGAAATGGAAATATTTTTTTGTTAGACATCGAAGGAAAATAATCTTTTGAAAATATCAAAAGGCAATTTCTGAAAATCACATTCTTGTTTGCCTTGATTTTGAGAAGGATTTCTTGATCTATTGCTATGTTATGAGAATACTTTGGCTTCTATTATAACACGTAAGAATCCCGAGGGATGTGAGCTACCTATTTATTTCATGAGTTATGTCCGTAAAGCTCATGAATTGAAATATGCTTAGTTTGAGAAGCATGAATTTATGGGGGCACATATAATAAATTTCTTAGGTCAACATAGTTCACAAAATTCTTTAGGTTAGTTTTACAAGAGAAAGCGCAGGCCTATAGAGATAGAACACATTTTATCTCCTTCAATTGGAACAATCGATATAATCAAAACAAATTCAGAACTAATTTGTGACAATCTAAAATAAATTGGGACATACCATCTATAAGTGTGCTTATTGGGAAGAGTGATGGAAGGAAATAACACTAGAGCTCTCTCCCAACACTTGCTCATTGGTGTGAGATAACCCAAAAGCTCTCACTTGGTGTGAGATCACCCAAAAACTTGTACTTGGCATGATATCTCCCAAAATATCACTCTCCAAAGCATTTCAAGACATCTTTCTATCCTTTACACTATTATACATCAGGTGCACACTTTCCTTTACTACTACTTTTACACACTTTTACATACTTATGCATAATTTACTCATATTTTTCATATACAAGACTTTGACTAATCTTTTTCTCTTCTTTTGTAGGTTTGTCCTTAATATACAAAAAAGCAACCCACATCAGCAAATACAAGCACAAAAAAGGTACAAGCTATGCATACACTTTACCCCTACAATCTCTTTCGTTTCCTAGTCTCCATGCTTCGCTTTGATCACTCCACGCTTCACTTGCCCACTCACTAACTATTCACCACACCTGCCTATAATATTACAATATATGCATCTTCTAACTACTTTATTTTATTGAGTATTCACTCAAAAACATAATGTTGGAGAAAATGTAGGCATAAAATCACACACTTGTCTACATTTCTAGGTCCTAAAAACATGTTAGCATTTACATGATTCCTAAGTGAGAAAACTAGCAATTGAAAACTATCTTTGGCCTATTTTCTTTTATTTTTCTTACTCTTTGGTCTTATTGATCCGAAAATGGTTTTTACCCTTGGGTACTATTTTAAAAAAATTTGTGGATAATTTCAATTTTGATTTAAATTGATCAATAACTGGCTATGGATTCACTTTTAGGTGTTTTGAAACCCCACTTTTTCCAATTTTTACCTTCTATTGACCTTCTTAATCAATTTATTCATTCCTTATAAAGAGTGTAAATCTGATCATAAGATGAAAAATAAATTAAATAAAATCCACAAGATTGATAATGGAGTTCATCCAAATGGGTTACATCTCCAAATTCACTTAATCGTGAATCGGTATATTTATTATCAATTGAAGTACAATAAGTTAATAATTCCTCACCCTCCACCTCCCTCCACCTCACCATGGACCCATTCCAAGCCTATTTATTAACCTAGACTAAGTCACCACTCCCCTTAACTAACTAAGACTCATTCTAACCCTAAAATTCATTTACCTATTATCCTCCTATCAATTCTCCTACTTCATTTCCCCTTAACTAACACTTCATTTTAGTGCCAACCTAGACTCCTAGTCCATAAAAAATCTTGACCAACCAAAAATGGAGAGAAAAGGATATTTTTGGAAAAATAGGACCTTTTCTCCCTAACCGATGCCAGTTATTCCTTGGCTGGCATTGGTCACCTACCTACTAACCATCATGGTTTCTTTAAATAAGAAATTCCAACCCTTTTCCCAGGTTCTTCCATCTTGGATTTTGAGTTTTGGCATTCTTAGTCTTCACATCCAAGCATTCAAAAGACCTCATGATGAACCAAAGATCATTCCAAGCATTCACAACCTCCACCAAACATCAACAGTGTGTTCTAGAGCATTGGATCACTCACAAGGGAAGTCCAAAACCTTTTTTTGCTACTTTGCATGGGATCGGGACTTGTCTCTCCTTCAACCACAACTATTCTTTCTACAACCAACTTCCAATATGCAAGTAAGTGATTTCTACCTTGTCATTTCTTTCAGTATTTTGGTTTTTAATCATTTATCTACTTTCTTTCACCTTCTACCCTTCCCGGATCTCTTCCATCTCACCTCCACCCAACCACTTTCCCATTTGACCTTTGTACCCATCCCAAATGCCTATTTCTTCATCTCTCGAGTCTTTAATAAAATCCTACCACCTTACCTAAGCCTCCCCAACTCTCTGTGTAATCACAAAGAGCTCAAAACCACCTCATTTTAATATTTTGCACCTAATTTCCCCTACCAACATGGTCACCCAAACGCATCGGCTATTACCAAGTACACACATCATCACCCAACCAATACCGGTCTCTATGACTGGTAATTTATCTCAGACCAATGAGCTCCTAACTTACCCAAAACCTTTCCAAAACCTCACCCAATCTCACCCAGACCTTCCTAAACACCTTTTCCACACCTGTCAACCTTAAAAACACCCTTCCTTCTCTAGATTTAGTTGTATATTCAATATTTATCTTAAATCTAGTCTATTGTTAGCATATGAGATACCTAAATCATATTATTACAATAGGACCTTTCTTTTACTGTCATTTCTTTACATTAAGTTGTTTTTAAATAGTGGATTGATGACCTTTCTAGGAAGTATCACACTTCTCGGATCTAGCATACGCTAGGAAGTCCACTATCATATGCTATTTAACTCTATTTGGTGGTATTGTTGTGCTTCTATAGGTAGTCCTTCCTAGCCAAAAAGGAGCTCTTCATGATCAACCTGGTCTTCTCAATGGTGCACAACCTTCTTCGACTTCACAAGGTATTCCTCCTCACCTCACCTTTACCTTATTTTTTTTATATGCAACATTGTGGTGAAACATTTTGGCATGCCTGGTGGGACCCTTGTTTGTGGGTTTTTTTTATTCATATAGGTTACATCTTGTGTGTTTCCTTTCTAAATCGTTATTCACTAAATCTTCTTCTTTGGTAATCTCTCCTTCTTTCTAATTGCTCTAAATGAAACATTTTTTTGGTGCATTTAAAAAGAATCCTTCTTCTTTTTTTGTTTTTGCATTAGTGAAATTCATCCTTCTTCCTATTCACTCTTGTTTACATCGAATATCATATTTTGATTTGGGGCTTAAAACACTTGCATTTCATCCTTGTATGTCTTGCATATTTAGCTCACATAGTTAAGTAGCAATCATATGATGGAGGTCATGACCATTTTGTGATTGATTAATAAAGTGTAGTTCACATTTGTGCACACACTCCTTATCCAAATCACTTAACACAATCTACAAACTTCTTAAACATTCCCTTCTAGGAAGAATCATCAAGGATTTAAAAACCCATTGATGGTGGGCCCCGCTTGGTGTTCTAGCTGGTTTATCATATCAGAGCTCGGACCTCACGTACCGCAAGGTATATCGAGGGATCCTTTGCAAAAAAAAACTGAAACCATCCATAGATTGCTTTTAGGTACCTTCGTTATCCAAACATTCTATATCATTCATAATCAGTCTTAAGGCATAAGCCAACTAAACACTAAAAATATGATCCTAGGATAATGTGTTTATTTATTTTTTTCTTGTTGATTTCACCTTTCTTTCTTTCTTTGTAGTTTGAGTTGTGAGGATGTATTCACCACTTTTTTTTCTTTTTTTTCCACACTCAACCATCACAACTAGTTAATTTTAGTTTTTCTTGAGTGTGTTACTTCATCATTTTACATACACACCTCTTTTGGGACTTCTTTTTCAAATTTAACTAATGGACTTATTTTGATCAAATCAAAAATATTTTTCAAAAATTTCAAATTTCTTCTTTCACACAATTCAACATTTTTACTTCCTATTATCAACATTTTTCATTTTTTTCAAATCAAAAAAATTCAACTAATATTTATGTTTTTTATTTTCAATTAATTCAATTTTTTAAGAGTTTTGAGTTTTATCACCCTTAATTTTAATACCCGTTTTTACTTTTTTCCCTAGATATTCAAATTTTTTTCATTTTTAATTCAAAATCAATCATTTATTTTTATTTTTTTTAAAAATCGGTTAACAACCTATTTTTATTTATTAAAAACAAAACCTATTTCTATCTTCAGACTTCATTTCAAACATTATTTTTGAGTTTTTTCATTTTTTACAGAGCCCTATAATACCATTTTAAACCTTTTCTTATGGTTTGGACTCACCAATAGGTGTGAGCATTTTTCCTTTCACACTAGTTGCATTTTGCATACCTCTTACCTACTTCACCTTCACCACCATCTATTTCTTCACCAATGGACCCCAACATTCCTGTAACTATACCTACAGGTGATGAGGAATTCACTAAATTCCTCGATCATAATGTCATAGCCTTACAACATTACCTCACCCACTCTTCTACCCATGACTCATCGAGCCAACTATTGTTTGGTATGCCTACCTCCATGCCCCCTGCCATATCCATGAATGCTACTTTAGCATTACCTACTCCCACATCAATGCCACCTACTACACCCTTGACATCCATCACCTTTTCACATCTATTCACACCTTGACATCTCTCACTCCCCAACCTCAACCTCAGTGCCTGACATCTTCCATATCCTCATCCACATAACTCCTAGTATAGGGATCCCCACATCATCAGTACCTATTACTTTCACAACCACTAGTTGCATTGACATCCTATATGCCTTATCAGAATTTGGTGGTCTTCGATTCCTCCTACTCTTCCACCTATTACCATGAGGATCTTCCCACAAGCTCCTCCCACCTACACCCCACCTCAGTCACAACCTATAGTGTCCACCTCATATTAGGGTACATGCCCTCATCATCTATTCCTTGCCTATGTACCACTTCTCATTTCACATATTCGCACCACCATACACTGGTATGTCATCTATGACCTATTCATCTCATCCACCCCCTTATACCATAGGGGGCACTCCTCAATCTAATCCTACCATGGATCTTATCAAGATGATGATGGATAAGATGCAAACACTGAGGCCTCCATTTTTGGATCTCGTAATGTCCTCACTTATGATGAAATATGTAATAATGATCCCATCCACCCATCCATACCTATCCACCCTTATCCCACACAATGGGAGTTACCCAAGTTCAACCATTTCAATAGCAAGGAAGACCCTCAACAACATTTATGATCATTCAAACACACTTGTTATTTGATAGGCCATGATGATGCCTTGCTCTTTGAACTTTCCCATGTCACTTTTGGGACCCACCCTAGATTGGTATAGTGTTCCTTTCCTAGGCACTCGGTCTTCTCCTTCAACCAATTGGCCCAAACCTTCCTTGATCACTTCTCAATCAATATCTCTAAGAAGGTCTCTATGATGGACTTATACTCTATTCACCAATATGAGGATGAATCTATCACATATTTCATCACATGTTGGGGGCCTCATCAATCAAACTCACCTTCTAGCTACCACAAGTAGAGCATAGATTTTTCACAAGGGCATGTGCTAGACACATTTCCCCTGACTCTCTAGGTTCAAAATTTTTCACACATTTGATGAAGCCTTCACCATGGCCTAGAAACTAGAGATTCGTGCCCTTGAAGAAGAGAAACTTAAGTTACGTAACAAGAATGCTAACTTCAAATCAAAATGAATCTTCTTCTAAACCACCAAAAAACCATTCTAATAACCATTCCAAGGCCAAAGGATCCACCAATGTGGTGATTCTAAAATCCATCCCCTCTCATCCATCTAATCAACCAAAACCACCTACCAACCTCTCTCTATTCAAAACTTTCAATACAAGTATGAACAAAGGGCTTACACTCCTATCGGAGAACCATATTATTCTTTTGTGTTGGAAAATATTTTAAAATTTGGAGCCATCACCCTTCCACCTATATCAAAAAAACACTGGTTTTGATCCTTCTCATCCTACACCATCATGGTACAAAGAAAATGACTTTTGTAACTATCACCGAGTTAGGGGACATAGCGATGGAAATTGCAAAAAACCTTCAAGAACATTGTCCAAGGAATGCTAGATAGTGGTGATCTCATCCTGGAAAACCCTAATGCACCTGCCAATGCCAATATGGGTGTGTTTAAGAAACCTTTTCCTAATCATACCCCTTCATCAAACCAAGCTTTAGAGACCTCTACTAGTGACACCAATGTGCATGAGGTTCATGTCATTTCAACACATAATACTATTCCATCTAGCTAGTTTCCTCCCATAGCATCTATCGAGGAAATTCTTGCATGAAAACTCCTCTACCCATGGAGGAGCCTATCACACCTACTCCTCTATCCCAGGATCCTATCACACCTACTCCTCTACCCATAGAGGATCCTATCACACCTACTCCTCTACCCATGGAGGAGCCTACCCCACCTATTTCTCTACCTACCACGCAGATCCTATCTTTCTGTTCCTCTACCCAAGGAGGAACCTATCTCACCATTCCTCTACCCAAGGAGGAGCTAACCCTATCCACCTTTCTACCTAAAGAGGAGTCCACATCACTTTTTTTCCTTCTCCTCGACCCATAGAGGAGCCACTCTTATCTCCTCTTCCTATAGGTGATGCTTCTCCCAAGGTCTTCCAAGATCCTATCAACCTTACATCACTCTTGCCTACTGAATCAGAGGTGAAAACCTTCCCGTATCACAAGACTTAGATTTTTGGATGGGTTTCACCACTGGTTTTTTCATCTTCTAAACCAAAACCATTCTCATGTTTGGTGGACCGATTAGAGTATGTTGATTACTCCACACTCTGGGGGTGCCTTTGACTCCCAATATCCACCCAAATGTAGATGTTGTCCCCGGATACCTCAACTATCTATCCTAAGGTATTCAAGGAAACTAAAACCATGACACCTGAGCTGATCATATCCCCCTTCTTCTTCAGCCTCACCTTCACCCAAACCCCTATCCACACCTAAACCTACCACTTCCTTAGGGGTCCTACCAACACCTAGCCTACTACATCCTGTAGTGAAACTAGACTTGTCTACTCAACCACCACCCATCACAAAACTGATTCCCACACCTAAGAGGAAGACCCAACCTCCTAGGCCTTGCACCCGGTCTCTCCCATGCCTTCTCTTTCACCTTCACCTCTACCTTTGATTTTAGGCCCACACCCTTCCACCTTGGTCAAGTTACCTCTTCACCAAGGAAAATCCAAGGCATGAAAACCCACACCACACCTTTACCTTCTCTTTTCCCACACCTTCACCTTCATCACCTCTTCTACCTACATCTTCTCCATTACCTACAACCACACTATTTCCAACACCACCACTCTCACCTTGGATTTCTAGGGTACCCCCACCTTCTACATCTCCTTCTACCTCGTGCACCCTCCTACACCTTTACCCAAGAAGGTGCAACCTAAACCAAAACCAAAACCTTCACTACCTACTAAAGGTAGTCACACCTACACCACCTCCAACAACACCTCTCCCAATAAAAATCACCCACACCTTCATCCAAGCCAACTCTGACTTCTCACTGTGATCCATTGGTAGGATCCTATTCTAACATCCTCACTAGGTTGTTAGAAACCTCCACTATCTCACTACCACCTATTAAGCCTTATGATGACCACTCAAACCCAAACTAGTAGGGTTTGATGACACCAAAATCTATGCATATCATTCTCACTAGGCATGATGTTGAAGGTTGTAAGGCCCTCAAAAAAATTCTCCTTCAACTTTGTACTTTGGATGGTCTCTTTGATGAAGATGACCTATTGGAGGAGAATTCCATTCCCCCTTTCACCACCCACCACACATGGTCTAGCCCTATATCTATTTAGTGGCCTTTACTACATCTCCACAACCCTCTTTTCCTCCTCTCGATATTTGAAATAAATATGGTCTGAGTAGCCACTCGATCAAAAAAGATAAAGGAAAAGAGAAAACTGGTAGCCCATCTAGTGCACCTTCACCCACCATTCCACCTACACCTCCCCAAGGTAACCATCCATGGGCTGGACTTATCTTATTTTTGATGGAGTCACACATCACTCTATGATTAAACAACTTCATCATCAATATCCTGAAGATGTCCTTGTATGACCTAATTCAAACCTCTCGAGTCTCATCATCAGGCCCTCATTGAGGTCCTGCAATCTATCGAGGTTCCACCAAATGATCCTACACCTATGGCCTGCCATCTTTACCCCTCATCATGTGGCCACCCTCACCATTCCACCTCAAACTTCTTCCCCCATTACCTCTCCTTAGGTTTCCACCATCAGTTTCTCTATGACTCAGAGATTTCCCCTCTACAATCTAGATGATCTTGATCCCACCCTCTTCATCTCCACCTACATCAATGATACTCATGTTTGACATTTATGATTGATGGAGGTGCTAGCATTAATATCATTTCTTCCCATGTATGAACAATTGTGCATACCCACCAAATGCATGCATAATAACCCTGTTATGTTGTGTTCTTTCAATGATGCCATGACTTCTACCCTTGGCACCATCATCCTCCACATCCACATGTGGGTCCCCACACTAGTCCCAAACTATTCTATGTTCTTGAGGGGGAATTTCAATATAACATGTTTGCTTGGTTGACCCTGGATTCATGCCATGGGGTGTGTACCTTCAACCCTTCACCGTTGCCTAAAATTTGAATATGAAGGGCACCCCTACACCATTTGGGTGGATCCTTCACCTTTTAAAACCTACAACATGCTTTACCGACCAAATGATGTCCTTGTTCTAGTCAAGGTATCTACCACCCCCCTACCACTTTCTTCTTTCTTCTCATCTCTCATCTACCACTTTCTACCACTACACTACTTTCACATCCCATCTATCCCCTCTATCCCCTCTGCCAAACTTCCATAGCTAGCCCATCTACCAACCCACCTATTTCACCGAAAATTGATGCCCCACCTTCTTAGGCTTTGAGTAGCTCATCCATCCCCACTACCCAAGTACCGACCTAGACCCCTTGGTAGGTGTTTTTCAATGCCTTTCCCTGGGGGAGTACCACCTATACAACATAGACACTTTCCTTACTCCTTAGAGAGTATGGAAGCCTTCACCAACACCCATGTTATGACCATCATGTAGAGAGGTTTTTCCATATGGTCCTCCCCACCTTCACACCAACTGACATATGGGGGACTCGACACTTCTTCTTATTCTCTGAACCACCTACCCAAACCCAACCTTTCTCATCGACTTCCAATACCTCACCAACCACCACTTCACCCACACTTTTCTTCATCGATGTGTTCCTGGAAGGGCTTTGGATTTGGTCTTTATGAGAAGGTCATCACACAATCATACCTTGCACCACCTAAAAAACACAAAGACCATTGTGGTATTGGATTTTTCCATGCCACCTATTCCTAAGAAGGCTAGAATCACCCTCATAGAGGAAGATAAGCCTTCCCCACCTAACTCACCTACCACACCACCTTCACCCACATGGAGTCCATGGATCTAGAATCCATCCCTCCTAACTTTTTTTTTCATGAACACCATTTCTTTGGGACCTCTGACCTATCATCATGATGGTGAGGTGCCCTCTTCCCTTCCTCTTCTTTATCCTGACATGTTGGATGATGACACACCTTCTATCAATGTCATTCAATGTCAGGATGATGATTCTATTCTCACCTATTTAGGTGCAGATGATTCTTACATTCACCAGTCATTACCTTTTGAGACACAAACCATGTTGAATGAATCGACCATAGAGATCAACATTCACACTCAGGATGACCCTCAAATTCTAAAGATAGGCCAATCTTTAGATTCTACCAAATAGAAGCCTTCACCTCTTTCCTTCGAGATCATAACAACACTTTTTCTTGGTCTTATATGATATGCCCGGTATTGACCCTAATATCATGGTCCACAATATCATGACTATCCCCGATGCCAAACCTATGAAACAAAAGCTATGAAAAATGCATCCACACATTTCCCTTCTTGTGAAAGAAGAACTCCAATGCCTTCTTTTTGTTTCCTTCATTCTACCCATTGACTATCCACAATGGATTTCTAACATTGTTCCTATCACCAAAGTGATAGGGGACTCCACATCTGCATGGACTTTTGTGACCTTAACCTTTCCTTACCCTAAGGATGACTTTCTCTCTCCTAACATCGACCAACTCATTGATCTTATATCCGGCCATGAGATGTTATCTCTTATGGATGGATTCTTAGGTTATAATCAAATATTACTCACTCTGGAAGATCAACACAAAACCACCTTCATCACCCCTTGGGGGACCTTTTATTATCACATCATGCCCTTTGGCTTGAAAAAAATTTGGTGCCACCTATCAATGCACTATGACCTATATCTTCCATGATATCATGCATGACATATTGGAAGATTATGTTGATCGATGACTTCTCGGTAAGTCCAAAAGTCATGTCAAACACCTCACAGTTCTTAAATTCATCTTTGATCATCTCATCCAATATTGTCATTCACCTTCAACCAAAGAAGTGTGTCTTTTTCATTCTCTCCGAAAAATCCTTGGTTTCATCATCTCTTTGTGGGGCATCAAATTGATCCCACCAAAATCAAGGCTATTCTTGAGATGCCTCCACCTACTAACCTTTGACAACTTCGTAGTTTGCAAGGAAAATTACAATCCATTCGATGCTTTATTTCCCAACTTTTTGACCGATGTCACCCTTTTCATCATCTCCTTAAAAAGGATGTCTCCTTCAATTGGAATGATGAGTGCCACAAATCCTTTGAAGTGTTGAAGAAATACCTTTTTCACCACCTGTGCTCATCCCACCTAAAGATGAAAACTTTTTACCTCTACATTTCTACCACTGACCATTCCTTGGGTGCCATGCTCACTCATCATGTGATGAGAAACACAGGGAAAAGTGGTTTATTACATAAGCCATACTCTTTTAGACTATGAGACTAGGTATACTCACATTGAAAATATTTTCCTAGCCTTGGTCTTCATGGCCACCAAACTTTCGCCACTACCTACTTAACCACAAAACCTTCATCATCACCAACACCGACCCTCTACATTACATGTATGCTAAACCTTACCAACACCAACACACCACATGTTGGCTCATGCTCCTTGTAGACCTAGACCTAGAATTCATTCATCAAAATTATGTCAAGGGACAAACCATTACAGATCAGCTTGCAGATGCTCCTCTTCCTAGAAATCAATCTTCTAACTTTGATTTTCCTGATGAATCCATTACCACTCTTTCCTTTGATGATGACATTATTTACCAAATGAATTATTCTTTGATGGTTCCAAATGTCAACATGGGGGAGGTGTGGGGGTCATCCTCATTCCTCTTGATGGTGAGCCTATGCCTTTATCCTTCAAACTAGACTTTGATTGCACTAATAACATGGCCGAGTATGAAGCACTTGTGTTAGGTCTTCAAACTGCCATTTGCCCTAGATGTTAAATCCATTAATATCTTTGGTGACTCTCAACTGGTTGTGAACCAAGTCAATGGTTTGTACCAATAGTTGTCATAATGAGGAACTTCAAAAGTATAAACATCATGTCGACATACTTTTGACCACGTTTGATCACTTCCTCATTCAAACCACTCCATGATCCACTAACAAATTCATGGATACCATGGCTTTCCTTTCTTCTCAAATACCTACCTCACCTTTGGACTCCAAAATATTTGTCACATATACAATGGTTTATAGTCACCCTCTTATATTATCCATGGTGTAAATTTTGTGGGAAGAATCAAAACCGACCCATGTGACATTTGGTATAAGTAGTTTGTTGACTACCTCTCCCTTTCAATTCTTCCTCCAGATCTCACTCACAATGGATGATGAGCCTTCCTAAAAAAGTGTCTCTCATTACATCATCATGGGGGGTCTTCTCTACAAATGTGGCTTTGATGGTATCCTCTGTGGTGCCTCACAGTTTTGAAATCCCATACACCATCAAAGAAATTCATGATGGGATTTTTGGGGGACATTTTAGTGGCCTCTTGTTGTCACAAAACATATCCTTCACCTCGACTATTACTGGCCAACCCTTAACCAAGAAGACTATGTGACTATGTCAAATGTTGTGTGAAGTGTAGCAACATGCTAACCTTCACCACACCCCTAGTCATGCCTTACAAGTCACCAGAGACTTTTGGCCCTTCTCTCAATGGGGTTTGGATCTCGTTGGAGAGATTAACCCTCATTCCTCACAATCATCATCTGGATCATCACAATGACTGAATATTACACTAAATGGGTGGAATCCATCCCTCTCATTTCTACCAAAGCTAAAAAAATAACTAAATTTATCAACCACCATATCATTTTTTATTTTGGTGTTCCTCATCACCTCATCACTGACAATGGAAAACAATTCAAAAATAAAACCCTACAAAATTGTGTGTGACAAACTTTGGCATTCAACTCAGTTTTTCTTCACCATATTACCCATAAGAAAATGGTCAAAGTCGAATCTTCTAATAAAACTCTCAAAAAATTCTTATGAAATTCGTCGATGACACTGGTAAGGATTGGACACACACACATTCCTTTCACCTTATGGGCTTATCATACTAGCATTCACACCTCTACCAATGCCACACCTTTCTCTTTGGTCTATGGTATAGAGGTTTCCTACCTCTCAAAGTCCAAATTCCATCTCTTCATATATCACTTAAAGATATGCTCTCTGATGATGATTTTTTCCAAGAATGTTTGGCACAACTTGAGCTATTGGATTGGATGAACACCATTTAAATGCTCTCTAGACCATCTCCAAATCTACCAAAAAATGCATCAAGTGTGCCTATGAAAAAGTGTTTAAGAACAAACTTTCAAGATCGGTGACCTTTTCCTAAAGGAAAATCAACATGTAACAAAATGGAGAAAAGAAACGAGGAAAGTTTTCTCCTAATTGGCTTGGACCTATATTATCACCCATACCTATGGATCAAGAGCTTATCATTTATCTCTTGAGGGTAAACCCAAACCTGAGCCCCTTAATGCCTTGCATCTTTGACCATTCTATTGTTGAATAAAGTACTACATCACTTTATGTCACTTATATGCTCATCCCTTGAGAAAACCTCTCCTTCCACCTACCTCTTTTAAGGACCAATGACTAAACTAGAATTGTGTGATTATCCATCACCATTCAGCCTTATCTTAAATATGAGTACCATGGCTCTACTCATGGCATGATTCTCATGGATACTTTTCATCCTTTTCAGGATGGAATCCCATGGTTGTTCATCACTTGAAACCCCTCTTTCATAGCTAATATTTTTTGTTATGGTTTTTTCCTTCATAAAAGAGGCCTATACTCCTTTATAGTCTTGTCCATGACTTCAAGTAAAAAAAAAAAAAAAAAAAAATATGGGATAAAAAAAATTTACTCCTTGAGTCAAACTTCTTGCAAATAGATGATTCCCTCAAAAGGACATATATCTCTCTCTTTTGCTATAAGTAGACTACTCCCTCAAAGGACAACTATAAAAATCTAGCCACTATTGTACTTAGTCTATCCAAAAAGAAGACTAATCTATATTTCTCAAAAAAAAAATTATCTTGGAGCTTCCCACATCGATCAACTTCATGAAGACCTCAAGGAGACACTACTATTTATCCCAATATAGACTTCCCACATCGATCAGTCTATACATGCAAAAAAAAAAAAAAAAAAAAAAATCAAGAAAATACAAACTTTTGGTCATGGACTTGCCTATTCTGGTTTTGGGTATCTTGCAGAAGGGGCATGTTGTCCCACAACAAGGTTACACTTAACAAACTCCACTCCACCCTACCTTCATTTATTTATCTTCTAAATCAACTCAAGGGATGTGGTGTGTATTCTACACATTGTGATCACACAACTTCTTTCAACTCTAGACCCATCACTCATGCAGTGTATCTAGTGACTTATGTTCAATAAGTCTAGGGGTATGACAATTATGGTCCTTGCCAAATATGGGCATGCCACTTCTTTTTGGTTTCTTTTTTTTTTTACTTTTGTTTCTTCAACAAGACAAGACCATCAAAATTGAATCAACCATAACACCTTCATCTATGCCTATACCTAATTCACCTTTCCTATTACCTATTCAACATTTGACCTTGCATATTTTCAAACATGCCTTACCCAACCAACTTACCTATCTAACCTACCTACTCAACTTACCTAACCCAATCTCATTCTTCCTAGTTTATGGGAGAACTACATCGGCCTGAGGCCCCTTTTGCAAGGGCTATGTAGGTAAACACTTCGAGGGCATGGGGCCCTCGGAGGTTAGCTCGGCCACTCTTTTCCCCCACCATTTTCCCCCATAAACAAAACCTAGTTAGTTAGTTTCCATAAAAACAATAACTTGGAAATTAACCAAAAACAAACCATACATCACCCATACACATCATCATTTACTTTCCATAATACCAATAACTTGGAAATTAAATTGAAAAAAAAACCAAACCCATGCTATACATCTAATTTCCATAACATCAATACATTGGAAATCAAATCAAACTCAACCATGCCTAAACATCTAGTTTCCATAAAAATAATACTTGGAAATCAAAACAACATATCCATAACATCAACCAAAACCATGCCATACTATCTAGTTTCCATAACATCAATAACTTGGAAATTAAACCATTACCACATATAGTTTCCATAATACATCTAAACCAAACAAACCTTACCCATTGACCATGCCTACATCTCATTTCCATATACACCCACACCTACCAATCAAACCTCAGCCTCCCATTTCACACTCCATAAGGACTTCTTACTCATACACCATTGACTCCCCTTTAAATACCTTGATGACACTACTCATGTTGTTTATCCTACCGACCTTGACACCCTTGCCTTGCCTTATGCCATGATGTTTATCTCGACTAGACCAAACCTTTTGGTGCTTTGGAACACACCTATGCCCATTCTTGCACCTATCCTTGTTATGTTTCTAGGAGCACTTCATATACCTTGGATACTGGACCATATCAACCTTGTTTGGATAAACTATCAAACCTTTGACGATGTAGATTTTGTGAGCTCTTCAGCCTAGTGCCTTGTCACATTCTAGACATGTGTGTGCATTTGAATGCCCCCACCTATTACCCACACCGATATCACCATTTCCTATACCCACACCTTACCTTATTTTTCATCACCTACCACTTTATCAAACCCATCATTGATTTTTTGAATGCTCCTCAATCAGTTCATGGTTTGAGGGGGATCACCTCTACCCATACCTGGGGAAACCACCTCCTATTTTTTTCATCATCGCTTATCAATACAAGCTACATGAAAAAAAGGGGAAAATGTAGACACCCAAAATTGGGTCACAACCCTCTAGCCCCTTTAATTAACATACCCCTACCATGACCCCTCCACACATTATTATTAATTTAACTACCCATATTAAGTTAATAATTTCCCTCCACCTCACCTCCACCTCACCATGGACCCATTCCAAGCCTATTTATTAACCTAGACTAAGTCACCACTCCCCTTAACTAACTAAGACTCATTCTAACCCTAAAATTCATTACCTATTATCGATGCACATGCAAGTCCATTTTTCGACCTCAAACAAAGGAAATCTTGGAAATACTAGTGGAAGCGGGTTTTGGGAAAACATAAGAATAAAACACATGTTGAGGCATCCTCTAAACCTGATGCAAATGCAGAGGAGAACCCCGAACCCGACTAAGAAGAAGACCCCGACGTAGGAAATATTGATTGCCATAACTTTTCACAGGGAGCTCGATTCATTTTTGGGTTTGTTAGGGTTCTCACCTACCGCCATAATGAGATGAATTAAGTGCAGTCTGGAGGTGGTTGGGGTAGATTTCGAATTCCTCTCTTCTCCCTCTCTTTTCCTCCTATAAATTTTAAGGAGGGGCTTCTTTCTAAAGGTTGGACATTCTTGTTTTTCCCCTCCCTTCTTCTCTTTGGCAGGTAAATTTGTGGAGTTCAAACCTCCCATTAAAACTGTAATGCAACTTTGCCTCTTGGCATTTTGTAGTGTATTGTGTCAATCCTTGGAGAAAATAATACATGTCTGTGGATGATTATCAACCCTCTCTGTGTTCATTTGCATCCCCCTGATCTTTCACTGTGAATTTGGTTATCTGTGCATGATCTTGCATTGCATTTTAATGGTTTGTGTTTATTGGCAAGATAAGTGTTCATCATTCCTTGGTGCATCACCTTTGTAGTTTAGGTTTTATTTTATGCATCTTCTTACCCTGTCCCCTCGGCAAGCTAGATTAGGGTTTTGAGTAAACCCTTTGCATTTTTACGTGTTCATCGAACAAAGGAATAGGAACCGGCCTTCATCCAGAGAGTTTTTCTGATTTCACAAGGTCCCACACTTTGGAAAAGCTCCATGTTTTGCAATCGCATTGAGAGTCTCAACCCATCGAGTTATAGACATCTAGGGGTGTCTGTGATTCACCATCAACAGTTCCTTGGTTGGCATCGGTCACCTAACCTCCATCGATTTCTTTAAATAAGAAATTCCAACCCTTTGCCAAGGTTCTTAGATCTTGGTGGTTGATAAGAAACCTCATTTTTGTGTAGGTGAATGCACCGATACTGAAATCCACCAATAACCTCAAAATATGGAGGGCTTAAGGAGCCTCAAATGTGGATGTAGATCTATAGGTTCTAAATAGATGGATCTTTGATAATGTCTCGCAAAACTGAAATATATGTGATTAGATAGATATATGTGGGGCTGCCCTGGACAATGTAGGTTCTAAGAGGCTATTAATGCCCTGGAGGATGTCAACCTCTATGTCTAGAAAGATAGAAATAAATGATGAACCGTAGATAGCATGTAGAAGCGAGAGAAGTAGAGTATACTAAATAAATGGGATGACGAGGGTACTTCAAAGGCATTTGGATGAATTCAAAACTTAAAGGAGAGATATACTAGTAGAGGTTTGCCTTGACTTCAAAACTTACTTCCAACTTACTTCAAACTTCAAAACTTCATAACTCAAAACTTTAAAATAACTTCCTTTCGCTTCAAAATTCAAGACCTAAAAATTTGTTTTAAATACTTCCAACTTACTTCAAAGAGGGGGAAGGCCTGTATTTATAGCCTGGAGATGGGGTTAGATCAAGGGTTATCAGTAACCATTATTTGACAAAGTAACCCTGGTTAAGTGAGTGGGGGACATGATTTGACTAATTTGATGTGATTTGATTGATTTGATTTGGATGAGATTTGATTGAGTGGGGTTCATGATTTGGATGGTTTTTAACTATTTAATTATGAGGTGGGATGATATGACTTAATATTTGGATAATGAGGTTTAGGTATTTAAAAGGGGATCAATTAATCAATTAAGATTGATTAATTGAACATGTATTTTAGGTGGGAAATGGGATTTATTCAAATTGAGGGGGAAAATGGATTCGAATGGGTAAGCCTCATTAAAGGTGGGAAAATGTGGGGTGAAGGGATGAACGATACCAAAATATAGTGTCTACATTTTCCCATTTTTGATGAGTGGTTTGCGTTGGGCAAACCACGAGACAAAAATGATGAAAAGATTATTGATTGAGTGTTCCCCCTCAAACTTGGGATTGACAACATAAAGGAAGTTAATCACGAGTTTGAAAGAGATAGATGGTAAAAATATTATGGGTGAAGAAAAGATGGAAGAAACACATAACCAAGGCAAGATGCCCCGGAAAAAAAGATCTCAATAAAAATGAAAATATAGCGGTGACTCCAATATCACATCGGTAGAGGACAATTGCGGTCTCAACGAGAGATGGGTGAAGATCACTATAGTATGGATGAAAACCCAATGACCAATGGGTTATAGGAAAACACCAAAGTATACAAAACTAAATGTGAAAGGTATGTGAAATCATTTGTATGTGAGGAATCTAGTGAAAATAATACGTTCGGAAAAGGGACGAGCATGAAAATAATGATGCCCCAACACAGGAATGAAGAGCTGTCAAAAAGGTGAGTTGGAATACAGATGGTGAAGTAATATGCCCTAGGTGAGGGGGTTAATAGTTTTGAAAAGAGTGCTTTTCGAAGGAAGATATTTTGTTGAAAAGAAAAGACTCGAAATAAAATAGAACAAACTTTGATTCATGGAAATGGCGAGAAGATTACAATCGACATTTTCCAAGAAAAAGTAGAGTAGGAAATTATGAGGAAAAAGTTGATAGGTGATGGGCATTATGGAATCCTCCAAGACAAAAATACCATGGGAAGAAATGAAGTCGAGATATAGGGAAAAGATTGAAGGGCCCAAATTAGTGAGGAAAACCAAGGTAAAGAATATGGAATAGGCGCATGGAAATGCATATAAAGGGTGAGATGATAAAAATGATGGGAAAACATTGAAGATCTAGGTTAACAATGGGGAATTGTGAAATAAAAATGGGACAAAGATGATATAGAGAAAATGAAATAATATGAGGAGTAGAAAGGAGGGGAGGACAATAGAGAAAATTATACAAAAGGAAGGAAACTAAGAATAAAGATATAGAGTGAAGAGTGAGTAGTATCATGAACATAAAGAGAAAATATTGACTAAGTGTGAAGGCATGTGGGCATGTGGGACCCCAATTATAGAAGGGCGTGCAAGGAAAAAGTGCATAGGAGGAAGAGTTAAGGAGGCATATGGTTCACATGGCGTGTGAAAGGAGATTTGGGACTTAGCTGATTTAAGAAACAAAGGTAGAACACGTGAAAAGTGTGATCGGTTGTGCACGGATAAGATGCCAGCTTGGCAACAGGTGGCCTAGGAAAGAGCATGCCAGTGAAGGAATCTTCTAGAAGACCATCATGAGATGGAGTGGAGAGCTCAGGCTTGAGGAAACATGCTCACTGAAGGACCACATTCAACACTTGGTGATGGATCTGAGGGCATGGAAAGGTGAGTTGGTAGTGTGGGAAGGTGATAAATACAAGTTCTACGGTGGAAAAGAGAGACAGAGATAAGGAGACCAGATAACATACACATGAGAATATAGACATGAGAGGAGAAGATAGGAGGGATACAGAGAGAGAGATAACATGGGTGAAGCTCTGCAGGATTACTGTGAGTGGAACTTTGGTGTAGAAAGGAATGTACTAAGCTTAGCATTGTAATTTCTTTTCTTTTTGGCTTAGTTATACAAGCCTAGTGATGTGCATGACTGCGGTCTACCCTCTATGGCTCTTTGTAATGAAATGATGAATACAATGAGGTTACCTATTGCAATTAGATATGAATATCAAGTGGGTTTTATGTATATTTTGTTCATAGAAGTTCTCTTTCCTTTCATGCTATGAATGAATGATTGTATCTTTCCTTCTGTTACAATATATGTTATGGAGTCTATTAAAACACTCGGTCTAAAGGAACTACAAGGATCTAGAGGCCATTCTGAGCCCCATGATTCTTGTATGTCTAAACTTCTTTCCTGAATACTCTTATACTACTCATAGATGAATGCTTCCCACTAAAACTCACATAAAAGAGAGACTCGGCACCCGTGCGTGCCTCGGGTGAGCACTCAGCTTCTACTGGGTGATAGGCCATGCACACGCATGGGATTCCTTCCTTTTATAGTGGGAGTAAAATTGACTACATCTTGGTTCCATTTTAGGACCTCTTTTCAAAGTTGTAGTGGGATATAACATGCATCATGATCTGTGTAAAGAGTAATGATGGATCGGTTAACATTGGAAAATGTTGAATCATGGTTCAAGAGCATGGAAGATGAATTTTCCCAGAGATTCAACACTGGACCTAAGTTTGATACACGTAGATGGGTAGAGGAGAATCTCTACCATGATCTATATGAGACTTTTTTCTGTTGCTTCCCAGTAGAGTTATTTGGGTGGCTTTCAGCCTATGCATCTAGATCAAGTTGGCATTATGGATCATGGATATGGACCAAAGAAGACTACCAAAGGTTGTAGGATGTAGATCTGACATGGACCCATGTTGTAGATCACTGGTGGGGAGGAGTACTAGCTAGCTACACTCTGGAATATGCCATTTCCACGTATTCTTTTCTAGAGATTGTTGAGTTTGAGTTTCTATGAGAACCTAGAGGATCATTTCTATGTGTTATTCCTCTAGCTATGAAGATATTGATGGTTACCATGAGTTTAGAAGCACTCCCCATGGCCGCTAAACCATTCTGAGTGCTAGGTAAGGAAGCTTGGGTGGAGGAAGATGGCAGATGAGATGATAGAAAAGGAGAGGGAAGAAAGATGGCTCAAGTATGGTGAAGCGTGTGAAAGGGAGATTACTAGATGATGTGAAGCTACTAGTGTGATGGATCTATGGAGACAGACATTGCGGGAAGGAGTTGAGGTTCACACGGAGGACATGGAACTGAGTAGTCTATGCTACCCCATCTTGGCAAGTGCGTGAGGGAGACCCCTTCGGCTTCTGGTGAGAGTTCATTGCATGGAGAAAGGAGAGTCATTGGTGCATATCTGAACCCACCCAGTGACCGAGCCCTGGCGCTTGGTTTTCCGATCTAAGAAGAAGTATTGATCTAATTGAAACTAGTGGAAGAGATAGATCCGCACCTAGGAGGTATAATTTTTTAGTTCCTTCTTCTATGGCTGCACATATTCTAGTATTTGGAGGAGTTTTTGGACAAGGAGCAAGTGTACAAGCTTTTGGTCTCACATCAAGGAGGAGTGATGGGAAAAAGTAGCGGTAGTGGGGCAACATCACAAACCATCATTGGTGCACAAAGTTAGTGGGACCATGGGGCACTTTGGCATGCTCCTATAGGCCCTATTGGGCCTAGTGGTTCTAGTGGATCTAGTGGCTCTAGAGGTACAAGACCCGGTGGACCTAGTGGATCAGGTGGTGGAGGAAACACCGAGAGGGAACCAAGGCTCTAGTTTAGGACAAGGACCCCAGCCACCACCTCAAGTTTTCTTTGAAATGTCTCTACATTTACCACTAGATTATAGGGGCATTGAGGATCTTTGTGGAACATGTTCACAAGTGTGAACTGCTATGGTGTGAAAGGTATCACAACCCAGAATGAAAGGCTAGTCAATTTGTAACCACGTTGCAAGGGCATGCATAGCTGGTATAGAAAGTATGATCCTCATCAAATAGTGGTGGATTACACTACCTTAAAGAATGCATTCTGGTAGAGTTCCACATTCCTGAGTTGAGCAAAAAAAATCATTAGCACTTTGAAGGAGATATAACAAGGAATGCAGAGAGTGTGCGGGAGTATGATGCATACTTTAAGACTCTCTTGTCTAAATTATCATATGATATACATCCTTCTCAGCATGCACATAGTGGTTTGTTGGAGGATTGATCACCCCTTTTAGAAGGGCCCTATCTCATAAGACTTTTACAGATCCACGTGAAGCATTGGAGGCTGCCTTGCGTGCAGCCGAAGCTATTGGTAGTATTGATATTAGATTAGCCCATTCTTGGAGGCTCAGATTGTTATATGGCTAAGAAGTTGGAAAAGCTATCTATGAACTCGGTCCATGAGACTCGTAGTGGTTTGTGGTGCACAGATTGTGAGATAGAGGGGCACGTTAAGGATAATTTCCCCGGAGGATGGTACACTGCTTATGACGTTAGATTGTGAAATCTGTCATGGGGACCATGATGCCAGTAGATGTCCCTTACTTTAGTGCAGTGATCAGGAAGAATGTATCCTGTTATTGCAAGATTTACACCTCCATGACCCATGATACTAAAGACTGTAGGCTCATTGATCAGATACATGAGGCCATTGATCATGGGGTGTGCCAAACCAGCATTGCAGTGGTTCTAAAAATGATGATCGCCGTTATGAGGAGTGCATGAGATGGAGGCATGCGTGGAAGAGGTTTTGAGGAGGATTCCATGGATGAGGTAACCATGGAGGAAGGAGTGAGTTCCATGGAACATGTTTCAACTGTGGATCTACAAAACATTACAAGTGTGAGTTCCTAGACTTGTTGTAGTGCTCATGGTGTGGAAAGAAGCATAAGTATGAGGAGTGCCCAGAGTTATATGAGCATATGAATCAGCAACATCGGAAGGAAAAAGGTGCTGCGATGGTCAGCATCAAGAAGGAAGACATATAATGGATGCCTCGGGTAACATGGGATGAAGGTTTGGAGCATGTCTTGGTAACAACAAGGGTAGAGCCATGTGCATGCAAGGAGATACCAAGATAGAAGAGCCTGGTTTCAAGGAAGAGGTCATTCATGGAAAGTACCCAGACCCCATGCATCAGAAGGAGATATATCAGGACACCATGGATGTTATTCGAAGCTTGCAAGGGAGATCTAGTGTCTCAAGGAGCAATCTAGGAGGGAGGAACAAGGAAGGAGGGTTCGAGGCATAAAAGATGACCTAGATGAGGTCAAGGAGGTGTGTAAAATGCTAAGGTAGGAGAACATCATCCCTTTGCTAGGATCCTGGTTGAGAGAGAAGGTACCACGTGCATTGGAGAAGAGCATGAGAGATAGGTCTTACATGTGAACCTTCCCCCTCACAACCTTGACTATGACAAAGAGATTACATTGAATGTAGTTGTGGATGGATGGCTCCTCAACAATATACTCATTGACACTAGTGTGGAGGTTAATGTTTTGACTTTGGATGCATGGCATCAGATGGGGAGACCTGCATTATAGCCATCTTCAAATGTGCTATATATGGAAAAAAAGACTAAGGAAATGCCCATCGGTGTCTTGAAGGATGCAACTATTACTATCAGGGAGCCAAGTTTATTGGGGACTTCGAAGTCTTGGTGCTCATTGAGGTGAGACAATTTCCCAGCACTACTTGGGCACCCTTGGTGTTACAAGAACAATGTGGACCTTGGTTCAACAAAGGGTACATCAGTTTTGAGAACAAAGAGGAGTGGGTCATTATACCCCTGGTTGATGGGAAGTCAATTGCCCTACATTGAACCATTGGGAGAAGAGGTTTTGGACAAGATTTATGTGTGCTCAATCAGAGACCCTGAGATGGTACACCCTATTAATGGAGGTTATCAGTTTGAAGATGCTCAATCAGTGAGTGATACCACCAGTCTGGCATGTGACAATTGGGTGCATGGGACATATGAATTAATGGGATGGTAGTTGAGAGGATTGGTGACCAAGGTAACAAAGGCATGCATGGTTCGGCACCTTGGAGGAAAAGAACTACCCAAGTACTCAGGAGGAGCCTTCCCTGAGATCTTTCTGCAGGAGATAGAAGCTTAGTGGAAGAATGAGAAGGAATGAAGGGAGATGTTGAGTTACGTCTTGCTCGGCACAACAAGCTCATTGGTGGGCCATGCATCAGGAGATCCTTTTAGAATGGTGTAAGGTAAGAATTTCTCTCTCTATCAGATTTTCTAGAAGTAATATACCCACCATCATCAAGGAGTACCATGGGAAGGAGCCCACCTCTTTCCATATCAAGAGTGTGAATGGGTCTAGAGAGAAGGTGTGGAGGCCTTACCACCATCCCTCTAGGTGCACAAGTTGTATTCTACATTGCAAGGTTGTGCATGCATGGTACATTCATTCAGAGACACACCGCCAGACAAGGAATTGGCAAGAGCTTGTAGCTGATCTTATTCAAGCCTTTGAGTATCGGAGTACCAAACCATCGGTTGATAAGGCCTTATAAGGTATCAAGTGCCTTACCATGGGGGATAGTGCTAGAATGGAAGATAGGCTATTGGAATTACTAGGTGAACTAGGAATGGAGGTGCGCTTCGAAGAGATTGAAGAAATAGAAGAATTACAACTTGAGCACATGTTTGGAGAAGGAGAAGGGAAAGTTAGTATATGTGATTGATGGAGAGGAATAGAGAGTTTAGATGTTAGCCATTTCTATGAGGAATGTGTGAAGTAGTGGATGATCAGTGTAGATGCTGCTCGTGCACATGCCTACCATGAGCCTTTAAAGATAAAGAAAGTTAACATCGGTTTAGAAGAAGAACCTAAGGAAGCTATTATTGGAGATTATTGGATGGAGAAGGAAGTGTCAAAGATCATTGATCTATTACGTGAATTGAGGATTTATTCCATGCATGGGTACCATGAGCTAAAAGGCATCCACCATTCCTTGGGGAGATGAGGATAAAACTAAAGGAAGGTGTGCACACCCGGTTAGAAAAAGGCCCTATCGGATGAATCCCAACTTATGCGTGAAGGTTAAGGAGGAGATAGACAAGATGATAGCTTCTAGGATCATTGAGGTAGTAGAAGAATCAGAATGGATAAGTCGATGGTAATTAGCATCAAGAAAGATGGGTGGATTAGAATTTGTGTGGATTATAGGGAATTGAATGTAGTTTGTGTCATTGATCCATTTCGACCCCCTTCACTGAAGAAATTTTGGAAGGAGTCATTGGGCGTGAAATCTATTCCTTTACGGATGGATTTTAGGATACCACCAAGTCCAGATTGCAAAGGAGGACCAGGAGAAGACAACTTTCACCACCGAGTGGGGAAGTTTTGCATATATGGTCATGCCCTTTGGGTTGAAAAATGTGCCTGTTGTCTTTTCACGCATAGTGGTGCAAGCATTCAGGACTTCATTCATAAGTTTCTTCAAGTTTACTTGGATGATTGGACAGTATATGGTCTAGTTAAGGACCATTGTGACAACTTGAGATTAATGTTTGAAAGGTGTAGGTAGTTGAGGATATCCCTCAACATTAAGAAGTGTGTGTTTGCTACACCCTTTGGGACTTTATTGGGGCATATCATATGTAAGGAGGGCTTGTTGGTAGATCCTGCTAAGGTTGTAGTTATTGTGGGGTTAAGGGAACCTACTAGCTAGAGTGCAAGTGCGTGGATTCCTTGGGCATACGGGATATTACAAAAAATTCATTAAGGGTATGCCAAGATTGTTGCACCTTTAGAGGATCTGCTTAGACACAAAAGTACCTTCCATTGGGGAAAGGCGCAACAGAGGGTTTGATACATTAAAAGATAGGCTTATTACCGTGCCTATTTTGTGATTTCCCTCTTGGGACAAGCCCTTCCATGTCCATGTAGATGCCTCAGGAACCGCCATTGGAGTAGTACTTGCACAACCAAGTGAGGGGATTGTTGATCATCCTCTCTATTTCATGAGTAGGAAGTTAACACCAGCAGAGTAGAATTATACCATAACCGAGTGCGAGGCATTGTCAATGATCTATGCACTTTTCAAATTTTGATCAGTATCTGCTGGCAACACCTTTTTATTCTACACCGACCACATGGCATTAAAGTATTTAGTGAACAAGCCCATTCTTCAAGGGTGCATATGTCGATGGGTGTTGTTGTTTCAAGATTTTGAGTTCACCATTGTAGTGAAGCCTAGAAAAAGCAATTGTGGACCTGATCATCTATCAAGAATTGATTCAGGAGAGGATGCACAAAGTATTGAGGAAGCAATGCAGATGTGTAATTATTTAGATTGTGTGCATGCTGCCCTCGATTTGGAAGAGATTGCTATATTTTTAAAAGAAGGTGTGGTGCCGGATGGAATGAGGGCATTGGAAAAGAAGTAGTTGGCCATATACACGCCACACCCTACATGTTGATTAGTGGAGACTTATACAAATTGGGACATGATGAAGTTTTATGCAGATGTGTGTTAGAACATGAGTGCCTAGCCATCATGGAGGAAGCACAGAGGAAGTGTGGGTGGGCATTACGTAGGTGATGCCACCGCACACAAGATTTTAATGGTAGGTTTATGGTGGGAAACCTTGTACAGGGATTGTAGAGATTATTGTAAAGCATGTGACCACTATTAGCACATTGGCAAACTAGGAAGGAGAGATGAAATGCCTTTGCATCCTATTCCTAGGTGAGCCTTTTGAAAAGTGGGTGATAGACTTTGTAGGACCTATTACACTAGCAACATGTAGGACTGGGTCACGTTATGTCATCACTTGCATGGATTATCTCATGAGGTGGGTGGAAGCAGCCCCGACTAAAGATTGCATGGCAATAACAATGGTAAGGTTCATATGGGAGAACATTATCACAAGGTATGGATGCCCTTTGAGTTTGACTAGTGATAGGGGTATGCATTTTCTAAATGAGACCATGAGGATCCTACTATCTGAGTTCATGGTGGCTCATCATAAGACTATGCCCTATCACCCACAAGAAAATGGAACCGCGGAAGCATTCAACAAAATACTTGAGTCATACCTTGACCAAAATCTGTGATGTTGGAAGACAGGATTGGGATGACAAGGTATCAACAATTTTATGGGCTTATAGGACTACGTATAAAAGACTAAATAAAGCCACACCTTTCAATTGGTGTTTGGTGTGGAAGCTATTTTCCGGTTGAATTTATGTTACCTTCTACGAATAGTGCGTAGGAGGATTAGCTGATGAACAAGTTTGGAAGAAAGAATTGATGAACTAATGAAACTGGATGAAAGATGATCACTTGCCCATTGGAGCCAAATAGTGGAAAAGGAAAAGAAAAAGGCTTGGCATGATCACCATATTAGGAACAAGAAATTTGAGGTTGGGCTAGATGGTGTTACTGTATGATTCTAAATTTATGCACCATCTGGGAAGTTGAAAGTCCATTGGTTAGGTCCCTACACAATCTCGTACATCCTTGATTGAGGGCATGTGCCAGTTATAAGTGCTGGATGGGATGAAGTTTGCCTGGACACTTCAATGGTAGTAGGTTAAAGCCCTACTATAAATAAGTCTTCTTGGTGTTTGTAAATAAGGTAGTTTTCCAGTTAGTTTAGCAATTTTCCTTTATGCATTTTTCCTTTCCTTGTGTTTCCCTTTCACGTTGTTGTTTTGTTTTGCACCTTGGGCGCCAGTAACCTTATTGCTATTTTTGGAGAATTTATGAGTGTGTAGAGGACCATGCATCATTTAAGTGTGGGGTGGAGAAAAGTGAAGAAGCGCATGATTAAAAGTACCAAGGAAGTTGTGTTGAAGAGCCTTGTTGAGTAGCCGGTTAAAAGAGAGATGAGAGAAAAAAAAAGATAGAATGGTTGGTGCTAGGGTAAAGCTACTTGTAGATCCCACATACAAAGGAAAAAGAAGTGCATTTAAAGCAAACATGAGGTAGGTGAAAGCAAGAATCTGGATAGAAGAAGTGCCTTGGCACGAGGTTGAGCGTGCGTAAGAGTCTCTGTTAGGTTGGTTTGGTTGCGCGCCAGAAGGTTGGAGGAGTTTTCATGTAGGAAGGGTGTGTGAGTGAAGGCGTTGAAGATGGGATTTGTTTTAAAAATCACATTAAATGAGAAAAGTATGGGGTAGGTAAAGTAGCATTTAATGACCAAAAAAAGGAAAAACTATAAATAGAAGGTCGGGGCACTCTCATTTTACTTTTGAAAAATGAAGAGTTGGAGATATAAGTGAAAGATATAAGCTAGGGATTTTTAGATTGATCAAGGAGAAGATCTGTGTGATTAAAAATGTAAAGAGCTAGTTTGAGATTGTGAACCAGAAGGAAGGAATTACATGGGTGTGGAATGAAGTGAAAAGATGTTGTCTTGTGAAGAATTTATCAAAGTTAGGGTTCAACAAACTAGGGCACGGGTTTAGGAGAATTGTATCGTGGATCTGAGATCGAAGGTTGGGAGAAGAAAAGAGTAACAAGGAGAGGATTGGAGTGACACAATTACCTCGACCATGGACAAAGAAAGGGAAGGGAAAAGTGAAGGCTAAACAACCAGAACCGAGGTAGATACAAATGAAGAATGGTATGTAGAAATGTAGTACCCTGATGGAGTGATGATGGGGAAGGAATGGGAATCCCATTTGAGAAGCATACCAGTTAGTGATTATAATCACCACACCAACACTATAGAAAAAGAGATGGCATTAGAATTGGTACGCCCAACCAACAAGTGAACACCTAAAGGGTTACCTATCTACAATGATGACGTGAAGGTCAAGTTGGTGAAGGTAGGGTTGCTTTGTAACTTTATGAGTTGCCTTATTTTGGGAAGCGGATCACTTGTACTAGTGGTTGATGTCTCAGGTACATGAGGACTACTTCCACTTTTTAGGCACAAGATGCACGTAACTCCCCAGTTGATTACATAGTTTACAGGCCTCATATGTGAGGGAGATAGCTTGGAAGATGACCTTGGTGACAAGGAGGCTATTCAAGAGACCATCACAGAGTATGCTGTAAGAAAGGGTCGTGGTATTATGACATCTCAGACATCAAGGACCTAGTTATGAAGATGGCCATGCACCTGGTAATGAAGTTGAATGGCCAAGAAAGGTGGATGCAAGTTAACAAGCCATGGCTACATGTCTATGCAGGAAGATTGCGTAGAGGGGACTATTTACAACTTATCCGCATACATTGCTAAGGAAATTGTAAAGTGTGTGAAAGGAAGGGGACAAGATCCTCTTTGGAAATGTCCTACTCACCATAGTATTTGTAGAAATTGGAGTGTTGGATGCACCAGATAAGTTTGTGTGGGAGTACCCAGCCAAAGACCCTTCACCCGTGAAGAGGTTTGAAAAGTATGCATGTGATACAATGATGGCTCCCCACAAAGCGTGGCTTGAAAAATGGTATACATGCTTGAGAAATGCATTCGGGGTGGAGTGGAGGATCCTGAACAACTCCCAGTAGCCACACAAGGAGAAGCTGAGTTCGTGGTATACCAACACTACTGCTTGGGTAGGTTCAAACTTGTTGATGAATCATGGAGCCCTTGGTGTAAGCTCCCTTTCACATTCACTACCAGTACTTCCAAGTGGGAGTGAACAAATTTAAAGAATCAAAAAAGCTAAGGTTGGAGCTAGGAAAGTTGGACCGGGAGCATAGGGATATGAGGAAGAAACTGAACTATCCTAGAGGTAAGTGCACATACGTGGAGAAGTACGTGTCACATGAGATCCACATGACTAGACCAATAACACTTCCTATTGTTGGAGGATCCGTGATGCGCGTATACATGCATAAGACCAAAGTTTGAGAATGACACATACTTGGTGGATGAGATCTCAATACCTAAAGACCCCTTGGGAAAGAAGAAGCTAATGTCTAAGAAGAGGGGCAGAGGAGAGGAAGGAGCACCAAGTGTACCAACTACTCAGACAGTGAGCATGCCTTCTATGAGTGCCAAGCCAAGCACCTATGTTCAGAGAAAGAAGTCTCCTAGTAAAGGAGAAGATGCAGAAGTAGAGGCACCCAAACAACCCACCACCATGGAGGAGTCACAAGAAGAAGAAGAGAAGGAAGAATCTCTTGACTAGAAGAAACCTCTCAGGAAGAAGTAGAAGGTGGATGAAGAAGCTGACTCGGAGGTGACCAAACAACTTGGAGAGATACCTGGGAGAAGGAGAGGATGAGAGTGAAGGAGGTGGTGATGAGGAGGAAGAGCCAGAGAAAGACAAGGAACCTTTGGAACCTCGCATATTTAGTGTCTATGACTCGAGAGGAGGAGAGTGGAGAAGAAAAGAAAGAGTTTGTATTCATGCGTGATGAAAAGGTGCACAAGGTGATGAAGGCACTGAAGATACAAAGGTAGATGAGAGGGATGCCAAGGGACGAGAGAGCCACAAATTTTACAAAGGAGTAGATAACTGAAGTGGTAGAGTGAGAAGTGAAGAAGATGCTCGAGATCCTTGTAGACTAGGAGTTAGAGCGGAGCGCAGACATAGTGCTAAAGGAAGGAAGGAAGGAGAGTGGTGAAAAGGGACATGACAGCCTAGGAGGCCCCGCTCTGATAGTCAGCTTCCCTAAAGGTGCATGCTTGGGTAGAAGACCTCTGGATGTAGAATAGAGGTAGATAATGGGCTACGTGGATGATTCAAGGAAGGTGCTACGTGCATGATTCTAGAGCACAATACCCACTAAGAGACTTATAGCCATGGGATCGTTTGAAAAGGAGGGCACGTACCCCAGGACCAAGAAGATGCTTTCTTGGGCATTTGAATCCCACGTCGATGAGCTAAGACTTTGAAGTCTACCAAAAGATGCACTTATCATGCTGCTAGAGTCTAAGGGAGACAACCCCTTAGTGAATGCCTAGGAGCTCTCAGATGAGCAAGTGTGTAATGCTCTAAACAAGGTCGTGGTGGAAACAGAGGTGAGGCTATTCACATGGAATGACAACATAAGGGCCCTAGAGGGAAAGCTAGCCAAGAAGGAGGAAGAGTTGGCTAAGGTGGCCAGAAGCTTAAAATAGGAGGAATTAATTAGTGCATAGCTAAAGCGTGAGCTCAAGGAGGAAAAGGAAAAGGTGTAGGAGGTCTACAAGAAAGTAGACTCAATAAAAAGTGCCATCATTTTGAAACACCCTAGATCTAACACCTATCCCCTTAGAGGTATGCATCGATGCTGGAATTCCTAGAAGACTTAACATGCATCCTCACCATGGAGAGGTGACCCTTGGCATTGGAATCTATGGAGGAAGTAGCCACGCACCTAAAGGAGGAGGACCGGTTAAAGGTGATAGCACTTGTTTGAGTATAGCAAGGTGCTCACAGATGTAAAGATTACTTCCCAATCTGCTGAGGCACATATGACACATGCGTGGATAGAGATAAGGTGGCGAGCTCCTTGGTTGCCACACTTGAAGTAGAGCTGAAAGAGTTCTAGGAGAAGAATAAAGGAAACAAGGTGGAGCGGGATAAAGTCCTGGCGGAAGTAGAAAGAAGATCCGAGGAGATTGAGGCACTAAGGGGCTCAACCAAGACATGATTGAAGGAACTATATCCTCAAATTACCAGAAGAATGGACAAGCTCACAGACCTAGGTAAGGATATGGAACAAATTGTGGACACTTTGGGCACCCAGGGAGCTAGCCTAAGTTTTGATGAGGTAAACCTCCTGGTTGGTGACCTCTGTCAGAAGGCGAGAATGAGGTCGATACATGGAGTAAGTTGGAGGAAGACTTACGGAAGGACTTCCCTAGCCTTTTGATTTAATGTTCCCCCATTCTTCATTCTTTCCCCTATTCTTTCATTCCTTATTCATTTTTGTAATATTTGTCTACATCTTGGCTCCATTGAACCAACTTGCACCTTGGTCAAGTAGAATGTTTCGAGGGTGGAGAATAGGCATAGTGTGGGGTGATGTTGGGCCCCTGAAATATTGACTAAGTGTGAAGGTGCGTGGGTGTGTGGGACCCCAGTTATAGAAGGGCACACAAGGAAAAAGTGCATAGGAGGAAGAGTTAAGGAGGCATATGGTTTCATGTGCACGCGAAAGGAGATTCGAGACTTAGCCGATTTAAGAAACAAAGGTAGAACACGTGAAAAGCATGATCGGTTACATGTGGATAAGATGCCATCTTAGCAATAGGTGGCCCAGGAAAGAGCATGCCAGTGAAGGAGTCTTCTAGAAGACCATCATGAGATGGAGTGGAGAGCTCAGGCCTAAGGAAACATGCTCGTTGAAGGACCACATTTGACACTTGGTGATGGATCTGAGGGTGCGACAAGGTGAGTTGGTAGTGTGGGAAGGTGATAAATACAAGTTCTGCAGTGGGAAAAGAGAGACAAAGATAAGGAGACTGGGATAACATACACACATGGGAATATAGACATGAGAGGAGAAGATAGGAGGGATACACACAAGAGAGAGATAACATGGGTGAAGCTCTATGCAGGATTACTGTGAGTGGAACTTTGGTGCAGAAAGGAATGTACTAAGCTTAGCATTGTAATTTCTTTTTCTTTTTGGCTTAGTTATACAAGCCTAGTGATGTGCATGACTGCGGTCTACCCTCTATGGCTCTTTGTAATGAAATGATGAATACAATGAGGTTACCTATTGCAATTAGATATGAATATCAGTGGGTTTTATGTATATTTCATTCATAGAAGTTCTCTTTCCTTTCATGCTATGAATGAATGATTGTATCTTTCCTTCTATTACAATATATGTTATGGAGTCTATTAAAACACTGGTCTGAAGGAACTACAAGGATTTGGAGGCCGTTTTGAGCCCCATGATTCTTGTATGTCTAAAATTCTTTCTGAATACTCTTATACTACTCATAGATGAATGCTTCCCACTAAAACTCACATAAAAGAGAGACTCGGCAGCACCGCGTGTGCCTCGGGTGAGTGCTCTCAACTTTTTCTGGGTGATAGGTCGGTGTGCATGGGATTCCTTCCTTTTATAGTGGGAGTAAAATTGACATACTAACAACAATGCTTTGTGTAAGCATGGGGGTAGATATGTGGGAGAATTTGAGAAGATGGAGTGGAAAGAGTAAAGAAAGGAGGGATAACGGTTTGTGCCAAGATGAAGGCGAGGAGAGGATGCAGTGGATGAGAATGAATGAGGTAAAGATGAAGAAAAAAGACATAAAAATAATGGAAAGAAATGGTATGAAGGATGATGGATCAAGAAAGAGAAAATGGGAGAAATGAACATGATGATAGGCGTAATATTATAGATGCACTCTATGATATGATATGTTGAGAAAGGATAATGGTAGGAGGAAAATGTGGTTGGTAGGGAATACCAGGAGGAAGAAACGATCAATGGAGGGAATAAAGAATGAGATGAGGGAGAAGTTGAGAATGATGATTTCAACTTAAAAAAACCTTAAGTAATATTTTCATGCGTAAAAAATAGTTAAGTGATATTTCCAAGTGAGGGATGATGGAGATGAAAAGTGGGAAAGCAAGGGTGATAAAAGTTTGTGAGAATGGAAGAGTAAGTGAGAGGATGTGATGATAGGGATTGACAAGAAAATGTTGATGGTGAGAATGTGGAGTGATGGGTGAGTATAAGATGATAGATCATCTTTAAGAGGGAATCTTAAATAAGATCACCATGTCACAGGAGTGGTTAAGAAAGATCTCCAAACCAATAGTGATGATATGGAAGGTGAAAAGGAGGAATGTATTGGGTATAGGGGTGGAATGGTTGATTGGAGCAGATGATGATGCCAAGGGGTGTAAGAAATAGGATGGAGGAAATATGATAAAATGGGGAAGAATCAGATAGAAAATCAACCTTAAGAGGGACTCTTAAGTATGATTTCCATGTGATGGGGATGGTTAAGTAGGATTGTCAAGCCGAAGAAGAAGAATGATGAGAGAAAGTAAGTGATTGATAGAGTTTGTGGGGAGAGGATATGACAAGATGGACTGAAGGGGAACCCTCAAGTGCATTAATCATCTTGTGAGCATGTGTAATTAATATTATCAAGTAGAACATGAATACTAGGAATAATGATAAAAGAGTGAGTGGTGTATGCCAAAATGGAACAAGAGGTGAAAGGAGGTGATAATAAGGAAGGAAGGAAACAAATGCATATGACATGAATGGATAAAGGAATATATATAGTGTATATGGAGATTGTATCGGTAATCCTTAATTGGGATGCCCATGTGGTGAGAGTGATGGTGCAAGAATGTCAAGTGGAAGAGGAAGAGCGAAAAGATGTTTTCAAGTCGTGATTTTCATCCGATGAAAGAGGAGATGGTGGAGAAGTTTCTACAACAAGAAGATCTTAGGAAGAGGGTATATCTCAACCAAGATGCCCATGTGGAAGGGGTGATTAAGTAAGATCACTAAGATGAAATTGAAAGAATGAAATTGAAGAACACAAAGTGGAGAAGGGGGATAGGAATGGTGAGAAGAGTAATATGGGGATAAGTGGAAATGAGGAATGAGGATGAATGCGTTAAATATAGGGTGACCATGGTGGGGGATGAGAAGTTGTTGGATAGCAGATGGTAATTAAGAGATATCCAAAACTATAATGGAGATCAAGTAGAATTCCCAAACCAAAAAGTGTATTAGCAAGAGCATTCATAGATGTTAACAAATTCATGGAATTATGGATGATTGTAAGATATGTCATCCTTAAAGGTAAACATATAGATATAGAATTCATGGTTTGAAATTTGATATGGAAGAATGTGATTTTGATAAAAGGTGACCTTAACATATAATCATAATAAGGGGGCATACAGGGAAACCATGCTTTGAACCAGATTGGAGGTAAACAAGAAATGGTACCACTCAAGGCATTGCACTTGTAGCCACTAGTGGGTGTTAATACATAACCAACAATAGTTAGTTATACCAAAAGACCATGATGAAATATTGTCATAAACATAATGTTGAAATGACAAAAGGGATTCTAGATGTAACTTGTATGTGGGAAGAGGTATCTTCATAGGTGGTTGCTCCTAGAACTATTCTCGTAGCTTTGGGAAGGGGAAATATGCAAAGTGATCAATGTGGGAAGTCTGCAAAGAGAAAGCTAATCAAATCGGGAAGATTTATGAGGATGCTAATACTGAGAGAAGGCTGATTAATGTGGGAAGCCTTTTTCCATGATAATAGAGTTTCCATCCTTCGAGGGTATGGTCTACTTTTTGCTTTTTCATTTGGATTTTGTAAACTTTTTATTCTAGATGGTAGGATAAGATATGCATGATAGTTGTCTTGAGAGGGATCAAACTATTTTATTATATGTTGTTAATGAACAATTTTCCTTCGAGGATCATCTATTTTTGGATAAGATAACATGATACAAGATCATCCATAATTTGTACTTACTTTTCTTTTTTTTGTTGATTTTTGATTTTATGGGGAAGAACTGGGTATAGCTAGGTAGACCACTTAAGAGGGGACGATGATCATATAAGTCACACTCTTGGACATTTTTATGATTTCAATATGTAGAGAGGAGGAGGATGGATGTAATGATCATGGAGTTCTCACAAAAATGGAGATCCTATCCATAAGAACAATGTTATGCACATAGTTGTGGTGCCCATATTTAAGGTTATGACTAGGAAAGTGACAGAGACCACATAATTCCAAATAATTATAGTGATAGATGGAAGAGGTTCATGATGGAGGAATGATATAAGGGTATGACTATTTTCTCATTGGTAGATATGCTAACAATAGAATGGTTGTAAGTGCAATGCATTAAGAGGTTCAGTCTCTGGTTTACTAGCAAGGGAAGCCAAATGATAAGCCCCAGACCCATATGAGAGTGTGATCAAAAGATAGGATAAATTCTTAGGGGAGGAAGATAAGAGACAATAGGACACAATGATGAAAAAGATATAAATTATGTGTTATCCTTAAGAAAGTGAAATAAATATGATGACCCATAAGAAGGGACACATATGGCCACAAAAGTGGACTTAAAATGAAAAATATTGTCCCTCAAGGGAGAGATGAACATGACAACAAAAGTGGGATTTAAAAAGAGATGAAGATTTGGACTAGATTAATTGAGATAAGATGATGTAAAAGTGAATTTCCCAAACACCAAGGAAGTTGTATGGATGGATAAGAGATGAATTGATGTGGAAGGGATGCTAAGAATGAGGTGAGGATGTCCCCTGTGAGCAAGGGAGATTGGATGAGTTAGTGGATGATAGAGGAGTTTAGATATGATTGTTTTGGATTTGGATTAGATAATCGAGTTAGAGATCATGAGAGTGATTGGAAAGATAAAAAGTATTGATGAACAATGAAGGACCTTCCGTAGGAGGAATTTCATCTATAGGAGAGATGTTAAGGGATGAATCAAATGGAGGAATTGTGGGGAACCCAATAGATGGGATACAAATTGGATTAGATGTAGATGGAGAAGGATGTTCCCCCTGAATGAGGAAATCATCTTTCTCAATAAGGTTATGGATGATTATCGAAAGGCCTCACAATGTTCAAAGTCATGGCTCGGTGGTATGATGATAATCATAAATGAAATTGGGGTTTAACCACGATGGATTTGGACTATGGGGATTAAAATATTTAATGGGAGGAAGCATGATGGCAGATATACAAATTAAATGTTGAAGGATTTATGCATAGGACCCAATCAAAGTGTCATGGGGAAGGTAACTCTTGTGGGTTTTGATAGAATATTTTGGATTAGATTTAGGGGAAGAAGTGGACATAGATTGGATGGGTGAATTAGATTCCTTAAAAGATGAATCAATTTTGAGAGGAGGGATATATTTTTTTCATTGGGATTTATCGTTACGAGGTGTATTAGATGAAGGTATTGAACCTAAAATGGATGTCATTACATTGAATTTTTGAAAAGAGGGAAGACCGACTTCTTACGAGGATACACATGTGAATTTTAGGGATGCTTACCAAAATACTTAGATTTTAATCTAGAATATTTACCTTCACGGGGATGATAATAACCTCAACTAGAGGATCTAAATATTTTGGTGTAGGGTGGATATTGATAGAGAAAGAGGTGTTTATATGATGTGATTGATAAGGTCTATGTGAGATTGGGATTGCGTATGTTTTGGTTTGCTCAATGTGGAAATAGTTGATTTTGCAGAGGGAGAATAGATCCCCCTTGTGTTGATCTCAGGTGGATTTGTTTTCTCCATAAAATTTTCAAGGGTATCATCGATAGAGTTACAAATCGAGAGGATATGGTTGATGTGATATAAGGATTAAGTAAAGAATATTGGGTTAAAATGGATGAGGTGGCCATGGGAAAGGATATAGGTATAGGTGATGAAGATGTCAAGGTAAGGGTAAGTGGATTTGTTAATATGACATATTTAGGGGTATTTGGGATTGATATGGAGGTTGGAATAATTGGGATATTTGGAGATGTAAGTGATGTAGTGATGGGTATGTTTGATGTAGATGTTATTAAGGGGTTGAATATGACAAGTTTAGGCATGATGATAGGCATGGATGAAGTGGTATGTATAGGAACTGGGATTGAATTAGATGTGGATGGGTAAATGATGGATGTAGGTAAGGTATGATAGGTAATGGAAGTGATAGGTAATGTAGGAGTATGTAGGAGTAATATGGGTGTAGAAGTAGGTGGGAATGGTTGTTTCATAAATGTTTCGAGGGGTAAGAATGATATGTTTGTGAATGGGGTTGATGTTGTAGGTGTGGATGTATGAATATGTTTGTTTGATGTAGGTGTGGGTGAAGGAACATATGTGAGAGATGTAGGGATAGGTGTGTATATCAATAGGGCTGAAATAGGTGTTAAGGATGAATCGATGTGATAGATTGGGGAATGATCAAATGGATGAAATAGATGGTATAGTCAAAGTTGATGTGGACATGGTAAGGGTAGGAGCAAGTATAGGTATAGGAAAACAACAAAAGTTGATATATGTGATATTTGTGGATACGCTAGGTTAGGAATAAGGAGTGTGAATAATTTCCAAGGTAGGAACATGCAGAGTTATCGATGAGATGAGATATTGATTGATGGAGTTAATGGTGTAAGAATTTGATAGTTGAGATGTAAAAGGGGTGGATTGATTTTTGGTGGTTGATTAGGAAAAGGTCGCATAATTATTTCAAAGGGTTGACTAGGTTAAGTGGTGGAGCTGTCCATTTGGATATCCCTTTGATTTATAAGTTGTTGGATAAAATTTTGAAGGAATGACATTTTTCAATGTCGTGACCTTTTACTTGATGATATTTACAATAGTGGGCTTCATGATAAAAATAGGCTTGGGTTACAAGTTTTACCATGGGTTATATGGGAGGAAGTTGGATGGAGTGTATTGCCATCAACTTGTCAAATACCAAACTATAGGATTCTCCAAAGGGAGTATAGTTGGTTATTGGTTGAGGGGCTTGTTTTATAGGCCATGTGTTAGATGTAGATGCGGATGAGGGATTAACAACCATGAAGTTTCCACACCCTTAAATGTGTCATTATGTGTGGATGGTTTAGTAAATTCACTTTTAGGTTTGGTATATCTTTTTAAGATGACCTTTCTCAATGACATGGGTTTCGAGTTTGTGATCCATTGTGAAAGCTTCATCAAATGTTCAGAATGATTGGATTTGCAAGGTAGATGATATATGTTTCACACATGAACGTGAGAATAGTTCGATGAGTTTGGTTTCTGGAAGATACAAGGATAGATGGTTTATAATGACACGCCATCATGTGAAAAATTCCATGATGGACTTGTCGTCAAATTTTCGGATGGTGTATAGGTCAATGATAGTGATTTTGCGTGTGAAATTTTAATTAAAAGTGTTCTAAAAAGAGTTGCACAAGTTGGGAAAAGGAGAATATGGAAATTATGGGATATTTTGTACCACCAATGCGGGACATGATAAGGACATGGGGAAAGTGTGAAGTAGTAGGTCTTTATATTATGCAATAAGATAACATGCGTGCTTAAACGCATAAAGATGTTGTTGGGTATCTTCGTTGTTGTTGAACTTAATGAACTCGGGAAGCTCCCAATGAGGAGGGTAAGGTTTTATAGGAACCAACGGATTAATTAGTTCGTTACATATTTTTTGTAGGATAATGCAACTTTGGGTGCCAAGGTAGTGGCTTCTAGACTAGCCAACCTTATTCATCAAAGTGTGAATATGATCATTTGACGTAATGTTAGGTTGGGATTGGATTTGGTTGTGGCATGAAATGTAGCTTGATAAGGCAGATGATATGTTTGTGGATGTGTGGGTGTTTGGGGAATCATTTGATAAGGTGGTTGATTAATTTGTGGATGTGTGGGTGTTTGGGGAATCGTTTGATAAGGGGATTGATTAATTTATGGATGTGAGATGTTTGAGAAAATGTTTGATAAGTATTAATATATATCATGTGTTGAGATGGAATATTTTATTCCATAGGTTGATGTTGAGAAATAGGGATGTGATATGATTGTTGAGATTGTGTAGGTTTTTGTGGTGAATGATAAATATGGATATAGTGTTAAGAGTGTCGGGATTATTTGATGGTCATACTAGTGAAGACAACAACAACCGGATTAGAGATAGAGTTAGTATGAACTAACATGGGTGGAATAGGATCAACCAATTGAGTAGACTGATAAGTTTGAGAGATTGTGGGGGGTTTACCAAATATATAGTCATAAATGGGGTTAGAATGTGGTCCAATATTTTATAAAGGATTCGGAGATGTAATTGGTTTATGAAGGTTAGATTGATGAGGGACATGGGGATTCGTTTCAAGGTGGGGATGATTTTGGATGACATGGTCCTCATAAGGCGATACCATGGAGACTCAAGGTTGGGTAGCAATAAAGGTGTGGTCTCAAGTGTAGGATCTTGTTAGGAGAGATCATTAGGGGAAGGGATGTCATTGGATGGAGTGGATTGTTGTTTTTCTTCATCTTGAGTAATATAGACCATAGGAATGAAATAGAAACATTTTTTATTAAACGTGTTAACAAAAAATCAAGAAACAAGTTTCTTATCATCATGATTAATTAGCGGATGTGAAAAGAAAAGAAAAGTGGATAATGAAGGAACCTAAGAACGACAAATATAAGGTTGGTTTTAGGAAGTTTTGGCTAGGAGAGTCTAAAGGTGACTTCTATTGGGTGATGAAATCCCAACAAATGAACCGATAATGAGATGTTTTAATGTGTTAATTTAGGTGCATGAGTTTTAGGTTTGTGTGGTAACATGAGATGTAGAAGTTAAACCCTTATTTAAGCTATGTGATCAGGAAGGATGTAGAAAAGAAAGGTTATTTTTAAACCAAAATGAAGTGTGAACTTTCGATGAGGACACACACAGGAAAGGGAAATTACAATGCAGAAAGGAGAAAATAGGGAAAAACGAGGAATACATGGAGAATGATTTCCCCCATTATTTGATTATACATGTTAATGGCATATTTAAAAGTGATAATTAGTGACCAAGAATGTCCTGGTACCATAAAATTACACCATTCATGATTACAGATAGGCAGTGAAAGGAGACTTACAACATGTTTATGGTTTAGAAATTGATCTTTGACAACGTAATGTTGTGGTCATGCAGCTTAGTAAAGTTTGTATATTTCATCTAAAAATAAAATAAATATAATTAGTGGTCAAGGAAAATGATGCAGATGTCTAAAGAGAACTATTGTAGAAAAGTAAGTAATATAACTACATAATTAAAAAAATTGTAGTCCAATGTTCCTATTAAATTAGAGTAATTGCGAAAAATGAATCAATATACTATAAGTATAAACTACGAAATAAATGTATGAGATAAACTATTAAATAAAATTATGAGAACATATGATACAAATTATTAAAGATGAGGTGATACAAAATTATTAAATGAACTACGTTATGATAGGATAACCTATAAACCACAAAATATTAATGTGTGTATTTTGTTTATTTGTTTATGTGAACTATAAATAAGAATAACTATAAAAAAATAAACTATAAAATGATCGAATGTGGACTTTAAGAGGTCAAGATGAAAAAGTGGGTGGGGAGAGTAGAATTTTAGGATAGGAATGTGGACTTTGAGAGGACAAGACGAAAAGTGGGTGGGGAGAGTAGACTTTTAGGACATGAATGTGGACTTTAAGAGGATAAGCTGAAAAGTTGGGAGAGTAGAATTTTACAATGAAACAACAAAAATGAGGATGTTGAAGGAGGACAAGGAAAAATTTAACGAGGTAGATATATTTGATGTGATGATGACATATGTAGATAAATTTAGGGAAAATGAAAAAAATGTGATATGGACTAAATTATGTGTAATATCATGAAAAGATAAAAAAATAATATGACATGCCAAGGTGGATTCAACCTGTGTCGATGTTCTTATCAATCGGTGAAGAGTGGAATTGTTGGCAAGCATGTCAATATGTATTGCTAAAAATTGGCTAAAAGATAATGGATGCAAATGGAATCACAATCGCATAACATTACATCATGGTCAATAGTGCAACATGTAGGGAAAAAATTGAATTACAAATGTTACAAGTAGTTCGTTTTGAAGAAACACATCATGCTCTATGAAATAGCTTGCCATAAAACAAAGTGATCTCATGGTGTTCTAGCGTGGAGAAGGATTTAGATGAAGTACTACAATATTAGATGATATAATCAAATGTCTCAAAAGGTGTCTTGGAAAAATCTAAGGACTTAATTTAAGCTTTTGGAATAGATGGCCAAGAAAAAATATGTCTAGATATTTTGAATAAGGGAGAGCTACAAATTATTGGAAAGGAGAGGGATTCTTAGTTATCAAACCGGTTATGTGATATTGCAAAAATTATAATGGATAAGACCATCAATCCAAAGCCGAAGGACTATGCTTATAGGATCAACATGATTAAAAGTTTAATGCATGAAGTACATTTTTCTATCAATCCCCAAAAGAACTCAAAGTGATAGGCTTTAGATCTAATCTTTGAGCTTTGAAAAAAACTTTCCTATAAAAATATCACCTATGAAATTGTGCATTATAATGCTTGCCTACTTTTGATTTGTGGAGCATTGCTATGAGAATGTAAAGGGAGGCTTGAACTTCTGGTCTGTTTCCATCCACAAAGAGGAATATTTAAGAATTGAATAGTATGATGGTGGTGAATCTTCAAAAAAGTTATTCATATTTCTGCAATGCATTTGTAGTAGAGGAAAAGCAATATCGCGATCATTTTAAGACCGAGGCATAGGCATAATCTAAAGAGAAAATTAAAGCAACTCCCAACACTCTCTGTAGAAAGAGTGTTTAGTTGACAAAGAAGTGATTGATGTGAAAAATGATATACATGACTATTCACATGATGTGTTGGATTTGAATAATTGGATTTTCCATATTCTCGAAGAGAGCTTGAATTTAATTAGTTCCTAGTAGCTTGATAGGATATATTAAAAACAATTTTGTAGCGTATAATACTAGTGGGTTGTTTGTTGAATTCAATTTTATTCTTGGTTTTGTTTGTATTACATATGTGTAAGGGGAATGGTCTCGAAAGTGTGTATGGTGGTGAGCTAAGAGGAATGGAGATAAAGTGGAGAGAGGTAGTGGATGGGTAGAATCCAAGGGAAGTGGAGAGAGATGGTGGGATCGAAGAGAGAAAAATGTGGTGATAGAGAGTGGCGAGTTGGGTAATGGGTAGTCGGGTCATGGTGATAGGGAGTAGCTTAGGTAGAGGAAAGAGGGGTGTGTCGAGTTGGATAGGGATAGATCCGTAGGGATGCTTAGGTCGAGTTGAGGATGGCTTGGGTGAGGAGCCAAGATGGGGGAGGGATTGAGTTGGGTGAGTGGATAGGTTGATGGGGGTGTGTTAGGAATGGGAAGGGCTCGGTGAGGAAGTGGTCGAGCTATCCGGGATGTGAGGGTGGTGTATTGGGAGGTGAGTTGGATGTGGGTAAAGAGATGAGTTGAGATGGGAAGTAGAGACAAGTTGAATGAGCTAAGGAGTTAAGGGATAGTTAGGGTTTAGGATAATATATTTTTTAAAAAAATTATTTAATAATAAAAATAAACTTGATACTAACTATAAACAACCAAATAACAAGCCGGTTGAAAACAAGAAGAGAACTTACTTCAATATGACATAGACCACTGAATTTGAGAAGCACACCATACTGACGGAGATAACACTAAACTTTGCAAACAAGTGAGTCTAAAAATAAAATATTCACAAAAGATATCTAAATTGACAAGAACTATGAAATAGGATAACCATTATACTTATGACACCTGCACAAGATGAGTAAAGTAATAAAAAAATGACCATATTTTGGGTCCTGGTCCCACCGAGCATCCCAAAATGTTCGATAGAAACCTTGTTATCGTGTAGGTGAATGCACCGATACTAAAATCCACAAGCAACCTCAAAATATAGAGGGCTTAAGGAGCCTCGAATGTGGATGTAGATATGCGGGTGCCAAATAAATGGATCTTTGAGAATTTCTTCAAAAATGAAATAGATGTGATTAGATAGATATATGTGGGGGATGTCTAGAACAATGTCGGGCCCAAGAGCCTATTAACTCCTTGGAAGATGTCAACCCCAATGTCTAGAAAGATAGAAATAAATGATGAATCATAGATATCATGTAGAAGCAGATAAGTACAATATGGAAAGTAAATGGGATAATGAGGGTACTTCAAGGGCATGTGGATAACTTCAAAATTTGGAGGAGAGATATAGGATTATAGCATGAGAGGTTTCCTTGACTTCAAAACTTACTTCAAACTTAAAAATTAAAAAAACCTTCCCACTTACTTCAAAAATTCAAGACCTAAAAACTTTGTTTCAAAGACTTCCAACTTACTTCAAAGAGGGGGAAGGCATGTATTTATAGCTTGGAGATGGGGTTAGATTAGGGGTTATCAAGTAACCGGGGTTTGAAAAAGTAACCCTAGGTAAGTGAGTTTGGGGGAAACATGATTTGAGTGATTAGGTGAAGTAATCGATTTGATGTGGATGAGATTTGATTGAGTGGGGTTCATGATTTGGATGGTTTTTGGATTATTTAATTATGAGGTGGGATGATATGACTTAATTGGAATATTTGGATAATGAGGCTTAGGTATTAAAAGGGGATCAATTAATCAATTAAGATTAATTGAACATGTATTTTAGATGGGAAATGTGATTTATTCAAATTGAGGGGGAATGCATTCGAATGGGTAAGCCTAATAAAAGTGGGAAAATGCGAGTGAAGGGGATGAATGATACCAAAACTAGTGTCTACACTTGGCTTTGAAGTTCTACCATTCTCGAGCTCTCGCATCTAGGAATTCAAGTAACTTCACGATGAACCGTGAGATTATTCCAAGCATTCATGACCTCCACCAAGTATCAATAGTGTGTTATAGAGCATTGGATCACTCACGGGAATTTCAAAACCTTCACTACTACTGCATGGGATCAATACTTATCTCTCCTTCAACCATAACTATTCTTTCTACAACCAACTTCCAATATACAAGTAAGTGATTTTTACCTTGTCATTTCTTTCATTATTTTGGTTTTTAATCATTTATTTTCTTTCTTTCACCTTCTACCCTTCTCGATCTCTTCCGTCTCACCTCCACCCAATAAATTTCCCATTTATCCTCTATACCCATCCCAAATTCCTATTTCTTTATCTCCGAGTCTTTTATAAAATCCTACCACCTTACCTAAGACTCCCTAACTCTTTTGCAATCACATAAAACTCAAAACAACCTCATTTTAATCTTACACCCAATTACCCCTACCGGCATTAGTCATCTAACTAGTAACAGTATTACCAAGTACCGAAATTGGTCACCCAACCGATACCTCTCTTTGTTACTTGGTGATTTATCTTAGACCAAAGTGAGCTCCTAACTCACCCAAAACCTTCCCAAACCTCACCCAATCTCACCCAGACCTTCCTAAACACCTTTTCCACACCTGCCAGCCTTGAAAACACCTTGCCTTCTCTAGATTTAGTTGTATATTCAATATTTATCTTAAATCTAGTCTATTATTAGTATATGAGATACCTAAATCATATTGTTACAATAGGACCTTTCTTTTACCATCATTTCTTTACATTAAGTTTATTTTAAACAGTGGATTGACAACCTTTCTAGGAAGTATCACACTTCTTGGATCTAGCATATGCTAGAAGTCCATTATTATTTGTTATTTAACTCTATTTGGTGGTATTGTTTTGCTTCTATAGGTAGTCCCCTGCTAGCCAAAAAGGATCTCTTCATGATCAGCTGGTCTTCTCAAAAGTGCATAACCTTCTTTGAATTCATAGTAATTCCTCCTCACCTCACCTTTACCTTATTTTTTTATGCGTAACATTGTGGTGAAACACCCACACCTCCTCCTTTTGTATAAGTGGTTTACACATTGGGGATAAAAATCCCACACCGACCACATTATAGATGATGATATGGGGTTTAATAATAGAAATTCCAATCTAATAACATGTGGCTTCGGTGAAACTTTGATCTTTTTTGCTACTAGGTATTTTTGGCCGAGCATAATGTGAATTGCCCATGGGTCGGGCTGAATTGTAATATTCCACGTGGGTGGTGGGTTGGCGTTTGAATATCCATCATGCTATGGTTGGTAGCCACGTAGGTATTATGGCTTGTTATATGTTGATGCGCCACATTGGTTTGAATAATAAGTTTATTTTTCCAATGGTTGCTTAAAGGTTGGCTTGGTAAATATATAGTGTCAAGTTTGCCATGAATTGAGGCAAGCGGTGGGGAGTTGATCACCCCACCAAAGTGTAATAAAATAAGGGTGATTTGATTGACATGGTAGACCCACTATAGATAGAGCCACGTAGTAGGCAAGTTGGCTCCAATGTGTTAATTTTCTTCCTATCTCGGGTGAGCTCGGACCCAATGCAATGTAACTTGTCCCAATATAGTATGATGCATTACAAACGTATTTAAATATCACAATGAAATATGTCCCACGTGCACAATGTTAGCACAAGTATGAGAAAATATAAATAGAATCTAAATAATGGTAATATGAATTGGAGACCAAGGCACACCTCCACAAAAAGAGTGTGTCGACCGTGGTTGAGGGCCCTTAGCTAGCAAATAGTGGGGCCCACCTGTCCATAATCAAGTTTCAAAGACCAACATCCAAACCAAAATTTTTACTCTTCACCCATTGTGCCACTTGTTGTAATGAAATTCGTTCACTTGGTAGGTGTGGACACGTCCAAGTCAATAGACCTACATGTAATCCCCAAATTTTGCATGTTGGCCATAAATTTGAGAAGACCATATCTTACACATACGAGCTCTATTTTTTAGAGTTCTTTATATTGATATAAATATCTCAAGACTCTCTTCAGCTCTTAAAATGTTTAGGGATATTTAGTAATCATCTGCAATTATAATATCCTCTAGATTACTCCTCCCCAATGGACCCTTTGGTCCCCAAAAGTCAACTTACCCAACTTAACTATTAAGAGGTTCTCTACATATCACAAATAGACAAAACCCAGCTTTATAGCATGGTAAGATTTTAAATATTACTATATATATATATATATCAATATCCATTAAAAAGTAACATAACCCATGGCCAATACTGCAGCTGATATGACAACCAAAATGTCATACTCATATGTTGTACACTGATCCTACACCACTGTCAACTATGAAAAATGTAACTGCATCATAGTTTGTTAGTGCAATAATTGTACAACCTATTTGTAACCATGTTTGATAGTTACAAATATTAAATCCTAAATTAATAAACTTATAAAATGTGCAAAAATCATGCATGGTTACAAAAAATTTGTATAATTGTTACACATACAAACAATGCCTACATGATACATTTACACAGATGAAAAACAACATACTATGAATATATGTTTCCAAAAAATAGACATCCGATCAACTCGACTATGCCTCATCGTAAAAACTATACAAAGTTGTTGTCAAGATAAAAAATGAGGTTTTCCAAACCTAGAAATAAGAGAAATTATCCAAGTATGATAAACCTGTCACCTAGTTTTCCCTTTCATGTTACTTCATCAAATCAAAGATAAAAATACATATGGGAATTATTTACTTTTTATCACATCTCAATAAGAATCCCAAAAATTACTGAGATCTCCCAACACCATCCGAAGAAGTAAAATTTCACCATTAGAGTATTTGTTCCCTACACCTAGAAAACCTGTTGTTGAGAAGATTGTCCTTGAATGAGAAAAACTTTCCTAAATATTCCTAAATTGTCTCCAACACTTCCAATATTCTCCTACATCACCTCCAGATGCTTAATATATTTCTTGAACTCTCCCAAAGGGTCTTTGATTAGCTCAGAATGACCTTTTTAGGCCTCCAGATGAAGCTATCTTCCATGAAGTCACACCGAAATCACCAATCATCATATCCAATAATCCCTGCACATTGAAACAAACTAAAAAAACCTTGTTAATAATTTATTTTGAGCCAAGTTGAGAGTGGTACCGAGGTGGTTTGGCTAGAGGAAGGACACACATCATTGACCGAGAAGTGAAAGATGTATTCCCTAAGCTTGTAAAGTGGGTACTCATCCATAGTATGATTCTATCATATTCTAAGAAAATATTTGAGATTCAACTCCATGCTAATGGGAAAATTCAGGAGTCCATATATTTGATCAATTGTCGCTATCTTTGGGAGTTGTGAGGTTTATAAATTCTAAACCGTATTAGAATATGAAAAACTATATTCTAAACCGTGATAGATGGAGTCATGTGAGATTAGTTCCATCAGTGCAGAGTGACCCTACATTATTGTATTTACTAAAATAAATTTAAAGTATAATAAATTATAAAGTTTAAAGATTAATAAAAGAAAACCTTATACTACATAACCACATATACCACATAGCGAACATGAACACATTTCATTATAACTTGAATGTGTTATAACGAGCTCACGTTATAATGCAAGCATGTTTCATCTTCTTTGGGTTGGAAATTCCTAATGCATATGCTTGGATTTTCCTTGGATATCCAAACCTAATTTTTAGATTGGGTAATTCATGAATAAATATGTGTTTTACAAAAAACCATCAAAATATCACATTTACATCCCGATATCTTATGCGTTATAACATATTATTCCAAAAACATTATACTACGATGTCAAGATCGGTTTTACCTTGGTGATGATATACTTCTTTCTAAAATCCAATTAGTTTAAGGCTTTCATCCATAATTTCTTTTACTAGTTCCTTATTTTATTTCCAAAGCCTATGCATATGTTTTGGAGCATAATTTATGATCTTCTCATTCAACTTTAAAAAAAAAAAAAAAACTCCTCTTCTAAACTCCATTCTACACGCATTAAAAAAAAGAACATAAAATGACTTTTTCTCAAAGTTATGGGAGTGTACACACAAATATTTCATTTTTGGAATGTGTGAAATTTGAAAATTAATTAAAAATTATATATTCATCCAAAAATTATGAAAGATTAGTGGAACCTTGTATGTGGTATTAGCTAACATTCTACCAAAGGGATTTAAAAATAATTTATATAACTAAAAAATAGCGGGGTGCACACACAATATGCTCTTAACTTTTTGACACAAAAATAGAAATACTTTTGTGCACACCACATTTGGCCATCTTAACCTCCACCATTTGTTTAAAAAATTATTTTAGAAAATATATTATGAGCTTTGTGGTACTTATTCTTATCACTTTGTAAAATTTTGAGCATATGCATGTCAAATTATTAGATGAAGTTCAGCTTTTGCTGATTTCGGGAAAATGTGTCCACTTTTGACCCACTTTTGATCCCCCATTTCCATGCATTTACCCAAACTTAGGTGGAGATAATAGATGTTTAGTTCTTGGTCCTTTATTATGATCACATAACTTTATATTTATATGATTCCTTCACTTGAATTTATGATCACATAACTTTATATTTATATGATTCCTTCACTTGAATTTTGTAATTAACCTCGTAAAGGATGACTACCAAAAAGTTAAGATGCTCAAATGGATGGAAAGGACCCAAAAAGTGTGAGTAAAGTACAAAGAGGATAGGGGTGCCTAGATTAGACAAGGGAACTTGGTGCTAGCATCCTTGTCTCAGCAACGGTGTCTATGATGATAAATGCCAAAATATGAAAATACGAGAATGAGTAAAGCGAAGTGTAAGACCAAGAAAAGTGACAGAAAGGAAAGAAAGTTAGCAAAAGACATGGGTTAATTAGTATTGTTCTTACTTAGGAATCATATGAATAGTATTATGCAATCAAGAATAGATAATTACCCAAAGTACATGATTGTGTGTCTACATTTAGCCCCACTTTATGTTGGTGAGAAAAATATTGGTAACATAAAGTAGATAAAGAAGTGTACCTAATAACCATGGAAATCCATGCAACAAAGCGTGCAAGGACTAGAAAAAGCATGGAATGATAAAAATGTGAAGCATGGATGCTAAAGATGAGGAAGTGCAAAAATGTGATGATGAAAATGAACCTAGGGCATGTGTAGATGTAGTGATGTACCCTGTTGTTGATGTGGATGTGTAAGATGTTGTTTTTTGTTGTTGTGGTGATGTTGACTACCACTTCCCATACAGATGAACCTACAAAAGAGAAGCCAAAAAGTAGTCAAATACGCATGTATATGATCAAAATATGTAAAAACATGTGTAAGAAAAGTATGTAAAGTGTGAAAATGTGAAAAAGGAACATGTGCACATGATCTGTGATGAGAAAAAGGGTGTAGAAAGAATTCTCAAGATGATGTAGATGTGTGAATTTTTCAAAGCGATCTCATGCCATTGTAATGGAAGTGTATGGAGAATTGTATGGTGTCATCTCGCCAACCTTTAACTACTTCTCACCGTGTAAAACGTTTTGCAGATGGTGTGTATGTGTTAAGGATTATTTTCTCTATAAAATCTGATATGTAAATGCCAAGTAATAAAAGACTCTCAAACCTATCAAATTGCTTTGTGACATGTCAAAGAATTGTGTAATTTTCCCCTAGTTATTGGCATTCCAGGAAAGACCATTGTATTTCTCCTAGTTTTAGGCATCCATGAAAGGCCGTTATACTAAGGACCTAAGTTTGATTCGAGTCCCGTCTAAAAATAAAATTGTGTTTTATTGGTACCATGTTGTAAGTAACTATGTATGTGGTGATTGATTCACCCATATGATGCCCCCTCATTTTAGGTGCATATGACATAGCTTAAGGAGTATAATGCCCAAAAGAGGACCGGTCATTATGTTGAAACTATCCTCTTGTAGGAGGAAGGGAATTTTCTTGGTAGAAACCAAGGCACACACAAACAAGTGGCTAGGAAAAACAAGTTTTAGTAAAATCAAAAGATAAACACTCATGTATAAGACAAAATGTAAGATATGTAGACAATGTGTAAACATGTAAGAAGACAATGTAGACTCGTAAAAGTGGGTTGGAAACATGGGACATCCCTCACAATGTTCAAGACATTATTGGCCATCATATTTATAAGAAGACAAGTTTGTATACAATAAAAAGAGAAAATCCTATAAACAAGAGCATACAATGACAAACAATGGTAAACAATATAATAGACAAACCACATAAGACAATAGTCCTATATAAAAAATGTTGCAAATGAAGCAAATTTTAGCATGTTAGAAAGATAAAAGTATTGTTATCCAAAATTCACCCCCAAGGGTAAATTTGATAACATGCATCAGAATACTCAAGTCCTAGGAAAATAGATTGATTCAAGGCAAAAATCATGTTTCTAGGGTCCCCTCGGCTTTTTTCTAACTCTCTTGTCCAAGAAGAAAAGAGAAAGTTCTAAAAAAGGGTGAAAAAGTTGCAAAAACAAGCTTGGGCAGGAAAAATCATGAAAATTGGCTAAGTCCTAGTCCAGGTGGTCCTTGGGACAGTTGGGACATCGGGCGCGAATCGGCCGAAAAGCTTCTAAAGGTCATGCAAAGACCGAGGCAGTTGGGACATCGGGACGTGCGGGACGCGGAAAGCCGATTCGGCCGAAGGAGGAAAAAATTGACTAACTATTGTGCAGAACAGGCTGCAGGACATCTGGGCCGTGAGGACGCGAAGGACACGAACCACCCGGATCGGCCAAAACAGAACTTTCACACTGGGACAGTTGGGACATAGGGACGCGTGGGATGCGGAAAGCCGAAGGAGCCGAGAGCCAATCAAATCACGCCATGTGTCTTCGCCTCAAAGAGGGATAGGGAATCCTGAATCGGGCGATCAAAGGAATTTGTCCCAGATAGTTCGGGACAACCAGGCCAAAGGGACGCGAGGATGTGAAAAGCTGGCAGGCCCGCAGATGAATCAGGAAACGCCACGTGTCACAAGGGAAAATGTCCAAAATTTCAAAGGGAAGGTTTGAAGCGTTGGCCGAGCCAATAAAAGAGGACATGTGTCCTAAGGATTAGGGAAGTGCGGAGCTCGAGGAGGAATTAGAGAATTTGGCAAAATTTTTGGCCAAAAACTAAAAGGTAAAGGATGACCCCGCGCCCCTGTCCTCCAACCAGATCATGCCACGTGTCCCAAGTGGCGGGGACGCGGGGAAAAAATGGGAAATTTTCCAAAGTTACAAAAAGTCAAAACTTTCAAGGAAAACCTGCAGGTAAGGGAAGGAGAGAGAATTTCTCATCCAATCAGCACCCGACACGTGTCGTCCAGGTGGCGGAGCACGGGAAAAAATTTCAAAACCCATTTTTGCCTGTTTTGTGCCCTAAATCTTCAGATCGCCATATCTTTCGATCCAGAGCTTAGATTTGCACGTTCTTTATATCATTGGAAAGCTTATAAAATTCTCTACATGATTTTGGGGTCAATCTTGAATTTTGGTTTAGTTTGGAGAGAAAGTTAAGAAACAGCTCTGATGCGTGTTCATGGCCAGAAGTGACATTTCAACGACCAAATTTAATACAGAATGGGTCGCATTCTCCTCCAATTTGGTCAAAAATGGTAGGGTATGGGTTTGTAAGGTCCTCCATGCTGATTTAATGCATTTTTAGTCAATGAGGAATGGGCTCCCACGTTTTTGTACATTTTCTCTCTCCTGGGCTCGACCCATGCAATGTAAAAGCCAAATTTGGCTCATTTTTAAGAGGGGGAACACTTTTGGCATAGCAGACTTCTTCTTTCACCTCCAACAAGTGATTGTTGCAAGAATCATACCTCTTCAAAGATTGTAACAGTTTTCTACCTCTCTGAGGTTGTAATGCAGTGGTTTTGACATTGGAAATGATAATGCAAGCTTTGTGAATGGGTTTCAGTCCTTTGTTTGTATTATTTGCTTCATTTCAGATCCTAAATTATATCTTATCAGCCTGTGTATGTTTTATGTTGCAATCTTTGGTTTGTGTCTATTTGCATGACAAAAATATTCACCACTCCTTTTGGTGCATCACCATCTTTAGTTAGTTTCAATTTTTGCATTTCTATCCCTGTCTCCTTGCAATTTAGAGTAGGATTAGGATCTGAACCTCTGTAGTTGTGCAAATATAGATCTAAATCAGAGGAGTTTGAGGAACTAGCCTCTAATCTGGAGATTCCTCTCTCAGTTTCACAAGTCCCACACTTGGAGAGAGGTTTCCATGTTGTGCAATCACACTGGATGCTAGAGTGATCAACCTAGAAATCTGATCAACATCCAGGGGTGTTGTGATTTTGCACTAACAGTTTTGGCACGCCGGTGGGACACTAGAGGTCTCATTTTTATTGCAGCAAAGTTGATGTGCATCTGCTGCAATTTTCTTTCTTGAAAAGAGCTATTATTTGCATTCTTGGTGACTCCAAGGGGAAGAATCAATTGGTTTCAGCAGTGCAGGCTTGAAAACTCATGAGAAGAGTCACCACAAGGTCAAGAGTTGGAGAAGAAGAAGAAGTGTTGTTTGAATACCTACAATTATCTCCAAGAAGAAGGCAAAGAGGAAGAAAGATTCAAAGGTCTCCATCTCCTCCAAACAGAACTCTCTCAACTCCTCCACCTGGTAGGCCTTTCATTCAGTCAACAAGGGTTTTAAGACCAATTAGAATGGCACAAAACAACCCCTATGTCAACTTCACAGGCAGCAACCCACTTGCCCTCAATGCACAACATCCAATTCCTATTACAGCCTTGAAAAACATTTCGTACTGCTTCACTTTGGAGAAAATCAGACTACTCAAGGGATCATGTTAAAGATATTGCTAACCTTTGTGCAATTCATGAAATCAATGAGATGCAAGTGGTTTGTCAAGTTGCCATTGGAATCTTTATTCAAGGGTAAAGCATTGCAATGGTTTAGGAGCCTTGGAGTTTGGTTCTATCAAAATTGGAATCAGATTTGTGTATAGCACTTCATGAGAAATTTGGAGAAAAGGGAGACAACTTGTCTCTTTTGGAGCGGTGACAACCATCAAGAGAGCTCCCAATGAGCGGTGACCGATTTCAACTTCAGATTTCAAAAGACTTGGGAGAGAATTCCGGTGTGATAGGCCAATGCACAGAAGGTGCTTTTATCTACTATCTCAAAACTCTAAATTCTGATATTTTTATGTTGATTTAGTCCATGGGAGGCATAACTATCCCTATGGCTTATAACATTGCCATTAGGGCTGAAAATTGTTTGATCCAAGCTGGCAAACTTGCCCCTAGACCTCCCATGCCATTGTTTCCAAGTTTAGAGAGTCCAAACACCAATCAAGCACCTAATTTGGCTCCTTCTCCCACTCCTAGAAATCAGAGTTCAAATGAAGCTTCCACTTCATCTCCAAGTGCCCCAAATGAGCTTCAAGAAGTCATGAAGCAATTGCAAAACCTAGGCAATGAGCTGGTTACTCTCAAAAGGCAGCAGGCCCAAGGTTTTAGACCTTCTTATCAACCCCAAGCTCAGCCTAATAGGTAGCCATACCAACCACAAAGGCCACCTAACCCAGTTGCAAATATGAATCAAACAAGGCCTCCCCGCCAATAGACCATTTCAGCCCTATAATCCAAATGCCATATCGCCTCTAAGGCATTGGTGCCAACACAAAACAACATTGCTCAGAGTATGACCTGGTGTTTTCCATGCAATGAGCCTCATAAACAATCCATGTGCTTCAATGGTGCTTTGAATCAAGCACTAATGGTGACAACTACTAGTGTGGAGGGTGAGGGCGGTCAAGGAAATAACCAACAACAAGAAACATTCCAACAACAATTTTTCCCAAATGACACAACATTGGTAAATTGGCAAGGGCGAGAGGATTTTTGTGGCATGAACAGGCAGGTTTCTCAAGGTGTTGCTGCCAACACAAGGTTAAAAAGGAGGAATTTGGGTGAAGAACAATCATTAGCCCCAACCAATCCACAACCTCCCATGGCTCCACAAATGGTTGGCAAGCAAAATCCAATTTCAAATGCACAAGGGCAGCCAAGAACAGCTCCTAGACCAACTCAAATACGATTATTGCTGCCCACGTGCAAGGAGTGAATGTGTAAACCAAGGGACAGAAAAGAGATCCTTCATCGCCATTCAAGATCATTGATCGGATGAAGAAGACAAATGTTAATATATCAATGTGGGAATCCTTATCTATCCTAGGCCAAAGAGATCCAGCTGCACGCGAAGCTGCCATGAAGGAGGCTGCCAACTGCACCGAATCAGCAAGTTCGGATGCAAGACAAAGTGCTCACAAATGCTGCCCGGCTGAGGAAATCATGGAGGATAGCAAGGTAAAATGTTGAAACCCCCTCCTTTTATGTTTCATTGATAATTGGAAATCAGCTAGTACATAATGCGCATGATAGACTCTAGGAGCAAGTAGCTCGGTAATGCCTAAACAGATAGCTGATCGGCTAGGGCTCCGGTATGAAACAACATCCAAAAGGGTGAGTACAAATTGGATGGGACATGACGGTAGCAACAATTGGAGTGATTAGAAACTTGAGTCTTACCTTGCATGCATGTCCGAATGTTGTTGTTTTACAAGATGTATCGGTTATAGACCTTCCACCACTCTTTGCCCTATGC